>CM038713.1:12392189-13002146 GCA_021613375.1 Megaleporinus macrocephalus | reverse complement strand
AAGATAGCACCTGTTCATAGTTTGGTTAGGGATCCTGTGTTGTCCCCAAGTGTGTGTGTCTACCAGTGTGTGTATATGTGGGTGTTTTCACTGCACACAAGTAATTTCTGTTTTATATATATATATATATATATATATATATATGTGTGTGTGTGTGTGTGTGTGTGTATATATATATATATATATATATATATATACACACAAGTGTATTATTATCATTTTGCCCAGCATAGATTTTTGGAAACAGTGTGAATAATCCTATCAGTCACCAGATCTGCATTTGACTTAAACTACTGGAGTCTGTTTTCGAGCGTGCAAGATTATATTTGGAAATTTTTAGCTCCTTAAAGTTTTATGAGCCTTATAAAAAAAGCAATGCTATTCTAGGACAGCATGTATAAATTCTCCATAAATTATGTGAGCACTTTAATCTTTAACATTTCTCAATCTGAAATCCAGTGAGGCTTGTAATCTTCAGAAAAGTAAAATACTGTCAATAGTTTGTGTTCTCGGGAGCTTTACAGAAAATTCAACAATGAGTTTTCTGACAGAGACTAAACCCCTCATCTATGTTGCGTTTATATTTCTCCATGTTTGACATCCCTTCTTCTCTCCTGGCCTGAATAAAGAAACATTTGAGAATTGCGTGTTCTCAGAAGCCAGGCTGGCGTAGGTGGCGGTGGCAGATGCAGGATGTCTGTAGTGTAGCGAGGCGGAGAGGAGGGAGGATGGAGCCCCCATGTGGGCCATCTGGAAACCCTGCTTTATTTACAACACACGCTGGAGAATTCTCATTTTATCCCATTCTACACGGACAGGCTGCCGGAAACAGGTTCCCTTTATAAAAGAAACCTTTAAGTAAAGTTTTTTGGTGGTAATAGTAAATGCTCATATATATATATATATCATATATACATCTACTTATGCTATATATATATAATGTTGATAATTAAACTAAAAACTAAAAATTCAATACATTTCTTTTCTCAGAAATCTACCATAAAAAATCTACTACCATAAACCAATGTCTCAAGGATTATATTTAAAATCTTTTCACGCAATCGCTTTCTGTAAAGGAGCTTTTAGAGGCATTAAACTCTTCAGTAGTGTTTAAACCCTGTCATATTAAAAAAGGCAGTGCACACAATGAATTCTAATGAAGTCCTGTGCAAATGTGACATTCGCTGCTAGAGTATGCAACAACTTAACATGCCTGACTGGTAGTGTATCTAAAACGTTTGGCTGGTAGTGTATCTAAAACATTTGACTGGTAGTGTATCTAAAACGTTTGACTGGTAGTGTATCTAAAACGTTTGGCTGGTAGTGTATCTAAAACATTTGACTGGTAGTGTATCTAAAACGTTTGACTGGTAGTGTATTAAAACGTTTGGCTGGTAGTGTATTAAAACGTTTGACTGGTAGTGATCTAAAACGTTTGACTGGTAGTGTATTAAAACGTTTGACTGGTAGTGATCTAAAACGTTTGGCTGGTAGTGTATCTAAAACGTTTGACTGGTAGTGATCTAAAACGTTTGGCTGGTAGTGTATCTAAAACGTTTGGCTGGTAGTGATCTAAAACGTTTGACTGGTAGTGTACTAAAACGTTTGACTGGTAGTGATCTAAAACGTTTGACTGGTAGTGATCTAAAACGTTTGGCTGGTAGTGTATCTAAAACGTTTGGCTGGTAGTGATCTAAAACGTTTGGCTGGTAGTGTATCTAAAACGTTTGGCTGGTAGTGTATCTAAAACGTTTGGCTGGTAGTGATCTAAAACGTTTGGCTGGTAGTGTATCTAAAACGTTTGGCTGGTAGTGTATCTAAAACGTTTGGCTGGTAGTGATCTAAAACGTTTGGCTGGTAGTGTATCTAAAACGTTTGGCTGGTAGTGATCTAAAACGTTTGACTGGTAGTGTTCTAAAACGTTTGACTGGTAGTGTACTAAAACGTTTGACTGGTAGTGTACTAAAACGTTTGACTGGTAGTGTACTAAAACGTTTGACTGGTAGTGTACTAAAACTGTTGACTGGTAGTGTACTAAAACGTTTGACTGGTAGTGTACTAAAACGTTTGACTGGTAGTGTACTAAAACGTTTGACTGGTAGTGATCTAAAACGTTTCACTGTTAGTGTTCTAAAACGTTTGTCTGGTAGTGTTCTTAACGTTTGACTGGTAGTGTTATAAAACTTTTGACTGGTAGTGTACTAAAACGTTTGACTGGTAGTGTTCTAAAGCCGTTGACTGGTAGTGTTCTAAAACGTTTGACTGGTAGTGTTCTAAAATGTTTCACTGGTAGTGTACTAAAACATTTGACTGGTAGTGATCCAACACATTTGACTGGTAGTGTACTAAAACGTTTGACTGGTAGTGTTCTAAAACGTTTGACTGGTAGTGTATCTAAAACGTTTGACTGGTAGTGTACTAAAACGTTTGACTGGTAGTGTACTAAAACTGTTGACTGGTAGTGTACTAAAACGTTTGACTGGTAGTGTTCTAAAACGTTTGACTGGTAGTGTTCTAAAACATTTGACTGGTAGTGTATCTAAAACATTTGACTGGTAGTGTACTAAAACGTTTGACTGGTAGTGTTCTAAAACGTTTGACTGGTAGTGTATCTAAAACGTTTGACTGGTAGTGTACTAAAACGTTTGACTGGTAGTGTACTAAAACTGTTGACTGGTAGTGTACTAAAACTGTTGACTGGTAGTGTACTAAAACGTTTGACTGGTAGTGTATCTAAAACGTTTGACTGGTAGTGTATTAAAACGTTTGACTGGTAGTGTACTAAAACTGTTGACTGGTAGTGTATCTAAAACGTTTGACTGGTAGTGTACTAAAACGTTTGACTGGTAGTGTACTAAAACTGTTGACTGGTAGTGTATCTAAAACGTTTGACTGGTAGTGTACTAAAACGTTTGACTGGTAGTGTACTAAAACTGTTGACTGGTAGTGTACTAAAACGTTTGACTGGTAGTGTTCTAAAACGTTTGGCTGGTAGTGTATCTAAAACGTTTGACTGGTAGTGTATTAAAACGTTTGACTGGTAGTGTACTAAAACTGTTGACTGGTAGTGTACTAAAACTGTTGACGTAGTGTACTAAAACGTTTGACTGGTAGTGTACTAAAACTGTTGACTGGTAGTGTACTAAAACGTTTGACTGGTAGTGTACTAAAACTGTTGACTGGTAGTGTACTAAAACGTTTGACTGGTAGTGTATCTAAAACGTTTGACTGGTAGTGTACTAAAACTGTTGACTGGTAGTGTACTAAAACGTTTGACTGGTAGTGATCTAAAACGTTTGACTGGTAGTGTATCTAAAACGTTTGACTGGTAGTGTACTAAAACGTTTGACTGGTAGTGTACTAAAACGTTTGACTAGTAGTGTACTAAAACGTTTGGCTGGTAGTGTACTAAAACGTTTGACTGGTAGTGATCTAAAACGTTTGACTGGTAGTGTACTAAAATGTTTGACTGGTAGTGTACTAAAACGTTTGACTGGTAGTGATCTAAAACGTTTGACTGGTAGTGTACTAAAACGTTTGACTGGTAGTGTACTAAAACATTTGACTGGTAGTGATCTAAAACGTTTGACTGGTAGTGTACTAAAACTGTTGACTGGTAGTGTACTAAAACGTTTGACTGGTAGTGATCTAAAACGTTTGACTGGTAGTGATCTAAAACGTTTGACTGGTAGTGTACTAAAACGTTTGACTGGTAGTGTTCTAAAACGTTTGGCTGGTAGTGTATCTAAAACGTTTGACTGGTAGTGTATTAAAACGTTTGACTGGTAGTGTACTAAAACTGTTGACTGGTAGTGTACTAAAACTGTTGACGTAGTGTACTAAAACGTTTGACTGGTAGTGTACTAAAACTGTTGACTGGTAGTGTACTAAAACGTTTGACTGGTAGTGTACTAAAACTGTTGACTGGTAGTGTAGTAAAACGTTTGACTGGTAGTGTATCTAAAACGTTTGACTGGTAGTGTACTAAAACTGTTGACTGGTAGTGTACTAAAACGTTTGACTGGTAGTGATCTAAAACGTTTGACTGGTAGTGTATCTAAAACGTTTGACTGGTAGTGTACTAAAACGTTTGACTGGTAGTGTACTAAAACGTTTGACTAGTAGTGTACTAAAACGTTTGACTGGTAGTGTACTAAAACGTTTGACTAGTAGTGTACTAAAACGTTTGGCTGGTAGTGTACTAAAACGTTTAACTGTTAGTGATCTAAAACGTTTGACTGGTAGTGATCTAAAACGTTTGACTGGTAGTGTACTAAAACGTTTGACTGGTAGTGTACTAAAACTGTTGACTGGTAGTGTATCTAAAACGTTTGACTGGTAGTGTATCTAAAACGTTTGGCTGGTAGTGATCTAAAACGTTTGACTGGTAGTGATCTAAAACGTTTGACTGGTAGTGTATCTACAACGTTTGACTGGTAGTGATCTAAAACGTTTGACTGGTAGTGTACTAAAACGTTTGGCTGGTAGTGATCTAAAACGTTTGACTGGTAGTGTACTAAAACGTTTGACTGGTAGTGTATCTAAAACGTTTGACTGGTAGTGATCTAAAACGTTTCACTGGTAGTGTATTAAAACGTTTGACTGGTAGTGTATCTAAAACGTTTGTCTGGTAGTGTACTAAAATGTTTGACTGGTAGTGTACTAAAACATTTGACTGGTAGTGTATCTAAAACGTTTGTCTGGTAGTGTACTAAAACGTTTGACTGGTAGTGTACTAAAACGTTTGACTGGTAGTGTATCTAAAACGTTTGTCTGGTAGTGATCTAAAACGTTTGACTGGTAGTGTACTAAAACGTTTGACTGGTAGTGATATAAAACGTTTGGCTGGTAGTGTACTAAAACGTTTGACTGGTAGTGTATCTAAAACGTTTGTCTGGTAGTGATCTAAAATGTTTGGCTGGTAGTGTATCTAAAACGTTTGGCTGGTAGTGTATCTAAAACGTTTGGCTGGTAGTGTATCTAAAACGTTTGGCTGGTAGTGTACTAAAACGTTTGACTGGTAGTGTATCTAAAACGTTTGTCTGGTAGTGATCTAAAACGTTTGGCTGGTAGTGTACTAAAACGTTTGACTGGTAGTGTATCTAAAACGTTTGTCTGGTAGTGATCTAAAACGTTTGACTGGTAGTGTACTAAAACGTTTGACTGGTAGTGTATCTAAAACGTTTGTCTGGTAGTGATCTAAAACGTTTGGCTGGTAGTGTATCTAAAATGTTTGTCTGGTAGTGTACTAAAACGTTTGACTGGTAGTGTACTAAAACGTTTGACTGGTAGTGTACTAAAACGTTTGACTGGTAGTGTACTAAAACGTTTGACTGGTAGTGTATCTAAAACGTTTAACTGGTTGTTTATTTTACTGTAAAACTTTGTAATCAGGCTCTTCGGAAGTTGGCATAGCACAACAGCACCATTTCCCTTTAAATAGAAATAGTTAAACAAATGATTTGCTTTGTTTTGTAGGGGCTGAAAAAACCCTGGTTACTATACCACTGTGAACAATTCTGACTAAACAACATTCTGTATAATGAACCATTTACATCACAGGCACTCTGTGTTACGTAGTTTCTTAATGAATCCTAATGATGAATTAAACAGAACATAAGAAAGATCTGTGTAATTCACATTTGAGTGCATCTGTAGTCCTCCTAAAAGCCTTTATTTAATTTATTGCCAAAGTAATACGTACATTCCTCAGTTACTAATCTAATCCATAGTGCTGGCTCTAGCTTGGCCATTTTCCACGGCTAGATATTCCCCATTATAAATATAACAGGGTAGTGTCATCATGTGTTTGACACACACGTAGACTGTGTGCAAAAATAACACACCTGCTCATGTAACGTGTCACCAAAATGGCTGACATTTATCTGCTCTATCCTTAATATAGCCTAACCTTCTTCATTCTCGGCAGCTGCAGCCATAGTGAACAGCACTTATTAAGCAATTACTTAATCACATGCGCACTCATTTGCAGGATATTGGAGTGTAAGGTCTAATTAAGCTTAAATATAATGTCTCTGAACATTTCTGTGTAATTTTAACCACGACTGAGTAGCATGACAATAGCCATTACACAGAATTACACAGCCATCATTAGCTCGCTGCGCTACACCCCTTCATCTGTGTATGGGACAAGACAAGCCATGTTGCTGTGAATCACAGTTTGAGGCTAATCACCAAAATGAGAGGGGTCTGTAAACTGCAGTGAAGGGGAGAGATTATGGCAACACCACAGCCGCAAGAACCCAGCCGACTGGGAGGGTAATTAACCCGACAGGCATTCAGGAAGAACTGCTAAGAAAATCTTCAGCAAACGGCCATCTTCAATTAGCGGGAGAGAAGTGCAAAGACGCATCGCTCACCGAGACATTAAGACAGACTCGCACACTGTTGTGTAGGCAACTCTTCGAGCATCAGCTCATCAGCGAGCTAAACTCAGCAGGAGCAAAAATGGCCATTTTAGGCCAAACCCATTACCGCCGATTCACAGCGGAGGACAGCTTTCCACAGAGTTTGACTCCGAGTCAGTTTCCTCCCCCTCAGCACGCTTCTTTTCTTCTTCCAAACAATAGCCTGAGATTTCAACACAACTGAGACCATCACCTAAACAGA
Organism: Megaleporinus macrocephalus; assembly: GCA_021613375.1. Classification (NCBI taxonomy): domain Eukaryota; kingdom Metazoa; phylum Chordata; class Actinopteri; order Characiformes; family Anostomidae; genus Megaleporinus; species Megaleporinus macrocephalus. The sequence continues at coordinate 12,995,516 of CM038713.1, read as the reverse complement.
ACGTCAGGAAAATGAAGTGAAATACTGCTCGTCTCTGATCGCTCCATCCTCGTAAAATTAAGCACCAGAACTATAAAAAGAAAACAGGCCACAATGAAGAAAACAAGCTAGACTGTTGAAATGAAAACAACATGTCCAGCAGACAGACCCCCTCAGGCAAACTGGACCCTATCTGTAATTAAATAAAAGTTTACTCTGACTTGTATGTATAATCAAATCTCAAGGAATAAAGCAATAATGGGAGGTTGTTGTGACTGGAGCACAGATAAGATGTTCTCAGGCCTAAAACCCGGCGATGACATCAATGCAAGCGAGGCCTCAATGGCTCTGATATGTCGACGCAATAAAATATGATAAAGTGCACATATTTTTTTTAAAGAAAATATTTACAACAGCATTAATAATACTCGTAATAAACAATTCAACTGCCTATTTGGTTTCTACAGTATGCTAATGTTCAGTAGTTTGCCAAGCAGGTCTGGAGTGCTGAAGGACAAGAAGAGTTTGCAGGCATTGCATTTAATTTTGTCACATAATGATGAAACTCTAGTTGTTAAATTCAGATTCCCTGTGTTGTGTTAGCTTCAGAGCTTACTGTACCACACAGGGTTTAATACTTGCTAAGGCAGATTTAACCATTAACACAAACATTTGAAGCATGTAGCATATACAACTAATATTTTCTTTACTTTATACATGCAGAAATAATAAAAAACAACATAGGAACCATTAGGTGTCTCTGTTGCTTCCCAGTGGTTTTTGTAATGTGTTACAGCTTTTCCTGATGGGTTGACATCACAGTGTGAATGATCCTGTGTCTGTTATGGTGTTCTACAGGAAAGCAGAGGTTTCTAATGGCCACCATTAAGCCAATTCCCATTAGAAAGCAAAACCATTAGGTTTTAATCCTGTTGACTCTAATGGCCTTTGGTCAGCAGGTAGCAGTCCATTGTCTAAAGTTGGCACCTCATTATATACCACTGCTGGTCTACCCTCAGACCACCCAGGTTATTGTCCAGCGTACAAAATTAAATTAGTTTCTTTATTATTTTTAAACAGATTTTAAATGCACACGCATCTTTATTTTAAACAAAGGAACATTAACAAACCATTATTACAAACAATCGAGTGGGAAAAAATAATGACTAGGCCGAATATGACATGATCCTGTTGAAAATGTTATTACTAAGCCAGCAGGCAGGTCAGCTATCAGTGTGCCAACATTATACTTCTGCTACCTGCAGTGAATCCTAACTGTATAACTAACTCTGATATTAATGTTAATGTATTGTTTTCTGTGTAGTCTGCTATACTATAGCCTAGTTGTTAAGTTCCAACAAAACCAGGCTCTTTCTCTTTCCATCTGTCAGTATCTGGGTGGTCTGTGCATGCAGCAACAGTGGCTACTTGTGAGTTGATGCAATAATACAGAACTGGCAGTCATAAGTGGCCATACATCAAGTATTTTGCAATGCAACTCAGATAGATGTTAGGACTTCAATTATCTGTTTTAAGATGATCATAAGGAATTATACCATTGCTGTAAGTTAAATGTGTTTCTTTGGCTGGCTGGCTGCCAACATTCTCCACAGAAATACAGTTGGGTATTGTAATCCTAACCCCTTAGTAAGAATATATAATGGTCAGAATCATATCAGCAGATTTTGCTTAGTCCAGACTCTAACCTTAATCTAACCCTGACACAACTCTAACTTAACCCTAATCCTAGCCTAGCCCTAACCTTAACCTAACCCTAACATAACCCTAACCCTAACCTAACTCTAACCTAACCCTAATCCTAGCCTAACCCTAACCCTAACCACTTAAGTAAGAATATATAATGGTCAGAATCATATCAGCAGATATAGCTCAGTCCAGACCTTAACCTTAACCTAACCCTAGCATAACACTAACCTTAACCTTAACCTACCCTCACCCTAAGCCTAACATTAATCCTAACCCTAGCCCAACCTAACCCTAAACCCTTAAGTAAGAATATATAATGGTCAGAATCAGCAGATATTGCTCAGTCCAGACCCTAACCTAACCTAACCCTAGCATAACCCTAAACTTAACCTACCCTTACCCTAGCCCTAACATTAATCCTTACCCTAACCTAACCTAACCTAATATGATCTAATCTAACCTAACCTAACCTAACCTAAACCTAAACCTAACCTAACCTAACCCTTACCTAACCCTAACCCCTTAAGTAAGAATATTGTCGCTGTCCAAAGAAAAACATGCATCTCCATTTTTTGTGATTTTGTTTTTCTCTATATAATTTGAACAGCGACGATATCATGGTCAAAATCATGTCAGCAGATATTGCTTAGTCCAGAGTTCTACATTTAATACATCTATCAGCATTTTCATTGGCAGATACGCAAATAAAAAATATTAAATACTGATACTGGCTCGTGATTCCTGAATTGGTGCATCCTCAAACTGAGTTTAGTCAAAAAAGTTGAAAGCTAGAAATTGAGGACATACAGTAACGTGACAACATTGCAGAGAACAGTTTTAAATTGAGCGCCCCCTGTATTTCACACTTTGCATGTTTACATGTTCATCTGTCTGCTAAATACAAGACTAACTCTAACATAAAACCAGTTTCAGGGGTCATGAGACTTGCAACGTGTTCATGTTTGACTGGATCATTTAGCACTCTTGGCTGATGACTTTGCTAATGATATTGGAATCATTAAGTGAGAGAGATACACACAGTTAAATGTTGAACTTAACTGTGAGGGAAATGATCTTTAGTTCTGTAAACGATAGTGTATTATGAGCTGACTGCTGTGAGATCATAAAGCTTTATCTGCTGAAATGTGCAAATCGATGAAATCATTTCAAGCCTATTAGCAATGTTGGGCCCGTCAACAGAAACTTGTGTTTATGACATGGTTTACAGAATCTGAAGTTTTACAGGAAGGACATTTCTGGGAGGCATTATAACCGAATCATTTCTGTAACAAAATCATGAATATTATGTATTAGTCCAGCTGTTGCATGTTTTAATCTGATTACATGATTAAATGCAGATTATGGTTGAAGTTTGGTTGAATTAACAACACACTCAGAGTAAAGAAGTAAAGATTGTACTGAAGGCCAGACTAACCTCAGATGCTGTAAAAAGGTCAGATTTATATTTATGTATCTACCTGAATGAAGCTGTTAAAGGTCAGAAACGCTCACTTTATAAGACAATACACTGGATTCAAAGCTGTGAGTAATTATTTTTGCCTTATTATGAAGGTTTACTGCAGTATTTGGACCATCTGTCATTATAGTACTGTGAAAAAGACCACCATTTCATTTACTTACTTTCAGTCAATAAGGTCACTGTCAATCTCAAATATAATCTATCTGTATTTCATTTGTCCACTCTTCACTTCCGCACACTCCTCTACCACTTTAAATTTCTATCCTTCCAATTTTAAAACCAACCAGATACGGCTGTGTCCTCCCAACAGAAGCTGTTCCCAAACATATACATATAATGCTAAAATATTCCTGAGATTAGACATAAGCTCATTCACTTCCATAACAAAGGAGAAAGTTGTTTCTGTTAGAACAATAATTGTACATTTGCTATTTCATTAAAATGCGAGATGCAGGATTTAGTCTACACAGCAGCAAAGGAAATTAAGTAAAAAAACATTAATAAAAGAGAAAATAAGACTCCTAACAAGCACCAGCTAGATCTGCTCATCAGATCAACATAGAAAGAGAAGAAAACTCCACTCCTTCCTCAGATCTGTACAAAAACACACAGGGGTTTTATGGACTTATGACTTTAAATTTGTTCTTAGAATCATAAGAAGCAGAAAACAACTCCAACTTCTAAGATTATGCTTTGAGGGGCAGTTGTGGGTTTGAGGTCCCCACTGCTCCCTGGGCACTGTGTGTAGGGCTGCCCACCACTCTGGGCAAGTGTGCTTACTGATCCCTAGTGTGTGTGTGTGTGTGTGTGTGTGTGTGTGTGTGTGTGTGTGTGTGTGTGTGTGTGTGTGTGTGTGTGTGTGTGTGTGTGTGTGGGTGTTTTACTGCCGAATCTGTTAAATGAAGAGGTCAAACTCCTCTGTGTGCAAAAACAAGCAGTAAATCATTTCCAACTTGAATTCTAAAAACATCCCTGCAGATTTCTTTAGAAAACTGAAACTGAGTCTCCTGAAATGAACAAAAGCTCTAACTAAGGCAAAGGGAGGACCCACTAAATACACAAATAAATTATAATCTATATTATATATTCAGTTAGTTTAGTTTCTTTGTCATTTTGTGCACCCTAGTTGATCTTCAATGTGAAAATAAGTTAACACGTCCTCTACAGAGAACACACTTCTACACAGTTTAATAAACACATGATGTTTCTTTGCTGAATTTAACACACTGGGAAAAGAAAAAACACAAAATGTGTAAAAGTTACAGCACATATAATATTATATAACAGATTTATTTCTTATATGTTTAAAAGTAACTGTGCTCCAAAACTTGCAGAAGAAGTGCCATATTTAATTGTGTTCCCTGTACAGAACGTGTGAACTTATTTTTCCACATAGAACACAACTCATTTGATAAGATGTATTCGAACTTTGCCACAAGACTAGGGGTATAAGAAAATATTGAAATATTGAATATCGGGATATTGTGTTTCATGCTACTGATAGATTCTGAAAAACACAGTATCGATACACAGATTTCTGGCAGACAGTGAATCAGTGTGGGTTGTGTTTAAACTTTTGACCACTAGATGGTAGTGTTGTAATTCATTTTCAGCTCCACTCCAACATTAACAAGCAGCACAAGGGCGCAATGCTATTGTAATCATTGGCAAACCTGTTCATATAGTGGTGTGTTTTAATAGTATATCACTTTGCGACATATTGAACCGTGACTGCTGTATCATGGTACGTATTGTATCGCCGGGTTCTTGCCAATACACAGCCTTACACGTGACTGTAAGTTGCTTTTTTCCTGCCGCCAAATAATGAACAACTTGTACTTGACAGCCATTTCAACTGGAGAATAAACGCCGGTCTCTGACTTTAGCGCATATTGTATGATCCACAATAACAAAATAACATCAGCGCTCCGCTCCAAATTCCACGACAAGGACATCATTTAAAACTTCATTTTTTCATCACCCAAATCTGTTTACCAAACTCAATTTCATAGCCACCAAAATGTAATTCCTCTAAGCGCACCTCCGTGCTTACGTCTCCATGAGTAGAACCAGCATAGGATATATACCATGGCTTATGCAGCCATTAAACTAATACAGCCTTTAATCTCTGGAGCACAATTATACCACGTAAGAGGATAACACAGGCCACATCTTACTACATCCTAATGCAAGTTAGGAGCCCCCGCGTTTCACACACCCGCGCACTATCAGGAATTAAGCTAAAGATGCACAACAACTGCAAACACACAAGGACATGACGTGGTTGACCTAGAAACAGCTTTTCCAGCCTAAACTATTCTCCCTAACTATCTACAACAAATATATCGTAAAACCATATGAAACGATATGCCACTTATATTATACACACACACATTCTAACTCATCTGATACTGAATCGTGTAATTGTATATGAAGGACACACAGTCTGTCCAAATGCTGAAAGACATTTAATTAATACAGTGTTTGTCCCTCTTTGCAGCTGTAAGAGCCTCTGCTCTTCTGAGAAGGCTTTACCCTAAATGTTGGATGTGTGGACCTGATTGCATTCAGCCACATAAGCATTAGTAAGGTCAGCTTCTCATGTTATATAAGTATTGGAAGGTACTGGATGGAGCTCTGTCACTCCACAGAACAGTTCCAGTGGTCCGCAGCCCCCAGCGCTGGGCCTCCAGCCAACACTTGGCATTGGGTCTGATGACCTTAGACACATGCGGCTCAGATAAACTCAAATAAACAGCAGAAACTAACAAAGATAGAACAATCAGAGTGAAAGTAAAATCACAGCACATTTTCTCTCAGTACTAATGTATCTTACTAAGTGAAGCCTGGTATGAGGGCGGGTCCCTGAGCCAGCTAAGCATTTGCTCTAGATGATATGTAGGTGGTGGGAGGAAGACGTGAACCATGATATTATTGCTGTTGCGCTGTGATGTAGCTGATCTTAATTAAAGATTACAAGGAACATGAAGTTTGTATTTTAACTAACATGATATGACAAACTGTGCCTCATACGACCAGAACATGAATAAACAAGGTAAACGGTCCATTTTGATTCCAGGTTAACTTCGGAAAAAAAACTCACCATTTACCCATAAAGGACCCATATCATGGATTTTTTTCTATGATGTAGTATGTAATTCATTTGTAACCTGGTCATTATATTTCTTCATCTACCCCAGGTTAGCCTGTTCATTTGTCTTAAAGTCGTTATGTGTTTCAGACTCGTTTTTCAAGTAACGTAGAAGGTAGTAATTCAGAACCGAATTAATTTACATATATCCATCTTAAAAGCCAGGTAGCAAAACTCTCAAACCTTCATTTACTTTAAAGGGGACCTTATTGTCCTTTTCTGGTTACTCCCTCTCCTGTAGGGTATTGTGTAGCTTTCTGAGCATGTAAATGGTCTACAAAGTTATAAAGCCCAAAGTAGACATCAGATGGAGAAACTCTCTACAGAGACCACATTTCAAAGCTGCCTGAATTCCAGATCTTTTCTCTGTTATGAGGTGATGTCATCTTGTAACACAATCCGTGAACAGCCACCAGGCACAAAAAGCTAAAATAATAAAAACTTACCACTCTGAACTGCCCTGTTCCAGTCTAGCTTGTGAAGGTGATTCAAGTCTATCGGCTTGTTCTGCTTGACGTTCAGGATCAGACTCTGGTTCAAACTGATACAGGTGAACTGACATAAATGTAAGAACAGCCACAGAGACGTGGGGCGAGAACTTCTAGTAGGATGCCCGTTTGACAGTTGACCAATAAGAACAGAGTGGGCGAACTGACCAATCAGAGCACACTGGGCTCATCAGGAAGAGGGGCAAAAGACACAGGAGCTCTGTAATGAGGCAAGTGGTGTTGCCCATCACCAGAGAATATGGGAGCGTGAAGAAGAAATGCTTACTCTTACCTTACTGTCTGTCCTTTAGCTGAAGAAGCAAGAAGGCAGTAGGGATAGAGCTCACCCTTAAGGTGTGCTGTAGGGCCCACGGGGGGGTATGGGGGGGGGGGGGTGTCATGGCCTTATTAAGGCCTTGTGTTCTGTTTTTTTGGGTTTTGTTATGCTTTACTGACCTCGAGCTAAGATGGAGCTGAGGTGCTGTAGAAAAGCTAGTCAAATGTAGTAAGTGTATGGTCTTGCGACCAAGAACTCAAGTTGCCTAGACTGACTGCAAGTCAGGCCATTTTTTTATTTTATTTATTACTTTTTAAGTGTAGTTTTTGTTTGTATATTTTTCTGTTTTGTTTATAATACATTTCTATCACTGTTATCACCTTAGCCTCAGGAGTCTCTGTATAGTTCGTGATAAAGGATGAGGTACATATTTCTGTTTTTTCTGTTAATAGTTTTGGCTAGTCTAAACACTCCTGTCCAATGACAGGGTCATTTTCTTTTCTTTATTAAACATTCACTATTGTGTGTTTATACTTCATTCCTTAATCACACTGTCCTTGTTGTGTTACTGGTTTGCTATCTGGTGCCGACCAATGAAAGAGGGGTTCATCTTTTGAGCCCTTGGCTTGCTTGCTGGGGGCTCAGAAACAGATTTCTCTAAAGCTGCTTAAAGACAAGGCCGGTTGTAAAAAGCGCTACACAAATACATTTAAATTGATTTGAGAATCCATCATTCAATCCCAGACATATTGCTTTAGCAAGTATCTAACAAAGGATCACGTTGTTGGTCCTGAAAAAGTAGACTGCCTTTAATTTTCTCTGGTTTTCCTACAAAGGAAAGGCAAACTCCACAAAACCACAATCGTATGTATCTCTGTGCATCCTCACCTGAGTCTCCTCCTGCACTGCGCGGTACTGCTCTTTCCACACAGCCACTTTTGAGCCCTCGTCCTTGCGCAGCGCCCGCTCCTTCTTCAGCTCAGGGCTCCAGAAGGTCTTGATGGAGCTCATGGAGGAGCTGAGCTTGCTCTCCTTCACCTCCACCTCCTTCCGCAGGAGCTCGTTCTCCCTTAGCACTTCCTTCAGCTGGACCTGGAGCTCCATGATGGTGTTGTCACGGGCCTGGCGCAGGGAGTGCGGGACTGTGGAGGCCGTGTGGAGTTCGCTGCCGAAGCCCATTGAGTCGGTGGACACGGCCGGGACCATGGCCATGTCTGGGGTGCTGCCCATGACCGTTCCGCGCACGCCGTAGGGGATACTGCCACCGAATCGTCCAGTGGCAGCGCTGCTCTTAGGGATGTCGGAGGAGGTGGCGAGAGCCACCTCGTTGTCGCTCATGTACATGGGGCCGGACGTGGCGTACGCAGCGTTGAGGGACTGGATGTTCTCCATGGAGAGGGTCTTGCCTCCGGAGCCTCCAGGTCCACCCCCGCTGCCCCCCATGCTGTTGGTGCGACGGTGGCCCATGCGGGGCGAGCGCGGCAGGCGTGGAGAACGCCCTGAGTTGCCCTGATTAGCCCGGCTGCCGCCGTGATTGCCGTCCATTTTGCTCACCGAGCGGGAGCTGCCGTACATCTTGACAGGCTTCAAGCAGCAGAGCAAGTGGAGAAAGCACAGATTTCAAACGTGACGTTCAAACCAAGCTGACATTAACAAACCGTCATCCTCGTCTCGTGCAAAGGCGTGCCTGCTGCTTTTCTCCCCACGCTAGGAGGGGAGCTTTTCCTCGGTCAGGGAAGGACGCTCTGTCCGTGACACTAACGTGGAACGCCTATAGTGACCTGTGCGATGAAAACTAGAAAGAAAAAGAGAAGAAGAGCACAGCCTTAGTATGACAAGATGCCATTAGTTCTCTCTCTCTCTCGAGAATCACAGCTTGATGGCAGTGCCTCTCCCAAAGGACACGGGTCACATACTGTCATGTGGGTCATTGGTAAAAAAGAGCCCACACCTGTGCTCCAGCTGGCGTCCTCTGATCGGAGAAAGCATCGACTTATAAAATATATGGGACGCCGTCACTATGACACTGTTATTACATACAATAGGCCTGAACTGTTAGAATCTTGTAAAGCAGTACTGGCATCAGCAGCGGCATCAGTTACCATCCATTTAAGGGTTATTCAAATAGTCCATCAACGTCATGTAAAACCACACTCAGCACATTTCACAACCTTTTCTGCATATTTTGTTCCATTTTTAGGTCACACACCCATTGACACACATTCATAAAGCACCAACTAACTGAAGGCTATGAGGAGAAGAAAAGGTGGGGTTACACCACATTCACACTTAAAGCGTGCAAGCATTCATACTCCAAGGTCCAGCACCATCATAAGAGTGGACGATTTAGCTACTTACAGTTCCCGACTGTCCTTTTTAAACAGCCATGGTCAGTATGTCTTTTTTCAGTCTTTTCCTCTCTGATCTCGCCCGTATCGCGCCTGGCAGTGAAGGCAGACAGCCTAGCTGCAATGGTTCAGCGATCATCCCCCCCTGCCCTTCTCCACCATTGCACTGCTCTCAGATTATAGACACTCCTCTTTCTTAAAAAAAGCAGCTCGTAAAACGAGGATAATCGCTTGAACAATGACCGCTTGCGGTTCCCCTCGACGCGGGCTACACGCTTATTTCATTCATCGCAATTTCATCCAACAACAAGGGGAAAAAATCGAATTACCATCTGTAGCTTTATTCCGTTTGGTCAAGGCGAAGGGGCGCGTGCAGCTGTCGGTCCAAATGTTGTCCGGTTAAAAATAAATAAAAACGGAAGAAAAAAAGAAATGCGCGGCCGCCTGTTCTCCGTTTTATTGCTTTATCATATTTGTCATTTGCAGACATTACCAGCATCCCTTTGCCAGGGCTGGAGGGCTTCGGTGACGTCACGCCCACGCAGCCCTGCGCGCTCCCGAAGCTCGTGTCCGCGCAGCTCTGGACGCCATACTGGAGAAGAGCAGGGTTTTTTTCATTCTGAACGCAAACATACGGATAATACAACAGATCCTTACTGCCCTTTAGATAAAACCTCAGATTGTGTTTTTTGAGTCCACGAGTATTAATCATCTCAAAATGATCAGAAAGCATTAAAAAAATATCGAGAGCGGATCCCTTTTGACTTATCTTAGAAGAGTGACTTCTTACAAGAATGCACAATGAGACAGCATCACAAAATAATGACTTAGTGTCTCAAAATAAGGACTTAGCATCTCAAAATAATGACTTAGTGTCTCAAAATAAGGACTTAGCATCGTAAAATAATGACTTAGTATCTCAAAATAAGGACTTAGTGTCTTAAAATAATGACTTAGTATCTCAAAATAATGACTTAGCATCTTAAAATAATGACTTGGTATCTCAAAATAAAGACTTAGCATCTTAAAATAATGACTTAGCATCTTAAAGTAATGACTTAGTATCTCAAAATACAGACTTAGTATCTTAAAATAATGACTTAGTATCTCAAAATACAGACTTAGTATCTTAAAATAATGACTTAGTATCTCAAAATAAGGACTTAGCATCTTAAAATAATGACTTTGTATCTCAAAATAAAGACTTAGCATCTTAACAGAATGACTTAGTATCTCAAAATAAGGACTTAGCATCTTAAAGTAATGACTTAATATCTTAAAATAAGGACTTGGTATCTTAAAATAATGACTTAGTATCTCAAAATAAAGACTTAGCATCTTAAAATAATGACTTAGTATCTCAAAATACAGACTTAGTATCTTAAAATAGTGACTTAGCATCTTAAAATAATGACTTAGCATCTCAAAATAATTAGTTAGTGTTTTAAAAAAAAACTTAGCATCTTAAAATAATGACTTAGTATCTCAAAATAAGGACTTAGTATCTTAAAATAATGACTTAGCATCTCAAAATAATTAGTAAGTGTCTCAAAATAATTTAGTATGTCAGAATAATGGTCTCTTAAAATAATGACTCAGTATCTCAAAATAAGGAGTTAGTATCTCAAAATTAAGACTAAGCATTTCAAAATAATGACTTAGTATCTAAACTCACAAGATAGTATCTCAAAATAATGACTTGGTATGCCTAACATCTCAAAATAGCATATCAAAATTAAGACTTAGCATCTTAAAACAATGTCGTAGTATCTCAAAATAATTTAGTATGTCAGAATGATGGTATCTTAAAATAATGACTTAGCATCTCAAGGAATTGGTATCTCAGAATGACTAAGTATCTCAAAATAATGGCTTAGTGTCTCAAAATAATTAGTATCTCAAAATTAAGACTTAACATCTCAAAACAATTATTTCTCAAAATAATGTCGTAGTATCTCAAAATAATACATTAGTATCTAATAATCATGACATGGTATCTTAAAATAACAACGTAATGTCTTAAAATAATGATTTAGCATCTCAAAATAATCATATAACATCATAAAATAATGATTTAGCATCTCAAAATAATGATGATTAATGAAAAAAATAAAAATTATAATTATAAAGGTGTTAATTATAATTAAGTGTATTTTTTGTCTTTTATTCTGAGTGGCTGGAATGGGCTTCCATACAAATATGATAAGAAAGCATCAATCAAAAGTCAACAACAATAAAAGAAATCCAAAACATAAAAATTATTATTATAAATTATTACACAGGTCTACAAAATTTGGTGTTTTGCCTTTTCAATGCTTTTGTGATGTTGGAACCAGTAATTGTTGTTGCATATTGTTTGGCTCCATTAAATTACTATGTAACAAGTATTAGTTAAAACTGGAAGAAGCAGTATTAATGAGTATGGAGAGAAAATAAACCTATACACCAGTCACCCTATAAAGCCTAAAATAACTAAAATGAGTAAAAAGCAAGGTGTGAAATACAGGAGGGTTCAGTGGGGTCCGGGTCATTCTAATTAACATCTTAGACCCCCTGAATGTCTCAGTTCAGCATTCTGGTTGGTCCCTGAGTGTAAACGTATTATAACATTATGCTGTCCATCAGAGAATAATAGATGCTCAAATACAAATTCAGGAAAGGTCATTGTTTAGACTGTTTTACTCACAATCAGCGGGCTTCTGTCTTTAATATTCATAACTAACTAGAGCTGTGCCACTGGTCTGCCTCAGGGTGGCGCTGTAGAAATTTGGTTCACCGTGTTGGTCCTTATAGCTAACTAACTAAATGAAAACATTACAATATTCTGTGGTATATTTGTAAATCAGAAAAACGTTTAAAGAGTTTGGTGAAAATACTGAACTGTTACCCTTTTTTAAAAATAAAAACAGAGAAAGAGACATTTAAGATCTCAGTTAAGATGATGAAAAGCTCATTACCAAACCATAGAAGAGCTTTTCCAGAAGTATTGTTAAATCAAACATTCTGTTGCCATTCAAGCTAACATCAGCACTGCTTTAGTGAGTGAGATAGCAGGCAGACAACCCTGGAGTCACCAGCCAAAATGGGAACCCCCCCAACCCCCACACCATCCCCCCACCCCCCACATACCAGGGGGCATTTCAGACACTGCTTAAAAGTCAGAGGTACCAGGACAAATTTGGTGTCTGTTTTTAGACCATGTAATGCATCTTCACGTTTTAACAACACACATACACTAAAAGAGGGTCTGCTGTAAAGTTTACGTCTCATTACAAAAAATTAACATTTTACTGATGAAGATATGACAACAGCAGATAATTTACTTCCATCCTCAGAAAACATGCCCTTCATCCTTCAGGAAGTTTTGACTGAGTTCTTTAAACTCTTTCAGCACATTTGGAAAAAACAGACTCATCCACTTGTCCTCGTCCTTTTTCATTTGGAGGGTGCAACGTCCATGTTTCCCAAAAATCCAATTACAAATTTTGATTCATCGGACCACAAGAAACTTTTCCACTTCAGTGTTTCTGGATCTGTTTATATATATGGCCACAGATTATGGTTTTGGGAATTGTTCCTGAGCAATTATTAACATTGGTTTTCAGCCTAATCGCTTACATAGAGAGACATATCTGAATTCTCAGAATCTTTTAATGATATTATGTACTGTAGATTATCAAAATCCCCAAATTCTTTACTCTTTGATGTTGAGAAACATATTCTTGAATTGTTGAATTTGCCAACAGGAGAGGCAAACAACACAAATTTACTCCCTTTCAACATTTGTTCTGTTTTTATTTACATTTCTAACAGCCTCCCAACTTATTTGTAAACAGAGTTGTACACAGATGTGGAGGCATAAGTGTTTAAACAAGCGCAAATTAGGTTATTGCAAGGTACATGCTTGTACCCAGCAAACACATAATAATTTCATCACAACATTGTCTACTTTCCTACAATGTTGTCAAAAGGTGGTGCTCTTTTTATGTTGGCTGAACTACATTGTCACAATATCACAACTAAATAACGTTGTTTATGGTATTATTTCTACCTGAGGGCAACTTTATAAAATTCCATAGAGCTCCATGCAGATATAATGGAACGAATTAGGGATTTTAGGAGGTTGTGACAACATAACTGTGCTTGCAGGATATGTGCTTAGTATGTAAATTAGCCTACAGACTAGTCTTAACCCTTTCAGGCACACAAAGAAAATGTAATTAAAAATGTCAGATTTATTGGTATGAACAAGTTACAAACTAAAACAGATTTGGGCTGATTTTTTATTAGGTTTAAGGTCAAAGTTCATTTTTGAGGTGGTTTCTCTGAGTAACCAGTGGTGCTGACTATCAATTACATTTAACATTTAAGACTCAGCTTGCTCTATCATTTCATTGTCTTGTTTCACTTTTTATGATTAAGATAAAAGCAATTCTTTATCTTTTCTCAGCTGACAATCTTCTATCGTTATAAGAACTTGTCTTGGCCTTCACTAACCCTGTTACCACAGAGCATTGGAAGTCCTTCAATGTCATCTCATTCGGAAACTGCTTGCTGTACAGAATGTGTGCATTTACAATTGTAACGTCTACCAAGGGCCAAAATACAGTATATATCAGCTGCTAGAATTATAAGCTAAATAAAAGTTTAAAAAACAAGCAAACAAAAACAATGCTATCCTAAATACACAATGTCTTTCACAATTCCTCAATGTTTACCTAAATGCACTGTGGTAACAGTGGTTCACCACCAATTTTTAGCCATGTGACCACATATATTCACAGTGGTTACAAGGCCAAACCACCACATTTTAGCCTTATAAAATGCTAATATTACTTAGTTTTATTATTATTATTGCATGCTTATAAAAACAACCAGGATCACCTAGATCCTGCAGACCTAGCTACAGTACCTGTGAACAACATTAAACATTTTCAGAAAATGTAGAGGTTCCCTCTTAAAACGCCAATGCAAACTAGGAAATGAGGACAAACAAAGTGGTTTCTCACAGTGACCACTATGCCTCAAAGGGTTAATAATATATCTAGAAAAAGAAAAAGTATAGCTGTTTAATTGGTTCAGTCAGATCCACGTACACAGAAAGATTATTTTAATAAGCGATATAAGCAGTGCTTAATTTGTGCTGGATCTTGCTGGAACAAGATCCGCCACCTCTCATATTTCAGGTACCTGCGTTCCAGAACTTATTTATGTGGATCTACCACCTTTTTTTGTAGCACATCAAAAAACTATTCATCCAGTGTCATATCTCAGATTTTATGATTGCAGCTCCTTACTGCAGTCATTAAAGCTAGAATTATATTATTGCATATATTGTTACTATGTTAGATGGACCCTTGAAGCACTGTTGTGCATATGCGTTCCAGGACCTTTTCCATCCCTGCCACTTGCTGGATCACCCCACCTTTAGTGTTCCATTACCTGATGTTTTAGAAATTAAGCACTGGATATAAGTAATAAAAGTTCATAAACGCATAGAAGAACAGGTTGATGATATCCAGCCACTTCCCAGCTGCTACCTCTGCTCCTGTTGGTGGTAACGTATACGTGGCTGGTTTGTCCGAGAGGGGGCGCCGCGGCCGAGGTTACTGAGGTACTTTTATTAGGGTTGTCTGGACTGAAGGAGGAGGAGGAGAAAGAGAATGCAGTGTGCAGTTCCGATGAGATGGCGGTGTCTTTTTTACGGAGATGGAAAAGCAATAAAACGTTCATTATAGATCTATAAATCCTCAGAGTGGAAACTGGGCGCACTGCGGACTGAATGGATGCTGGAATCATGGGCAATAAGTAACAAAAGCTAGGATCTGGCACTGCAACAGATATTGCCTATTCTCGAACAGCGCTCAGAATGACGCTTGGCGGCTCTCTGCCAGATGCAGCCGAACGTTACTTTAATTCTCGGGCCGCCGAATCGCTGTGAGAAGTTCTGAGCACTGATAGCCGGACGAGGAAACTGAAAGGCTAAAAAAGCGAGAAGCAACAACAAAAGGAGGCGCGCGCTCTCGCGAGAGCAGCCGCGAGCGCGGAAGGAGCGCGTGCTGACATTCGAACTTTGTCTCTTCGGCGGTTGGCGTTCAAACCGAGCCAACTCGGCGACCTCTTCAGCTTCAGGTTCGGTTTGGCGAAGATTATACAAATACGCACATATTTTTCGTACATATCACACGACTGGACACCGTTAGTAGTGTCGTACGCTTTGTGGAATAATCCCACTGAAGGAGTAAGGCCGAGGAATACGGCGGCTACCGCGGCCGCTTTCTTCGTTACACGCAAGGAAAATTTCAAGATGACGACGGTGAGTCTCACCAAAATAATGTCTCGCATATATATATATATATATATATATATATATATATATATATATATATATATATATACACACACACACACACACACCTCGGACTATTTAGCTATTAGCTAACGTTAGTTCATGCGCTTGTTCGCCTCCTCGCACCGATTTAGCAGGCTAATTAGCCGTGGACAGCTAGCCTAGTTAGCTAGCTAGATTACCTTGTTCCAGCTGAATTCGATGTAACGTTATTGCTAGCTCGCAAGCTAAAATTGCTCTTTAGCAATAGCAACAGCACAGTTAGATAGGTCGAGAACGAAGCTAAGGACGCAGTTGGTGTTCGTCATTCATTGAAAGATGGTTGTTATCGCTAACATGACTCACTTCTATATCTGTTCTCCCGGTTTATAGCTTGCTCTTAGTTTTTTTTTCTGCGATAACAATGTGGGGTATTTTCGTTAGCATAGTCTAGTAGAAATAATGCTAAAATATAAAAACAAACTCCGACAACACTGCCTCGCGGATGACGACGGCGAATAAAGTGATCCAACCCTACCACCACAAAAAAAGTCTATAAATTTCTAAATAACCCTGAGTGACAACCCTGTAAAAACCAAGACCGGTATGAAAGGAATCTAGGCAGCGCTGTCTGATGTGGCGACAGGAAACCAGGAACACCACTATAGACACACTGTTGTAGAGTTAAATGAATGTATGCAGTAA
This sequence comes from Megaleporinus macrocephalus, assembly GCA_021613375.1. NCBI lineage: Eukaryota > Metazoa > Chordata > Actinopteri > Characiformes > Anostomidae > Megaleporinus > Megaleporinus macrocephalus. The sequence goes on along the minus strand of CM038713.1, from coordinate 12,979,053 downwards.
CACAAATAGAGACTTCTGAAACCTGAGATTTTAGATCATAGTTAATCCTGTGGTTAACACAGACTTCATATTTAGGTTATTGAATGTTTAAATCTTTCTATTGACAAATTTAGATAGTTTGTCATGTCAGTCCATTTATCATCTCTTAAAAGTAGTTTGATAGTAATCTAGATTGACTGGCCTTGCCAAGGAATGAGTCATTTTAAGCAAACCAGTTTATGTCGGCCTGCTGCTTAGCTAGTAACTCTGCTATCAAAGTGTTGCTCCGGTCTTATTTAGGTTTTAAGTGACTGGATTTAAACAGATGTTTGAGCTAAATACTAAGCCTGCAAATCTGTTGGCACAGTGTGCTCAGGGACATACCAGCTGATGCACATTGCTTATTTGACAGGTGGGGAAGCAAATGTCTGTGCTGACCTTTGCCATCCTGTAATTCATTTCAGTCTGTTTATGATGATAGGTTTCTGTGCAAGTGGCTTTTTTAGTGATAGATCTTTTGCAGTTTCCAGGCTACAGTTAGCATTGACAAAAATAAAGAGGCTTTTTTGCCATCTAGTTTTGAAGCCACTCTGACAAGGAAACCAGCCTTAATGTCGATTGTGCTTTTGTCTTTAGTACTCATAGCAGCCTGCCTTACTTGTGTTATCAAAATACACAAGACATTTTGCCAGCGTAAAGCAAATTCCTTTCTTTACTGCGGGCCTTTGATTAAAGTATACTTTTCTTTTCTTACACAGTGACACAGAAGCTGGGAGCTGGAATACTTGGCACTCTGTACGACCTGCGGCTTTAGAAGCACACATCAAGTTTTACAGCAGGCTGTTGACTGATCATCTCAGGTCACCCCTTATGTTGAGTGAATGCTGCCCACAGTTCCAGAGACAATGGATGACCTAAGTTTGAAAGACCCTGCACCTTTTCATTTTGTCCTAGTCGATGAATGGGTCATACCGTACTTCATTCACAGTACTTTTCCAGTACTTTCCTCGGACCTTTTAGTTTGTAAGAGCATTGACTTTATCTGAACTTTATCTGCAGGAGGGAGGAGAATACAAGTTTTCTACCTCCAAAGAAGAAAAAAGGTAGAAAAGAAGCCTGTCCATCTTTTCCTTACCTTTTGTGTGGGTGTATGGATGAGATAGAGTTTGTGAATGTCTGCTCACTCTCAGTGGGTAAAGATATGTCTGAAAGCCTCAGAGACAAAATGGTCAAGTTCCTGTCGCCTCCCTCGAAGAACACCAACAGCTCCAGCTCGGACTCGCTGTTAGGTGAACGGAAAGGTTCCGAAGTCCGTCGCCGCCATCATACCATGGAGCGAGACCAGCTGAAAGGCGAGCACCGCTTCTTTCGTCGCAGTGTTATTTGTGACTCCAATGCTACAGCTTTGGACCTTCCCAGCAAAGTCTGCCTTCTTGGTTCACCACCGGACTGCACCACTGCTACCACTGACCCTGGTGCTGGGGGAACTAAAGCCACTGCCTCGGTTGAGCTGGTGTTGGCTGATGGGCCAATGCTGGGGAAGGCAGAGGATGCAGGTGATAGCATCCACAAAGAGATAATTGCAGAGAAAAGACCTTTGGTGTCATTGGGTTGTGATGAGAAGACAAAACCAGTGCCTGCTGTAGGACCACCCAGTGAGGTGTCGGAACTAGAGGCAAGTAGCACAGTAAAATGTGAAAAGGAGGAAGATGAGGAAGGCAAGGAGAAGGCTCGAGTGGAGGCGGAACAGCAGCGTGAGGCAGAGAAGAAAGAACAAGAGGACAATGAAGAGATTGAGACAAAGGCTGTTGGTACCTCACCTGATGGTCGATTTTTAAAGTTTGACATTGAGATTGGACGTGGTTCATTTAAGACCGTTTATAAAGGATTGGATACAGAGACGACTGTGGAGGTTGCGTGGTGTGAGCTTCAGGTAAAGTGTTCTTTCTTTTTGTCCAGACTAATGCCAAGTTTGGGTCTGTTGGTGGGTCATATTAAAAACATTTTCACAGTGCATAGTCCCACAATATTACGTTTCTAAGGTTCAAAGATGAAACAAACAAGCCGAAATTAGTAGAATTGGGAATTAGTTGTTTGCAAAAATAATTGTTTTAAATAGAACAGAAGGGAAAAATCAAGATGGCGACAGTTAGTCTCACATGTATGTAGTACATCAACTTATGATTGTTTAAAAGTTCTCTGTAATTGGTTTAAATGTTTGGGTTGTTTTTTTTTAAAGAACATTCAGCTCAAGTGTTCCAAAAATACTAAATATCATTGATATACACAGAAAGGCATAATGTTATGTAATCAATCGTAAAAACATGTTTTGTTAATTTTATCATTTTAAATGCAAGGGAGAAATGTAACCACAAATAGAATAGTATAGTGTTAGTACAGAAAAGTTCCACCTCCAGAAACTGGACTACTTTTAATTCTTCAAGCTGATGTTACCTTAATATTCCAAGTTTTTCCACTCTTGCTGCAATGTATAGAAAAGGAAAATGTTTCAAGTTGATAGCTGTCATGAACAGATATCACTAGTACAAACGGGCTGATATATCAGTTGACCAATAATGGCAGCCCATAATTTTAGCAGTGTCTGCAAAACATCACAAATAACTAACACCTTTTTATTACCTGCAAAGAAATTTGTGTAGGTGTATTTTATTTAGACTGTGACATGAGCTTTTGTCTCACATAGCTTACAATGTTATTTACCTATTGCTGTGTTTAATGGCAAAGAATGAATCTTAATTAAAACAGAATTAGAATTACATATCTTGGAGGACGGTTACATCTCACTGGCATGTATTTGAAGAGCTATATTGCTAAAGTATTATCTTAATTTGGTTTTGTAGTCTTGCATAGATATGGGAAAATATAAAAAACCCAGGTGTTGAGAATCTCTCGAGCCATTCCTTTGACCATCATGCTGGAAATGGTTCTGCACATATTGCTCGGTGACCCTAGCAGACCACATAGCCAGAAATGAAAACTATCTATGAGGGAAAAAAAATGCTCGTTTGTAACCCATTTCCCTCAAGTGTCTATTTGCCTTTATTGACATCCTGTTTCCTGTTTCGGAGGGGTTAAGGGAGGAAATCAAGCAGGCACTTGTGTGAAATTTAGCTCGGTGAATGCCGCTGCAACAAGCTCATGCACTTTTGAAAAAGTGGGTCAGATTTCCTGCCAAAGAATGTGTAATCTTCTGTGTGAGGAGCAGCTCTGTGGCCTGCTGAGGCTTGCCTCTGCCCTTTCCACCCCCACCCTCTCTAGTGTTGCTGCTGCCGAGAGACAGCAGGGCATGGGTTGTGATCACGTGAGCTCTAGCTCTGCTGCACACAGCCCTCAGGTTGAGCCAGCTCATAAACCATGCTGAAACAAAAGCTGCAGTATCTCTTTCACTCTTGCTCTTTTGCTTTTTTTTCTCTCAGGTTTCCTTTTTTAGTGCCTCTCACCTGCAAGGGTTTTCTTGCCGGCTCCTATTTCTTGCACTTACAGGGGTTAGGACTCAGTTGCACTCTCTCCTCTCTTTTTTGTTTATTTATTAGTCACTTCATTTGTCATCATTTGTTTAGACTGTTATTTTTCCATGTTTTTTCTTACATGTGATGCCCAGTATTGGAGCAAGGGCAGGAACCAGAATAAAGTGTACCTTTACCACTTCTGCAAAACATTGGGATACTCCCCGCCCACTTTAGTCTCATGTCTCACATGACAGATATGTTTGAATAATATGTAGGTCGCCGCACAGGGAAAAATGCAGATATGTAGATATGTTTGTTTCACTTCTGTCTTATTTTGCAGAAGTGTCTTTTGTGCCTCTTTGCCTTCTTTAAACCACTAAAAACAAATGCAGTTCACAGTCCCCAGTGCCAGCCATATTTCCTCAGTTACAGTCCCATTAGGGTTTAAAAGTCTTCAATTGTGACCAAAAACTAAATATAAGCTATGTGTCCCAGTTCACTATGCTATCTCAAATTGAATTACTGATTAGGTTGCCTTGTCTGATTCTAGGATTAATCCCTAAATGATGACTGTAAGCAGATATGATGACTTATTGATTTGTATATATTTTTTTTTATAGCAAAATTGGTTTTATCACCATTCTTTCTTTATACCAGCATTGGTATATGTACTTACATGTGAGGCTTTACGAAGAACTTTACATACTTTGCTGTGTGGGCTGTCTCTCCACTGGGAAGACAATCCCATAGTTTCTGGGCTGGTCCTGCTGGCCACAAAGGGCCGTGAATGTTTGGAATTTTTGGAAATGTGCTGCAGTAGTAGAGAGCAAAACTAGGTCAGTGGGTTAGGGTGACCTCCCTCTCCTTACACACATCCTCTTCTGCCTCCCAAAACCATTCTGTCTGCACTGTGAAGGTTTCTTTGTAAAGTCTCTGTAAAAGCAGTGAGAATATGTTCTGTTTGTAAAAGAAACGTTGGTTGGGGAAGTTTTAATATCAGTTTTGGGGGTGGTGCCTTTGGAGGACCTCCAAGTCATGGCTGAATGTTTCTCATTCCAGGAATTGTGGGGTAACCACATGGCCTTGAATGTAGGTCATACTTAGTCAGCATTCAGTACTGCTTCAAAAGCAGATATTGCCATTCTTGATCTGAGCAAGAGCATATAAAAGACTCTTTGAACTTCAGTGCATCACGTTGCCACATTGTAACATTGTCAGTGTGGTGTAGATTTATGTCTTTACTTGTGTCAGTGTCTGACCTGTAGCTCATTACCAGGTTATCAGATATTTTCATTGTCTTCCTGCCTTTAAGGAAGGAGCATTGAGTTATTTCAGATTAGATTTTCTTTCAAGAGAAATGTAAAGTTAGAAAGATATATAAAAAAAAAAACAATTAACTTCGCTGAGTTAGCTAGTTATGTTGCTGTGCATTTTTGTGAAAACTTGCTGAATGATGTGAAGTATGTGTTTCTAGTAAAGCCATGGATTGCATAAACAGTTTCAGTTGAAACGGCTAATTTAGTGGTTTTAAAATGATAATTTTCACAGCTACATCTCACTTGACAGACAGAAGTCTTGCTTTGTACACCCTTTTAAGTAACACTTTTCTGTAAATATAAATTGCTAAGCTGCTTTTTTTGTACATGCAAACTTTCCAAACCTTATGCAGTATGCTGTTGGTGCTAATAGGCGGAATTGTTTGTTTAATATTGGCACTTGCCAATTTTAATCAACTACAAATTGCCAGGCTAGGCTCCTTATCTTCTAATGTCAACTTTTCAGGACCGTAAATTGTCGAAGTCTGAGAGACAGCGTTTCAAAGAGGAGGCTGGCATGCTTAAGGGTCTACAGCACCCCAACATTGTACGTTTCTATGATTCCTGGGAGTCCCCCTCTAAGGGCAAGAAGTGCATTGTGCTTGTGACGGAGCTTATGACATCTGGAACCCTAAAGACGTAAGTACATGATTACTAATCTTAGATCCTCTTCTCATGTCAGAATCATATCAGATCATTGTTTTGTCCAGTCTAATGGTCTGGTTTTTTGTTTTTTTTTAAACAAATATATCGCTTGTCCTGCAGGTATTTAAAGCGGTTTAAAGAGATGAAGATCAAAGTCCTGCGCAGTTGGTGTCGGCAAATTCTGAAGGGGCTACACTTCCTTCATACCAGATCCCCACCTATTATCCACCGTGACCTCAAATGTGACAACATCTTCATTACTGGCCCCACTGGATCCGTCAAGATTGGAGACCTGGGCCTTGCCACGCTCAAAAGGGCTTCTTTTGCCAAAAGTGTCATAGGTACGACCCTGTAAATCCTAACATGCTATAGTGTGTTTGTGTAACTCGCTGTGCGGGTATTCCATCAAGGAAAAGAAAGTCCCACTTATTCTGAAGTTTCTTTCTCTTCCTTTGCTTCTTCTAAAAGTGTGATTTAACTGTGTGGTGCGAAGGCAGACCACAGCATTACCGTGAGCCCCCAAACCACAGCAAACCAGGGCCCCTGTTTCTCGCGCTCTCTGTTTTTCTCTCAACTCAGGATTCTCCTCCTTTCCCTAGGTCAAAAATCAGTTTTGTCCTCATATTGTCAGTGTTTTAAGAGGCGCTTATTTCAGGTGCTCCCAGAGAGTAAGTAGCTCCTTAACTCTCCTTTTGTCCGTGATGTGCGTAGTTGTATTGTGGCTTGTCTGCAGGCAAACCAGATCTGATCATGGCAAAAGGATAGCACGAAAGCTAGAGGTGAGCCCTGGGCTTTCAGGTACCGTTCTGAATTATCTTCGTCCTGTGGTTTGGAGAATTTGTGGTCTGTTTCTTCAATGAAACATATGATGTTGATGCTAATTAACTTTGTCATTTTTTTCTCTTAAGGGTAGATCCTCTGTGTTTTGCTCCTTTTTTTCCTATTTTTTTTTCTTTTCAGTGTCTTAAGATCGCAGGCTTATTCTGTCTTCCCAACTCCCTCTCGGTTGTAGTTCTAGGATCCTTTTTTATATTTTGGGAATCCTTAGATTCTAACCTCAGATCTCCCCTTATTCCACTTTAAGGATTATTTAGTGTACTGCGGTACAGACAGTAAGTATGCAGAAAATGGGCCTGGTAAGTCAACCAGTACAATGTGACACATTACAATCAAAATCCATTCCAAATATGTTAAGTTTCTCTGTGTGAGGTCTTTGTTCAATGGGCAGATTTCTTACTGTTTAAGCTGCTGTGCAGAACTTCACTAATTGGTAACTAGCTATGGAATCTGCTCTACTTATGTTGAATCTAACTTTTTTTTCTTACAGGTTTGCCAGGAAGGTAGGTGACTATAAAGAGGGGTTTTCAGCAGATGCTAATTTTAGGCCTTGACAAAAGTAATTTCCATAGCTGGGAGTTTAGTTTTCTCTGAATTAACAGTTAAGGTCTATTGACTGACCATTGACTCAACTCAAACTTTTCCCAGTAGTTATCTGTTTGGCTAACACCTCACTCTGTCCTTATCTCAGCTTGTTTAAACGATTTGAATGCCTAACACTGTGTCTAAATAATCATTGTTCCTGGTTGCTGACTGAGATCGGGTTCTTTGGTCAGTCCAGGCCTTGTAGGTTCTGTACTCCAGTTTTGTTTCTATTGCCCTGCCCTAAAGACCTTACACTGAGAAACTCTGGCTTCTTATCACAACAGGTTAACTGAGCACAACTTTCCCCCTCCTCTTTTTTTTTTTGCTTTCTATCCCTTTTTGCTCTTCCTCTCTCTACCTCTTTCTCTTCTCACAGGTTGCTGGAGCGGGCGTCTTCAACACCATCACCTTCCTCTCTCCACTTCACGGGAGAGGATGTAGTAGGGCAATGAGAGAGAGAGTTCTGAACCGTTCTTTTGATTTAAGGTACCCCTGAGTTCATGGCGCCTGAGATGTATGAAGAGAAGTATGACGAGTCAGTGGATGTCTATGCCTTTGGGATGTGTATGCTGGAGATGGCTACCTCTGAGTACCCGTACTCCGAGTGCCAGAATGCGGCACAGATCTATCGCAGAGTGACCAGCGTAAGTCCCCAACCCTGGGGGAGTGAGCCATGTGTGCTCATACTCCCCCCTCCCCACACTCCTTCGCTTCGTTCTTTTAGTCTTCCCCTTTTTGGCCTTGTGTGAGGCATTTTCTTTATTCTTTTTTTCATCACTGAGTGGTAAGTTGTGCCTTCCAGTACAGTCTGAAGTTGAAGTCCTGGTTATTGACTGAACAAAGACACTAGCAGCCAAATGTTGAGATGCACTTTATGCAATTATTATTATTATTATTATTATTATTATTATTATTATTATTATTATTATTATTATTACTACTACTACTACTACTACTACTACTATTATTATTATTTAACTGTTTTAACATGAAACACATTGAAATCTTCTTCTTTCCTTACAACTTGATGCCTTCATTTTTGGCATTCTGTCATGAGAAGGCACTTGGTGTGCATGTCTAACAGGATTGAAGAAGCCCAGTAAGACTTTGTTCGGCTGCTGAAAATTACTCTTTTAATGACATTATTGATAAATATAATAGATATTATTGGTTTAGGTATTATCAGCTATATTTCAATCTGTTTGCAATCAGTTTATTTTTTAAAGTATTTAAGCATAATATTTGTAATATGAAAAATATATTTTCATGCAGGTATGCTACACTATGCTGGTGTATGTCTGAGACATTGGTAATCAGAGTAGTGCAGTAGTTTAATGACTATGCGTAAAGGAGAAGTTGGAAAGTACAGAAAAAATGCTTAGAAGTTGACTTCATCATGTGTAGTACTTAAAGCAAAGACACGTCATAGCACAGCTTTAAAAGTAGGTGTTGATGAGGTTTAGTCTCTCCATAAACTCTAAATGATTTGGGCATTTCCTGTGTTTGACTCTTGTAGGGGGTGAAGCCTGGCAGCTTTGATAAGGTTGCAATTCCTGAGGTCAAGGAAATCATTGAAGGTTGCATTCGTCAAAACAAGGATGAGAGGTTTGCTGATCAACAAAAAGCTAAAATGATAAAGTGCCACTATTTATCTAGGCTATTAATTGAAATACTGTTGTGTTTTCTTCAATCGAAATCGCATACACAGATACTCCATCAAGGACCTGTTGAACCACGCCTTTTTCCAGGAAGAGACAGGTGTTCGTGTTGAGCTGGCTGAAGAGGATGATGGGGAGATGGTTGCCATCAAGCTTTGGCTGCGCATTGAGGACGTTAAGAAGCTTAAGGGGAAATACAAGGATAACGAAGCCATTGAGTTTTCCTTTGATCTCCATAAAGACGTCCCAGAGGACGTGGCACAAGAGATGGTAGCGGAAATCCCACCATTCAATTTTTGCAGATGTTCAGACTTTTTTTTGCTTAAGCCTAAGACTTACCTTTTAGTAGCCACTTCCTTCTGCCTCTTTTTTGCTGTCTCACACACTTCCTCTCTCCCCAGGTGGAATCGGGCTATGTGTGCGAGGGCGACCATAAGACCATAGCCAAAGCTATAAAGGACAGAGTGGCTTTGATCTGCAGGAAAAGAGAACAGCGGCAGCTGGTGCGGGACGAGCAGGAAAAGAGGAAACAGGAAGAGGAGAAGGGACTGCAGGCTCAGGATGAGCCCACTCATCCACAGTGCTCTGCTGCGAAGCCCCCTGTGCCCACTCTAGTACCAGTTCCCATGGAGACAGAGGAGCCAGAGGGGGAGCAGCACCAGCTGCAGCAGCCTGGGGCCTCTGCATCAAGTAAGCATCAATGCAGTAATGGTTTTTTTTTCCAGATTATTGTGTTACTGTAGCATTGCCACTTTGATGCTATGAGTTGTATGTAAAATGTACTGTAATGTAATGGCTGATTTTGGATGTCTGTTTCTCTACAGCCATTGGTGGTATGGAAGGCCAGTCCTTGATAACTGAGTCTCATACTGGTCAACCAGTTCTATCCACATATAGTTCTGTACAACCTGAGCAGCTGCCTCAGCCCTCACCAAGTGCACACAACACACCTCTGCAACTGCCGCAGCAGCATGCAGGGATCCATGCACATAGCCTGGTGAGTCATCATCTGGCTACTGTTTAAGTCTGAAACATTTGACTCTGTTGTCTGTTTTGGATTCATGTTGTATCTGGGTTTTTTTTTTTCTTTCTATCAGCCCCAAAACCCTCCTGCACAAAGCAGCAGTGCTTTGTCTTCAGTCCCTGTCTCACATCCTGGAAGTACTTCTTCTCTGCAGGTACACCTCACATCCTCTCACACTTAACACTATTTGAGCAACTCTTTGTTTACATGCTCACATCTGAACAAGGATTAGAACCTGAAAAGACCTCTGATATTTGCCTGTTTTTTGTTTTGTTTTTTTGGTCTGGTCAGCAGACTGTTCTGCCATCTCCTGTTCAACCTGGCATGTCCCTGCAGCACCATCAGTCTCCACTAGATGGCATTGTTGCTCAGCAGAACTCCATTCAACACCCACCACACGGCTCTCATGTCCTACAGGTACATCGCCTTATCTAACACATTTGTGTTGATTTTCAGTTCATCTACATACATCTAAGTCATCTTCTATAAAAGTAGTTTTTCATACACTTCCTGCTCAACCTTTATCCGTCTTTTGTTGTTTCTCTTTTCATATCGTCAGCTACGTCATAGCATTTCCAATTACTTCTCAGTAAGCTCACATCCTTTTGAAAGAGACTTTCTGTATAAGTCTTGTTCTGACAAGACCTTACTTGATTTGCAGCATTTGAAGTGTATATATGAAGCATTTGTTGCCTTGGATATAATTACCATAGCAACATCAAAATGTTAGCATGCCTTTTTAAACCAGCAGAAATCCATCGCATATGCTTCTTCCAGTTTTAATACTTGCATCTAACATGATTTACATGAACAAAAGCCCTCATTTAAATAATATTAGCCACAGTATTTGTCACAGAGATGCTGGTTTTATTGTTCACTTCTGCTTTGTGATTTGTCCAGCATAACAAAACATTTGACCAAGGTAGCATCAGCATGGCTTTTTAAATGTCTAATTACACAGTAAATGCCACTGAATGGGCTTATGGAAGTACCTTAAATCTCTAACAAGTATTACTATTCTCATTCTCCAAAACCCAGTAAGCATAACATTCATTAACTACATTCTTCTCTTGTTCTACATCCCTTCCCCCTATCTTGCACGCTGGCTGTCAGATTTGGGCAAGCCAACTCAGCCCTCCTGTTTTCTCTCCACCTCCAAATGCTGAACAGCTCTATTTCTTATATCAGGCCTGTCAGGTACACATGGTGCCAAGTACTAGAGTGAGAGAGAGAGTGCGAGAGTGTGTGTGTGTCTGTCTGTGTGTGTGTGTAAATCCCTTCTTTTACCTTTTAAAAAACATTTATACTAAGGCTTCAGAGAATATTTACTTGGAATAGTAAAATTTATGTTTGCAGTCCCTTAAACTCTTGTGGAGTGGGATTGTTTTAAGGGTGTAACAACCACACACATTTTAAAATTAACTTAAAGGGTTTGTCTTGGAACAGGGTTGAACATCTTATCCACAAAGGGCTGATATGGCTGCAAGTTTTAATTTCTACCAAGCAGGGGCACTTCTCATATAAAGAAGACTTGAGACCAACTTATTAAACTAGTAGAATTAGATGTGCTTCTGCTTGATTGTAATAAAGACATACAACCATGCCGACCTTATGTGGGTAGCAACCCTGACCTGTACAAATTATGCAACACAGTGATTTAAAACACTGAAACTAAGCTACAATAGATGGGATTCACCCAGAGCCCTCTCCATGTTGAAGTGAAATTGTTAATCCTGAAAACCTCAAATTGTAAAATGAAAACCTTATATTTATGCCTCATTCTTTTAGACTCATCCAAGTGCGTCTGAGCCTCTACCTTCAGAGCAGACTCCAGCACAGTCAGTGCTGATTCCACCATCTGCAGAGAGGTATGTGTCTTGAAGAAATTTGTTCAGAAAGTCCAAAAAAAAGCACTGTTAGTCATCAATGACTGAAAGCCAATAATAATCACTGGACTTTATATTTGGATAACGGTAACTGGCTCCAATTTAATATTTTTAGGGTGAAGTCAAGCCCTGTATGAACGTTCTAATGTTATGCTTTGCATTGTCTCAGTGGCCTGTCGGATACAGCATCAGGGCTCAGTGATGGGAATGATGGCAGACACGAGGCTCGCTCTATGAAGCGCCACCAGCGTCGCTCTGTCCGCAGCCGTTCACGCCACGAAAAGATGGCCAAGGCCAAGCTCGTTGTACTCAATGTAAATGCTATTATCTTACTCTGTAATTGACTGGTTGATGGTAACAAGACACAGTTTTATTTAATAGGGCTTTTAAAATCCCTAATTATGGCAGTGCTTTTATTTATTCTCAAAGTCTGATCTGAATTTCAGATTTCCAATATTGGTGACAGAGTGGCTGAATGCCAGTTGGAAACCCACAACAGGAAAATGGTGACGTTTAAGTTTGATCTGGATGGAGACAACCCTGAAGAAATTGCACAGATCATGGTAGCTTTCCTCATTGTGCCCTCAATTGCAAGGCTGTGTGGTCCACCTTTGTTTCGAAGCGATTTTTAATTAGGTTTTTAAATAAGTTAACTTCTCGTTATGCATTAGGTCAACAGTGACTTCATCCTGGAGAGTGAGCGCGAGTCCTTCATTGAACAGGTGCGGGAGGTTATAGATATGGCAGATGAGAAAAGAGAAGCTATAAAAGACAGTTATCCCCAGGTATGTGATGATCTGTCTTCTGCCGTTCTCTGTGTACTACAAAACATGCAAGTTATATTAACGCATATTGTCACCATAGGTAACCAGTGACTCAAACCAGCAAATTCCTGAGATATCAGCTCCTAGTCTTCCTGGTGAGCTTAATAAAAAAATAAATACATTTAAAATAAATGTGTTTAATTATTTATTTCATGTGGTAAGAGTCTTTTTTTTTAATGTTGATTTCCTCATGATTACAGGTGTGCCACCAAATGTGGCGGCACAGGTGGTGCACTCAGCAGGGCGGCGTTTCATTGTCAGTCCTGTGCCAGAAGCACGACTGCGGGAACCCTTTTTTGGCCCTCCCTCAGCTAGCACATCTTTTGGAGACGATCAGCCAGGTGGGTCTTTTTCTCCTGCAGCCGAAAAAAGGACCTTGCTTTGGCATATATAAACCATTTAAGTATTTGGTCTTTGACAGTTACTTTATGGTGTTCTCACTTTGCAGTGTGTGATCCTGTCCCAGCCGGCAAAACACAAGACCAAAGCAACCTAGTTCCCAACACCAACCAAGTCTCTGTATTACCAGCTCAAGCTGGAGGACCTGTGGCCCAGTCTGTATACCAGAGCACAGGGATAGTTGCACAGAACCCTTCTGTCACTGTCCCTGTTGTAAGCCAGGGTTCCACTTCACCACCTTCTACTGCTCACCCACCCAGAACAGGCAGGATATCTCCTTCCTCTGCTGTATCCGAGCAGCCCGTCTGTCAACGACGCCCCTCGCTGCCCACTCCAACTGCTCCCTACCAGCAGCCTGAGACCAACAGCATTGTTACACCATCTGCTGGTGAGCAGCTGCCTGCTCCTACTGTCTCCATCCCACAGGTACCACCCGTCCACTCCTCCACCCCCACAGCTCTGACTGTCGCTGCGTCCAGCCATTGCGGAGAGAGTGAGGGGGAAACACAGGGAAAGTCACCAGGTATTGAGGACATTCATGCCCTGGACAAGAAGCTCCGCTCTCTTTTTCACGATCAGGGTTCTTCCTCAAATGCTTCAGGCCAGCCTGACGGTTCTAGCGACATGGCCCCAACCTCCTCTCCACCCAACACAATCAGCTCTCCTCCATCTGGCCTGACTTCTAGTGCAGGCCACCTCCCTCCAGCCAGTTTGTCCCTGAGCTCCAGTGGACACTTTGCACCTGGCATGTTTGCCTCACAAGGTCAAGCAGGAACAACTACTGTATTTGTGCAGAGTCCTCAGATTGACCCTGGATTGCAAAATCTTCAGGTTGGCGTTATAGCATTCTTTGACTTTTTTTGTGTGTGTGTATGTGTGTACACATAAGTAGGGCTGGGCGATATGGGGGGAAAAATGTTATCACAATTTTTTTATATTAGTCGATATATCACGATATAAATCAAATCACATGCCTTTTTACTTTGAGTAGTGAAACACATTTTTGTGAATTTTGTTAAATGGTATTTATTTTCTATCGGAAGATAGACAAATGTACTATAGAACATTACATGACTGTTCCTTCAAATTATACACACACAAGCCTCATGAACAGTATTCACACACAGACACTGTGTTAAAGGGTCACCAGAACAGCCTACTTAAGTTTAGGCTGAGGTAAAGACTCTGTTTATGTCCACTCATAGCGGTGAGTTGGTTTAGCGTGTCCCTCCTCGGGAAGTCAATTTTGCCCTTAGCATTCTCACTCGAACTCCTACACTATATATATTTATCTTTGGTCAACCCCAAATAAATAAAAGTAGATTACGAAATTACTTTGATTAGCTTAACGTGCATCAATACATCGCAAAGATGGCCGCGCCTACTGAAAGCATGGATTTATCCGGAGCACAAGTACAATCACTGCTATGCACAAGCACTTGAAGCGCAAACATCCCATAGCTTTGTCAACACAGCAGCAAGACAGCACCTGTTTACTTGTTTTCTTATCTTAGCAGATTATTTTAAGATTATTAACACGTGTAACATGTTTCTTCTGTAGTAGTCACTTTGTCGCATTGCTAACCGTTTCCTGTACAGTGTACATACCTAAGGCTTTTCTTGATACCGCGGGAGCTTTAAAACATATGGAGCTGGTTTTCAAATGCCTCTCTGCCAAATACAGTCCACAAACTGTCTGATTTATTGTGCGTGAAGCATGTTGGGTACATGTCATTTGTCCCTCTAAAAGTCGAGTCAGAGTGTAGACTTTTAGTCTTTTTAACCTTTTATAGATCACATGCGTTTAAGGTACCATTTAATACATTAGGTCTAGGATGGTCATGCGTTTTCCTTGTGCTACTGAGCCATACCCAGAGTCTTTGAACTGTGTCCGTTGAGGTGTGTTCTTCGGGAACGGTGTCGCTCATGTCACATTTTCGGTCGTAATTTTCTCTCATTTTGTTCTCACTACTCGAGTGTGAACGCCTGCAGTAACCAGATTACTAGCCCGTGGGTTAAGTTGCTGCTACGCCTACACCCTGTGCTGTGTGCTTCAACCAAACATGAAAACTCTTGAGCCACTTAATTGCTTTGGGCGGTTTTCTCATTTTCATTGGCTATTCGTGTTTTCTTTTGAAACATGGCCGGAACCTAATTCTATCAAGTTTCTGTTGACTACGTCCTATAGTTCTATTGAGGAAACGTTATTTAGAGATAATTATCGTTATCATTTTATCGCCCAGCCCTACGTATAAGTCTAGAAATAAGTGTGTGTGTATATACATGTATGTAACATCTTTTCTCTTGTCCCTCACAGACTTCTGTGCCTGGACCTCTTAATGGACAGAATGCTACCGAGAACACCCCGGCAACACCAGATGGTGGAGGTTTTAAACTTGGTCGATTTCAGGTACTCTTGAATGTTTTTCTCCTTC
This sequence comes from Megaleporinus macrocephalus, assembly GCA_021613375.1. Taxonomy (NCBI): domain Eukaryota; kingdom Metazoa; phylum Chordata; class Actinopteri; order Characiformes; family Anostomidae; genus Megaleporinus; species Megaleporinus macrocephalus. The sequence goes on along the minus strand of CM038713.1, from coordinate 12,963,995 downwards.
TTCAGTAACAGTGATATAAGTAAATACACTCAGTGTCTAACTTTTTAACCTTCTTACTTTCTTCTACCCAGGTTTCTGTGGCTGCTGATCAAGTTGTAGATGGTGCTTCTGCCCACCAAATGATGGCCTCTTGTTCATCCACCACCACATCTTTGTCATCTTCCTCATCCTCCTCATCTATCTCAAGCCCTGAAAACACTCTCCATAGGTCCCAAACCTTGCAGAGGACAAGCCCCATTCACAACATTTCTGACTCCCTCCCTACTACTACTACTTCTACTACAATTGGTCGCTTTCAGGTGACCTCTAGTTCTGACATCAAAGTGGGACGTTTCTTGGTAAGTTCTTCTGGAAATGAGGGTGCTATTGTAAATACAGCGGAAGGACCAGACACAAGTCAGGATCTCCGGATGTCCCCACTCAACCAGGTCAACTCTCAATGCTGTCTAAGCAGTGACAATGACTCGGAGCCAGAGGACGAAGCATTTAAGCAAGAGATCAAACAGCTCAGGGAAAGGTAGGACTTACTTGTTGCTTTACTCTTGTTATTGTAATGTTAGTAGGAACATTCTTTGTTGTGGGTTATTGGGAGGTTTTTTTTTATTTACTACCTATTGGTTCCTTTTTGCAGACATATGACAGAGATCCAGGCCTTGCAGACTAAGCAGAAGAAAGAGATTGAGGAGCTGTGTGCTCGGATGGGAAAAGCACGCCTAGCTGTAGTGGCACCCTCTGCTGTAGCTGTTGCAGGAGGACGACGGCGGCCCACAAAAGGCAAGGGCAGCAAGTCCAGCCGCAGTGGCAGCAACCATGGAAGCCCCCAGCAACAAGGTACCAAGTTGCCGTTCATCAAGTCCCTTTATACACACAGTCCAGTAAATTCCTATTTTCAAGACCAAATTATGTTCTCTGCTTGTAGGAGACAAATATTCTGCACAAGACAGGCAGGCTTCAGTAAGTCAGCTAGCTACAGGGGAGATTCCTGTTCCCCAGAGTACACCTGTTCAGGATGCTCAGTCAGAAGGTTACAGTTTATTTTTTGTTTTTTTTCTTCATTTTGCCACTCATCACATCTGATATTTGTAGACCAGTAATGCATTCAGGCTTAATCTGTTAATTCTCTCTCACTTCACCCGGCACATTCAATATATTCAGTACTTTATTTTCAATAATTTAACAGTGGCAGTATAACAATGTTCTTTGTAAATGCTTCTCTCATTTTTAGGGATGACAGGCACAAATAAAGCAGAAAATGGTTCCAGTCAAGCCACTAATCACCCTCGAAAAGGCATGTTCACAGATGACCTTCACCAACTAGTGGATAACTTTGCTCGGGATGCCATGAACCTGGCACAGGTCAAGAAATGTGGAAAGCAAAATGCACAAAGCCATGATGTAAGCAGAACAAACCTTATTCTATTTTTTTTTTTTTTTTTTTTCCATTTTATTTTTAAGGCATATCACACTGTTTTGCCCATTCAGTTACAGCCAGTGTAAACATCTGTTAGGAGATATATATATATATATATATGTGTGTATCTGCATTTAGTTGTTAATGTATAAATAACTGTTCATGATTGGCTAAGCAGAATGTCTGTTTTTCTCCTAGACAAACCCTCGCAAGTTCTCTGCACCACAGCTCTGTTCCATGGGCAGTCACGTGCCTGCTAATCCTGGTACCGGAAGGAAGGGTTCTCTGTCTTTGACTTCACAGCAGTACAGCTACCCCTGCGCCCATTACACTACCCCACAGTGGACAGGGCCAGCAGTACATGGTCAGGTGGGCTTGCTGCAGCCTACAGCCACAAATACCCTCCAGCAGGGCTTCCATATAGCCACAGGGCCTCAGAAAGCAGGAAATAACGGTGGAGGATCTAACTTGAGGAGCACTCAGACCAGTTAAGGCACAAGGGCGGAGCACCACTGGCACCAGATTAGGAACACCCCACTTGTGTACTTTAAGACAGCTTGGGATATTTTACTGGACATAGATTACGTCTAACTCTGGACTGTGAACTGTTTAATAAATATTTTTCAGAACAAAAATAGACTTAATGTGTGTCCAGGAAACCACCTCTGCAGAACTCATGGTAAAATAGTTTAGAGGGAATGAACATACGATTACACATGGTGTTCCAGTCTTAGGACCTAAAAAAAAAAAAAAAAAGTACTTGAGCATGTGAAGTATGAGCAGAGGGGCGAGAAAGCTTTGAGACTCAGAGGCTGATGTGTACAGAGCAACGCAGAAGTGCTGGACTTGATTCTGGTCGGTCTGTTTAGATTAAGACGCATGTTTTACATCTAATGGTAAAATAACAGAATGATTTTACAGTCTGCAGTTTAAACCATTGTCTTCACCCACACAGGATAGAATAATAATAAAACAGCTACGGTTGAAAGTGGACAAGAGTTTGGACTATACATTCTGCCTGTACACATCTTCTGTAAGTAAGCATGACAGCAATAAGCAAAAGATGGATTAAGTAAGTTGGTAGTATGGGACAAAGCAAGCTTTTGTTGTTGGTAAAGTGGTGTTTAGGTTTAAATTATACGGTGTTATTACATATTCATGAATAGTTGGGGACCCCCTTCGTTTATGTGTTTTTTTTTTTTTATATACTCAGTTTAAAAAAAAAAAAAGTTGAAATGTTAGCCAGCGTTTGAATTGAAAGGACAAAGATGTGCAATATATGAAGGTTTTAAAAGCAGTGATAGCACTTGACAAACTTTACACCTTTTTTCCATTATAAATATTTAGAATTAATTTTTTTTGTATTTGTGGATGTTTTTTTTGACTCCAGCTTGTTAGGCCTAGACTCTTTCTCTCTCTCCCTGTAATTCCTGTAAACACATACTGTAATTTGATGGATGTAAACAGAAGCAATGTGGGTTGTGGTGTCTGGGATGGCTATGGGGTGTAGCATCCTGTACACCCCCGGGCGACATGCGTATGGGGTGCCTTTCTAAACTACCAGATGTTTTCAGTTTAAACCAGCCTTGAAGCATCGTTATGTTCCACCCAACAAGTATTCCCTTATAACAGATCTTTCATGGTCAGTGATGGCCATTACTGTCCTGTTGGAATTGGCTGACTACTTCAGACATCACTCCCTGTGTAAAAAATAAAAGTGGACTACACCATCCACAACTTAAAGATTACAGTATTGCACATTAATACCAATTTGTCTTTATGCTCTATTATCACTCTTGAACCTTTTTATTATTGAGCCACAAAGAGTGCCATTCCCACACAGAAGTGACTTTCTCTCACCTCTGAAATGATCAGCTTGACTTCTCTAGAGAAGGAAAAATGTTACTGCAATGCAGAATATGCACCATTTTAAAAGGTTAAACAGGCACGGGAGGTTAATGTTACTTTTGATACTTGAGTGCATGATTTCTTTTTTTTCTAAATCTTATTGTCATTGACCACATTTTCACAAACACTGTTCAAAATACCACTATTGTCACAGATCACACACCCTGCTGTATTCAGTGTTCTCGGAATTGCATGTTTTTTTTTTATAAACAATCTGATCTATTCAATAAATCAGCATTAAATCTGTAAGTTAAGAAAAAAACAAAGCAAATCCTACTGCTTATGTGATTCTCAGTTATTTTCATCCCGGATCTTTTGATGACTATATTGATGGTTGTGTGTTTATCTTGTTTAAAAAGACTGTATATACAAAATATTAATAAAAAAAATGGAAACATGGTCATTTGGATGTATTCTGTTGTTCTTCAATATAGTCTCATTTTGTGTGTGTTTATCCAATCCCGCAGTGTTAGAATATAGACTGTATTGGTCTTGTGACCGGAAGGTCGCCGGTTCGATCCCCGGGATCCCCCAGGCCACGACTGAGGTGCCCTAGAGCAAGGCACCTAACCCCCAACTGCTCCCCGGACGCTGTGGATAGGGCTGCCCACCGCTCCAGGCACGTGTGCTCACTGCCCACTAGTGTGTGTATATGTGGGTGTTTCACTGCACGGATGGGTTAAATGCGGAGGGTAAATTCCGCTGTGTACAAGGAACATGTGGCTAATTAGTGTCTAAATTCTAAAATGTGAAAGTAACAGCATTTGTAAATGGGCGGTAAGGGCTTATTTCTGTTTCTGCCACAGCAATAATGCACAAATGCCATAAAACGTATAGCTAGGCTTTTAAAATATAACTACACTCACTAGCACTTTCTGTACAGGACTTTCAGCTCATCAAAAACATTTTTCTTTAGCCATGACACAATATTCACTTTGGCACATCGGTGGTAATGATTAAAATGCTTTTAACCAAATTTATAATAAAACTATTATTTGTCTTTCTATTCACTGAGCATGAATGCTCACACTTACTATTCCTCCAAAGCAAAAATAACAGTCTACAGTGTATTGCAATATTTTGCAGTGCAAAAGCATGTTGATACACAGACACATCCATTAGTGTTTTACTGATTGAATTCCAAATACAAAATTTTGCTACTATAATAATAAAACCAACTGCTTTAAACAAAGCAGAAAGAAGTGCATTGAACTTGCAACGTGTGGATGTAGCTATACCAGTGCCAAGTTTTTCCTTGGGGGTAACATATGTTGTGGCATATCACAATACTATTATAACTTAACCATCATAATAAAATGATATCATTGGGTCTTTGGTGATTCCTACCCCTAGGTTGACCCCTTATACAAACATCTTTCAGTGGTCAAGATAAATCTTAAAATATTGTACTATGCACTTTTACATTTTGTTACAGGTGTCTTGTGATACCTTGCTTCAGCAGTAGACACTAATAAGACCAGAGCTCCATCTGTCTATGAACACTCCTTCCCCCAACATAAGAAATTAATATTTATTTGCTTGCAATTCTGTACAAACAAAGAAAAAGCAATATACAAGCAATAAAATAAGTTAAAATTCAAATGGTAGGAAAATCTAATCCTGCCGTATCAAGTGTCCAGTTTCCTTTTCTTCATGTACTGTCCTTGTCTGTATGGACTCTGTCCTATTAATGGAAATTGAAAATCAGATTAATTTAAAGCAGGCTATAATAATAATACAGTTAGCAACTTAACATGCTGCCATACAGAGTGTTACCTGCTCCTCCAGTCCCTGTAATCGGTGCTGCCGGGTTGTATTGTGTGTGCTTTACTTGGCCCCGATGGACCCCTGGGTCTTGAGGCCGGACCGGAGGCCTTAGAGAAGCCGCTCTCTGAGGAGTCTTACTGCGCGTCACCATACCATGCTCATTAGGAGTGGCGGGCCGTGAAGCCCCTGACGGGTCTCTCGCTGGATCGTCAAGCATATCAATGCCATCCAATGTAAAATCCCACAACTCTGGATCATCTGAGGAATATAATTGGAAGGTAGTATTAGAAAGATACCATTAAAGTCAAAGTAGGTATTTGACAGAAATTAAGACTGTGTATTGGCAAGAACTTGGCAATACAATATGTATCGTGATGAAACGTTCATGCTTCAATATGTCACGTTATTGCAACCAATGATATACTGCGATTTTTCAAATGCTACTATTAAAACACACCACTATATGAACAATGTTTGTCAATGCTTACAACAGCACTGCGCCCTTGTGCTGCTTGTTAATGTTGGAGTGGTGCTGAATTTAAATGGATTAAAATACTGCCATCTAATGGTCAGAGTTTTGATACAGTATCACAAAACAATTTTCTGATATTTGATATTTTCTTACACCTCTACGGGAATGTTCTCAGTTCTAGTGATGACTATCCTATTTTTGTGTCTTAACGCTGAAAAAGGTGAAGCTGAATTTCTCACCCATACTAGTAGGTCTTACCAGCCAGATTTTCCTCTTTCTTGGTTACCACCGTATGTCCATTAGGTGTACTGTGGTTAAAGGGACCTAACACCTGGCCTGAGAAGACAGAATTGCCATAAAAAATGCTGCACTAGTAGAGGGTTAATACCCTTTTATGACTTTAAACAGTCCATCAACCCTAAAATAACAATAATGTTGTTATTTATGAAGTAAAATATAATATAAAAATATAACAACATTCATAATCTCCTGGCCTGACCTGAAAATCCTCGTTCCCAATATCTTAAAGCAATCGCTCATCTTTCTGAAACATGGTTCGTCTCTTAGCTGTACCTGGTTTGGGATGAGTCTCTGGCTCGGAGAGTTCTTTTTTCAGCTGCGGCTGGCCCTGCTGCATTTTCTTGGCCTCCATCTCCTGTCTGAACTTCTGCTGCAGCTGCTGCTGCCTCAGCTTCCTCTGCTGCTTCGAGTCCAGCATGGGGTTACAGGAGGACAGGTCAGCCATGTCAGCTGCTGACCTAACCACCAGGACGAGAGAAGCGAGTCAGCAGACTTTATTTAAGAACTTAAGAGTCCAACTGCGTAACCTTGGGAGGTGGTCAAACGAACACTGAAGTATTAGACGACCAGTGCCTGTAGTAACAATGGAAATTCCTGTCATGGCTATTTAATATAATGCTTTAACGTGACTCAGTTAAAGGAGAACTGCACTGCACGTCATTCAAAGTATTATAGAGAGACTTGCCAAGTCAGATGTTCACGGTAGGGCTGGGTATCGCCACTGATTTCCCGGATCAATCCCGATTCACAAGGTCCCAATTCAATTTGATTTTCCGATTCAAACCGATTCAATTCAATATCGATTCATTTAGGGATATTTCAGTTACAATAATATGTTTTGTTTGAATATGAAAAGAGATTTTTAGAGAACTAATGTGGTAACTGTACAAGGAACACTCAACCTACCATTACCAAAATTCACCGTATTTGGCCACACCCACTTTCAAGCGTGTGTTCCTTCCGCCTTTGTGTTAGCACTTTCACTCAGCTAACCAAAATGAATACAGCTACAGCGGAGGAGACTAATTAACTAATGGAATGCTAATTTTAAAGATCGATCTCGGTTTTATACAAATCGATATCGGATTATTCAAATGAATATCGATTTAAATAGAAAAATCAAATTTTTAAACACACCCCTAGTTCACGGTAGTGGTGATGGGAACCAGCTGTTCGAGTGTGGTAGCTTTTAAAGCTTCCTCACAAAAAAAAAAAGTTATGAACATGTTCTTTGGGGGGCCACTGCGTTATCAGGTCTGGGCCTAAACACATTAACGGCTGAGGTACATGCATAGTGTTGTGAGACAAATAAAAATTTTAAAACATTTTAGACAGTAAATAAAACTAAATTTGTGTTGTAGGTCCCCTGGTTCTTAACCCCCCACCCTTCACTGCAAATCTCTACAATGAACCATGTCACATGAAGCAACTTGGAATTACTTCATTTACGTCTTGAAGTGTGTGTTTAAAAGTGGAATTCAATGATATTTGAAGTGCCATTAAAAAGTCAAACTACTAAATAAAGATTGCCTGCAGACGCTCTGGAACCTAAACTGATCTGAGGTTACCTGGACATGTTGCTGGATTTGTTTTCACAGTCCTGCTGAGCTGAGGTGTTGCTAGACTGCGCTGTGCTGGACTCGGTGTTGTTCTGTTGCATTGCTGGCTCAGGCCGGACCACAGTCTGTACTGAGGGTGCGTTTTGGGCTGCTGGATCTACTGGATTATTGAAACCCCTGCTGTTCATGCGGGCCAGGCTGTCATACCTGGCCTTCTCCACAGATGGCTCGACGTCGCAACGCTTCGTCTTGTCTGGGTCTAAAGGGATGGGCGGCTGCAGTAGGAGCACATGAATCAGTAACGGTCACACTTGGTGAAGCAGCTTTATAATATAAAGGCATGTGTTACTTTGTGATTTCAACTAAATGTTTCTGTTTGTCAGTACGTGGATATGCATTCAGAAACTGGGTTCATAACCTCCTGACCTGCTTGGGAATCTTGTTGATGGCTATCAGGTACTCCTTGTTGAGGATGCAGTTTCCAAGAGCATTTCCGAAGCACCTTCATGGAGAAGTTCATAAAATAAAATCCACACAGTTCTCACACATACACTTTATGAAATGTACTGTCACCTCAGCTTTTTGTAAGTGCTGGGAAAAGGTCTCCCTCTTAACAATAACAAAATGTGTCCTTCAGAAAGGAGGATTACTTCAGTGCTCTCTTGAGTCCATCTGTCACAGCCTCTTTTCTTGCTTTCTCCAGCGACAGGGCCTTGGACTTCAAGCCCTCACTGACCCCATAGCCCACATCTTCATGGTATGAGCCATCCTGTGACAAAAACATTTTCCTTATGTTTCTTCCTTCATTAGACGCAACCAATTAACTCAATTATTCGGTTTGACAAACTCTTACCTTTAGTTGAACTTTCACAAATGCACTGACCCCAACATAAAATTTCCCATTAATCAGGTCCACAAAGTCTATAGGAAGGGAATAAAACTTCAACTCAGGACAAGAAATAACAGTATAATCAGAGGTGTCAAGTAATGAAGTAATGAGTAATTTTATTTTAAAGCTAGCCTTGTTACTCCCATTTCATTTACAGCTTGTTTTTATTCATGTACATTTATATTCCAGTAAAAGTTATTGATAACATGCCTTTGAAGTTTTTGCACCATTACAATACTTATAGACAACTAGTCATCATATCTTCCATGAAACTCATGTTAATGTTCAGTAGTAACAGATATGCTTCTTTAATATATTTACATTGTATTAAACTACATTCATGTTCAATGGGCGTATATGCGGCTGAAACAGGAAGCCTAGCTCATCCCATATCCATCAACATTAACATTTTAATATAACATTATAGTCATTATGGCTTTTAGAAGAATAGGGTTTTTGGGGAGGTGGGCTAGTGCACTATAGCCGCCTGTGGTGTGGCCTAAGCTTTTGGTCTTACATTACATTACTTTTACTTTTACACAAGTAGTTTTGAAATCAGTACTTTTACACTTTTACTGGAGTAAAAAGCTTGAGTTGATACTTTAACTTCTACAGAAGTATTTTTAAACCCTAGTATCTATACTTCTACCTGAGTAATGAATGTGAATACTTTTGACACCTTTGAGTATAATAGTACTAAAGAGCGGATAAACGTATGAAATAAAGCACTTGAAATCAAACAATATGACCTAAAACGTTACATTTTATTATTATTATTATTATTATTATTATTATTATTATTATTATTAATAATAATAATAATAATAATAATAATAACAACAACAACATTTACTATTTACAGTGTTTAACAAAGCACCAGTGGCACAAATTCCTAAAACATAACACCAAAAACTGAGAACAATGTTTTTCTGCAGTATTTAATAACCCATTGTTGCCCCTAATCCAGTAACCGAGACTCTGGTTCTGGCCTCTTTATAAAACTCACAGTTGGTCAGAGTACTGGTGATATACACAATATGTTTAGAAAAGCATACTCTGTTATGATATTTATGCATAATATATATTGTCGTATTAAACAGCCCTATATATAGTATCACTGTCCAAAGAAACTTGGAAACTTTACAGGAGAGAACAAAAACTGTCTTTACTTGCAGTATAAGTCAATAGAACCATTTTTATCAAGTAATTTTGGAACATTGCTATTAGTCCATTCATTATGAAATTTTATACAATGTAAACGGTAGCTGTCGCGTTCATCCAATGTAAAAAAAAAAAGAAAATCGATAAAAACTGAGATACATGTTTTCTTTGGAGAGTGACAAAATACAAGCACCGCTGTATGCTACTGAAATATTTTTTAATTATTTGCATGCAGTATTGTCAACTGTATCACATTCATAAAGCATTATTCAGCTTACCAACATTTTGCTGTGAAATTGAGTGAGACCAGCCATTGTAGCCAAACATTTCGTTGGCCAAACTGATGACTTTGTGACCTTCAATGTAACACACCTGTAAAAAGAAAACATTCAGGATCTTCCCCAACAAGCAAAATAAAAGATGCTCCACAAACCAAGACTGAGTGATGACATTATAACATCAATATAAGAAAATGGACACCTTGCCTTTTGCCCCCCTCCAGCCTGTCTAGTGCTAATGTACTCCGGTCCAAGTCTCTGTCGAAGAGCCTTCTGTATTGCCTGGTACTCCTCCGCTGTGTACTGGTGCTGAAAAAACATCTTTTAAGTTACAGACTGGACAGATTAAAAAAAAAGCCATGCACTGTGAACTGTATGGACTACAGTTAACAAGTTTAGTTTGAGACATAAGTATTTACACATGATCTGGATATACTGGTTTCTTTCTGTGTCATACAGGTCCATCCTCTGCAGTTACACTATATAGATCAGTGTTTCCCATCTCCAGGCCTGTAGTCCACCTGTTTCCTGCACCTGAGTCATCAGCTAATGATCAAGTCAGGTGTGTTAATTAAATAGAAAATTAAATAGTTAATAGAAAACAGTAACCTGTGTAGATGAACTACATGTCTACACTAGAAACACTGTGATGTCACCTTTAAAACAAACCAGGCCAAATCTTGCAGTCTGAACAGACTATTATGAGCAGATTATGCAGTAATGTATGTTTTTAGTGTACAGGGTTTAAACCAGTTAGATCCATACCTGCCCAAAGCACATGCTGGATGTCTGCTGCTGGCTTCTGTCCTCCGGTCTCTCGCTGTACTGCTCCATTATACTATCGCTGTTGGGTTTGTAGCTTTAAGTGCTTAATGCCAACCCGGCGGACTATTGTGAACAGCTTTTCCTCTGATACTGTGTCATATAAAGAGGAGACGGTTACAGACTTTTTTCTGAACAGTCACATTTTGCACATTAGGGGCTAAACTAGCCGGAGTCCCAACTTTAGCTTTCTTAGCGGTTCATTCATCCTGACACACAAGTTTCCTGCAGCTTTAGAATCACGGTTAACTTCAGCTCCAGCTCCACTGGACAGCGGAGAAGGCCAGTGACGCTATGGCTCTCTACATTCGTGTAAAACGGCGAGTTTTAAAAGGGTTCAAGTGTTTAAAAGTACGAAAAAAACAAGATTTTTCCAACTTCCCGCTTCAAAAAGAAGAAGTGAGCGTCTGTGCGTCACGTGACCATCGACCCGTGCGTCATGCGTCATATGCAAATTTTGAACGCTACGTACAATATTTTTATTTTATTTTTGTTCTATACTTTTTCTAATATTATGTCATATTATATAATAGTAAATTATATAATATGGTGGCGATGTATGTCCTAATACATTCAGCAAATAAAAATAATAATATTCTAATATACTTATATAATCCTCTTAATACTACTACGACTATACTTCTACTACTACTACTACTAATAATAATAATAATTATTATTATTATTATTATGATTATTATATTATTATTATTATTATTATTATTATTATTATTATTATTATCTTCTTCTTCTTCTCCTTTATGTTTACAGCACATTTTGTACCAGCGTCAGCTCAAAGTGCTTTTACACAGATCAATTTTGGAAGTTTTAATCTTTAACGCAGAGTTAAAGAGATACATTGTTGGACTGCTGCTGCGTTTTGGAGTTGTATGATGGGTTGTTTTATTAGAAACCCCAGTAAGAAGAGCATTACAGTGATCAACTCTGCTTCTAATGATCGTGTCAAGAAGTTTTTCTAAATCTCTGTGAGATAGAAAAGGCTGAACCTGAGATATTTCTCAGATGATGACTGAATTTACATGTGGGAGAAAACAGAGTGAGCTTATAGTCTGAGATAAAATAAGTGGACATGGAGGGTAAAGCGTTGAAAGCAAGGATTACTCCTATTATGCCAGGCTCCCTGACAGATGGGGTGGAAACTGGATTGGACATGAAAGGACCCCCTACTGAGAATTTCAGCATTTAGGTCAGAAATGTTGTGTCCTGATTTTGTCACAGTATTAAAGGCAAAGACGTATGCAAATCCCAGACAATCAATCCAGGTCACGTCTAAATACGTGTTTCTTTTAACTTCATACAAAACGATTTGCTGCAGTTCATACAGAAGATGTTTATTTGTGATGGACTTTTTATGTGGACATCTTATATACAGTCAGATGTAGCTCATAAAAGAACACCTTATTAAGTTTTTACTCACATTGGACAATGTTGTATTTTCGCCTCCTGTCTTATTATGTATTGTGTATTATTCAGTCTATTGTTATACTAATATTTAGTATTTTTGTAGAATACAACAGATTAATTGTTCGAATGTGCTATATGATTCTTATAGGAATCTAGTTTCAATATATTTTTTATTTATGATCCATTATTTAAACAAAAAATTGCTGTTTGTCAGCCAACATGTATTAAAAATTAATATAATTTACTATCCAAATAATGTGGACGGTGAATTTACACACGTCCTGAATATTTATTTGTAATGTTAATAATATTAAAAAATGTGGTAAATCAAAGCTAAATCCAGGCACTACTTTGCCTGGATGTACTTCTCCGCCATGAATATATACACTCACCCAGCACTTTATTAGGTACACCTCATTGTATCTACTCTTATTGTCCATTTGATCAGGTCCACTATTTGGTAAATGGAAGCACTAACAATTACAGACGGTCGTTTATCTGTTTCTCTGCATACTGACCATTAAAGGGGATAACAATGTATACAGAGAATCAGGTGGACTACAGTCTGTAATTGTGAGTATACAGTATACAAGGCTATAAGCTCAGTGGCGCTTGCTTGCATTAAAGGAGCAATTTGTAAGAAATCAAATTCATACTCCAAACAATAGGTGGCAACATATCACCAAAGAACACACATTCCCTCCTTCTCCACACCTTAACAAACATTGTGAGTTCAGCATCAAACTTCATCCTTTTACTCACCAACAGCATCTCATGGTGGAAAGCAGCACCACTGTTAACTCTTGTTTTAGTTCTCTTGTTTGCTGCTGAACGTGAATTCTTACTAAGAACAGGTGCCGGTAGTCACTCAGCAGGAGCTTCAGCCATTGTCACGTTTACTGTTCCTTTCATTGATTATCTGTCCTTAAATGATCTAACCGGGGGGGCAGCACCTTCAGCATGATTGATAACAGGTTAGAAAATACTGTCAGTGCAATGCTACTTCTTCATCCTCTCATGTTGGACTAATTCGACACTATGCTATTGTGACTGACTGTCGACACTTGTGATATTACAAGAGAGTACAGGCCGGGACTAGCAGGTTAACATGTACACACCTCCGCAAAATTATACATGGACGTCTTTAACAAACCATTAATATTGCCATTTCTTTACTTTCTGTTGATAATTTTAGTCCAACGTCCTTTTACATATTGCTCCTTTAATCAGATGAATCAGACATCCGGTTCCCCCTATCACCACTGAGAACAAATACAATTGTTGGGAATCCTTAGTCTACTGGTGCGGAGGCTAATAAATAGCTTACAACTGTGTTATTGAGCACCAAATAAGTAGCACTGATTTCCTCCCATCTTTAAGATATGTCACCAAAGGAGGGTCCTCGTCTTTAAAATGAAGAATCCCACTTCGGGGACACTGGTGGCTCCAGTGTGGCCGCATTTAGAACAGATGTAGCAGTGATGACATTTGTTTCATTGTTCCTTTAATGACAGAATTTTTACAAATCCGGTGACGTTTCCCTTTAAACACCCTGCAACGTAGGACGGGCAGGTGTTTACAAACTGCAAACGATCCTGCGTGCTTATTACATCGTGTTGCTTCAGCTCTTATAGGGTCCGAGCAGCGCCACCAGTCTGGTGTCTGTCTGTGTGGACAGTCTGCCAGCAAAGGAGAGAGAGAGAGAGAGAGAGAGAGAGAGAGAGAGAGAGAGAGAGAGAGAGAGAGAGAGTGAGAGAGAGAGAGAGAGAGAGAGAGAGAGAGAGAGAGAGAGAGAGAGAGAGAGAGAGAGAGAGAGAGAGAGAGGCAGGAGGGGCCAGCAGGAGCTACAGCAGAGGAATGATGGACGGCCAAACCCCGCAGCAGCAGCAGCAGCAGCAGCCCGCACTGGTGTTCACAGATTAAGGCTGGGAAGCAGGAGGGTGTAGTGGAAAAGAAGAAGCGGCTCCAGCCAGGCAGCAGCCGTGTGGAGCATCTCATCTCGTCTGTATGTCTCGCTGCTTTTTCCTTCTTTCCCAAAGTTGAAAGCAAGCAAGCAGGGCGTCCACGACACGGAGTTCACACATGGAGCACATGATGATGGTGAGTTGGAGCTGGCCGTTTGGGGTTTAAAAGCCGAGCTCTTTTGTGAGGAGCCTGGTTCTGTGGTGGTGTTGTTGTTGTTGTTTTTTCGCGGTTCACCACAGAAGTACACTGAGTACCAGGTGAATCCTCCTGTGGCTAACTTACAATGGAGGTGGGCTACAAAGGGAAGGATGGGATGTGGAACTGTGGGTTACACGGTGAAACAACACGGCTGGAGGAAGAATGAAAACAGTCCAAAGTGAAGTCACATCCTTCCTTTCCAGCAGAGCTGGAGCTCAAGTTAGCCTCATAATCCCAATTGTCCGTTCCACCTTAAATGGCGCAGCAGTTCCATTCTGCCGCCTGAGGCGGCAGAATGGAACTGCTGCGCCATTTAAGGTGGAACGGACAATTCAACGAAGACGCCAACTTCAGCCTCTCCAAAGTGGGACCTAATAAGATTGAGTAAAAGCTTCTGCTCCTACTATGTACCTGAACACGTTCGCCACGTGTAACACGCAGCAAAACTGGAAGCAGAACATGTATTAACACGCCGAGAGGAGGAACAAAGGAAAGCTGACAGGATCTGTTTAACTGGAGCCCTGAACGTAAACAGCGTAGGTCCGTCCACCTCACACTTCCCCGAAGCTGTGTTTTCCTAAGTGATGGTTGCTTGTTTTTTTTTGCTCCCGTTATAGTCTATAGTGTGGAGGCGAGGAAGCGTGATGACTGATGCAAGACTCTTTGTTTGGACCCTTTTGTTGAACTATGAATGAATAGTGGCTTCCCGTAGGGGGCGCCACGTTCAATGGGGTTTCAAAGGGAAGTCCACCCACAGCACACCTAAACACGCCCTGACGTTTCAAGGACTATCAAGTTTATGTCTGGAATGTTGGCTTTCATATCATTTCAGGTCTCCACGGAGGGATCTTAAGGATCAGAGCAAATAAGTGCTACAGGAGTATATGGGGTTTTCCCAGATTCCTAGTCTGGATCCATAAAAGGTTTCGGGTTTCCATAAAAGACAGCAAATGAGAGAAGCTGTAATACTGGGAAGGACTCATAGGGAAATTTTGCAGATATTCCTTATTATTATCATCTTCATATCATAAACATTATATAGGCATGGAAGGTCTGTCTGTCTAGATTAACCTACTATAATGTTTTTATTGTTTTATGAATTTAATGAATTAGATTTACAGGCCAGCATCATCTAAAAATATCGTCACGTTTTATCTTCTATCTGATTCTGCTCTTTTTTTTAAGGTGCCTCAGAATATGAAACTCAGTTGAATAAGGAGAATTCAATACATAGAACTGATATACTTTGAACCTCAAGTACTGTTGATATTTCTTTAAATACGCCCTGAAGTCCCGTCTAAAGAAAAGCATATACATATATATATTAGGAGTGTATGAAAATATCAAATATCGGGATATTATGTTTCGTGATACTGCATCGATTCTCAAAACCACAGTATCGATACACAGATTCCTGGCAGACAGTGAATTATGGTGTGTTATGTTTAAACCTCTGACCACTAGATGGCAGTGTTGTAATCCATTTTCAGCTCCACTCCAACATTAACAAGCAGCACAAGGGCGCGATGCTGTTGTAAGCATTGGCAAAGCTGTTCATATAGTGGTGTGTTTTAATAGTAAGATTTGAAAAATCGCAATATATCGTGATATATTGAATTGTGACTGCTGTAGCACGATACATACCGATCGCCAGGTTCGTGCCAATACACAGTCCTAATATATATATATCGAGGGTCTTTCCCAGCTTTCGTTTACATTGTGTGAAGCTTTCATGATGAATGGACCAATAGAAATACTCCAGAATAACTGGTTCCACTGACTCACTTTAAAGGTAAAGTATGCTGTTGCCTCTCCTGTGAAGTTGCAATTTTGGAGAATCTTGTTTCGCTTTGGACGGTGACGAATTGGCAAAAAGAGCCATGAAACTAGCCGAATCCAAAATCGTAAAGTGTTGTGTCACAGTTAGCGGTGTGCGATATATATCGTTTACGATGATATCTGAATTGCCGTGTTAACGATGCACGAGCTAACGCTATTGAGTACGCTACTGACTGGGAATTAAACAACAATCAGAAATTACAGAAAAAATTACAGAAAATATCCAGATATTATTTTTTGTCAATATCGCACAGCCCTAGTAACCGTCACAACCTTTTACTATTTACATCCCCAAATTTCACATACAACATAAAACAATGGAGCACCACAACCAAAGGATGACCTATGAGGAGAAATTTACTGATCTAGCCTGTGAAGGAGATTTTTCATGCCCTATCAAAGAAACTGAACGGTCAGTCAGCTTGACGATCCTTACAAGTTGGCTTCTTATTCGTCAGCATCGTAACCAAATCTTGTGTTCCACCTTAAATGTTGCAGTGCATACCATAGGGACCATAAAGTAATTGGTAAATGTTATTTATTAAGGTGAAACAGAATAATGCGTTAAACAAGCTGCTGAATAGGAAGCATAGCTTCAGCTCCCACATCTTATTTACTAGGGGTATAAGAAAATATTGAAGATATCGAATATCGGGATATTTTGTTTGGTGATACTGTATCGATTCTCAAAGACACAGTATCGATACAGATTCCTGGCAGACAGTGAATCAGTGTGTGTTGTGTTTAAACCTCTGACCACTAGATGGCAGTGTTGTAATGCATTTTCAGCTCCACTCCAACATTAACAAGCAGCACAAGGGCGCGATGCTGTTGTAAGCATTGACAAACCTGTTCATATAGTGGTGTATTTTAATAGTAAGATTTGAAAAATATGCAAGATATCACTTTGTTTGTAGTATCGCAGTGTATCACTATATATTGTATCGTGACCGCTGTATCATAATACGTATTGTATCGGCAGGTTCTCGCCGATACACAGCCCTAGTATTTACATGGTGGCTCATTTTACTTTCCTGCCGTTATCTATTTTGACATTTTGCTTCTGTGTGATCATCATCATCGAATCAGAGCAGAGCTCATCAAATTATTCATGAGCTTTCTCATTCTAGGCCCAACTATACGGTTGTAAATGCATGTGTAAAATCGCACCTGGACATTTTCATTCCAGCCAAAGTCACATACCTTCTACACAGACAACAATTTAAATTACTGAATAAATGCATTCTGTGTAATTATCAATATGCAAATCATATAAATACTATATGATTCCCATATGTGCATTCCTACTGTACTGAAACACTGTTACACCCTTGTTTAGATCTTCATTCATGTCTGGTTTCTCTTCTCAGGAGCTTCAGAGACGTTCTGAGTGAAACTGGGAGCCGCGGTCTTCTTCAAGAAAGATGCTGGAGGACTTAAGTGGGACACACTCTAGACCACCCACCCCCAAATCAGCCTCTTTCAGTTTCTCAGCCCTGGCGTCCCTACCGCACTGCCTACACATGGATGGGAGCAGCCATCCCTTTAGGAGGTGAGATTCTTCTCTTTTTTTTATTTTATTTCTTATTATTTTCATTTTCTTTACTTTGATATGTAATGGTACCCAGACACTGTTTGGGTGTTATGTCACTCAGAGACCCCATTTACACCTGTTCACTTCATAGAACTAGTATCTGGACTATATCCTAATAAGACTTTAGCTTCATGGATTTACTCTATTGTTGCTCTGGACAGCAAACCCAAATCAAGCCAGTGTACTGGATGGTACAAGGTGCTGGATGGGGCTCAGTCGCTCCTGCGAAGAGAGTTTCTCGGCTCCACAGAGCCTCTCTGTGGGGCTTTATACCCCTCTGTCCAGCGTTTGCCATTGCGCATGGTGGTCTTAGGCTCATGCCTATATCTCAGGCCTTTTCAGCAAAGTAGCCGAACTCACTAGGCAGAAGGAGTGTTTGTATATCTTTAGACAGATAGCCAGTGTAGCTGAAGTCATCATACATTCCACCCACTGTAAACTCGTCCCCACAATCAGGACAAATGAATCAATAGAAAAGTGGAAGTCAGTGACTGCAGATAGGCGTGGTGGAAAGTTTCGCCTGACTGTTTCAGGCTCCTGTCAATATTACAGAGGCTTCCTGGTGCGGTCAGATGCACTGTCCACAAAGTTATTACTGGGCCATTTGTAGGAAGTGAGTAACTAAACAAATAATAAAATGTATTGCTGTTTGTATGTGTTCTATTTGAATACAGTATCATTCGAAGGTTTGCAATCGCTATATCACTGGTTTCAGATAGTTGCAGATACATTTACAAAATGATTGATTCTAATATGCTGGTCCTGTGCAACTTTACAGGCTCTGTATAAGTAGCACTACTTTTGGAACCTGTAAATAAAAACAGTAAGAACCTTTTAGAAAGTGTCCAGAGTGAGGAACACTCCTGAAGAAGGTTCTTAAATATCAGAGCATCTTCAGCACTGCAGACACAGACGTGGTGGTGCTGTGTTAGTGTATGTTGTGCTGGTGTGAGTGGATCAGATACCGCAGTGTTACTGGACTAAGAATAATCCACCAACCTAGACCATCCAGCCAACAGTGTCCTGTGACCACTCATGAGGAACACAGACTGTGCAGAAACAGACTTTACAGGGTAGGAGTGTCTAATGAAGTGGACAGTGAGTGGACACAGTGTGAGCTCCAGCAGCACCTCTGTGTCTGATCCTCTTCTACCAGCACAGCACACACTAACGCAGCACCACCATGTTAGTGTCGCTACAGTGCTGAGAATGATCCAACACCCAAACAATACCTGCTCTGTGGGGGTCCTGACCATTGAAGAACAGAATAAGAGTATACAGAGAAACAGATGGACTACAGGCTGTAGCTGTACAACTAAAAAGTGGTCCCATATGGGAAGTGGAGCTGATAACATTTGAGGATACTTGCATTTATATTTAAAGATGAGTGGACGGATAGAAATGGTGCAAAATGTTGTAATAATATTACTGTAGCAAGATAGATAGATAGATATATAGATAGATAGATATATAGATAGATACAGTATTGAAGATATCAGTTAATAATGTCTTATTTACAGAACTCTTAAAATATTAAATAACACATCTAAAAATATCTTTTAGTGAATAGTTTGTAATGTGCAAATCCACATTGTATAACTTATTATTTTATGTAAAACGGTTTATTTTTTTAATCACTTTCTCTTTTATTAGTTTTGCAGTGATAATAACAAGGGGGGTGTTAAGGAAATAAAAAAAATGGGTTGATGGGTTTACAGTTCTAACACAGTACAAGAACTTCCACCATTTCCAATTAGCATAATTATAATCTTTATAAAACCTTATTCATGTGTGTTGTCCACTTTTGACACTTTTCATTAAACGAGTCTAATTCATGCCTTAAAGCATGGGTCATTTTTTCCATCTGAAAAATTTCCTGTATAATATCAATACTGTAGGTGCGTCAGTTTTGAGCCAAATTCTTGTAATGGCCAGCTATTAAGAGTATTTGTACCAGAAATCTTTTTTCAACACAAACTTTGAAATACTGCTGAGGTCTAATACTGCGCTCTTCGCTGGAATTTTGTAACCCAGCACTTCGTTAACTGTGGAATGAAAATATTTCCAAAATTGATTGAGCTTTTGGCAACTCCAGAAAATATGTGTATGAGTCTCCAGCACGGTTGCAGAAGTGAAAGCTGTCTGCCTTTAATTTTTGGGGTATCGAATTAAAGTTTTCCATCCAAATTCTCTCCACTTTTGGGAATTTGTGGAGCTGTGTTGTATTTTATATATAGCCTGCCACTCTTCCTCTGTAATTTTACCTTTAACATATTATGTTGAATAAGGTTTACACTCCATTAAAGTTTGGTAGAGAGAGGAAATTATCCTAATTGTTTTATTGTCATATGCACTCAATATCACTTTTATAACTTGATTAAATTTCTCCAAATGTTTTTGTTATAATAGTCCCTAAGTTGTGAATGCCTGTAGAAATCCTGGTCCGTAAGTGCAAATTTCTCCTTTAATTTCTGAAAGCTCTTCATTTGACCATTTCAGTAAGTGTGCAGAAGGATGTGAAACGTTTTTAACGTAGCGAGTGATTCCAGACTCCAGTGTATGTGTGGCTTCAGCGTTACACAGTGTAATGGAACATATTCTGCGTCGTGTACCTTTCACTAATGAAAACTGTATAACTAAAGTAAATAATTCAGTAGATAAGCAGCGTCTCATACCAAACAGGTCTACCGTCCAGGACTTGAATAGCCTGTTGGGATATGTCCTGGCATGTGTTTAGGTGGACATTCTCTTTTTTTCCCCCTCTCTCTTTTTTCCAGTGCTGTATTTGAAGTGGCTTTCTGAGCTGGGAGAATTCTCTTATCAGAATCAAACAGAATAAAGTCCCTGCTCGTCTTACTCTGCCAGCCGGCTCTTACGTCAGGCTGAGCTTTCCCCGGCCACCTCGTTGGCCTCGCGCTCTTTGTGAAACTGCTACTGGTGGGACGCTCTCTCTGCCTGTCCGGAACAGCCGACAGAGAGAACGCTGCACTGATAGAGATGACTGATGTCAGTAAATAGGCGTTGTTGGAATTGGCTATAAACTATAAACGCCATATTAATACTACTGTTATTACAGATGTCAGTATGTGTTTTTCTCTATTTGGCAGCTGTAATTTAAAAACCTGTTATATTCAGAGAGCATCGCGTGAATGGCCGTACCTTTGGTCAGAATTAGCATTTTGTGGCGGTTGTAAACTAAGCTTACCTTTGAAACTACAGTATAGGAGAAAACCTTCTTACCCACTTCAGATCACTAGCTTATCATATCATTCAGTTACTCACATGGGCTGCAGTGCAAGCGTAGGAATGGATGGATTATAGAACTTAATAATTAATATAAAGGTTTGGATCTGTCAGCAGCTCTTGGCCATTAAAGGTGTAAACTTTAATAGTTAGTGCTGTACAGAAGTCCACTTTTCATTATTTAGTTTCCAAATGGCCATTAAGTACACATAAAATATAGTATATAAATGTTTAATCTTTATTACAAATGAATAGCTGGAATAAAACTCAAATAATCCAACATCTGATAGAGTACTGCGACAGTACTAGACCCAACAAGTTTGATCCCTTTGCTGTTATGCCGGCACTCAAACCCAGTTACAGTGCGAGAGGTCTGGGTTGTTCTGTGGCTGTGGGGTGGGACAGGCCTCTGTATGTTTTACACAGAGAGAGAGAGAACGTGAGAGAGACAGATTTGAGTGAGAGAACTGAAAGAGAGGGAGAGAGTAAATGAGGAGGGAGTAAAGCAGAGCAAAGAACGAGAGAGGGTGTGAAAAAAGAAGGAAAGTGAGAAAGAAAAAAGAAACAGAAGGAGAGGTTGATTCATAATGGGAAAAAGAAGGAGGATGGAGAGAGAAAGGAAAATGAGACAATGGGGGTTAAAAAAGGAATAGAGAATCAGTAAGGGGGGAAAGACACAATGAGAAATAATGAGAGACAAGAGAAAGAAAAAATAGACGGCATGAGGAGAGGAAGAGAAATGAAGGAGAGGAGGAGTA
Organism: Megaleporinus macrocephalus; assembly: GCA_021613375.1. Lineage (NCBI taxonomy): Eukaryota > Metazoa > Chordata > Actinopteri > Characiformes > Anostomidae > Megaleporinus > Megaleporinus macrocephalus. The sequence goes on along the minus strand of CM038713.1, from coordinate 12,942,406 downwards.
AGCAAGAAGAGAAAAGAGGGAGAAAGATCTGAAGAGGTTAAAGATAAAAATAAAGAGTAAGAGGAAGTGTAAGTGAAAGAAGAGAGAAGGAAGGAAAGCCAGAAGCGAGTGTCTGCGTGAGAGAGAGAGGGGCGAGAGAGAGAGAGAGACAGGGAGGGTAAGAGACGGAGAGAAAATCTTCTGTGAAGAGGAAGGAAAATGATTTCTTAAGAAATACGTTAAGGTCTCTAAGCGTCAGTTTCACATCTCTCCCCGCCCTCCACTCTCTCTGGGTCTTGTTCCCTCCTCCCCTTCTTTCTCTCTCTCTCTCTCTCTCTCTCTCTCTCTCTCTGTCTGTCTGTCTCTGGGTCTTGTTGCCTCCTCCCCTTTCTTCTCTCTCTATCTCTCTGTGTCTCTCTCCCTCTTTCTCTGGGTCTCGTTCCCTCCTCCTCTTTCCTTTCTCTTTCTCTCTCTCTCTCTCAGCTCAGGACTAAGTGTTGTTTTGTTTTTTCTCTCGTGATCATGAGGACTCTGTACCGGCTGAAGCTGGTGAGCTCTCCGAACCTGAGCCAGCTGGGTAAAAGTGAGAAGACTTCTCTTGAAGAGCAAGGCTCGGGACCCAACGCCACATGGAACAGGTGAACGCTCTGAACTCCCTGCTTTCATTTCCAACATGTCTATTGAGAATATCCCATGTTTGTTTTTGATAAATATCTAGGTTACAACGTTTCTCACATGACAAAACCCTCTGCTGAATCAGACATGGTGCCGTGTTGGATCCTGTGAAGAAAAAGTGTTCAAAGGGCATCTGGTGAATGGCTGTACCTTTGATCACAATTAGCACTTTGTGGCTGTTGTGTGTTTGTGTGTGTATATATGTGTGTGTGTATGTATATATATATATATATATATATATATATATATATATATATATATATATACACACCACACAAACACATACAGTGAAGCCTGAAATTATTCATACCCCTGGCAAATTTTGACTTCAAGTTATTTTTATTCAAGCAGCAATTCTGTTGACTGTAAGTAACACAGGCATCTCCCAGAAGATAATAAGACGATGTAGGAGGAAAATATTGAGGAAAGAATATTTATATGCTATAATGAAGTACAATTTTAAGCATTCCATTCGACATACACATTAAGTTTAAGCAAAGACTTAATATTTGCACTCAGATGAGTGTTAACCCTTCTTCTTTAAGATTTCTGCAATTTGCTTCGGCATGCTGGATATCAGCTTCTAGGCAAAATCTTAACTGATGGCAACCCATTCTTGCCTAATCATTTTTCCAGATGTCGCAAACAGTCTGAAGGGGGCTTCCAACTTTACCCCAGTCTTCTGCAGTCCAACTCCTATACTTCCTGTAGAATGTCAGTGTGCCCTTGATGTTTTTTCTTGGAGAGAAGTGGCTTCTTGAAACCAAGCTATCCTCCAAAAGCCTGTGTTTCACTATGCATTCAGGTGCACTCACACCTGCCCTCTGCCATTCTTGAGCAACCTCTGCACTGGTGGTGAGCCGATCTTGTAGCTGCATCCTCTTTAGGAGGTCCTGGCGCTCGCTTGACTTTCCTGGGCGCCCTGAAGCTTTCTTCACTGCAATGAAACCTTTCTCTATGAAGTTCTTGATGATTTGATAAATGGTTGATTGGGGTGCTATCTTAAAGCAGCAATGTCCTCACCTGTGAAACCCTTTTGATGCGAGGCAATGAGGACTTCACAGGTTTCCTTGGAGGTAACCATGGTTACCAGAAGAAAACTTCAAAGCACCACTACCCTTTTAAAGCAACCAGTCTGCACTTCTAATCAGCATGACAGAGTGATATCAGCTGTCTTGTCCTCATTAGCCTTTTTTCCTGAGCTAACGAGATCATCACTGAAATGATGTTTGCAGGTCATTCTGTAGGGATGACATGCAGTAATTATTGTGATGAGCTCATTTCTCATGGCAGGGATTGACTTTACAATTAATTGCAATTCGTCTGACCACTCTTCAAAATCTAGAGTTAATACAAATTGCCACCATAACAACTGAGGCAGCATACTTTATGAAAACCAAAATAGTGTCACTCTCAAAACTTTTGGCCATGGCTGTGTATATAAACTTGGCACAAAAAGTAAGAAAGTTTGTGTTTGGTGGATTATTACTTTGTCGTAACAATGCTTCTTGGTAATAAATATTATACCATTGGGAAAAAAAATCCCTTTTAAATGGTGCCACATTTGTAAAATCCTTTTAGCCAAATCCTCTCTGCCATTGCCAAACAGCTTATTTTGCTGTTGCTATTGACACTTGTTTTGAGCTTCTGGTACCCCCAGGTGCTGCCAGTCAGGTGCCTGTGAGCATGGGCCCTGCTACAGTGTCTGCTCCAAGAATCGTAATGCCACATTAGACTGATCTGGATAGGGCCAGTGCGATAGGGTAACTTCAAGCTGGTGTTCCACAAAACCAAGTTGCGGCATTGTTTGAAGTGAGCGCTAGTGCCATCTCCGAATTGAAGGCCAAGCTCCATATAACAGGGGATGTCAGAGACAGGCCACAAAGTGAGCGTCCCAAGAAAACGACACCCTCAAGAAGATCGTTTCCTCACCCTGTCAGTGCTTAGGTACCATAGGTCTGCAGGATAATATGGCCGACCGCATTCTGCCCAGACAATCCGGAACAGACTGCATGCAGCCAACCTACATCGGGCTGCCAGAAGGCCTGCCATGACTGCCCTTCACCGTCAGGCCCGTTTGCACTGGTGTTGGCAACATGTGCACTGGAACCTGAACATGTGGAGGAACGTTATGTTCAGCGATACATAGGGTCAAAGTGTGGAGACTCCAGTACTACAGCACCAACAAATTTTCATTTGATGTAATTGTAATTATGCACTAATGAAAACATGGTTGTGTTTTATGTTCTAATTCTGCCAGTCGACCCCACCAAAATCTTACACACTGATTACGTTAATGAAATGAAAGCTGCTGTGACTTAATTCATGTAATCCTGGACCATTTGTATTGGTCTGTTCCTTATATAAGACATCTTACATTAACTAGGACCACACAAGTAAAATGTTTTGATATGATATTAACAATATTTTGAGGACTGTGTTTTTTTAGTAGTTGAGATGCTTACCTGTTTCTTATCTGTCTGTATTGCAGCATTCACAATGCAGTTATTGGAGTTTTCCAAAAGAAGGGGTTGGCTGACAATGAGCTGTATACACTCAACGAAGGCGTCAGGTGAGTCAGTTCGGTTGAACCATATTCATTCCTCCCAGACATTACTTTATTAACTAATCAGCCTGGGGTCAGCTGTAAGGTCACCTGCTTTTCACATTAGTCGCTTATGATTTATGTAGCAGTTCCTCTCTGATTGGTGTTAACTGGGCCAAAAGCGAGAGCTACACAACTGCCAGAAAGCAAAAGCCTACAGCTTGCACGTAACAGCATTGCTACAGGGAAAGCACTTGCACATTGTTAAGTGTATTATTTCATGTCAGTGATCTTCGTTTCACTAATTTAGCCAATTTTATGAATTTACAGTTCAGTGCTGGTTAAGCTGCGGCGTCCATTCAACATATAAGTGTTGTCATGTACTAGGCTTAATCCCAGATTAAAAAACAGTTCTAAGAATATTTAAATATGAAAAAGCATTTATATATATTAGCATTAATAATTTATAACATGATACGAAGTTCATTAGGCTTTTTTTTCCATCTACTTCTTCAGGCAGTTGCTGAAAACTGAGCTGGGCTCTTTTTTCACTGAGTACCTGCAGGTAAGGCAGCGTTTCAAACCCCGGATTTATGTTAAACAATAGATTGATTCAGGGATTTGAATATCTCTCATTTCTTTCCTCTTCCTTCAGAACCAGCTGCTGACTAAAGGCATGGTGATCCTGAGAGACAAAATAAGATTCTATGAAGGTAAATATGTCAGTCTCGCTCATCAAGAGCAGAGCAGTCTAGCCCTAGTTGAAACAGTTTGCAGTCGCTCTCAATCATTCATTTACATTTATATATGCCAGGTTGTCAGACTGTAATCTAGAAAGCTTGCGTTTCTTTGTCAGGTCAGAAATTACTCGACTCGTTGGCAGAGACGTGGGACTTCTTCTTCTGCGACGTTCTCTCCATGTTACAGGCCATATTTCACCCGGTCCAGGTAGCTGCCGTAGCCCATCTACTTTGTTCTATATCTCTGTGCCCACTGTTTTTCCATTAGGGTATGTTTATTCTGTTTATCACCAAAATGCTACCAGCTGTGTCCACACTTTTACACCTACAGCATGGCCAATATATCAGTGTTTGCTGATCATTTCACAATACATATCTAAGACTGCATACACTACATGCGCTGTGTTTCATATAGCAAACATGTTTCTGCATACTGCAATTAAGACATAACTAACGATATATGAAAAGCACATTCCACCTGCATTGTGTTTCACATTATCTTATCTGGAGCATCTGAAACTGGTCAGGTTAAGTCAGACCATAACACATTTAATGAGTGGCTATGCAGTGGTTCTTAGTCTTGGTCCTGGAGTACCAATGTATTTTAGACCTTTCCTTTCCCCCGTTACCCGCTCCAACCAATAAGCTAAAACAGGGCATTTTGCACTTAAATTAGCCCTTAATATATTATTTGTGGTGTAATGCAGTGCTCTGTAGTGTAGTATTATATCCCTCAGTCTATTAGGTTTGACATAATTTTACAGCGTGTTTGTGTTTATCTGTTCTCTCCCTACAGTTCTCACCATTTATTATGCAAATGCATCACACAACCATTGGGAACCCCCTGTGATTTTCTGACTGCAAGCCTAGCCACTGATCTATAGCCTAATAAATACAACCGAGCTAGCAGTACAGTAACTTGCCTTGGCTGTAAAACATAATCATGCAGAAGACTGGACAAAACAGATCCCATAGATTTTTAGAATAGAATAGATTAACATGTTTCATTGTTACAAAAACACATGATTTTATCATACTGTACACCTGTATTGAGCTTCTGTCTCATATACTCTGTTAGAGCTCCTGTGTGTTTAAGCTCCGCCTCCCGATGAGTCCAGTTTGCTTTCATCGTTCAGTTTGGTCAACCACCAGAGCACTTCCCGACCTGTAGTAATTTCTGTGCATTATGTGAGGATGTGCCAAGCTTGCTGGTAGGCGGGCAATATGGACTGTGTTACAAGATGATGTCACCTTGTTACAGAGAAGGGGCTGTTTCAGGCAGCTGAGAAAAGTGGTTTCTGTGGGAGAGAGTTTCTCCCTCTAGCAAGTACTTTGGGAATTATAACCTTGAATGGCTGTTAAAGCATAATGGGCCCCCTTTAATCTTTTCAGTCAGCTTGTTAAGTCATTCGAGTAAATCATTCCCTCAGTTTTAATAAGGGTGGGCAGTATGGCTAAAATTTCATATCACTATACGCAAAGACATTTACTTGTCACACAATTAGTCTCACAATGTTTTGTCACACAGACACAATGCATAAGTAGTGTCACATTTAAAAACTGCCAAAACTCTTTACAGCACTAAATTCAATTAAAGAGTGCCAGTTCAGTGTTAGGTATTAATGATATCCACATAGAAAATAAAATAATGTATTACAATTAGAGATCGACTGATATGGGTTATAGATATATAGATATGTGCTGCCGATTTTTAGGGCCGATATCTAAAAGAGAGACAAAAACAGCGTGCGATGGACAGAGAGATGCTCATATGCTGTAATAATTATTTACACAGCGGCTCTGTTCTGTTTACTCTATATTTAATTACGTTTGTCTTGAGTGCTGGAAGCGGAGTAATATCTGGGAAGCTCTGGCTGCTCCGGTGAGACTCACTGTGTAACAGTAACGTGTTAATGTGTGTATTACACTAGAGCAGTTAGCTTTAGCCCCGGAGCTAAGGAGTAAAACATCCACTCTGGTTCACGTCTACGTACAGCCGGAACTAGAAACACGCAACCGCCTCAATAAAAACATCAAAAAGTCTTTTTCACTTATTGGCTGAACAGTGCCAAAGGTTTCAGGTGCGTCCGAAATCGCCTACTTGTCTACTGCTCAGTAGTGAAATCAGTAGGCGAGCGAATACTCAGTAGTTATTGAGTAGTAGGTGAACGGTACTCGGATGACCTACTGAATCTGCAGCCATTTGTATGTAGGCGAACATAGCACACTGCGCTATCCCATGATTCACCTGGAGCCGCGGATGAATTCAAAGCAGAGGAAATAAACAGTGAAAAGCTGAACGTCGGCTGTGTGTACGCAGCTACAGCTAGTGAACTGCCGCTACAGAAGTTAGCGCTACTGCTGAGGTAAACAATGATTACATTCCTCCCGTTTCGTCTTCTCTGAGCTACAGCTCCACACCGTCTGAGTACATAATCAGACAGAAACGCAGATCAGTGTCACAAAAAGATCTAAATCTGTCAGTAAACTGAGCTTTTAAATGAATAGTGGAACTTTTACTGTGGTGGTCTGACGTCTTACGTCACAGGATGTTGGTAATATGGTGGTTGTAGTAAGTCCGAGCTTGTGTGGCTACTAAAACTCACTCATTGAACTTACCTACTAGTCTGCTGCTCGAGCAGTACGTACTGATTCTAATCCAGTACCTTCTGACTAGTAGGCGATTTTGGATGTACCTTTCATCTTGGGGTCCTTCATATGCGGCAGCATATATATATATATATATATATATATATATATTATATATATTATGTAGGTGAGCCTTCATTCTGGAAAGAGCCATCAGTAAAATATGTAAGACATTAAAACAGTAGTGATAAAATGTTATCATATCACCCACCTTTACACTTTAATAATGGTCTACATATAGTATTTATACACTATTTATATCATATAGTAGTTTTACAACTACATTTAGACACATGTGCATTTACCGGCTAAGGAAACAAAACAATTTAAAAAAGGCCCAACCCTGAAAGTCCAGCACAGTTCTAGTTCCTCACACCTCCAAAACACATTATAAGAAGAAATCTCACTCTAAAGACTGCTCTAGCACCACAGTAGGAGGCAAGTAGGCTTGTTAACAGATTCAGCTGTGGATTCATTTTGAGTGTCTGTGAAACAGCCAATGTATTATGCAGATTTGTGGATTTCCTTGAATTTAATTTTTGTATTTTTGTCATTTCTAAAAGCAGGTAGTCACTACAGCTATAATTTATTCACTGAGTATTAGAAAGTGAGCCTCCCAGCACTGAGAATAACACGCGTACTGCAGCGCCCTCTACTGGTTGGCAGTCATTCTTCAGTTGTGGCAGACTACAGGTTGTGTTGCTACGAGACATGAGAGCACCAGGCTTCATTCTTATTGAGCTATTATAGCAGTGAGAGCTCTGTGTTAATTAGCAGAAATGAAATGGCGCTGTTGTTGACCTTATAACATTATGTGCCTTATAACATTATTTCTGAACTATTTGAGGTCTCATTATTATTTCATTGAATTTTTCTACTGAGCCTCAGTTTCCCAGCTGCAGTCTAGCTGTGCCTGTGGAATATGGGGAGTGGGGAGCATGTTTCAAATACCAGACATCTAAGTCATTTTCTTTTAGAAAATTGAATAAGCACTGAGTCGTGACCAGATGGGAATTACTTGGCCTTTTTTTCTTTGAACGTGAAGCACATAGGCCGTCAGTATGTGGCTGTCCTGAATAGCGCAGCAGAAAAAAACTGCACTGAGTCTACGTTCACTGGGATTTGTTGGAGCTGGGCTTTTAAAAACAGGCAAATGACTCAAATCAAAAACATGCTGTGCAACGTATTGACCCTGGATTACGAATGATGCGTCATTTGCTGATGCATATTTTTCCCGACAGACTGTTTTAATGAATGTTTCACATTTTTAAGGTCTTAATCAGTTTTTAAGTAAACAACCAACATATGATATGCGTGAATAACTATATATATATATATATATATATATATATATATATATATATATATATATATATATATATATATATATATATATATATATATATATGTTAAGGTTTATGCTTGTGGTTGTTTTACTGTGTGTATATATATGTTGACTTAGGGGAAAGAGCCGTCTGTACGACAGTTGGCCTTGCTGCTCTTCCGGAACACCATCACCTTGAACATGAAGCTGGAAGAGGCTCTGTCCAGACCGAGAGCTCGTATTCCCCCATCTATTGTCCAGATGCTTCTGGTCCTGCAGGTACGGAGCAGAGGTGTAGATCTCTTACCTTAATTAGGTTTGATTCTGCTCCTTTAAAAAGTAGTACATTATGAAATCTCCAACTGCACTACAGTTAGGTTTGATTATTTTGGTATCATTCTGAATTATTATGAAAAATACACTGAATTAATAAATGTGACTGGAGAAATGCAGATAAACACCTCAGTGTCACTGCGGGACTGAGAATCATCCACCAACCAAAACTATCCAGACAACAGTGTCCTATGGGCAGCGTCCTGTGACCCCTGATGAAAGAACAGGGTAGCAAAGTAGACAGAGACTCAAATGGATGACAGTCTGTAATTGTAGAACTACAAAATGCACCTACATGATAAGTACAACGAGTGTCAAAACAAATACGTAGGTTTGTTTTAGCTTAAAAAGATGAACTACATTTTTTTTAAATAAGATTTTTTTTACTGGATTAATACTTGTTTGCATTTATCGTAATAATAAAAAAATAAAAACTGTCGTTTTCCCAAAAAAGGTGTTTAAGACTTTCGTCAAGTACTGTCGTTTGTTGAATGTTATAGTAATAGGTTGTATAATATTTCTAGTAGAGAACTCTGTGGGTGCTGGCCTGTACTCTCCTGCTTTAAGTCCAGATCTGTATGCTGTGCTTTGTGGCGTGCATTGTTCAGGGTGTTCACGAGTCCAGAGGAGTGACTGAGGAGTATGTGAAGTTGGAGTCGCTCATTCAGAAGGTGGTGTCACCCTACCTGGGCACGCAGGGGCTGTGCTCACATGACTGTGATTCCACTGACTGCTCCTGCGTTATTGGTGAGAAACACCGTTTGAGATAAGCTCCTAATTTTGTGTGGGTTTTTAAATGCGTATTGATAATACAAATATTTCCCAGAGGGATTTGAACAGATCAAAAAAATGATATTTAACTGGTAAATCACTTCAAATTAAAGTACTTAGGAAATGTAAATATCCCCTCCTTGGGTGTTATTTTTATTGTAATTGTCTTAATACAATTGATTGCACAATTTGGGCATCCTGATATTATGTTTTGTTGATTTTACAAGTTATATGAATATAAGTTAACATATTATCTACAAAGAACTGCAAAGAATTACTGTTTAGTTGCTGAATTTATCATATGTTGGGGGGAGCGGTGGCAGAGGCATGTCTTTGCAAAAGTTATGGCACATTTTATATTTTCTTTTTATATTAAACTCTGCAAAAAAAACTATATACTAAAACGTGCATAACATGTCATGTTAAAAAAGCCTGAAACATCTTTATTATAAAATACTGCCTCTAACGTCGTTAACTGTGTGCACACCAAGCTGCAGCACCCACATTTGTAAAGGCCTTTATTAGAATTCATTGTGTGGACGACTTTTTTAATACAGTTGGCGATTATATACATATTCTATTGGGTAACAGCTCAACACAAGCTTCACACGAGAGAAAACATATCTCAAAGGCTGATGAAACATGTTCAACGCTCAAACCCAGGCAGAATGGTGCACGATGGTATAGACTGAGTGTTCCCAATCCTTACAGGTCTGGTCAATGAAAACTTTTTGTTTGTTCTGGACAGAGTAAAACCCTGATTCTATGAAACATGACCAGAATAAATAAATAATAACATTATTAACGAGTTAACCCAATTTTAGCATAGCCTCTTTTGTTGCTGTTTTCTGTGGCGTTCTCTGTTTGATGATGTCATGGTCCTGTTTTCATTGCTCACTTTCACAGAAAAGCGTTTGCAGTGGTGCTGGTCGAAGCCCGGCGACATAGCAGCCACTAACCCAGTAGTGCGCTCCAAGAGTTACAACATTCCAATGTTGACCCCCGTGGCTGAATACGACTCCGAGGCCAGCTCAGTGGGCAGCGTGGGCATCCGGCGGCACTCGGCCTGCGAGGTCACTTCCTGCATGGAGCAGCAGGGCTACTCCTCGCTTTCCGTGGGCATAGAGACCAGCTCCACCCCCCGACTCTCTCTGGACCATGACCTCACCTTAACCGGAGTGATTCGAGGAGCTGCCGGACAACCTGCCCTCATCTCACCCGCCATCTTCGTCCATAACTCAGCGGGACCGCTGCACCCCGGCCCTCAGACGTCCGCCTCTGAGATGGAGAAGGCCGTCTCCTCTCCCACAAGCTGCTCCTCCAGCCCGGAAACCATCGTCATGCAGGGTGTAGATTCACTAGAGTCAGATCAGGACGGGATATTCATCGACTTCTCCCACTGTCGCTCTGACTCTTTCGGGACCAGCCGGAAGACCAGCTGACTTTAGAGGCAGTGAACCTCACGGCTGGATAGCTTTTAGCTGTTCAATCAATTATGATTAATTAAAATTGTTGGATGGGTTTTCCCCATATAGTATTTTCTCCAAACTGGAATTGGAGATGAACTCCTGCTGCCAACCTCAGATTGGAAAAACAATCCGGGACTGTGTCGGATGTTTTCTTTTTAAGCTGTTGCTTTTATAAGCTGTACTCTCGCAGTGGATGTACTGTATGTTTTGGGATATTTCTACTTGCCGTTTTCACAGGTACCTGCTGTCACGTGGTGGGCTTGCTTTGCCCAAACAAATCTCCATGTGTGTATAATTAAGACATGAATGTGAAGCTGTTGAATCTGTGATTGTTTTAGAATCTGATACACAATTTTCATTCCATTCATTCTTAGGGCTGTGAACGTCGAGGTACAGCACAGCAGTGTTGTTTGGGGTCCAGAGCTTTTTCAGGAGCTTACAGCTTAGCCACTAACGCCCCAATATAAAAAAAAATTCTCTGGCTAAGAGAATATGAAGTGGATTTAACTTGTTTAGCATGCTGGTGTTAAAAACAACCTTCTTGCACTCAAATGGTTATTGTATTTTGTAGCTGCACTACTAGGAATGTAGAAAAGGGAAAAGAACAATGAGAGAAAGAGCAACATGTGCTGTATTGTGTCAAGCTCCCCTAAAAATTCTTTTAGGTCAGCAAATCAGTTTATAGTTCAGTATAGGTCATTGGCTTTGGCTGTATTTATACACTTCTCTTATTTACACGACCGATATTAGGATGTTTTGTGTAAAGTATAAATGAATTACTGATAGAGGAGTTCAGATGAGACTACTGAATAATTAGTACCATAGTGTTTTTAATCAACTCTGTGTGAGTAGTACAGAGTATTAAATTTTATATTAAAAATAAGACTTGGGCTGGTATACCCAACACTGATTACTCAGCAGATAGTAGCTGAAAATCACATATTGGAAATACGAACCTACTGAGAACATTTTAAATCATGTTTTATTTTACTTACAGGAAAATTTCACTGATTTAAAAAGAGCTAATTAAATTACTGAGACATAAAATATTTATTCATATTGATTTTATGTGAAATGCTTAGTTATAGAGAAACTTACCAACTTAAATTTATTTATAGTGGTGGTGATGGGAACCAGGAGTCACCATACCTACAACACATAAATATAGCTATTTTAGTTACAACCCAAAACCACCAGTGAACATACACAAGTTTTATGAATGTAAAATCATACATCTAAAAATAAATCCTATTTAAGGTTTGGGTGGTGGTAACTTTTTGTAGGCCTTGTTCAGATTGGCCAGCCCAAATCACCTTTTTGGCATTATATCCAGATAGATTGCTAATCGGGTTCCAACCACATTTGGTTTAGGTTCAGACTCAGAAACCACATCTTTTGAGACGTCTGTCCACATTTATTGCAAGTGATTACATCAGCTATGTGTGTCCAGACATCACCTACATATCTGCATAGGCTGCTTTGGCAGTAATTTAGGTGTTAGTACATAGTAAATCTACCATCTTCCATCACTCTGGATTTTACATTGTTGTCTGATTTTAGCATCCAGACGGAAAAATACTGGATCGTATTTCAGTCCACCACCAAATGGACACTCAGATCAGATTTCAAAGTGTCTGCGGTGTCTCTCACAACAAGACAATGACAGTGTGAAATCCAGAGTGATGGAAGTGCTGAGATTTGCTACGTAGTCGCTGTTGTTACCACAGCAAGCCATGCAGATAAGCTAGCGATGTCTGGACACACTAATCCAATGTAATCACTTGCAAATAAAAGTGCAGACAGTTGTCCCAAAAGTTCTGATTTGAGAAACAGATTGTTCCTGCCTGCAGTCTGGACATTAAACACTTCAGACGTCTGGTTCCCATTATCAGCACTGTGAGCAACTCTATCTCGGCTAGTTTCTCTAAAATCAATGCACCTTACAGTAAATGACTTTCAGTGACTGTTCACATCGTAAGGACTGAATTCTCCAGACATCACTGGAAAATGCTGGAATTCCTCTTTAAATATTTTTGAACAACAAACTGACTTAGTCATATGGGTAACGGATAGTAAAAGGTTAGACAGAGGAAGCTGTAAATAAAATCACTGACTTTATTTGCACACCTCTAGTGAAAATGTGAACTGTATTGTGATTGTAAATACATTTTTTTTTTCATCTCTAGGCCACATGTATAAAATTTGCCACAGGGCTCTGTAGTTTTCTAGAAACGTTTTTTTTACTAATGCAGTTTTTTAGAAATGCTAGTGGAGATTAAAGCGCGAGACTACTTTTTACGACTGGTATTTTGGCAATGTATGTTGATTAGTTTTCATAAAATGCTCCTTGTTACATTCATGTGTGATACTGGGCAACTATTAAAATCACATTTTGCAATAAAAAGACTTTGGATTTCACTTGAATTTGTGAAAAAAGAAGTGTACAGCAACACTTTACTTGAGCACAGTTTGAGCACATGTCTGTGGTCTCAGATTTAAAAACAAATTACATTGAAATGAAACATTACGGTCTGTAATTAAAAAAAAAAAGTCTGAGAAGAAACCAGTCAGGTAATTTTTTCTAATGTTCCAGTTCCACCTTAAATGACACAGCTGTTATAGCAACTGTGGCTTCAGCTTTTCCTCGTCCCACCTTAAATGGTGCAGCTGTTACATTAAATGGTGCACTATTAAAGGTGGAACAGGAAATCTATTACATCTTACAGTAGCCATAGTAAATGCTGCACTTAAGGTGGAATGGGAACAAACTCAATAGCTGAGTAATCATGCAACTGTTGCATGTTCCAGTGCCACCTTAAATGTCGCTGAAACTACAGCAACTATTGAATCGAATTTTCCTCGTTACACCTTAAACGGTGCAGCGGTTACAGTAATAAGGCACTATTTAAGGTGGAACGAAAATTTTAATAAGAAGCTGTTACGTCTTGCAGATGCTACAGTAACTGCTGCATTTAAGGTGGACTGGGAAAATTTAAATAAAAGGCTGGTGAATCAAGAAACTGTGCCACCTTAAATGTTGAAGCTACAGTAACTGCTGCTCTTTTTAAGGTAGACCCGAAAATTCGAACAAGAAATTGGCGAATAGGAAGCCTCGTCAGACCCAGGCCGTGATCTACGCCAGTGACGTAAGCACCGGTCGGTTGATCCCATGTTCAGTGTGTGTGGGGGGGTGTTACAAAATAATGTTTGCTCAAATAAACCAATGTAAGCTTCAGTTAATGAATATTTTAGCGTTTATGTGTTTAGCAACACGTTATTAAACACGGGAAGCTTTCAGCGAGTTGTTTTAAAGTAATAAAAACACTTTAGCGATGTATCTGTGATTCACATCGAGATTTGAACAGAAGCAGACAAAGGCCACCGGAAATGAGTCCTCAGAGTTACAATGGCCGGGTAGCGTTTTCGTCCCGTCTCTCTTCAAAGCAGCGCTTTTCTTTTTCTGAGGAGAACAAAGTTTGAGTAGCGGCAAACATTGTGTTTTATTTTACGGAAAATGCTGCACAGTTCGGACTTTCTACGAGACACGGTGGTAGGAAAGCGTTTTCGCTTTTCGTCTGAGTAACGTTGTCTGTTAGCTGACGCTAGCTTAGCTTAGCATAGCTAACTTCGTACGCCGCAGATATCTGACGCAAAACCAAGTTTTCGGGGAAGGTAAACTCGCTTGTGTTGGTGTCTCACATGGATGTCCGTGCCGAAAAAAACTCTCGTACGAAGACTGGTTGTTTCGAATAGACATTTTTAATGTGCGCTACTCTGAAGCAGCAAAGTAAGTTCGGTTAGCCAGCTGGCTAGTTTCTCTTGTAGTGAGGCGGAGCAGACCGCGAGTTCTTCCAGCAGCTGAAATGGAGACGCACGTTTCAAACCTTTTCCCAGAAATTTTAGCCATGATTTTTAGCTACCTGGACGTTAAAGGCAAAGGCAGAGTTGCGCAGGTCTGCGTGGCCTGGAGGGACGCGTCCTACCACAAATCGGTGTGGAGGGGAGTGGAGGCGAAACTTCACCTACGACGAGCCAACCCGTCTTTATTCCCCAGTCTTCAGACACGAGGAATCAAAAAAGTGCAGATACTCAGTCTTCGGCGCAGCCTGAGCTATGTCATTCAGGGGATGCCAAACATCGAGAGCCTTAATTTGAGTGGATGCTACAATTTAACAGACAATGGCCTCGGCCACGCGTTCGTGCAGGACATACCTTGCCTGCGGATTCTCAACCTGAGCCTTTGTAAGCAGATCACAGACTCCAGCCTTGGCAGAATCGCACAGTATCTCAAGAACCTGGAGTTTCTGGAACTGGGCGGCTGCAGCAACATCACCAACACGGGCTTGCTCCTCATTGCGTGGGGCTTGCACAGGCTGAAGAGCCTAAACCTTCGCAGCTGCAGGCATGTGTCTGATGTGGGCATCGGGCACCTGGCCGGCATGACCCGCAGCGCAGCTGAGGGCTGCCTCAGCTTGGAGCATCTCACCCTGCAGGACTGCCAGAAACTGACTGACTTGTCTCTCAAACACATCTCCAAAGGTTTGGGCAAGTTAAAAGTACTGAACCTCAGCTTCTGTGGCGGGATTTCAGATGCTGGCATGATCCATCTGTCACACATGACGCAGCTGTGGACCCTGAACCTGCGCTCGTGTGACAACATCAGCGACACGGGCATCATGCACCTTTCCATGGGCTCTCTCAGGTTGTTCGGGTTGGATGTGTCGTTCTGCGACAAAGTGGGAGACCAGAGCCTGGCCTACATTGCCCAAGGGCTTTACCAGCTCAAGTCCCTCTCCTTGTGCTCATGTCACATCAGTGACGACGGAATCAACAGGATGGTGCGCCAGATGCATGAACTTAAAACCCTGAACATTGGACAGTGTGTGCGCATTACAGACAAGGGTCTTGAGCTCATCGCTGACCATTTGACTCAGCTGACCGGGATCGATCTGTACGGATGCACCAAAATCACTAAAAGAGGACTAGAGCGGATAACGCAACTCCCATGCCTTAAAGTGTTGAACCTGGGTCTGTGGCAAATGACTGAGGGTGAAAGAGTTAGATGATGCCTTGTCAGGCATCACACCTTCGTTTATACTACCTCATACAATACTGTCACCTTGTTTTTGTTTTATAGAAATGTGAAGGAACTTTGAGTAGTTGAGTGGCATGCAATAAGAACACTGTTCATCTTTATATTGTTTAAAGTATATATTTCTTAAATGCTTTTTCATTAGTAAGTGGTTAGTCAAATGTTTTTAGGGCATCTTAAAGAGCTTGTCTGACAGTGGCTTGATTATACTGACAAGAACATTTTGTCAATGCCTTAAAGTATTAGCCTCATTCTGATCTCTGTTATTGCTCTTAAGATTTAATAAGGCTGTATGTAAACAACAGTTTCACCATGGTTTTGGGGGAAACAACTGTCATTAGTTTGTATAGTCCCTCCTTAGTAAGATGAACATATGCAATTTAAAACTTTGTATAAAAAAATATATATGTATATGGTCAATTCATTTGTAAGATAATGTCCGGAATGTCTGTTTATTTTCCTAAGCTGAATAATTAAAATTGTTTTGGAAATCTGTTGTTATTCTTTTTTCTGTTGTGAAATTAGTAGTGATGCTCACATGCACAGAACCTTTTATTTTTTTAGCTTTATTGCAGTCAAACCAACTGTCAAGCTAAATACTGATTTGATCCACATTATCTAGGTTACCTTTTATAGTTCTTATACAATTCTTCCTTGAATAAGAATACATGATACAGTTTGACATTATCAGCTTGAACTGGGATTCCAGTTCCAGAAGTTTTCCCTGTGATGTAAATAGATTCATTCAGAGCGGTTTGATGTGATGTGTTTCACTTCAGAGAAACGTACAGACATTTCTAGTTTAATGCTTAACACCTGATTTCTTTACAGTGGTGGTAATACAAACCAGGGGTCTCCATGTCTACATTTTATTTATTTTCCAGATCCTCTGTGTTTTTCATGCTGTTAGGTGTTAAATAGGCATAAAAATGTGTTTATTTAGAAGAACTATCTTGCCTTTCAATGCCCTAAATGTAGAATAGATTTGAAATGTTTATGAAACAATGTGTCTGACATTAGACGTAGTATTTATAACCATTTCAGGTAACAATATTTTTGTGAGGGAGCTTTTGGAGATGGATGTCTGCTTCCCATCACTGCCACTGTGAACAATTCTGACTCAGCTAATTTCTATAGAACAGCACATTTTATGTAAAACCACTCCAAATGACATTGTTTACATCTGAACCATTTAACTGTATAGAATTTTGGAGCACAAAAATTGGCTAAGTACCCCTTTATTATTAATTTGTGTTATTTGTGGTGGTGTTATTATTAAAACTGCTTTAGCTTCCAAAGTGTTACAGAATCATTATGAAAAGAGGGTGAAAAAGGTAAACACGAACACACCTGCAAGCCCCAGATCAGCTGATGTACAAATGTTTACTTGCTAACAGTGGTGTTTTATAAGCTCCAGTAGTTCAGTACTTTGACAGCTGGTTTATTTTAGTACAGTACAGCGCTGCGTCTGAACTACTCTGATCAGCTGCGTATGTGTGTTTAGCGTTCATGTGACTTTGATGACCTTTTTTTCACCTGTCTGCTGTAATAATTACCAACAAATCAGATCTTAAGTTTGAGATCTATACATGCAGTTGCACTGTGCATCTCTGATTACTTCTTAAGTCATCTCAATCTTATTTCAATGTGTTTTTTCAGGTTATACCAATTCACATACAGTTTTGCCCAAAATTTAAATGATTCAAGGGTTTTGGACAGAGATCCATCATTAGTAGAGATGTCTGATCAGATCAGATGTCTGAAATGGTCAAGTTTATATCTTTAAGCTTCAGAGAATTCTTTGAACAGAAGACCTGTATATGTACTCCATATCCACAGTATATCACACATGAACAATTTGGATGAAATGTATGTAAAGGTTTTCTATTTTCCCAGATAGCCCAAGCAGCACATCCTGATTTTATAGAGCAAAGCATTGCGTTCTTCATTATCATAGGATATTAACCTGAGTATAGAGCTACACTGAATGCGCTAGATCAAGCGTCTGTATTCATAATATATTTATTGAGTATGTGACTGTTTAAAAAATCTGCCAGACTTAAACCCAAACAGACCGGGTCCAAGTGATCTCTATGTAGACTAATTTCTTCTAGATGAAAGATGTTTTTAAATTAAAATGTCTGTCCAAGTCTTAAATTGTTAATTACCTTTGTAAATTGCAGGCCGTGCTTGTTTTGGTAACAGCCAGCTTTATTTAGCATCATGTCCACACAACAACTCCACAAATGAAAAGCTAAAGGATCTCCCATACAACATCTGTGCTCTTTATTTCATGCTCCCCTTGTTCCCTTGTGTGAAGGACAGTGGGTGTCCTCCACTGTGGGGTATTGTTCTCATTCTATTTGTCCCTATTCTTTTTTCATTGCCAATTTCCAAATGGAATAAATAAGCCACGTGCCTTTCTAACAGTACTGAACATACTGTTAATGCTCGCGCACGTCTTCATTGTTACCTGAAAAGAACCCAGAACCTCCTACTCAAACATTTTATGAATACAGACACAAAAACTTCCATCATCCTTTTCATACAAAATGCATGACTATATAAAAAGGCTCTCGGCTTTGTTTTATCTGGCTGTGCGAATATTTTTATACCTGCACATCAACAGCTGTTTGAAAGTGTTCTTAAAGGTCACATTGCACAAAGCGTAGCAGGCGGGGTTGACTGTGCTGTTGATGTAGCAGAGCCAGTAGCCCATGACCCACATAGAGTTGGGGATACAGACGGAGCAGAAGGTGTGGATCAACACCATGACGTTATATGGAGTCCATGTGGCCACAAAGGCCACCAGGATGGCCATGATGGTCCTTGTCACCTTCCTCTCTCTGGAGGACCCATTCTTCCTCTTTTTCTTGTGTGGAGGCATGAGGATGAGGGCCACCAGACTCTGCCTTACTTTGCTATGGTTGCTCTTGTCGTCCGCACCGGCAGGTTCATAGCTGTCACCTCCGCTCTTTCTGGTCCTGAAGCAGGTCAGCTTGGCCCAACTTGCTTTCACTCGCGATGAGGATTTGCTTGGGGCGCTCTTGATGTCGCCGTTAGGTTCTACAGAAAGGACCTCCTCGTCTCGCTGATTGGATGAGGCCAGAACGCTGCCAGATGTGGAGTCGTTTTCACTCTCTCTGTCATCTCCTGGGGAAACAGTAATGAAGAACGTCATTTCTACATTGTTGCCATATGTCACGCTGTTTTTGGCAGGCTGAAAAAGATCAAGTGAGCTTTGAAATGTTCTCCAGAGGCACCACAGTTTTATAAATGTACTGTACATAACATTTATAACTTAAAGCAGTGGTTTACCCAAAAATCATATTTTGATATTCGAGTTTTCCAGATGTAGTTGATTAGCCAAGGCATGTTTGTTGTCTGGAGCTACCAGGCTAATGCAGCTAACGAGTATACCAATTAACATAGTGCAAACTGCATACATCATTACATGGTTGTCTCAAACAGATTTAATTTGCTGAGTAATCTTAAATAAATTGCTTATGTGGTGTCTGACAAATACTTCTAGGAAATAATAGGTAAACCCTTTGCAATGACCTGTATTTTCACAGTGGTTAATAGTAAATTGTGGTTTGATCGTAATCTAAGTTTATTATAGACAAACGCAATCACAAAAAATACTAACACACAAACAGTTGTACGGTTATAGACTAGAAAAAGTAAATAAACCTTTGTGTTAATGACTTCTACAAGAGCTTTCCAGCAAAAGGTGTTTCAATTATAGAGGTAAGATTGGAAGAGTTTGTTTCACAGGCGCTTTAGCCATTAAATAACAGCAGCACGCAAAGCCTGGTTACTAACAAGCCTGGTCTTCTCTAGAGGGGTTAATGTGAACCATGTCTCAATGCAAACAACTTTTAGACGACCTTAGAAACTGTGTTATAGAGATGCATGAAGCTATAAAAGGCTTTAAAAGCATTGCTGAATATCAGCATGTACACCAATCCACAGTTTGTCTATTATCAATTGCTTACAAAAGGAGAAAACTAGACTGTTGTTACTCTTCACAGGAGTGAGCATCCTGTTAAGATCACTTCAAGAACACAACAAGCAAACCTAAAAGTGGTCGGAAACAAACCAGGATTATCAGTAAAATACCTACAGACTAGAAAACCTTTGCTCATGTATAAACTATTGGAAAAACACTGAACAAGGAGTGTGTTCATTATGAGACACCACACAAAAAGCTGCTGCTGTCCAAAAACAAAATCCTAGTGGTGGTAGCAAAACTAATTTTTTTTAACCTTAAGTATATCTAATTCGAGCTACAGGAAACGTTTGGTGGAGATGCTGCTGAAGAAGACCTAAATTTAAGGATTCACTTACTTTTCTGACCTGCACTGTGGATGTTTGCTCAATGTGCTCAATAAAAAGTACAACAGTCTCTGTGTTATTAGTTTAGTTAGATTGTGTTTGTCTTCAATTATGATAAGATACAGGTCAGAGGAGACCCAGATAATTCCACAAGGTTCACTTTCTTTTTCTTGTAAATGTGTGCCATATCTAAATTGGACAAAGGTTTACTTCACTGCTATATCGGCAGCAGCAGCTGTCCATTTGTATATCCCAGCATGCAATACAACATCAGAAAATTTTGAATGTTGTTTGCAGTTTTATGCATCATCAAGTTCCAAGTTATTTCAGAGCTGTGATTCTTCTGGTAAACTCTACCTGTAGTAGCATCAGAACCATTGCACTGGCCTTGGCCTGGCACATCCTCTACCCTCTGGCTTTGCGTCCTCCCCTCCTTCCCCTCTGGGATGGACGCGGGCGGCTGAATTCTGTTCTCCTGACCAGCGCCAGACGCCTTCCTACTCTCTCTCCTTCTGATGCGGCTGCGACTGGCTTTGGAGATCTGCCAGTACAACACACTCATGATGACCACAGGTAGGTAGAAGGCAGCGATGGCTGTCCCAAAGGTGACGGCCGCGTTGGAGAAGAACTGAATACGACATTCGTTTTTGTCCACGGTGCGCTCACCCGCAATGAACTGCCAGAAGAGGATCGCCGGAGCCCAAAGAACGAAGGACAAAATCCAGGCCGCCGCGATCATCAACCCCGCCATTTTGGTAGTCCTCTGGACCGGATAGGTGAGCGGCCTGGTCACACAGAAGTAGCGGTCAAAGCTGATGATGAGCAGGTTCATCACGGAGGCGTTGCTGGCCACATAATCCAATGCCAACCACAGGTCACAGACAACAGGCCCCAAAGGCCAACGGCCAATCACAATGTAGGCCGTGTAAAGGTTCATGGAGAACAGGCCGATGATAAGGTCAGCACACGCTAGGCTGAAGAGGAAGTAGTTGTTGACCGTCTGGAGGTTCTTGTTGACCTTGATGGAGACGATGACGAGAACATTGCCAATAATCGTGATCAGACTCAAAGAGCTCAGTCCCAGAATGATGAGCACCTTCTCGGTCAACGTGAAAGGGCTGGTCTCGTTGCTAAGGCCTGCAGTGAGGCTCGAGTTGGACGTGTTCATCTTTTTGGATTTTCAGTCCTCAGGATCTCCACATCATGACCTTAAATACAGAATACAAAGACACTAACATCACTACATTTATTATCACACTGCGCTAATTCAGTGCTCAGAGTAGAGATTGTTTCCAACGATTGCAAGTTGGGTTCTGAGATAAGATTTCCACAAAATACTGATGAGTGGTCCTGATTGCAGAATGTTTCCACCCCTCGCCCAACACCACTCCAACCCTCCCCCCAACGCTTCTGTTATTAAGCAAGAGAGACTCTGTTTGCCAAACATTCTTTTCAAACAAAGACAGGGTGACACATTTAATTCCATTTTGCACAGCATGGCGCCAGATTGATATCAAGTGAGGAGCGAGACCAGGTGTGTGTGTGTGTGTGTGTCTGCGTGGGATGCACAAAGGAAATGTAAAAGGTGCACAAACTAGCAATGTACATTTCATGAACTCTAATCATATAGAAACACGTGTTCACAGATTTAATATAGATGTTAAACTTTATATGCACTAATAAAGTACCCCAGTGTTCTGTACCGGGCTGTAAAGGATATACACTTAGACTTCATTTAACTAATTTATTGACTTTCTCTTCATTTATTTATCTTTTATCAAGATAAATCACTGATCAAACATGCTAGTGCTTTGCTTTCAGACTGTGTCAGGTTCATCCAAGCAAAATGAATCAGTCTTTGGTTTTGTGGCTAACTCCTCACAATTTAAAAGGAGTGCAGTAGCTTTGTAGTTTTGTGGATAGCACTGATGGGCAGTCTGCTCAGCATCATACTTTGGAGTCTATACTTGACAGTGTACAGAGCAGTGGTCTGATTCATGTGTGCTGGTTTTCATACAGCTGCAGGGCAGAAACTATAGTCTATAGATCCTTTAAAGAAAAAAGAATTGTTTACATATTTAGGGCCTGTTTTGGATTAAGCTAAGAAGATTCTTATTACATAATGGTAGCTACACATCGTCGCTGTCCAAAACGGCAACTTTACAGTAGGGGCCAAAAACCTTCTTCACTTTAAATGTGAGTCAATGGAACCAGAATTTTTCCAGAGCCATTTTGGAGCATTTCTATTGGTCCATTCGTCAAAATTTTCACACAATACAAAGAGCAGTTGTTTTTTTTGGACAGAGACGATATGGTTGCTATTAGGGGTGTAATAAAATATTCAGATATAGAATATCGGGATATTATGTTTTGTGATGCTGAATCGATTCTCTCAAAAGTATCGATACAAAGATTCCATGCCAAACAGTGAATCATTGTGTGTTGTGTTTAAACCTCTGACCACTAGATGGCAGTGTTGTGATCCATTTTTAGGTCCACTCCAACATTGGCAAGCAGCACAAGGGCGCAATGCTATTTTGAGCACTGACAAACCTGTTCATATAGTGGTGTGTTTTGATAGTAGGATTTAAAAAATCGCAATATATCACTTGCATATGCTTGCAATATCACATTATATTGTGATACATTGAATCGTAACCGCTGTTCTAATACATAGCCCTAGTTGCTATCCAAAGAAAACCATGTATTTCCAAAACGGTATGTTTACAGGAAAAAGCTCAGTATAGAAGTTTTATATTATGGAGCATTTCTACCGGTCCAATTGTATTGTGTGAAAGTCAGACTGTTTCCTTATTTTATTGAAATCACTGTTAAAATTGTCATTAAGTGAAGCAAAAATTGCAAAAAAGCAGAAACCAAAGTTTAATTCTAGGTAAATTACACAAAAGTCTCAAACAATTAAGTATAATATCATATTTTTCAAATCAGTGTGTTCACTCTATACCTCCATTACAGCTTTCATTCTCTTCAGAAGAGAATTCTTTTCATTCAGAAGACTCTTTTAGTTTCTCACAGAAATCTGCAGCCACAACACCAAAGATAATGAGAAGTTAGTTAGAAGTTGGCTACATTTTCTGCTTCTAATGATCAAAACAACCCCAAACACATTCAGTGATGCTGAGGTCTGGACTCTGGAGTGAGCGGTCACTGGAATAAACACTCCATTTTCTCAGCGAGGAGCTACTTGGCCAGTGAGGAGCTACAAGTTATCCTCTCACAGTGGAAGGATAGACAGAAACATCTGTGCAAGAGTGTTTTTTTTTTTACAGTTTTTACTTTTGTACTTTTTGTAACACTCCTGTTTCCCAATGACTTTCCCTTCATCATGTAAGTGAATTAACTTCTATCTGATCTAGTGATGAAATGATTTCACTGTGGCTAGAAGCGATATTTCAAATGTTAATAATTATCCTTAAAACCATCGTCGATTACTGCGCTTCAAAAACTCATGATAAACACTGTTCAGCATCAATCAAATTTAGCTCGCTGGGTGTGTTTTGTGTCCTGCCAGAGACCAGTGACAGCGCTCCGGAGATCTTTCAGTCGTCTAAGAGAAGGAAATCTAACTAGTGACTGCGTTTTGCTTCTTTACAGGAGTGCAGATGGAAGTGTAATTGAACTCGTACTCATGCAACATCAGATTGTGAACACCCCACCACCACCATAGAGTGGTCTGCTCTCGTGTCAAAGTGCCCTACTGTCGCTGTTCCCTACACAAAACTCTAGGTAGGAAATTTTTTGTTGCTTATATCACCTTATCAAAAACACTACCAGCATTTAAACTACAAGCTGAAGTCAGCTTCCTGTTAGAATTGTCTCATTCCACCTTTAATGACACAGCAATTATTATAGGCACCATTTAAGGTGGAACAGGACAATTCTAACAAGAAGCTGGCGAATATGAAACCAACTTCAGCCTTGTGTTAAAAGCTACAGGCGGATAGTCTGATAGTCTAAATGTCCGTATCAGAATGTTTCCAGCATTTAAATAACAATTAAGATGCAAGTCATAATACGATGAATTGTTGGGGGGTATCATTAAGTTGAGTCTGTCCTAAATTAACATTAATACCACAATACAATGTTTAAACACTCACGTTTGATCCTCTCATGGGCATCTTTAACATTAATACACATTTGATAGGGTTTTCATATGCTTACACTACAAATCGAATGTTTGGACACACCTACCCAGGTTGTTCTATTTTAATAGTAATAATATTAGTGAATAATTAATTGTGAAAACATTAAACCTATTAAATAACACTTGTGGAAATTATTCCTGGACCAGAATAAAGGGTCTGGTTGTGCTTTAAAGAATATAGATTATTTTAGAAATGAGCCTCGTTTGCTCTGATACAGTTTTACACACTTATAACATTCTAGTCAGCAGCTTCGTGAGGAGGAACATGAGCTGCTTTTCTAACAGGACTGAGGCAGATAGTATATATGTTGAGATCTAGGTGTTATAAAACATCAGTATTGTCATTTTTTATTAACATGTAATGTTATATTTATATATAACATTAATATTTTTGTACATGGGCACCAATTTTACTATTTAAACTTGTTTTTCAACATATTAGAATAATTAGACTTTAAAATTCTAAAAATATATATTCAAATAGGTATGTCCAAACTTTCGACTGGCAGTGTACATAAGGTGTGTTGATTATGTTACTAAAATTATGTTCACAAATAAAAAATTGCAGCTCATTATGTAGTGTCTGCAGTAGGGCTGAAATGATTCCTCGAGAAACTTGAGTAACTCGATTACAAAAAATCATCGAAGCCAATTCTTTGCCTCGAAGATTCGTTTAGTCCATACAATAATATATAAGGAGAGGTGAACAGAAGAGACGGGCCGGAGAAAACCATACACAGTGTCCAAAGTCTACTGTCATTTAAGGTGGAACGGGAATTCAAATAAGAAGCTAACTTTAGAAAGCAAGCAACTGAGCTTTCCCAGCAAACTGATAGCGAGTCTGAGTTTTAAGGTAACCCCTAGCTAAGCACCACACCAGTGTTTCAGCATCTGAGCAGAAAGCAGTTCAGTCTACACGTCCAGTCCACAGAGCGGAGTGACACACAGTAGTAATAAATTTAGTAATAAATTTCAGTAATAGTAATTATTAAAATATTTTCTTTAAAACTGTATTATATGCAATTTAAGCAATAAATGTTAAGAAACCTTGCTTTTTATCTTATATTTACTATTTCTCTTTAATTAAAAAAAATATATATATTTTATCCGATTACTCGATTAATTGATGGAATAATCGATAGAATACTCGATTACTAAAATAATAAAGCCCTAGTCTGCAGCACATTCTAACAATACCCTAACAATATATTGATAACTTTTGATCATGTTGGTCACTACAGTAGTGATATTAAATTTTCATATGGTTTCATCTCAGATCTCCTCAAAATTATCTTCAATGACTTGCACTTACAGGCCGTTTTGACTGGGACAGAAACAAGAGGGTGACTTTTACACAGTACTGTATATAATACACGACAGGTATGACCTGATACTGCGTAAAGACCAACCTGTGTGCGTGAAGAGCATCGGCAGGAAAGAAATCAGCTCCACATCTTCGCAGATGCTGCGCTTCATGCTTGTCTGTGTATGGTATCTAAATCTCCAGAAGGTAAATAGTGAAATACCAGGCCCGTTGAGATAGAGACGGCGCTCATAATATTATGGTGAGCTACTGTGAAATGACACTGGTATGTGAATTAGGTCTGTCATCTTGCTGGAGCACTTAGTGTCTGGCTGCCATTCTGAAGTGAGAGTGATAACACAGCTCCTTGTTTCAACATTTACTAACGTATAATTCATCCCCGCTTACCTACAGCCACGCACAGGCTTTGTAGTCGTTCCCAGTGAGAAGTTAAGGTCAGACTTAATGGAAACAAAAAGTGTTCAGATGTCAAGTCAGACAAGCTTTTAATGAAAAATGTTAAGTGAACATTTGCTCACTGAGGGGACTATCACTGTCACCAGCACTGCTCTGAGGACCCAATCACGAGTTCAAATCAAGTACAAAACTGTTTGTGTGCACGCTTCCATCTTTTCAGTTGCACGACATGTTCAGAGCGGCAAACACTTGCGTGAGAAATATCTCGTTTGTGTGGCAAAGAACTGCAATATGAGAACAGCTTATAAAATTTGAGCTCCAGGGTGCATGTGTGGCTTTTAATAGATATTAAGATATTAGGATTGGTTATGTGTGCTGTTTCAGTTGAATAACCCCGCTCTGTTAATATTAGCAGGTACGTAAAAATAGCTACAGTAACCCCTCATATAAGAAATCCAGTTGAAGTCAAAGCAAGAGTGACCTCTAAATCCACAGTAGCGTTTAAGGGTGGGAGAAAAAAATCAATACAGTGTAATATCGCAATATTTTGACTGGCAATACTGTATCGATACAGTAACAGGGCTTTATTATATAAATGTGAAATAAGGTTTTACAGATGAAGGGACAGTCATAACTCAAACACAATGTCCTCAGGACTGGAAGAAAAAACGGAGGACCATATGCAAGACTGGAGAGTAGCTCTGTTTACTCAGTTCTGTGTGGTGAAATCTGCATTATTAAAAGGTTCTGGAGAAACTTACCGGGACAGAATTGTTCACAGTAGCTGTGATGGGAATCAGATGTTATGAAATAAGGTTTCTATGACAGTGTTAGTCAGTCGGTCTGTTTGACAATCCCATTAAGCTGATATGCAAATGACGGAAGTGAGATAAACAAACTGATAACTTATCAGATAAAACAGATGTTGACCAAGTATATATATATATATTTCTTTTTCTTTTATATCTTTTCTTTTTTATTAATATCATATCATGACTTGAGTATTGGAAAAATAACATGAGGCCTATAGTGAATCCCACCTCTAGTGACAGTCAAGTTTACAAGAACAGAAACCATTATTCCTAAATTAAAACATTAATCTATGGTTGTATACAAAAGGTTGAACATGCCTGATTAAAATACGTTTTCTTGTTTTTCAATAAGTGAAAATAAGTTAAGAAACAGGTTAACACGTTCTCTGCAGGGAGCAATTTGTAGTGTGCAATTTTAATGTACTTGTAATACATAATCCTAGATTAAAATACAAAATCTGATTTTTTCCAGCAAATAAAATAGTACTTCTGCATAAACATGTGCTCTCTGTAGTACATAAGCACTTTTAGTATCTTAGAAAACAAACACACTGCAATTTAACTGGGAGCGCCCAAACTTTTGCATACACGCGTTTCTTCAGACGGATGCAAAGCAAATTGTTTTAAGAAGCTAGAAAGCGTGACAAAGAGCTTTTTGAATATTATTTGCGATGTTAAACGGTTTTTCTCCTTGATGGAAAACCAGTTGTATACCGTTCTAGGAGGAACCTTTAAAATTATTGGTTCTACATAGACTCCAAAAACTTACATTTGATCATTTTGCTGTTTAAACCAGATGACAGCCTACGACAGAGGATAGACAGATCCGTGGAGAATGCTTTGTATACGGTTCCATAAACAACCAACCATTGTTAAACATCTTACACCATAACAAAAGCACAATCATTCCTGGTTCTATACAGAACCAGTTCACCAGGCCAAGATGACCTTGTTCTATACCCCAAAAAGTGTTCTTCTATTGTTACAAGCTGGACATCGTAACAGCAGAGCTCTGTTTACTTCTATATAGAACTTTTTTTTTATCAATCTGAAGAACCATTTCATCCTGTAAAGAACCTTTCAGGCATAAAGTTCTACATAGCAACAAATAGGGTTCTCCTATTGTTTTAAGTTTGACATTGACTGCTTCTTGGTTCTTTAAAAAAAACATTTCACTATGCAAGAAACCATTTAGGCATGGAACGGTGGCCAACACTTGAAGATACATTTACATTAATATATGTTTATTATGTGTTTATTATGTGTCAGATTATACGTTTATGGTCAGTTTATACATTTATGGTCAGGTTATATGTTTATGGTTCGGTTATGATTCTATCATGACTTCTATATAGAACTACTTCATGCTTGGCCCAATGGTTCTTCAGTTACAAGCTTGACACTGTCACAATAGCAGAACACTTTTTGGTGCCATATAGAAGTTCTATGTAGAACAACATACAAGGCATTTTCCACCAATCTGAAGAACCATTTCAGCATGCAAAGAACCTTTTATGCATGGAGTGGTAGCCTACAATTGACGAGAGATTTACATCGCTATATGTTTATGCTTAGGTTATCCTTCATATAGTAGTAGACAGCATAAACCATGCTGCCATCTACACTCTCAAAAAAAGAAGGTTCTTCAAGGATTCTTTAGTAAATCATCACAAGACTTCTATATAAAACCATTTCATGCTTGGCCCAATGGTTCTTCAGTTATAAGCTTGACACTGTCACAGTAGCAGAACCTTTTTTGGTGTCATATAGGATCATTTTCAAAAAAGTTGAATGTAGAACAATATACAGGGCATTCTTCAGCAAGCTAAAGAACCTTTCCACCATGCAAATAACATTTTAGGCCTAAAATGGTTCAATATAGCACCACAAATGGTTCTTCTATTGTTCCTACCTTGGCATTGTAACAATATTAGACTGCTGTTTGGTTCTATAGAGATCTGTTTCACTATGTAAAGAACCACTTAAGCATAAAATGGTTCTATATAGCACCACAAATGGTTCTTCTATTGTTTTAACCTTGGCATTGTAACAATATTAGACTGCTGTTTGGTTCTATAGAGATCTGTTTCACTATGTAAAGAACCACTTAAGCATAAAATGGTTCTATATAGCACCACAAATGGTTCTTCTATTGTTTTAACCTTGGCATTGTAACAATATCAGACTGCTGTTTGGTTCTATAGAGAACTGTTTTACTATGTAAAGAACCATTTAAGCATAAAATGGTTCTATATAGCACCACAAATTGTTCTTCTATTGTTCCAAGCTTGGAATTGTAACAATACCAGATGTTTTTTTTGGTTCTATGCAGAACTGTTTACCACACAAAGAACCATTTAAGCGTGAAATGGTTCTCCATAGAACTAACTCATGCTTTTAACCACTGACCTTGCTGATGAAAACATTTTAAGAGTCTATATCTTTAAAGTAATAACGCATATAGATGAGGACGCACGTGACAAATAGAAGTTTAGTCAGATTATAATTAATTTAAAAGACTTCAGCTTTAAGACATTAGCCACACATCTGCATACACGGCACCTGGACTGGGTGAACAGTTACTCCACAGCTTAGGACACACAGCTAGCTTCCTTCTGTTCGCCCACCCTGCCAGTGGCAGCACAGACACAAGGCTGTCTCCTACCTGTCCTCTGTCCGTGTCGTCCGCCGTCCCTCCATTTCAGTCGGAATGAAGTGAGTGAGGTGCTCTCGGCGGTGTGACACGGTGGCTCGACGTGTGTGGTGTGAATGAAGCGCGTTAGAGCGCGTGAAAAGAAGCCCACTCTGCTCCGGGGGGCGTGGACGTACAGATGAAGGGACAGTCATAACTTCAGTCCTGGAGTTCTCCGGAACACGGGCGGAGTGATAAATCCACCGCGAGTAAACATCGTAAACACGGTGTCCTGAGGACTGGAAAGAAAGAAAGAAGCAGCGCGTGCACGACTGGACAGTAGCTCTGTTTACTCAGTTCTGTGTGGTGAAAGGGGAACGCCACCGACTTTTTTTTTTAATTTGCATAATTAAATGGTTGAGAAGTAAACAGTCACTCAGAGTGGTTTGGTGTGAAAAGGTTCTGGAGAAACGTACCGGGACAGAAGTGTCCACAGTGGCTGTGATGGGAACCAGATGTCCTCCTCTAAAAGCTCCCTCACAGAAAGTTATTCTATTATAAATGATGAATGCGGCGTCTGATGCCAGACACGGTTTTATGATTTGTGATAAGATTTTGGACTGAAATGTATTTTAATCCGTTTATTTGAGCCCATTTATGGTGGATCCTGCTTAAAAGGGGGCACAGACCAGCGTGTGTGGTCCAAACTGGTTAATGCTGGTTTGGTGCTGGTTTAAGATTCTGCTGGTCACAAAGCATCCAAACTCAGCATATTCTGGTTTTGGTGGTGGTCAGCTTATCTTTGGAAAAAAAGGTCTGGTTACATTGATTTAAATTAAAGTAAGTATTTTTTTGTGAAGTTATTATTTATCATTTATAAAAGATTTTGTACAACATGGTTTTGTTACAGCAGCAGTCGCCGGTGTCCGGTCATGCTGGTCTGTGTTGTTTCTTAACATGACAAGACTCATGAATTGTTCTAGAACAAATAAAGCCCCAAATAAGACTGATTATTTCAATGCATTATCAATGATGGTAAAACTGATCACTCTGAAACAATAAAACAAAAAACAAAACAACAAACAACGTGTAGGTTCGCTGGTGGTTTTGATTGTAAATAAAATTATATTTTTGTGTTGCAGACTTATTGACCCCTGGTTCTCATCACCACCACTGTAAAGGAAGTCTGTACGTTTCTCTATAACTAACCATTTTACATCACTCTGAATCAATGTTCACATCTCAACAGTTAAGCTACACAGAAATAAAAAAATTAACCACTGAGATGTAAACAGACTCATTCAGAGAGATTGTTTTTTTAATTCTAGAGAAACATACAGACTCTTTTATTTCTTTACAGTGGATAGGACGTCAGTAACTGGGCCATACATAAATGTGTCCTTTCAAATGAGTGTTTTATTTGGTGAAAACATCCATTCGCCTAAACAGTGTAAACAGTGTTTGGACATTTACCTTTATTCTTTCATATTTTTCAAAAGGTAATACATACATACATGTAAAATACATCTAATACATCTAATCATTGAGTACTTTATTAGGAACACTTCATTGTATCCACTATATTTTTCTCCTTTGTATCAGCTTCACTTGTCAAATAGCTGCTCTTTGTAGTTCTTACATTACAGACAGTAGTCCATCTGTTAATTTACATATTTTTCTCACCCTTTCAACCTGTTCTTCAATGCTCAGGACCCCTGCAGAACCACCACAGACCAGATACTATTAGGAAGGTGGATCATGCTCAGCACTGCAGTGAAACCGATGTGGTGGTGGTTAGTGTCAATGCCAGTGTCACTGCTAGTCCACCAACCAAAACTACCCAGTCAGCCGCATCCTATGGTCAGATTCTTACACACACTATCACAACATTACAATGTCAGAGCCACCATCCAAATAATGCCTACTCTGTGACGGTCCTGGCCGTTTATGGCCACTAATGAACGTGGCAAAGCTTTTAAATGGAGCAGATAAACAATGAATGCGGATACAAGACAGGTGGACGTAATTAAGTGGTCACTGAGTGTATATTCGTAGGAACAGGCGTTTCCTCTGTTTGAGTTTGGTTCCTAAATCTATTTGTTAGCTTTAATTTCATCCTGTTCTGCTACATCTCTCACTACTGAGCTTTAGAATTTTATTTTGGACCAAAAAAAGAAATAATTATAGAGAAGAATAGAGTTTAACTGACTTCAGCTCCTATACTGACATACTAAGAAGTTCTGCTGCAGGTCTACAATTTGCTTAATACTTAAGGAGATTTCGGACAAGATGTTGTTGTTGTCCCTCAGTTTGGTGTGTATGTTGCATGTGTATTCGGGTGTGGGTTTAGTTAGTGAGGGTTAAGTGTCTACAGTGTAGCGGAGCTCCATAGCTAGCATAGATAGCATGCTATTCCAGTGGTTTCTGCTGGCTTAAAAGTAGAGCACTTCCCATAGCAGAAATCGTGGCCTCTCCTCTGTCTCAATCTTCATAAAGACACAACATTTGGTGTCAGAAGTGGAATAGTGCCCCCTGCATCAATGAGGGAAACAGTGCTTTCAGGAACTTGGATGGCAAAGTAGGCAGAGCCCAGGAAGGAACTGTAAAGAAAACAATGGGGGTTGACAGTGGAGATAGTGTGTCAAAGCTTGATGGTGCAAAAGATCTCGAAAGAGATATCAGCTAAAGACAAGCAGCTGAAAAAGGAAGTATGTAAGCTTGGCGGATGAGCTTAGGGTGAAGTATCCATGCAGCAAGCCTTAGCCAGTGGGCAAAGGGAAGCCAGCATGAAGAATCAACTACGGGCCTTAGGTCGAGTGCGGCATAAACTGCAGATGGCTTATGTCGCTCATCAATATAGGGTTCTCCACATCTAGTAGCTGACCAAAGTTCAGTCAGGGACCCAGCACATAAGTGCGACACCCTCACCACGGTGAGCTGTGAGGAGCTCCATAGCTAGAGGCGTTTGCCACCGAGGAGCAAGTGCCCTGCGTGGCTTGAGCTTGGTCAGGACTTCACGCCCCACTTGGCTGACTGTTGATAGTGGCTGCCATGACCTTCGGTTCACAGGAATGTTGTTATTGATGTTGTTGTTCTTTGGTTTAAGAAGTTTGTGTTGCATGTTTCTTATTGTGTCAGGGTTTGGGTTTAGTTAGTGTGAGTTAAGGGTCTACCATGAAGCAGTGTTGCTTGGCTAGAGGTGCCCTTTCCCGCTAACAGGCTATTGTGTATGTGTGTTTTGTGCTGGTCAGTACAAGAACACTTCTCATGTCTTCTTCTTCACCTAGATGCTTCCATTCATCTGTATTTGATTCCTGCAGTTACGCTATTATGTTTTTTTTTTCTATTTTTGTGGTCTTCAATATAAACTTTAATGTTTAATTCACTCCTGATTGTGTCCCTGGAAATTCTTCCACATGCTTTAATTTTAGTGCTCGTATTATCTCTGGCCAAATTTTGCTTTGACATTGAAACTGTTTCTGATTCTGAGGGCTTAGCTGTGGCGTCCATGATGCACAACAGGCCTGCTGTGCATTGGTGGGATTATGAAGTACCGCTATGTTTAATATAAAGTCCTGCTGTGTTTTATTGCCCGCAAAGAAAATGTCCTTGAACAACATGCACTTATAAACTTTTGTTTGTGGAGATCTTGAACAGGCCGGTTCCCTAGCTAAGGGAAGAGTCGGCTAAATGCATAAGCCAAGCGCGATCACGATCAAGAGTGTAGCCGCATATCTTGCCTCATTGTGAACTTGTAGCGATGCTGTGTCTTTATATGTGTGTATTTCATCCGAAATGACACACGTTGGTGAGAAGTGGGAGGGAAATTCCTCCGCTGGTGTGATATATGACTGACTTCAGCTAGTCTTTAAACAGGCTTCTCTTCACTCAGACCTGGAATCTCCGCCTCCAGCAAACACCAAAATGTAAGCCATTCCTAAACAAACGGGACTGCGTGATCAAAGTGGTCAGTGGTCTGACGCTGTCCATTTCCCGTATTGTTCAAGCAAAGAGAAAACAGAAGGCTAGTCATGAATCCCTCTTCGGAAAGGATGGGGTGAAGCCGTGCCGAAGAATGCCAGCTGCACAGTGGAAAAATTTGTCAAAGTGTGCTGTCCAAACACCTCATTACAAGTGCCGAGACACAAGGCAGGGTCGTACTTTCCGTTAACAAATTGCTCAGCGTGTCCTTGCAGTGTCTTGGGGCCACAGACCCTTCGGTGCTGGATTAAAATACCAACTTCTTAAATCAGCAGGCTATGGGGGACTTTTTTGACAATGCGTGGTTGGTGTTCAGGAGCTATTTAAGGGGCTCTCGAACCAAAATGAAAAATAGAACCATCGCCTCCTCTGTTGTAAACATGCCTACACTTCTCCTCCAGTGGGGCCACTATTGTCTTAAAGACTAAAAACTCTTCTAATGATGTATTTTTATGGCGGTGGGAACTTTTGATGAATTGTAATTGCTTTGGTGTGCAGATAACTAATGATTTGCTAGGAAGCTGAATATGATTTACATGTTTATTAACTTCTAAGTCAGAGTTGGGCGGGGTGAAGGAGTTCTCAATGGTTGTGCGATGTGGTTATGCTGGGAATTTATCTGTAGCAGTTAAAGCGTTGTGAAGTGTCTTGTGTATTGATGTAAGTGCTAAAAGCTGGAATCACCTAGTGTAGTAGCTACAAGTTCATTAAACCCTTCTTTCAAAGCTGAATGTACTGTATACTGTTTGGAGCCTCTCTGTGATTCTCCCATCAGTACAGTCAAGTGCAGTAGTTGCAGCAAACCCCTGAAGACATCGACAAATGCTGAACACAAATGTGACATCACGGCAACATCTTTATTGTAGATAAAATTACACACTGGGGGTGAAAGAAACCGGGGGTCGCAAGGTTTATACCACCAATACAGCCAGTTAGTTACTAGTTACTAGATGATTTTAGTCACAAAACCATGTACTTCTATGCATGTATTCTGAACTTTGTAATGGTGATAACAGTGAAATAGTGGTAAACCTGAATATATATATATATATATATATCTTCCCTACATGTACCTCTCCACCATAACTGGACTGAATCAATGTAACAACTTTAAACCTTAAAATCATTAATATACCATATAACTATGTTTCAGATATCAGACAATGAATTAATAAACATTTCATCTCATACTTTAATTTGTAATGTAGCTTTAAAGGAATTAAACTCTTTAGTTTGGACATCTGGTTCCTATCACCACCAGTGTAAACAATGAAAAACAATGCAAACTTGCCAAGATATTCTTAGGTTATCTGCTTTTAAATAGAGGTGGTTCTTTAAGGGTTCTTTAGTAAAAACAATGGTTCTACACAGAACCATGACCACTCAATGCACCTGAAAGATAAAAGATGTAAAAAGTCATATAGTATTACTATAAGCTTGATGTTGTAACAGTGGCGGAAACTTTTTGGTGCTATATATATATATTTTCATGAGGGCTATTTTCTATGAGGGGTTCCACAAACGTGTTGTATCCCCATTTAAGCATGTAAATTGTTTATTGACTGTTCATTTTTCTACACCTGACCATCTTTTTAATAGTGTAGGAGTGAGAACTAGAAGCTTGAGCCTGGACAAAACACTCTCTATTTCAGTCTGTCTCTCAGCGGTGTATGAAACTGTGTGGGTGCTTTTTAAAATGTTGGAGAATAAAATCTCTTATGTCTGCAGTTGGATTAATGGTCACATAAAAATATGAAAACAATGGTGTTAGATGTATTTACATGTATTTACAAGAACTGCTAATGAGTATTTATTGCCTTTGTGAAAATGAGTCATACACAGATAATAAAATCCAACTGGAAAATAATAAAATTCAAACAGTTCCAAGAATAGTTTTCATTTCATCATTTACCAAACATCATTTAGCTAAGCACATCAATTCACCAAACCTAGAAGTGAAGACCACTAGAACATTGTTAGGAACAATTGGAAGAGAAATAGACAACACATCCCATCTGAAGACGGAATAAAGTGCTGAAACTTGTAGAGTTGACAGAGTTTAAGCTGTGATTAAGGTGCATGTGCTGAGAATGAAAACAAAGGAAAAATGTGGACATGTGACTTAAAGCCCCAGTGAGCCCAACTCTGTGTAATTAAACACAGTGTTTCTTTTTATATCTTCCAACAGTCTAAGAAATATCTGCTGTATTTCACCATATTTCTCTCCTCTTCATGTAAACTGGGTGGTTCTAATCTTGGGTAATACTTCTATAAGCATTTCCTAACCAATCCTTGTCGCCCACTAATTCGTTTATTTATACCCCACCATTATTCCTTTGCCAGTTCCTTCACACTGGCTGCTTAGTCTTTTCATTTGTTTGTCTGTGACATTTAGTTAGTGTTACATTAAATCTGGATAATGATGTAAGTTTGTTTTGACATGCAGAGCAGGCTGGGAATGTTGGACAGAGAGCTATCAATCAAGCTGCTCATTAGCCGCTCTTATACAGTTCACAGATCAGTCTGGTTATTAGATTTTAAGCTGTGCTTTATTATATTATATCTTTTATTTTTCATTCAAGCTTTGCTGGATGTTTAATCTAACACCCACATTTAGTATCATACAAACGTTTTTTCACATTTTACAAATAAAATAAACCAGTTATTCTTTGTAGCAGCGTCAGAGTTTTGGACTCTTGTTTAGTGTCTTGTATCTGGTTTAGAGTAGAAAACTCCATAGTAAATCCATCTCAGGCTGCATTTTCTCTGATGACCACAGTGTGGCGCTGTTAAACAAGATACTATTCAAAACCCACTAAACCGCTTTCAGATGAATCGAGCGCTCCCATAGTAAGGAAAGCAGTTATTAATCCACATGGTTTTGGGATGGGATATCCAGCAAGCTCACATGGGTGCCATGTACAGATGTCCACATAGTTTGGGCCACATTGTGTATTACAGTATTTTTAATTCAGTGCCTTGAAGCAATGATTTATTTTACAATAATACTCACATATTATGTTAATAAAAATAGAATAAATATGTTGACTTAGTACCTCAAAACTTCTTCCAAAGTATTTCTTGCAAATTATTAACTATTCTTAATCATTAATAATTCTGATATTTTGTTACTAATAATACTCAAACCTTTGAGAAAGTAAGTCCAAACTTACCAAACTAAGATAAAAGTCTAAAACTAAAACGAGTCATTCGTTTGAGACATTATTTCAGATGGACATTAATTAGTTGGACATAACTGACAGAAACAGAGATTTAGAGAATTAGAAGTAGGCTAGCTGAGCGATAGATAGAAGTGTCAAGCAATGAAGTACAAATACTTTCTTAACTTACTTAAGTAGAAATGTTGGTTATTTATACTTTACTGGAGTAATTATTTTTCTAATGACTTTTTACTTCTACTCCTTACATTTACACTCCATTATCAGTACTTTCTACTCCTTACCTTTACACTCCATTATCAGTACTTTCTACTCCTGTACATTTACATTCCATTATCAGTACTTTCTACTCCTTACATTTACACTCCATTATCAGTACTTTCTACTCCTTACATTTACACTCCATTATCTGCACTTTCTACTCCTTACATTTACACTCCATTATCAGTACTTTCTACTCCTGTACATTTACACTCCATTATCAGTACTTTCTACTCCTTACATTTACACTCCATTATCAGTACTTTCTACTCCTTACATTTACACTCCATTATCAATACTTTCTACTCCTTACATTTACACTCAATTATCAGTACTTTCTACTCCTTACATTTACACTCCATTATCAGTACTTTCTACTCCTTACATTTACACTCCATTATCAGTACTTTCTACTCCTTACATTTACACTCCATTATCAGTACTTTCTACTCCTTACCTTTACACTCCATTATCAGTACTTTCTACTCCTTACATTTACACTCCATTATCAGTACTTTCTACTCCTTACATTTACACTCCATTATCTGTACTTTCTACTCCTTACATTTACACTCCATTATCAGTACTTTCTACTCCTTACATTTACACTCCATTATCAGTATTTTCTACTCCTTACATTTACACCCCATTATCAGTACTTTCTACTCCTTACATTTACACTCCATTATCAGTACTTTCTACTCCTTACATTTACACTCCATTATCAGTACTTTCTACTCCTTACATTTACACTCCATTATCAGTACTTTCTACTCCTTATATTTACACTCCATTATCAATACTTTCTACTCCTTACATTTACACTCAATTATCAGTACTTTCTACTCCTTACATTTACACTCCATTATCTGTACTTTCTACTCCTTACATTTACACTCCATTATCAGTACTTTCTACTCCTTACATTTACACTCCATTATCTGTACTTTCTACTCCTTACATTTACTCCATTATCAGTACTTTCTACTCCTTACATTTACACTCCATTATCAGTACTTTCTACTCCTTACATTTACACTCCATTATCTGTACTTTCTACTCCTTACATTTACACTCCATTATCAGTACTTTCTACTCCTTACATTTACACTCCATTATCAGTACTTTCTACTCCTTACATTTACACCCCATTATCAGTACTTTCTACTCCTTACATTTACACTCCATTATCTGTACTTTCTACTCCTTACATTTACACTCCATTATCAGTACTTTCTACTCCTTACATTTACACTCCTTTATCTGTACTTTCTACTCCTGTACATTTACACTCCATTATCAGTACTTTCTACTCCTTACATTTACACTCCATTATCAGTACTTTCTACTCCTTACATTTACACTCCATTATCAGTACTTTCTACTCCTTACATTTACACTCCATTATCAGTACTTTCTACTCCTTACATTTACACTCCATTATCAGTACTTTCTATTCCTTACATTTACACTCCATTATCAGTACTTTCTACTCCTGTACATTTTAAACATAGCCTCGTTACTCGTATTTAATTTCACCTTTTTTTATTCACATTTATAATCCAGTAAAGATTATTGATAACATGCCTTTGAAGTTTGACATTTTGCACCTATAGGCCCCTGTGGTCCGGTCTAAGCTTTTGTCCTTAATGACATTTTTCCCTTACATTACTTTTACTTTTATACTTTAAGTAGTTCTAAAACCAGTTCTTTTACACTTTTAATGGAGTAAAAAGCTTGAGTTGATACCTTAACTCCTACAGAAGTATTTTAAAACCCTAGTGTCTATACTTCTACCTGGCCATCAGGGGTACCGGGAGAGTTCCAGCGGGCCGCCCTGTGTGGGGCAGGGGGTTGGGTGGGCGCTGAGAGATAATATTGAAGTGTCTTTTGGCCCACAGTTATGGTTATCATGGTTATCAGCCAGTCGCTGTAATCCCTGCCAACACAGTCAAGTTGTGACAACGTACTGTTTTGGTGCACACTGAACGTTATGATAACGTTGTCAGTACGTTGTCACAACCTCCTAGAATCCTTTACACGCCCCATTACCTCTGCAGGGAACTCCATGGAAATTTGCTAAGTGGTCAACAGGGAGTTATAACACCGTAAACAACCTTGTTCAAACAGCGTAAAAAGCACCACCTTTGACAAGGTTGTAGCAACACTGTACGAAAGTAGACAACGTTGTGACAACGTTATGTGTTTGCTAGGATACCGCCTCCCCGGGATTAACTGTAAACACAACGGCCGCCAAAACACTAGTTCAGAGCCTTTACTCCGTTAGCTCGCTCGCTAAATTAGCCAGCTCGTTCAGTCTGTTGCTGGAGAAGAGAATATCGGCCCTGTCCCAAATAACGCCCAATCCCTACTTAGAGCACTACTTACAACAGCCACAGAATGTTTAATAAGTAAAATAGTTATAATGAATTATCTAGGTTATCTAAACCTTTACTAAAAAAATAATTAATAAATTAGTAAATTAATAATAGCGAGGAGTTTCTGCCATTTCGTGTCCAACATAGTGCACTACGTAGGGCGGAGGAAGTAATTTGAGACGGTGCCAGTAGTCTCCGCTCCTCAGAACAAGTAAACTCTGTTTACTCTCTGTGGAATAGGGATTTCATTCTTTTAAGATGCAACTTTTGGAGTGATTATGGGCATAAAAAGTGCTTATTGCTGTTCAGAAACATACGTCCACAGAAACTGACAGGAGGCTTGTTTGTCTTAAATCAACATACAAGCTCATGATTTATTTGTGTGTCTCTCAGGTGGCATGTGAATGCATTTTTAAGCCCCAAAATCATCAAGAACAAACCCATGACCCTTTGTTCATGGCCACAGTCATTTATGGGATTGTAGAAAAAAGTGGCCATGCTCAGAAAACTGCTCCTCTATTTAGGTATTTAGGTTATTTTCTTATTACCATTATTCGGTGTCTTTGTGAAATGTAAAACATGGAGCTGCTGACTATAGTGGGCTGCCTCATTACCTAATTTAGACATACAGTTGAAGAATATCCAGTCATCTCCACATAAAAGCACTGATCAATGAACAGAGCAGCTGTGTATAAGAATAAGCTCACCATGCCCAATGACAGTGCATTAGCTGGAGTGGATCTGTGTTTCTCTTGAATGATAGAGCTCCACCCAGCACCTTAGCGATGAGTTAAAGTGGAGTTTGTGATGTAGAACTCATTACCTCACTAATGCTCTTGTGGTTGAATACAATCAAATCTAGTGGAAAACCTTCCCAGAGGAGCAGAGGCCGTTGGTGCAGCAAAAGGGGAACGTTGGGTGAGCAGGTGTCTACAAACGTTTCAAACAAGCTTCACATTGTAGCACAGTGTAAACAATGTGCTTAGATAAATGTGGCCTAAATAAAAAAGTAGGTCTTGCCCGTGAGGCAGTAACATCCTGCATATTATATTTGTTTATACGCCCTTTGTATGTGACACTCCATACAAAAGGCGTGTCCCAGAGTCACGAGTGAAATTCATCAGCGTGACGCTGACCCATGACTATGAGGGGCCAAGCTGGCCGGCGTCTCTTCTGCTCCTGCGGTTATTTAGTAAAATACACCTGCCGATGGGCACATAGGAAAACTTCACGTCCTGGTTTGCATGCTTAACCCATTTAAAATGGAAATAGCATGTAAAATGATGAGGCCAGTGATGATGAGCATATTTCCACGGTCTCAGGACGAGGGGATCCTCTGATAGGGTTTATGGTTTTATGGCATCCGTGTGATTATGAAGAATATGAATGTATTTGAATTTGTTGGGCGCCGTGACCAAAATGACTAGGCGTCAGGCCTCCCTTTGCTCCGGGGTGGCGTCAGCTGGAAAACAGCTTCGCAGCTGCACTCTTTGTTCTTATAAAGATCTGGTTTTTACCTGATTCTGAGTGTACAAAGTGTTAGTGGCACCTTTATGCTTATAAATAGTCATTCATTTTGTCCATAATCTGTGTATTCACCTGGTTGGGCCTGCAATTACAGCAATGGCTTATCAGCAGTGCATCACCGAGTTAGAAAACTTACATTTAAGATAACACTGATTACAGTAGAAATATCACATGGCATGACACTTCATTGGTAGACAACCTTGGAATAATAGGTTTAGTTAAATCCTAGTTCCATACTACAATTCTTGAAAGTACAAAATAATATTAATGTTTTATAATTTGTCTGTGAAATGGTCCAAAAAATGTTCCTGACATGTGCAATTAAATTTTAAAAAATATTCAAAAAACATTTTGAACAGGTGATAAAATTGTGCTTGGGTTTGAATAAGATTGTTCAAAAAAAGGCTTAGTCCTTTATCAACAAGGGTGGGTTGAAGCTCACTAGTCCAATAGTTTAAGGGTGCTATGCTGTAAAGTTTGTAACAATAGACAAACTTTTTTTGGTGCTATTTTTAAATATATTTAAAGCAAAAATAATTCTAGGCAGCACCACATTTTCTCCATCAACCGGAAGAATCATTTCACCTTTCAAAAAACCTTTATAACCAAATTATACACTTTATATAAAACAGGATATTGACTTCAGTTTAATACGGAATCCAAACAGAATGGACTCAGCAATGCTTGTTTTTTAATTAGCACTTCAAGTACTGCCCAAACATCTGAACTGACATTTACACAACTGTAATGGATTATAATTTCCAGATGGAAACACTTTTACTTCTACTCTGGTATATTTGTGCAGAAAGGAATGTACTATTTCTTAGTTACATTTCAGACATTCACAAATACAGTTTAGGTTTTATTTTATTCTGTTTAGTTGGATCAGTGTCTGCCCTGCATTGGAGTTGCTCACATCTCTCACTTTCAAGCATTTTAGCATTTTATTACAGACCAACTGAGAAGAATAGAGTCTAACCGAATTCTATCCTTGTGCCAGTAAGAAGTTCCACAGCAGGTCAATGGGGAATTCATCACATGAGGAGTTTCTGGACTCTCAAGTTCTTTTACTTACTCAAGTGTTGTAGCTACTTTACTGATTCGCTTTCACTGGAGCCTTGTTTTTGGCTACTCTCTCCATCATATGTTTTATATAAAGTTAATTTAGAAAGGGAGTGTGGGTTGTCATTTGGAGGACCACCTTACTTATTCAGAGCAAAAGTGGACTTCTCAGGCCTGGCCTGACCACCTGCAAAGCACACTGCGTCATAAAACTGGCCCGTTTTAATCCACATGGCACCCGTTAAGACATGCGTGGGCTGGTTTGCAGTACAGTCAGTGAGTGGATCATGCACAAGCTGATTTTCCAGTTTGTTTATCTGCTGTAGAACAAAGCATTTAGATGCTATCTGAACAGTAAAAATGAAATATTGATAATGTGCATGCTGGCCAGGCACAGTCTAACCAGGCGGTGTGAAGTGCATGGGTTATTTTTCCTATTAGCTTGCCTGGTGCACATAAATCCTCACAAAAGACTATTTTCTACAGGCAAAGGTTAAAGGGAAATTCCACCTATTTAAAAAAAATCTGAATAAATCAGTGCTGAAGATGTAAACAGATTTATTCAGAGTGGTTTGACGAGAACTGATTAATTGTAGAGCAATTTAGAGACTTGGTGATGTCTACTACAACATAAATATAGTAAACATTTAATTTACTCTCATATACCCACAGTGAACCTACACCTGCCTTCTGAGTTCATGATGATGGAACACCTACAAATCAGAACAAATTCAGAACAAAGTTTCTATTCTGCCTTGTAATGCCTGCATGTACACCATGAATGGGCCAAAAGAAATAGATTAAAATACAGTTTCAATCAAAATTGTATCACTAAAATATCATAATACAGTATGCCATGTGACTTTTGATGGGGTTTTTAGAGGTGAATATCTGGTTCCTATTACTGCCACTGTGAACAATTCTAACTTGTCAAGTTTCTCTAGAAGAGTGCATTTCACATCAAACCACTCTGAATGACTGTCTACATAGCAACCATTTAATCATGTAGAATAACAAAAGAAAAACGGTGGTGTTTCTCTGTAAATCGGGGTGTTTTGCATGTACAGGGTAGCAATGCAACTAGTGCACACGCCAGTTTTCCAGCTGCAAAAGATAATATAGTGAGCGTGGATGATTTACAGCATTGTACATTATCCTTTGTCTGCTAAGCTCACTGATTACATTACTGCATGGAGACTACCTACATTTCACTTGTCTCTTTCACTGTATTTTCTTTTGCTAACTGTAAAACTTCTTGTGCACTGGTTGCATTGCTGGCCCACACATGCAAAACACCCTTATTTAGAGGAAAACACCTCCGTTTTTTTCTGGTTATCCTACTTAATTAAATGGTTGATATGTAGACAAGGTCATTCAGAGTGGTTTCATGTGAAATGCACTCTTCTAGAGAATCTTGCCAAGTTAGTTCACGGTGGCAGTAACAGAAAACAGGCATCCACCTCTAAAAGCTCCATCACAGAACGTTATTCCATGAAGAGGTTTTGAATACTCTGCTTAATGTTACATGACAGTTTTATGATATTTTAGTGACAAAATATTGGCTTTAAAAATGTATTTTAAACCATTTCTTTTGATCTATACATGGTGGATGTGTACATGTAGGTCAATATAAGGTGGATTAGAAATAACATTTTATTTAGATTTACTTCCCTTGTAGGAAAAGTGTAACGTTAATATCGAATATCAGTAAAACAATAGGGAGGTAAAGAAAAAGCACACAGACGTTGCGCTGTGGTTTTGTGTGGCGCCCCCTACAGGGCCAATTTGTGTATGAAAGAACAGGAAGCAGCGCGGAGTCACTCCTCAACACGGCGGAGAGAGAAAAGCCCAGTTAGCGTTCAGCTGGAAGTTTCTTCGGATTACTGTCCATTTTCTCGAGCCGTTTCCCGTTGAACATGAGCAGAAAGGGGTAGGGTTGATTAATAGCTCGTATTCTTTGAGTTTGAAGACTTCGTCTCGGTGGTTTTACCGTTAAAGCAGAGGGGCAGCGCAGGGCTTGTCGACAGCACCACTTCTGAACGAGAGTTTGGGCGTGTGGCTCCTCCGTTTGATCAACTTGTGCATGAGCTATTTCTGAGACTTTTTTTCACCTCCTACATCGCTTGTAAAGAAGGCCCGGTCGAAAATGGGGTGCACTCTGAGCTCGGAGGATAAAGTGGCTCAGGAAAGGAGTAAAATGATCGACAAGAATCTGCGAGACGATGGAGAGAAAGCGGCGAGGGAGGTCAAGCTGCTTCTGCTCGGTGAGTTTTAGCTCGTTAGCAAAACTACGTTACTACGCACAACGTAACGGCGCTGGGTAACTTCACCAAACTCAACATTTCTGAGGGGTTTGGTCACAAAAATCGTACACTTACTTTGCTCACTCGTT
This sequence comes from Megaleporinus macrocephalus, assembly GCA_021613375.1. Classification (NCBI taxonomy): domain Eukaryota; kingdom Metazoa; phylum Chordata; class Actinopteri; order Characiformes; family Anostomidae; genus Megaleporinus; species Megaleporinus macrocephalus. Next base: position 12,898,382 of record CM038713.1, on the reverse strand, counting down.
GTTGAAACACATTAAGACGGCCCTGTGAATGTCTATTTGATTCTGAAATGTAAAAATATCGATATTTTTGAGTTTTAGAAAAGTGTAGCCGTGAATCATTTTGAAACTCGAGTTTTTGGTCCGTCAGTTAGCGACACGAATAGGTGTTCCTTTCTCTCTCCATTATTCTCGCATATTTAGGTAGTATTAGTAATATAAGGTATTCATTACAAACTTCCCGACATGTTAGATGTGCACACTGCTATATATATCGGTCTTATCTCATTTTAGATTAACACACAAACCCACCCCGTGTCCCACGGTTTAAGAGCCCAAGCTCCGATGTGATCAGTGCTGAGAGACTTCACTTGTAGGGACTCAATTTCAGAGGAAAAAAACAAGATTTATAAGATTTTTTAAAAGGTAGTGTGGTTATGTAACTCGTTTTTAAGCTCAAATCCATCGCCATTCAGCGTGTAACTAACTGTTTTTTGAAAGGAAGTGGTGATACGGAGTGCCATGTCGTCACGAAGTTGTTTCTCGACAAAGACAGGTTAACGTTAGCCCACTGGTTCAAACCATACAACCCACTTAAACTAGAACAGAACAGGTCTGTAAAGACCGACGTAAATTTTCATTTCTTATTTTGCAGCTTAAAAACGGCTCAATAATGCGGCCAAACCAATTTAGCACGTATTGATTAGCCAACATTTATTAAGGCACGTCGAAGCTAAAGGGGGCTAACGGTAACTAGCTAGCTAGTAGGCTAATTCAGTGGGGCCAGGCTTGCTTTTGGTTTTACTTACTAATGATTTAAAAACACATTAGTTGTTTTTTACATGGATGTTAATGCAATATTAAAATAAATAAATAGTTTACGTACGTCAAGTAGCTGGGCAGAGGGACTGTTTTTCTTCTCAAATTTGTTAAATATGAATTAGCTAGCTTTTGGCTAAGTGTTGTGTTTTCCGGCCTTGACCTCAAGCTGCTTGTCGGTTTGTAAGCAAATAACTCTGTGAACAAACAACAGTTTAGCTTTAAATAATGAATTGGAGCGTGTGAATAATTAGACCCCTGTTGAAGAACCCCCTGCTTATTATATTTTAGGGCCTTAGCGTTAAACACTGCATGAATGTGTCAGTGCAGAGGAAATATAAAGGGGTCCTCTATGAGCAGCCCTAGCAAGTACTGCCGAAGTTACTGCTGACTTTTGCTGCATTCAGCATCAGTTGGTTTGGTCACTTCGCTTTGTTTAGTGTCCCGAAGTGTCTAAAAGTATCAAATATTTGCTCTCTTATTACTCAAGGAGGTGGGCTTAAGGTAACTTTTTGGTGGATGTTAAACATCCTCATGAGCCAGCTTTCATCAGCCCTGATGTGGACCCTCTGTCTGACTTTTCTCTACTGATGCATAAATAAGTCAATACACTTCAAATGTTGGTAATACATACTGATTTATGTTAAAATGTTTAAGCAAATACCAAACATGAGTTATCTTGATCATCTCCAGGTGTCTACACATCTCCAGGGGTTACACAACTTATGCCCAGGGGTTACAGTACATGTTGGCTGGTTGCCTTTTCAGCGTCATTTGTTTTCAGTGCAACTTTGACATGTGACCACTGGATGGTAAAAAGTGTGTATATGTGTGTACTTTTTCCCCATTTGATTAATAAAATGTCTTCTGGATTTCCCTCCAGTCATAGAAGTGAAATAGATATGGGCCAGTAAACCTTGCATTGATATAGATGTTAACGTATTTGTTCCCAGTTGTTGAAGTGTTAATTTATTCTGAAGAAGCTGCACTTTGCTCTGCTGTTACTGTAGTAGAAATGTGTAGGCTGTTTTGTGAAATGAGGCTGGTTTGATGAATTGAAGGCATTTTAGTAGTGATTATAAGAACAGTGGGTTGATGCTAATATCCTGTTTTTTTCATGTACATGTCTATAGATGCTGATGCAGGTTTGAAAAATGTGTGTAAATTATAGCTACATACATGTGCTGTAGACATTAGTGCAGATTTCTAAACATCTGTGTTTTTTTTTTTTTTTTTTAATAAACCTTTGCCAGTACCAGAATGTATATTATTGATAAATCTATAATAATGTTGAAAATGCTCCATTTGAAGTAAAGATGTTTTTTTTTTTTTCCTTCCTGAGTAAAGTTGCCGTTTTGGAGATACAAAGCAATAAGAGAAATCTGTCAAAACTGTTGAGATTCTGATAACATCTTCATCAATAATCATCTTTTTTTTTCTTTTTTCTTTTTTTTTTTTTAGCCTGACATTAACAGACTTTTGTCATGCGTGTTCTGCTTGTGAGCTTCTGTACTTTTTCTTCGTAGTGCTTGACTGGTGACTTACCAGCTGGAAGTTTGTTTTGTCAAGCTTTTGGGAATAAATCCGTTTACCAATTAGGCAGATGCACACTCCCCATAGAAGCTGGTTAATTAGCCAACCACTGGGCAAATTAAATACTGCTTTAATGGTGGTGTTTGTTGTGGTGTATGGTGTCTGTCAGCACACATTTGGTTCTATATGTGCAATAAAGTAAGTGCTAAGAGTGTATGAAGCTGATGGGGATCTGTTTTAAGACAATGTGAGCCATACAGACTGCTAATGTATCTGATGGCTTATTGAAAGGATGTCTGACAGCATTCTAGTGTGGGCTGGTCTTGTAGCAGGCTTCATGAGTAAATTTTAAGCTTAGTTCAACCTAGCTCTGGACATTCTGTTTGATGGAAGTGGATCACTTTATTAAGCTACATCATTATGCTTCCAGTGCAGGTTAAGCTCAGGACAACAAATAACAGGACTGATCTTCTGACCAATCACAAAGACCTTTTAGAAGGAGGTTGACATTTCTGTTCCCCTTTAGTCTACTTTTTTTGTTATCCTCATTACGTTTGTGTTGTCAATCAAATCGAAATATTTTGCATTTCAGTGGTGCAATCATCCACCCCAAATATCAAGAAAATAAAATAGTTATTACTGTAGTGAGCACTAACATGCTGACTGTTGTTGATTACAGATTATTTTACTATTGACTAGTTCACTACTTGTTTGATGCAATTGCTTGTCATAGGTCATGCTGTAATGTGCACTCACAGAAGGATTAATCAGAGCATAAGCATCTGAACCCATAAAGTTGTTAACCATTTTTTTGGGAAGCTAAAATGTTCTTCTTGCTCCTGTTGAGCTCATTTAATGATGGATATGAGTTTTGTAAAATACCGAAAAAGAGCTAAAGAGATATGGATTATATTACCAAAGAGAAAGAAAGATGTGCACCATCAAAAAAACAACTCATCATACAGATACTCCTGCTTCAAAGTGTCGACTTTCTCAGCAGGCTGTTTACACAGCTGGGCCTTTTTGTTACATTGCTAATTGAGTATTACAGAATTAAAGCAAAATGTGTTAAAACCTTTTGGTCAGGATGTGCGCCGGCAGCTGTCGGTCAACTTACCCTCAGACTGCCTTGCTACGTCTCCCAGGCATCGGCTAGTTGCCTGGTAACTAAATAACCAGCTCAAATTACCAAGCTATAAAAGTGGCAGGTGGAGCAGGCCAAACAAAAGGTGAAGCTGGTGCTCTGGGAATCAAGTTCACATGGAGATGTGATGTGCTGCTTTGCTCAAGCACTGTTTGTACCTTAAGGGTGCATTTGTAGTATGTAGTACTATTTGTGTGGGTGTGTGTTGTTTATTTGTTTAAATATACAACATTCATGATTGAGTGGTACATTCAAGAAGGCCAAAAAGCCCCAAAGAAAACATTTTGGTTTCAGCTTTACCACTACATTCTCATCATCCACTTTTACGTAGAAAAGCTTATGTAGGTTTACTGGTCATTTTGTAGTAGTAAACAATTCTACAGTGCAGCATTTCCCATAAAACCGCTTGAATAACTATAATTATTGTTTTTGTTTTGTTTATTACAATGTTTGAGTTGTGCAGAAATGTTGAGAAATTAGTGGAATTCCCCTTCAACTGCCCTACATGCTGCAAGAGTTAAAAGGAACATCTGGTAGGCTGTTTGACCTTTCATAACCTACCACACATCACCACCAGCTTACAGTGCTGTCAATCCAGATCTTTCTCATACAGATGACAATAAAAAAAGGGTATTAAATGATAGAAAAGCAAAAGATTAATGAGTAATTTCGTCATTCTGTATTCACTCTTATCAAGTGCTTAGGCTAACGTGGTATCAGTGAGAATTTCCCGGTCAGACGCCTCTCAGCCTTCAGCTGTTGACTTTCATTGATTACCGCATCATAAAGAAAAGACATGTGACATGAATGACACTGTATGTTTTGGGTTTCAAGATCTTGTACATACGAATGCCATGCTAATACCAAAGACGGTGACTAACTGAACCAAAATGTTAGGCCTCAGTTTTAATCACAGCAGACACTTACATGTAAAAATAATTTAATTTGAAAAGATTGCTAAATTTATAGTAATTAATATAACAATAATTTAGTTCTTATAAGGTATGTGGACAAAAGGAGAGTTTCCTTCAATAATAGCTGATGCTGAAATCCCATATTTGTCTTCAAGGTATGCTGATGCATATAAATTTTTTTGTACACAGTAACAGGCACAGTGTTAAGGATAGTTTAGTAATCGGTGTGTTCATGAACGGTGATACCACACTGACTTGTCAGAAATGTAGTACGTTAATAATTTCTTAAAGTAACATAAATATTTACTTGTGTTAATATAGCGTTTATCCTCTTTGATGACACATGCTTTTGGAATGGCTGGTGATCTGTGAATGACGAGTATGCCTGTCACCTTATTATTATTCACAAAACTGCCAGTGTCAATTTAGGTTTTCTGACTAACTTTTGTTACCACCCCTGTTAGCCAAGAGTGAAAATGACTGCAGAGTGTGAACAAATTAGCGTCCTGGGCCATTGACGACAGAGGTTTATTTCCCAGCTGTGATCAGTACTCCTGTGGCTGCGCCTCGGAGCCCTCCAGTTTGGAACTGTTGTGTTTTGGGCCATATGTGCGAGGTGCTGAGTTTGCCTAATTGCTGTTGTTTGTGCTCAGGGACTCTCAGAGAAAGTGCAGTAGGGCCCCTAAGGCCGTTCACAAAAGGCCGCGCTGGGAGGAGCACTGACTAATTGAAACACACTTGGCTGGTCCAGAGATCTGTTGGATTAAAAAAAAGGGGGGGGGGGGGTTGGGCATTTTGCTGCCTTTTTTCTGTCAGTGCTTCAGCTGTGACAAATCCTCAGGAGTAGCCAAGGAGTGAATATGCAGGCATTTGTTTTTGGTGTGTGTGTTCTCTACAACTGCAGACTGCAGTACATTTGTTTCTCTGCATACTTTGTTAGCCTCCTTTCACCCTGTTGAGGACCCTGACCGCAGGTATAATTTGGGTGGTGGGTTATTCTCAGCACTGTAGTGACACTGACATGGTGGTTGTGAGTTAGTATTGGCTGCTGGAGTTTTTGTACACTGTGTTCACTCACTGTCCACTCTATTAGACACGCCTACCCTGTTGGGCCACCATGTACACAGAGGCCTTGCCCACAGTACACTATTGGGTGGATGTTCGTAGATTCTCAGTCCAACAGTGACACTGAGGTGTTTAAACACTCTAGCAGCACTGCTGTGTCGGATCCACTCATACAAGCATGACACACAGTAACACACAATCACCAGATCAGTGTCACTACTGCACTGGAAATGATCCACCACCCTGATAGTGTCCAGAAAATTAAAGAACAGGGTAAAAAAGTTTATAGAGGAGCAGATGGATCACAGGCTGTAATTGTAGAGCCACAGAGTGCTCTCATATGGTAAGTGGGACTGATGGAATGGACAGTGGGTGTAGAAATAAAAAGCTGATTTTAATGTTCTGGCTGATTGGCAGACATATAAAATAACCCTTGAATTTATATCTAGGTTCTCTTCTATGCTGCTGTGTAGCGTTATGCCTGTCTGGCAGTGTCTCGCTTGGGGAGAGCTGACTATAATGCATTTTTTAAAGTCTGGAAGCGTTTTACAGCAGTTGTTCTTTGCAAGTATCTTGAATGCATGTGTCTGGTTCAGGAGCAGCTGAGATTCACTCTGACTTGGAAAAAAAGGTGTATATACTAATATATATATTAGTTTTTGGAGGCCTTGTAGTATTTTATTTCAACTGTTTTTGCAGCCTGTACATATGTGTTGCTTCAACCTGGTGCTAAAATATTATATGATGGACAGAGAATGACTCATTGGATACTAACACTGAGTATTACCTTATTACAAAATGTCAAAGACTGGGCCTGTGATGATTCAAATAACCTGACAGTACATCACATTGTGTCTCAAAATGTAGCCGGTATGAGGTTCAGATACAATAGCTCAGTGCATTGCCTAATTCTGTTGCACACTCTGAAAGACAATTTTAAATAATAGGATTTTCTTAAATGTCCCAGTATGCATTCACCTTGTGGGTAGGACTTGAATGATATTAGTGTCCAATATTAATCCCCATTTTAAGGAGCTAATTTCTATAAATGGAAATATTGGTTGATCATAATTTAATGTCATCATGGTAGAAATGAGTGATATGGCAAAAACCTAATCAAGATACTTTTAAGAAGTTTTCATGACTCATGGTATGTTAGACACTTAAATAGTTTTAATTAAATGGTCCTTTATTTATTATATGTATATAAATGAATGAATGAAATAACTAATTCTTGTAAAAATGAAAATCATGAATCTTACAATATACTGACAATTTTACATTTATAATACTGCAACTGTAACACTGACCACCTCGCATCAACTCATAACCCAGACAGCTGCTGTCCTGACGTGGGCACATGGCTTCATGTGATGCTCAGACAAACCTCCCCCATTCACAAAGTTATCAGTCCCCAGCAGCATTTGTAGTTGGTTAAAATGGCGTTTTCTTATATAACATTTAAAGCGACAATATCTGTGCTGTTAAATTGGTTGAATCTTTATCAGATTTGATCATTTTTGACCTCCAACATTACGAAACCGTAATTCATAAGGTGTGAATTATATCTAAAGTTGCTGCACTGGAGTCGCTCCCTTAGTTGAACGCACACCTTTTGCTCGTGTTAAGACTTATAATCAAGGCATGCATAATCTGCTTACTGAGATTTGCCTGTAATCCCATTGTAGCCAGGTTGCGATTAATTAATCCAATCATGCTGACACCCACATGGCTTTGCTTGTATTGTGGTATGCAGGCTACTGCTGTTTATAGTTTACTGCACACAGTATCTGCACAGTGCATTATTTCCAAGTAGTCTCTTGGTGATTGTTTTTTTTTTTTCGGAGCTGATATGCCCATGGGGGATTCCCAACAGCTCCCAAATAATGGTCGTAACATCCCTACTTCCTGCCGTTTCTCTTCCTTTGTTACACTATGTTCTATTTGTGGAAATACTTGTATGGCCTGTCTTCAGGCTACAGTTTTTTGCAAACTCTGGGTTTTTTAGATGTTGAAAGTTTCCCAGGTGCCTTTAATTCATTCGTTTGTTTATGTTTATTAGGGATGTCCCCAGTGTGGGAATTATGGACTAAAGCTAATATCCAATATTACATACAAATATGGGCTTGTATATCTATCATAGAGAATGGCTAAATACTGATATAAGGTTATTTTTTGTTTTTAAGCAATTGTCTGACAATACCACAACATATCCATAACTGTAGTGAGTTTTGCTAAACACGTTTAGCTTGGTCTGTTCTCACATGGGTAGATATGAAAATGTGCTTTTATCAAATGGATGATTTCGCAGCATCTGACTGTGTGGGAGACTTGTAGACTCGGCATACTTTCAGTGGTTGACCCGTGTCACAAGTATCTGAGCCAAAGGCCCATCCTTTCAGCCTTGCATGAGGATAAGGGAGGGGTGTGAGGAATGTCCATGTTTGTAACTTTTCTATCTGTTTCTGTCTGTTTGTTCAGGTGCTGGTGAGTCTGGGAAGAGTACAATTGTCAAACAGATGAAGTAAGTGTGTAAACCATCTCCGTTCAGCAGTTAGATTTGAAAAATTGGTTTTGTTTGTGCCTGATTCCTTACATTCTTTACTTTTTTTCCAGAATTATTCATGAGGCAGGCTACTCGGAGGAAGAGTGCAAGCAGTACAAGGCCGTGGTGTACAGCAACACCATCCAGTCCATCATTGCCATCATCAGGGCCATGGGCCGCCTGAAGATAGACTTCTCCGACGGTGCTCGTGCTGTAAGTGCTCCCGTTGATGCTGATGAAAGGGGTAGAACATTGTGTTCAACAGTAGCTGTTTTCCAGTCATGTTAGGTCTGAACAGATATGACGAGCTGACTTGATTGCTAACAAAAACAGAACAGGAGCACTTGATGGAAAAATGTCCTCATCAGAAACAGAGTGGCTGTTGCTAGACTGGCTGATTGTGATTGGTGTGTGCGTATGTCTGTATTGCAGGATGATGCCAGGCAGTTGTTTGTGCTGGCGGGCTCAGCTGAAGAGGGCTACATGACTGGAGAGCTGGCTGGCATCATTCAGCGCCTGTGGAAGGACGGAGGAGTGCAGGCCTGCTTCAGCCGCTCCAGGGAGTACCAGCTCAATGACTCTGCTTCATAGTGGGTGTCACTCTTCATGTTTATTAAGTTAACAGTGTATTTTAAAATTTTCAGTGCATTCCCAAGTTTTCAACTCTATCCTCAGTACTCTTGATCCAACTCATAAACTAAACTATGAAGTGGGCCAGGACTGGAGATGAATAGCTCTAGAGGCCTCTCCTGTGAAAACTGCACTCTGAAACAACACAAAGACTATAGGCTGATACAGACATACCTGGCCGGCCTGTAAAATAGGGAAGCAGGCAGCAGTATGTGAAACTGTAGAACTACAATGTACAAACAGAAGTGTTATATAAGCTTAAAGTTTCCATATTTAGGCTCAACTTAGGCAGTCAAACAAAAGAAACCTGTATTAGCTAGAAGGTTAGTGCTAGACTATTTTAAGTGATGTAAGTGTGCAACAACAAAATACACAGTTGACAAAAAAATGTGTTATCAGGGCATCTACAAAGCTTTGATGTTTATTTCTAGCCAAATTATACATGGTAAACACTTTTTAAGTTTGTACTCAAAGCATAAGATTTCATAATATAGTTCAATGCCCATACACTGTGATAAACTCTTTCACTTCAAATGATGTTGAAAAATTAGTCTTTTAAGGGGGTTGTTTGAGAGCTTATTTTCCCCAAATCATGCATCAAGAAAGCACACTGTTTAATGAAATAATACAAATATGTCATTATGATGAAAATGCAAACAGCATTACTTTACAGATGCAGGAATGCGACTTAGGGTTTGATTACTTGTGTTCGACACATCATGCATATATCGACCAGTGCAGTTGGTTAAGCCAGGACGTTAGGCCAGAAGCTTGTCTTTCAGCCATGGTTGTGTTTGAGATATACATAACTTATCTTTAAGCTCAGTTAAAATGCCAAATTTTATTGATTAGCAAAATATTGAATATCTGCCAATAATGCTTAATAGGCCAGGCTGGCTATTGGTCAACCTCTAAGCTGTCTTCGATAAGGCTGCATTGCCATTTTGGGGTAGAGGAGCTGCTAGTGATGTGACCTCACCCTTGATTATCTCTGGGCATTGGCTTGTGTGGATTGATTTCAAGCTTGCAGCAGTTTGGTTAGACAGTGCTATTCCACAATAAATAATTAGTATCGCTTGTCTAATCATTACTCTCCTAAACATCTCTCTCATTACAAAGCTTAAAAGAACATGTGTGAGATGGAGTGTGCTCTTTGTGGTAAGCAGCAGTAAAGCGAGCAGGTTCAGGAGTTTAGTTTGGCCCTTGTGGTCTTAGCTTGGCTTAATGTAACATCTTTCCTCTTCATGATTTCATCAGTAGCTTTAAAATGTTCAGGCTTTCCTACAGTCACTAAATTTTTTTAACATGGTCAAGTGAGAAGTTATTGATATTGTTTTTTTTTTTTTTTTCCTGCCCCGCTCTTCAATGGTCTCCATCCAGATTCAAATATACTTTATGCAAATTCTCCAAAATGCAAATAACATGGATGCGTGTTCAAAAGTATGATGTGACAAAACCTCGCCTTTTGCATGTGATATGCAGGCACACTGGGTAGTTTCTGTCTTTAGGACTTTCAGTTCCAGGATTATGGGTTGAAGCGCGCTTTTAAATCTAGTCTGACCTTTGCAGATCCAGCCTAATCTGACTGAGTACTAAAAAAAAAGTCTGACAAAACAAAAATACCCCAAAAACCTGTACAGAGCCAAAAAATGACAAGTATGAATGCAACATTACCAGAACTATCTCCTGCCAGACCTGTAGGAAGAACAGACACCCATTACCTTTCTTACTCTTACTCTAGATCGATATCTGTCTGCTCTTCTCCTGTTCTTAGCTACCTGAACGATCTGGACAGGATATCGAGCGCTGCTTATGTCCCCACTCAGCAGGACGTTCTAAGGACCAGGGTGAAGACCACCGGTATTGTGGAGACCCACTTCACCTTCAAGGATCTTCACTTCAAGTGAGCATCTCCATTACATTAACTGAGGCACCAGCCCATATGACAACTGCAGCATATTTACCAGCAGCTGAGAGAGTAGATGAGATATTAAAATGCTGTGGTAGCTGCTGTCGTTTGCATGCTGTGTCTCAGGTTTGTGCGTGTGTTGTCTCTGAGTGCTGATTGTGTGTGCAGACAATGTGCCGTCTGTTTACCATATGCATTTTTGTTTTGGAATTTGTCCCCTGTCTTCAGGGCATGCCCGTGTGTCTGGTGTTAACATCCCTATGTTATGTCTGAACCTCAAAACTAAATATCTCCTACAGTCACAGGTTTGGAATGCATAGAGAGGACATGCTTATTAAAGTCTCTTGGGACTTTTATGTAATGTCTTTTAGTCTCATTAAAGACCCACATACTGTTGCTACCACATACTATTACGAATAATGATCATGACAATGATGAGTAGTGTCGTAGTAGTACTTTATGTGGCACCTTTAAGTTTAGATTGCTGTGGAGGGGGATTATAACAAAACAAGTGCAACCATAAAGTAAAGAGCGTTCAACTTGACCTAAAATAATTAATAGTAGACACTAAAATAATAGTAAATTGTCTAAATAGTTCTGCATAAAGAATTTGTTCAGTACAGTACAAAAATCAGAAACTACCCTGCATTTCATTTCCAGTCAAAATGGCCTTCAAGTTATTCATTTTTTGCAAGATGTCTCTGAGGAGTTTAGAAAAGTCAAGGAAGGGAAAAGGGGGGTTTGGGGGGGGGGGGTGCAGACATCTTCAGAAACTAAGCCTCAGAAAAGATGGGACTCCTTTCAACTGTGCAAGAACTGATAGATCACCAAACTGCCTCCATCTTTGAAAGAGAGAAGAAAATCCAGTTCCACTCTTGCTTCAGATCTGAAAAACTCCACAGATGTTTGTCCATCCTCCCACTGTGAGAAGACAGTTCAGTGCTATGGGTCTGAAAGGATGTGTAGCTGTTCGAGAAGCTGTTACTGACATAAGGAAACTGAAGAAAAAGAACATTTTCAAATCACACAAGAAGCTGCTGGTGTGCTCACAAGAGAATGGCCACTGCAGAGTCCAGACATTGCTGAAGGCTGCGGGGATTCCTTGGATCATGAAAGGCAGAAAATGCAACCAACATGTGAGACTGAACTTCAGCACTCAAGAAACAGGGTGGACACTTAACATTTAAATATTTGATATGTATTAAATTAATTTGATAGTAAGATATGTAATAATTATTAAGGCTTTTCTTGGTTAAATGAAGGTTGTGCTCTGCCTTTTACAGTACAGAACTGGTAAAACTGGTAACTAATATATTAATTTTATTGTATTGATCATTAAATACCATTGAACAAGCCCAGATGTGCATATTTGTAATAGAACTTTTGGTTGCTCGGTGTTGTTTAGGTACTGGAAATATTTACAATGTGCTTAAAAAAGCTTGCAGAGAGGTAATTTATCACAGTACTCATGTTTCCTGCCCCTATTAAAAGAAAAGCCTCTGGGTCGGGATTTGATTACATAGCTGGGCTGACGTATAACTAGTTAATTCTGACATGGATTTTTTTTTTCAGTCAGTGTGATACAGTGCAGTCAGTACGAAAGCGAACCATCTATGTGGTCATGTTGACAATGATTTTTAAAATTCCAGATGACGTGTATTTTGTCACAATGTACATCAGACTGGCTCAAGCCTCGGTTCTACAACTCGTGGGTGTTACGGAATCCCCAGTCAAATTCACTTCCTGCGGTATTTCTAGGAAGTGGCTGTCCTTTCTGACAGTTCCATTAGTGTGTTTACAGCAATATTGTGTGTTGATGTAAAAGCTGCCAGCGTGAGAGTGCTCGCTAATGGCACCGTCTCTTTCCTCGCAGGATGTTTGATGTGGGTGGCCAGAGATCAGAGCGGAAGAAATGGATCCACTGTTTCGAGGGGGTGACGGCCATCATCTTCTGCGTGTCTCTGAGTGACTATGACCTGGTCCTGGCTGAGGACGAGGAAATGGTAAGTCACAGAAACATGTGCCCGCTTCCTCAAACCCACATCAGCTCTACCTGCTGACTTCACCAGATCACAGGACAGAAACGCTGTCGCTTTACTGATTTCTTCTTCTTTTTGTTTTCTTTGTTTCTTTTTTTCAGAACCGCATGCATGAGAGCATGAAGCTCTTTGACAGCATCTGCAACAATAAATGGTTCACTGAGACCTCCATCATCCTCTTCCTGAATAAGAAGGATCTGTTTGAGGAAAAGATCAAAAGAAGCCCACTCACCATCTGCTTTCCAGAATATGCTGGTATGCCTACCATCAGTGTTTATAGGGCTGCTTAACATAGCGACTGTTTATTTTGCTGCTTCCACTTTAGAACCTCACAGGAAATGGATGCAGAGCAATAGACCCACATGCTATGGTTAATTAATTAAATTTAATTAAAAGAATTTTTAATGGCACGTTTATATATTTTATATATCTCGTAGTGTCCAATGAAAAACAAGTACCTACAAAATAGTAACTTTACAGGAGTGGATTAACAGTCTATCTCTCTCGCTCTCTCTCTCTTTTATTTATATATATGTCTTTATGTCTGTACGTTATGTATGTATGTGTGAGAGAGAGACTGACTCTCTATGAATGTTCATGGCAGTTCTTGTTTAACCTGTTTATTCAAGGCAGACTGGAAGCACTGCCTGCCATGCCAGCGTAAACAGAAGAAAATAAACATGCTTTCTAGGCAGAAACATAATAGCTGAATTAGTTTTTGTTATGCTTTGCTGGCTTGTTATAGGTATAATTACAGATAGATGATATTGCAAAATTGTCATACTTTTATAATACATAATCCTTTTTTTCCCCCCTCCGTGTTCTTTAAGTACTAATTAATTTCAGAAAGCACACAACAAATTTATTATTTGCTCATATTGCTTAGCCAAGAAATTATAGCGTCTTGGGAATATTAAAGTATGTAAATTTGTTCTAGTAGACCCCAAAATAATATGCGTATAATAGGTGTCCCCCTTTAAGTAATCAGAAGCTATGCTCTGTCTTTTTTTGGAACCTAATGTAATCACAACCTGTTCCTGTTTTCTAAGGGAAGCCGTTCCATGCGTGGAGAGCTTCTGTACTGCTTTATCAGTTTAACAAGCACAGTAACAGGTGGAGGGTGGAGATCTACCTCAAACTGCCACAGAATATCATACGACCGAACCACATATCATAACGTGAACCAACATTACACATCAAAAGAAAGCAAACTGCAAGACATGTAATTACCTTTGTGTATGTTAGTCACTGTTGGTGTGTGATTGCTCTGAAATTGTCCAGCTCATCACTCCAAGTCATTGGCATCTGCCTACGATTCTCTCCTGTTATCCTTAATAATTGACAGTGATTCCACTAATTGTATGTGTGTTTAAGTGTCTGAGCCATATTTGCCTTGTTTTTCTGTCTCTTGTCAAGGCTCCAACACGTACGAGGAGGCAGCAGCCTACATCCAGTGTCAGTTTGAGGACCTGAATAAGAGGAAGGACACCAAGGAGATCTACACCCACTTCACTTGCGCCACAGACACCAAGAACGTGCAGTTCGTCTTTGACGCAGTCACTGATGTCATCATCAAGAACAACCTGAAGGACTGTGGATTGTTCTAAAGCATTCCGTCACGTGGTGAGTTAAAAAAAGAAACTGGTTTATCTTGTGAGGAGACAGCCAAGCTTGTAAAGACCTACAACATTATAAGAAAGGCATGTAAATCTAAATATAGTAGCCCTATTTTTGTGTCACTGTGAGCCATCAGTTTTGTTTTGTTTTTTTGTTTTTTTTCCTACATAGGACACATTTTTACCTTTCCCCTCTCTGTGTCTTCTGTGTCTTGTTTCATAGAGAGATGAGACTGGGACGACATGGCATCCTTGGGAGAAGTGGGCTGGAGCGAGGTCAACCATGAACACAATGCGTTACGTAAACGTTTTATTTATGTTCTCTGAACATTTTTAAACGATGTTTTAGGAAAAAGAAACCTTTTGTGTAAAATATTTGTACAACTGTAATTGTTGCTGGAATTTTTCACTGTTTTTGAAATAATTTGCAGGTCCTTTTTTGAAGGGTATTTTTTCACTCTTGAGGTTTTTGGGAACATCTTTCTTTCATTCTCTTCCCCTCCCAATGCCCCCCCACCTGCCCCAAACCCAACCCCCCCCACCTTCCGTCTCTCTTTCTACTCTAGATATGAAGGTACACGTGCCTTGCATGTTTGCAGTTAAAGTTGCCGTGTTTGAGTTTGTCATCCAAGTTGTTCAAACGTAGCAGTAGTCGTTTATATGTAATCACTCGGCTGGCGTGAGCGCCGGTTTGTAGGCTCGGCCCGGATCAAGCAAGAGCTCTTTTTGTTAGGCCAAATGCGAGTAGCCGCCAGAAAATTTCCAAGGTATATGTGTGAAGCCTGAATGATTAGAATAGGTTAGAGAGATTCCTCTGCGCGCGGCCCTATCAGCGGGACAGGCTCTTCCAGAGCCGCTCTCGTTACACTGAATTTGCATGCGTCATGTGAAATTCGCCTGTAATCGGTATGGTGACCAATGACCAAGATACACGTTCAGAATGAAAATAGCTAGAGGTAGTTGGACTGAGTCTGAATGAGGAAGTAGTTTCACTTTGGACAGTCGGCACAGTTTCAGAGAGGAACTTATATTAAAAAAAAAATTCAGAAGACTGTAGGGAGACATTCTGTAGACATGGGCATTTATTGATCAAAGGGAGTAGTTTTTTTTTGTTTGTTTTTTCTTTTTCTTTTAAAAGGGACCAAATTGTTTTACTCGTATTCCATCATTTCTGTAGCAAACAAGCAGCCTTTCTCATTCTCATATCAGACCTTTAAACTGCCTGTATATGATAAATTTGGTAGAAAACATGAATGATGTGATATGCCAGACATTCTCACAGTTATTTATGACAAATTTTAATGGTTTTATGCATTATGTCCCTCACTCTGTTCTCATTGGTTGGGAACAAACATTGACTAATATCCACTATTTTGCTAATAAAACATGCTGTGATTAAATCATGGCATCTTGAAATAGACATCTGAGTGTTTGTTGTTTCTCTTTGTGCTGTTGCATGTTTAAATGTGCTGGTGATAACTGCAGTCAGCAGGGTGGAAGGCTATTGACTGGTCAGTGTGTGCCATTACATGCTGCTCATGATGCTGCTTTTATTTGCCCACATTCTTTAGGCCTCTTTATGGTTTTCCAATCTGAATAACTAATTGTTGGAGAGCTTAAAAGTAGACTTCCACTGACTTTTGTAGGGATATTTAAGATATAAACCAAGTTTTGTCATGTGATATTCTTTATTACTGACTTACAATTGCTCACAGTGGTGGTGATGGAAACCGTATATCTGAAGGGTTTAATATCTCTAAAACCTCCCATACATAAAGTTATTACATTTACATGTATGGCATTTAGCAGACATTCTTCTACATTATTACATGAAAGGTGGTGGGCTACATGCTGGATGTTCTAAATCAAAATAGTCCCCAAACAACAGGTTTTCTTTTCACATTTTCTGATTAACGTTATTAACCTTAACATATATAAACTCATAACATGTGATTTAGGTTAACTGGTGGTTTGGGGTAGTAAATAAAATGGCTGTATTCATGTTGTAGACATGTTGACCCCAACCGTCACCACCACTGTAAAGAAATCAGTCTCTCTGCAGTGAACCATCTCACATCCAACCTCTCTGAAGGTCTTTGTTTACATCTCAACCGCAGCAGTATGAAGAAATGTAGTAAAATTAGTGTACTTTTTTTTAATTATGCAAGTACTTCCTAAAACATGAAACATATACATATAACTATAGAAGTTCTTCTGTTTCTAAATCAGAGTTTGCAGATATGAAGCTCTAGAAGTTCTACTTCTGGTAACCTCGGTTTGGTATGTCATTGGTTTGGCTGTCTGACCAACTGTTGGGCCACACTGCCCTCTGCTGGTGGACATTGCTATTAAAATGTGTGACTGTGCTTAAGGTCTGTATTCTGCCAGTGGGGGTAAATTGAAATGTATTGAAGAAACCCCTTTAATAAAGTAATTGTTAGTTATTAGTATTTATTATTGTTAATTATTGAAACAAACTGCACCAGCTTGTAACACATACTTTTACAGTAATCTCTAGATCGCTCTAATTTAATGAAATCCCATGACTGCAGAGACGCCAGTGCAAAGGTACTGGTGTGCTAAAAGCTTAATCTGTGTAAATAAGCAGATGATGTCACAGTTCATAATAAAGAAAACATTTAGAAAAAAAATATATAAATCCTGCCTTTTCTGCTGGGCAGAGTCTTTCTAGGAAAACAATTAAATGTTAACATATAATTTATCAGCTAATTATAAAAGCGTGATTATTCTCATTCTGCAGCGAGAAGCTCCACACAGAGAATTCCTAGTTAGTCAGCTGTCAGTGTGTTTTTGTAATTCATTATAATGATAACTGTTAAATGTTAATTAGTGAAAAATTAGTCCCCTGGAGATTGTCTACGGATGTTCCAAGACAGTCGTTCTATATGGAACGACTCTAGGAACCATGTGCCTGCTTAAATGGTTGTTTACGTGATGAAATTGTTATTTAGGTTGTTTTAGATGGAGCTTTTTGGTACCATGTAGAACCAAATTTAAAAAGTTCTATATAGAAGTTCCTGGTTGTTTGCATGGTTAAATGGTTTGTCAGATTGATGGCGAATGTGTTGTGTATATGGTGCTGTGTATCAGCGAGAAGGGTACTGCTATTGTTACAAGCTTGACATACTAATAACAGAACCACTGTTGGTACTATGCACAACCATATACAGCACATTCTCCATTAACCTGAAAAACTGAAATGGTTATGTACAGAAATACTGTATTTACTAAATATCCCTTATAGTATCATCTTTTTTTGAGTGTAGGTTTAACATAGTGTTAGTTTACCTGTACACAGGTAGGTGAAGGTAGTGGTACAGTTTACCTGTACACAGGTAGGTGAAGGTAGTGTTACAGTTTATCTGTACACAGGTAGGTGAAGGTAGTGTTACAGTTTATCTGTACACAGGTAGGTGAAGGTAGTGGTACAGTTTACCTGTACACAGGTAGGTGAAGGTAGTGTTACAGTTTACCTGTACACAGGTAGGTGAAGGTAGTGGTACAGTTTACCTGTACACAGGTAGGTGAAGGTAGTGGTACAGTTTACCTGTACACAGGTAGGTGAAATCTGACCCCAGTCTACAGATTGGAGGGCAGAGTTGTAACCCACTACCTATTGGACTCTGAAGTGGTCTTCCCAACACTGTAGATGTACACGAGTCCCGCCTTAGTTGACGTGATGGAGATGTAACAAACCAGTAATCACGTTTTAAAGGTCCATCAATGGACCTATGTATTTTTTTTTCTTTAGTAATTTTGACAGAATATATTTTGATTGAAATGTATATGTATAAACTGGAAGCGAGCTGGGCTTTTGTGTTCACAGTGGAGCGGGCGAGTCAGTGTGCTTTCATTAGTTCAAGTGTTCAAGTGTTATTTTTAATATAGCAGTTGATATGAAGAAAGCCGCTGTCAGTTGTGCTGTCTCATTGATCTGTCTTTGTGGAGGGCTGTGAATTGGTTTCACAGCAAAGGGATTCTCACCCTGACCCCTTTCACTCCGCATTGCTCGTTAGCAGCTCAACACAGTCACAACAAATATTCAGCTAATTTTTCATTCCGCATCTTAAATGACCACCAGAGGTTCTCACCTAGCTTTATGTCCCACCATGCTCCCACCCCATACGGCGTGCCACCACACACTGTAGCTCCTCGATTCTCTCTGCTCAGTCATCCATGTAGGTCCACAGCACTGAGTTCATATAGCGGCGGCTCTATTTTGTGGAAGGATTGGAATTTGAAGTCGAGTGATTAGACTAATCTCCCAGGCCTCCCAAGCAGATCAAACAAATGCCTAACAGAGCTTCTACAAAAGAGAAGGTACCAGAAAGGAGATGGTGGGCCTGATCAAAAGCCTCGCTGCTGTCCTGAACCAGGCCAATTGTGTCATATGCAGATGTACACCAGCCCCTGCTGGTCTGATCAGTCTTATGACCAAATCTGACTTTGTGTGAACGTCTACACTCACTTTCCATTTATATCAATGCAGTTCTACAACTACAGACTGTAGTTCATCTGTGTCTCTGTATACATAGTTACTCAGTGCTTCAAAGATCTGGACCCCTACTGGACCACCGCAGAGCAGTTTGGGCGGTGGATAATTCTCAGCACTGCAGTGACAATGACGTGGTGGTGGTGGTGGTGGTGGTGTGGTAGTGAGTGTTGCGCTGGTACGAGTGGATCAGGCACAACAGTGCGGCTGGAGTTTTAATAATAAATAAATAAATAGATAAATAACTCTTACTTATATACTTAATTATAAAGCCAAATTAATAATGACAATAAAACTCTTGAATCTTGAATCTCTTGAATCAAATTAGTATATGATAATGAAATATACTGGTTTTATGTTAGACTACAGTATTTTACCTCGTCTTCCACATCTGAGGAGATTTTTCCTGGACTCTCCATGGCTCCAAACTTTGTTTGGTGTAGTGTTTTTGCAAAGTCTCTGTTCTTAACCTGACTTCTTAGCCAAATATTATTTGTTTCATGGTATCTGTGCCTGTGTTTCAACCTCTGCCTGTCTAAGAGTTCGAGTATTGGGCTGCCCCCAATAATCCTCGACACTTATCTAAACTGTAACCCATTCATTAGTTAATTCAGTCATTCATGCATCTATTCATTGACCCAGCCTAGTCATTAAGATCAAATTCTTATTTATGGCTGTGTCAAGTGCCAGAAGGCGATTGTGGGAAAGGAGGAACTATGTATTAAAAAATAAGGAAAACATGCTAATTATAGCAATAAGGACAGAGCGACGCAAGACAGCAACAAGCTAAATAAGACAACACGTGAAAAGTTCTGGAATAAAACAAGTGTGAACAAGTGCACTGAAAATGCCTTTGATTACATCCTTAATATCAGAAAACATTCATTCAGTTTGAGTGTTTTTGTGATGTGTTCCGGTCTTAAAGTCTAAAAGGTTCTCTGAGCACCAATCCTAGGTGTCCAATCTCGGTCCTAAGGATCTACAACAATACAGGAGCTCAGCTGTGACCCTAATCTAATCTACCTGATCCAGGCACTGAAGGCTTACAGAACCATCAGGGTCCTCCAGGATTGGCACCATTATTTTAGGGGGGGTTAGTGAGGTCAAGTTTTAATCACAACTTCTGGATCTGCCTGATTCTACAGTCCTGTGCCAACAGCTGGATGACCCCACATGGTGAGCACGTTCCACTCTGCACACAAATTTGTAGTATTTGAGGGGGTATCACATTGTGGGAAATCTAAATACTGATGTCGATATGTAGCTTTGGTAACGGTCCAGTTAGTGTAGTACCATCAGTCTTGCTATTAACTGTGTAATCACATAATTACTACATAATAATGTATGCGATGCGTTCTGTGTATGTGTTACACTGCAGCCCATAAAAAGCTTTATTAAGCTGTTCATACCTTTTCCGTGAATTCCCAATGCCAACACTGAGTTCCATAAGAATTTCTGAAGTGCACTGAAGAGTACAGGATCGTGTTAAGACACAAGAAAGTGTTACTGGAGGTGATGAATGCTGGAAAAGCTGTCAGTGTAGTAAGCTCCTTGTCCTTAATTTACAGCATTGTGCACATGTCAGAGACCACCCTTCATTTATTTAATGTATTCATTATTCATATTATTCATCCCTTATTCATTTTTCCGGAAATATATCTGAGAAGATTAGACACAAGATGATCTACTTGCATAAGGAAGAAGAGAGTGGAAGGGAAATAAGGAGAAAATGGCCCTCCTATCCGTCTGAGATGTGGGGTATGGTTTTATGAACCGATTAGTCTAAACGTGCAGCTCGGATTGTGGAGGTTATGTTTGGGGTTTAAAAGTTGGATGTAAGTTCTTTATGAAGAAATAAACTATATGTCTAAAAGCATCCAGACATCCCTTCATCATAGAAAAGCACTGCCAATAGACTGGGGCACTCTGGAGCAGCTGCACATGGGCCTCAGTTCACCATGAAAGGCATTAGTCATAGAGGTATAAAGCCCCCAGCCACCACTGTCTTCTACGGAGTGATGGAGCTCCATCCAATACTTTTGCGATGAGTTGAGAGAGGCAGAAGTTATCATCCAACATCAGCACCTGATGCTCTAGTTGTTGAATGCAATCAAATCCTAACAGTAATCTTCCAACATCAAGAGTAGACGTCGTTACTACAGCAACACAATCAAGGGAGGACAACCAATGTAGTAATAGCTTGGATTAGAAATGTTGGACAAGTAGATGTCTCTAAAGGTTTAGACAGATTAATCAATTTCCCCAAATCTCTGTATCAGACTAGAAGACACCACAGACATGAAAAGTTAAAATAATGACTTTATAACTGCTTTATAACCCCCCACTGACATGTACACTCACTGAACTCTTTATTAGGAACAATGTCTTGTTTCTACACTCACTCTCCATTTTATCAGCTCTGGTGGACAGTGGACAGTGAGTGGACACAGTATTCAAAAGCTTCTGCTGTGTCTGATCCACTCGAGATGTCAGTGTCACTGCAGTGCTGGGAATAACCCGCCTTCCTTATAATACCTGCTTTCTGGTGGTCCTGACAACGTGGCTATACAAGGTATACAAAAAAACAGATTAGGACTACGGTCTGTAAGTGTAAGACTACAAAGTGCACCAGTATATTTAACAACATGGACAAATCCAGGGATGTGTTCCAAATAAAGTGAGTGCTCGGTGAGTGTAAATCTATAAATAGTAAGCATAACGGCTAAACAGTAGGCCTGGATGAGGATGAGGATTTAAGGCCAAAACAGTAACAGGACCTAGTGCACGATCCCCGTAATCCTAATCCAGACAATTCCAGATTAAAGCAGTATCCACTCTTGTAAGGCACATTACCCTCTAATCTGCATATTATCTGCCAAATCGAATTAAAGTTCAACCTTAAATAGTCCCGGGTCACATCAGATTTGCCAACAGCGTAATGGGTAATGACACATAAACAGTGATTCAACTGAAACGTGCTCACACATGAGCAGAGATACCAAATGTCTAAACGTGAAAATATTAGAAAGGTCACAAAAAAGTGGGGCAGGATTAAGACCCCTGAGCCCATTTCTCTCGTTCACCGCACACATCTTCAACAGCACTCAACAGCCTCTTTAATATTGAATGAAATACTTCCACACTATCTCTTGTCACGCTTGTATGAATATTAAAAAGTAATGACAACAAAGAAATCTCATGTTTCGGGTGAATGTTTAAAGGGAAGCCTGACTGTTGAGACGGATATAGGACCCAGTATAGCATACATGTACAATAGCATGCAAATATGTTATATAAACCAAACAAATAATGCTCCATTTATTATTAATAATAAAAAAAAATGCTTTTTATGGAAGGCTATCTTTTTTTTAGTGTCCTCAGATCGAAGAAAGTAATTTAATAATTAATAGATATTTAATAGATATCGTTAAGTCTTTCCAACTTTACGTTTATAGGGTCTTATTTTTTTCTGAGGGACTCTATTGCAACCATGACATTGTCACAGGGAAACAATGGTAGACGAAAGGACATTTATTTATTTTTATATAATAAAGAAAACATCCCCATTTGGTTTATATCATATATTAATATTGCATTATGTGCGCTGTTTTTAAGGTATAAAAGTCTTAAGTGTTTGGGTTTTCGCAAGGCAGCCACGAATTTTCCCGTTCCACCTTAAATGGTGCAGCATTCAAACGACTAGCAGGAGAACAGGAGCCGACTTCAGCCTCGTGAAAGTCTAAAAAGACGCACAGTGGTCAGAGAGAGTCCATGTGTTTTCTCTTCAAGCATTCCGACAGCTGGTCATCTCAAGAGTCCCCAAAATCCGAACCGAACCGTCTGAACCACGTTTCCATCCTCCGTTACTTCTTTCCTCCCTTTCGCACACATCACATCCGGGTCACTCGCCAGTCATTTTGTGTGTGTGTGTGTGTGTGTGTGTGTGTGTGTGTGTGTGTGTGTGTGTGTGTGTGCGCGTCTGTCTGGTGCTCCGCTGCCTGCGTTGTTTTATTCCCACCTGTATTCCGGAAAGCTCCGCCCAATCGGCGCCAGCATTGGCTAGTAGTTCATAACCGTAAGTTTAATAAAACCTCCGAGCATT
Source organism: Megaleporinus macrocephalus (assembly GCA_021613375.1). Lineage (NCBI taxonomy): Eukaryota > Metazoa > Chordata > Actinopteri > Characiformes > Anostomidae > Megaleporinus > Megaleporinus macrocephalus. The sequence continues at coordinate 12,875,577 of CM038713.1, read as the reverse complement.
CCTCATTTTCTACTAAGTGACCATTTCTTGCTTAAATCATACCGTTTAAATAGGATATTCCAGCTTTTCTTACCAGAATACTACATAATTAAACAGTCAGACGTGGTTTGGTGTGAAATGCATCGTTCTAGAGAAAAATGTAATGAAATAAAAGGTTTTAAATCATTTATTTAAATCGATTTATGGCGGAGGGGCACATTTACGCTGTTGTAAAGCAAAATAGTCCCACCGAAAAACTGTATCAAATTTGGTCACATTTATGATTATCATGACTATTGGCATTACATCTAAAAACTGATATACTAACTCAAAAGACACATATAGAAATTGTAAATAAAGTGTATATATGTGTGTTAAAGGTATCACGACCCCTGGTTCCCGTCACCACCGCTGTGAGGAAGTTAGAGCCTGCACATCCACTTCACATCAAACCTGAATCTGTTTACATTTCAAAGATTTTTGAAAAATGGGTGGAAGTCCTCTTCAGAATTGTTTGAATACAAGACCATCAGGACCGTTTAATGTTAAACTTTAATTAGATTTGGCAGATAATATGCAGATTAGTGGATAATGTGCCTTACAGGAGTGGATACGTATACAGTTTGGATTAGGATTACCAGGATTACCAGGTCCAGCAGTTTACAGTTACAGTAGGCCTGAACGCAAGAACATAGGGAGTCATCCCTGACTAGCCAATCAGAGCGCAGGACGCACAAGCCTAATAGCCAATCCTAGCTATTGTGTTGGAATACTACAGCCAATCCCAGCTCGGAATACGTGATCTCACCAGCCAATCCTAACATAAGACTGACTGTATCAGCCAGTCCGTACGCAAGGGGGCGGGCTTGTCGGAATACAGGCGTGGAAAGAAAGCCCAAACGCGCTGCGCAGCGCTGCAGCTCTCGGTGAACCGTGCTGCAGCTGCATGCACTACGATAACGGCGTTAGGAGCGAGCAGCGCTGGCGTGACGAGCGAGCGGCAGCACGCAGGCAGACAGGCAGGCAGGCAGGCAGGCAGGTATGAAGGGCCACCCGGCACGCACAGGTTGGTAGGCTAAGCCCGGTCAGTCAGCGATGTCCAAGAGCCTGAAAAAGAAGAACCACTGGACGAACAAAGTCCACGAAGCGGTGCTCACCAGGAACAAGGAGGGCGAGCTGGGGTTCGAGCTGAAAGGCGGCGCCGAGAACGGCAACTTCCCCTATTTCGGGGAGGTGAGGCAGGGCAAGGTGGCCGTCCAGAGCGGCAAGCTGGCCCAGGACGAGCTGCTTCTGGAGGTCAACGACACGCCGGTGGCGGGACTGACCACGAGGGACGTGCTGGCCGTCATTAAGCACTGCAAGGACCCGTTCAGGCTCAAGTGTGTGAAGCAAGGTGAGGCAGCGCGAGCAGCTCCGGGCTAACGGTTTACGGCGTAAACATCAGGGCTGCGCGCGTGTGCGCGTGCATTCCCGTGCTGTGGAGCGTGCGTGGCTGTCTGGGCTGAGGATGCTGCTGCTCCAGTGTTTAGGCCACAGTATGTGCCGTGTTTACGCGCATTCGTCGTTGTGGCGGCTCTTACGGCGCGTTCTCTCGGTACAGGAGGTGGAGCTGCTGGTGTCAGTCTCAGACCCTCGGACTGCTTTCATTGGTCATTTTCGTTTGTGTCAGCATCAGTCCAGATCGCTCTTATCTAACAGCCTTAATGAATTTTGCAGCCCAGGTTCCTCTCTCTCTCTCTCTCTCTCTCTCTCTCTCTCTCTCTCCCTCTTTTTCTCACATACACTCTCTCTCTCCATCTGTGCTGCGTGTTGTGCAGTCTGTGGTCTGAGCTTCTGAGCTTGCCTTTGGCTCTGTGAGGATACAGAGCTTGTGTGAGGAGCAGAGGAAGGGGGTGTCTGCCTGTGATGTGAGATGTGAGTAAGGATGTGAGAGGGGTGGTCTTACCACTCCCACATTCACACCTGGAGCCCCACGCAGATGTGGAGAGAGTGATTATGATGGAGCTGAACAATATCCTTCAACAGCTGAATATAATATCAGGTTTATTGTGTGTCCACTCTTTAGGGAATATTTCCAGGCCTCCACAGTTCAGTCATTGGGCTACTCATCTGATGCACAATCAGTGATGCTGAGATCTGGACTCTGCCCTGGCCAGCAACTTTATTTCTCAGTAAAAGCTTCTTGACATTGAAGACATTGTGCGTTATTGCACTGGAAATAGCCTTTAGCTAATTTGTTCATTGTGCCTGTCAAGCGACGCACATGGTCAGCATCAGTGCTTCAATAAGCTGTGGCATTGAAATGATGCTGTATTGCTATTAAGGAGCCAAGAAAACATTCCCCATCCCAGCACTAGCTTGAACTTTTGACGCAAGGCAGGTTGGGTCTGTGGATTAATGCTCAGGCCGGGCAGTATGGACCATAAGCTGGTAGCAGCTTTTCAAAGCATTCTTGTTCCGTCAATGCTACAGGGACCATATTTTTTGAGACGTGGTAGACCCACTGCACTTTCCTTTACCTAGGGCCATACTGACTCGCAGGGAGGGGGATGGGGGGCATGGTTTGTGTTTGTGCAGAGTTGCACAGAGAGTGTCAGAGAGGAGAAATGCACTGGCACAGCTTACAGGAGAAAACGAGTTACGTATTTAAACGAGCCACCAAACTTTTTGTATATATCACTGTACATCTACTCCGAAAATATCTACCTTCAAAGTTTATATACAGGCCTAATTCATACAGTTTACTCCTAATTCCTGCAATCTGATCAATCAGATCAAGCTAGTGTTTTGTCTTTAAGGCTTGGCGAGCCTCTGTGCACTGTAGCCACACTGTAGTCCTGTTCAAGTTAAACTAGAAGTGCTGTACTGCTGCCGGTGTGGTTATTTGAGTTACTGCAGTCTTTCTGGCTGCTGGAACAAGTCTAGCTGTTCTCCTCTGACCTCTCTTATCAACTAAGATGTAGAGATGGGACAGATCTGATACAATATCGGTATCGGGGCCGATATTGACGTAATGTAATGTAATTGCCGATCCACTTACCGATCCATTTTCTATTTCATTTCTGTTTAGTTTTGCACATTATTTCAACTATTTGAAATCTTGTTGATACAATTTTCTTAATACTTGAACTGTTTAGATCATGCAGTCAGTCGTATTGTTGTATTTAGCATACTAGAAAGGTTTTTGAAACATAAGATGTTTATTTCAGTTTTGTGTTTCAAATATTTGATATAAAAGAAAACTATTGTGTTTGTATATTTCTTTGGAATGCATTTATATTAAATGCATGTGTGTACTCTTCTAAGTGCTGTGTCTATTTCAGCCTCTTTATGTAACCTTAAACATAGTACCAATGATAATAAACTAAAGAGCCCTTAAATCGGTATTTGTATCGGTATCGGCAGTTATATATCGGTATCGGATCAGAACTGAAAAACATCACTACTAAGATGGTCTTACATGTTTTCACCACTCCATTGGAACTGATTCTGGAATATAGGCTCTTTATGTGCAATCTACTTAACAGTCTGATGTAAATCTCCATTTACATGCATGCTACAAGTAATCAGATCCAAACTGTGTGAAATACCACTTAGTGTAGATGTTTAGGTCATACTTAATGTATTTCACAGGTACTTATTAAAGAACAATCGAAAGGAAGACAGCATGTTGTGCAGCATTCTGAGATACAGAAGCCAATGCAACCCTGCTAACTATTTTTAAAGTCTTTTAAAGTTTGAATGAGACACCTGGCGATTATTCTTCTATGTAACAGATTATTTAAAGGATTAATAATATTGTTGAAGCGGATAGCACTTGCATACAGAATGGCCTCAAATGGGCCAGTCAGTTCCGAATGAGGTGTGTATATCGACGTATCCTATTGAGATTGAGCTATTAGTCAGATTATTAAGAGATTATCAGGCTGCATGTGAACATGGCTGTTTGAAGTCACTTCAGCTTGTATCCTGCCTTCCAGCTCTAGTGTCACCTCAAGTTGTGTAGTGAAGTGATTGTAGTAGTCATATCTCCAAGTGAGCTGAAAGTATGGTGTGAATACAGAACTGTGACCCCAGCATTGTAAATCAAATCAAATCGAATGATGGGCTAAGTGTACCGTTACACTCCAGCTGGTCTGGATAATTGATTTCCTGACTGCGCTGATGACCCGATGCTCCAAATAATGCGTCTGGATATACAATCACACATACAAACAAAATAGTCACACAAGCTCTGGATATTTACCCTGCTCGTGTGTAAACCTTTGCTATGTATAGAAAGAAAGAAGAAAGCATTGGGGTTCAGGGAAGCCAAGTGAACAGGCAGTTGGCTGCCAGTGTGAAATCAGGCTCTTGAGAACCTGCTAGAACACTGTTAAGTGGGCTGGATATAGGCATTCTTAACACATCTTAACTAGCGATCAGACTTTGATGTAATGGGGCCAGACTGCTGTGTGTTTGCTGCGCATGTGTTGTTGGCACTCGACCAGGACTCACTCTTGCGGCGGGGCGGCTGTGGACAGCTCCATGCCACAGTTGTCATAATGACCCAGTTCTGACAGGAACTATTTAAATGTTAGTGAATGTGCTCGACCCGGACTGCTTCAGCGTACAGTAAACACATTTCCATATTGTTCATGACTTTATGCTGCGAAGTACATTCTCCATCGCATTTAAAATTCTTGAATACTCCTGGTAAGACCTCTTTCTCCGTGATTAACATAATCCACATCTCTACCGTATGTTGTTTTTAGTTATCTGAAATGGGGAATTTAAACCAAACCCTAGAGTTTAGTATTATTTGTTGTGCTATACTGTTGTTTGCATGGCTATATTACAACTTGCGGCCCCGGCAGTCCGACCAGACTAGTTTTGTTCTTTCTCTACAATACCCAGCATTCACACAACCTTTGGGAATCGCTATGGTGACAGATAGCTGCTGATCTTACCTGGATCTCTTAACAAACCTGGAAGGAAACGGGAAATTACACCAGCCATAGCACCTCCTTGTATCTACAAACACTGTCCATTTTAGCAGCTCCACTTAAAATACAGGTGCACTTTGTAGTTCTACACTTACAGACTGTAGTCCATCTGCTTCTCTGTATACATTGTATACTGTATACTGTGTCCACTCACTGTCCACTCAATTAGACATGCCTACCTTGTGGGTCCACCTTGTTGGTGGAAAGTCAGAGTCAGGAGCTCATGTGCTTCTGCACAGTTTGTGTTGGCCATTCTCTAGTCCTTAACCAGTGGACACAGGACTCTGCCCATAGAACACTGTTGGCTGGATATACTTGGTTGGTGGGCTGGTTTCATTCCAGCAGTGACACTGAGGTGTTTAAACACTCCAGCAGCACTGCCGAGTTTGATCCTCTCCCACCAGCACAACACACACTAACACATCACCACCATGTCAGTGTCACTGCAGTGCTGGGAATGATCCACCTCCCTAATAATAATGCTCTATGGTGGTCCTGTGGGGGTCCTGACCATTAAAGAACAGGGTAAACACTGTGTGCAGAGAATCAGATGGACTACAGTCTGTAAGTGTAGAACTACAGAGTGGTCCTATACGGTCAGTGGAGCTGATAAAATGGACAGTGTGTGTAGATGAAAGTAGGTGGTTTTAATGTTCTGGTTTATCGATTTATATTCAGAACAAAATACACAACAGAGATATGTTTTTTACTAAAGAAGAACTGAGGAAATATATCCAGGCAGCTATCTTTCTAATTTTAGGCTTTATCTTGTTTTCTCTGTCGAGTCATTTCTGTTGTTTATGTAATCCATTCTCTCCATAATAATGACTCAAAGATAATCACTACAGTTATATGGCTGTATTAAGAGCTCTCTCTCTCTCTCTCTCTCTCTCTCTCTCTCTCTCATATATATATATATATATATATATATATATATATATATATATATATATATATATATATATATATATATATATATGTCATATTTACAAGATAAAGGGGAAAAAGCAGTTATGTGTTTCTAAAGTTCCTCCTATTTTCAAGGTCCCTCACCTGAAGGGTGTTTTTTTTACTTGTGCTACTTAAAGCAGCTTTATGCGAAAATGGGTATTTTTTACATTTGGAGTCCCCCTACAGTCATACCGTGTAACTGGCTTTCACACCACTATCAGAAATACAGCACTTTGAGCGCCTCATAGACAGCTGTACTTGCATTTGTTGACAAGTTGAAGAATACAGAATCGGATCAGATTTTGGCTTTATGATTGGATTTTGATGGACAAAGACTGACCAAACGTTACAGATCAGTTTATTTCTTTGCATGTTCGCCTGAAACAGGCTTCTCTATTTATTTGATGTTGACCCACCCTTTGCAGCTATAACAGCTTCAACTCTTCTGGGAAGTCTCTCCACACGGTTTAGGAGAGTGTTTATGGGAATGTTTGACTGTTCTTCCAGAAGTGCATTTGTGAGGTCAGACACTGATGTTGGACGAGAAGGTCTGGCTCGCTGTCTCCACTCTAATTCATCCCAAAGGTGTTCTGTCAGGTTGAGGTCAGGACTCGTGCGGTGTAGGCCAGTCAAGTTCTTCCACACCAAGCTCGCTCATCCATGTCTTTATGGAGCTGCTTTGTACACTGGTGTGAAGTCATGTTGGAACAGAAAGGGGCCGTCCTCATGAAATCTATTGGTCTGCTAAAGCATTAAGAGTTTCTGAGTCCAACTCCTGGAAAACAACTGATATGAAGGCCATGTGAAGTTTGGAGGTCTGTAGCGATTGACTCTGCAAAGAGTTGGCCACCTCTGCACACTATGCGCCTCAGCGTCTGCTGACCCCACTCTGTCATTTTACGTGGTTACCATGTTGCTTCCACTTTGTTCTAACACCACTGACAGTCGACTGTGGAATATCTAGTAGTGAGGAAATAACAGGTGGCATCCTATCATGGTACCATGCTGGAGTTCACTGAGCTCCTGAGAGCATCCCTGTTACGTTTTCCCTGCTGATGGTGCTAGGGGTGGAGGGAAGCAACATGTGAAGTGTGATGGTGGATGGAAAGGAAGGCCAAGGAGATCAGTAGTTGCGTTTACAAACAATACTAGCTTCTTTTACTAGTTCTCCAGAAAAACATACAGTGCATAAGCAGGTAGATACTACAGAAAAACAAACTAAACAATAATTAAAAAAAAAAAAAAGTAAAAATAAATCACATACCATTAAACTTCAACACTTCATTAAACTTTACATTTTACACCAACGTAGCTTACGTAACCTAGCAACTTCTCAGCCTCAGACACCAAACGCCACCACACACGTCCTCTCAGGTAGGCCCTTGTATCCTTCAAGGCCCGCCTCCAGCCAGACAGCAGTAATGATGATTGGTGCAGCCAGGATTCAATGGGCAGTCCAACACAGCCTGCACAAAAATAAAAAGAGAGAGAGAGAAGAAAAAAAAAAACCCCAAACACATACATGTGTTACATTCTTTCACTATTGTGTGTAGAAGCAGTCTGCATGACTAGCTGCTTGGTTTTATACAGCTGTGGCCATGGATGTGATTGGAACTCCTGAATTCAATGATTTGTATGGATGAGTGAATACTTTTATCAATATAGTGTATATCTAAATAGCAGGCATTCTGGACTCGGAGTGGCAATAACCAGAGACGCCGTTCTCCCTGCTATAAATCAGAGTTCCATCAAAATGATCCTGAAGCAGTTATTTTAAGGTTAAATTGTTACATAATGTTGCTTCAAACTGGAAAAAAAAAGTCCATCCAGAGACTTCACCACCACAGTAGGAGGTGCGTGGGCAGTTCTACAGCTGTAGTGATTTCATTTTGGCCGAAGGGTCCCTTTAATGTGCCGTCCTCACTCGGGCGGTCTCATGGCCTTGTTGGTCTTGAAGGCTGTCCATGTGGTCACAAGAGCTCATTTCATTTGTGATTGTTTGATAACTTTTTAATCGCATGAATATTTGTAAACTGATTATCACAAGCATGACACCTATCAAACTTTACCACCTGGAGGCTAAAAAATATCTGTAGTTTTACCCCCCCCTGATTTATTAACATTGTTATGCTGTGCCCCTCAGAGACGTTTCATGTTTAATTTTATAATCTTTTCATTATAGCCAGCCCCTCGTTGCAGTATGTGTTTCAGTCTTCGCCTTGTAACACTCAGCTCAGTCAGTGTGGAGTCGTGTGCTGCTAAAAATGCTCCAGCGCATGCTGTGTACACACGGACCGTTGCGCTCATACAGCTCCTGCTGCAGTTGTGATCCTGGTGCATGAACACAGGGCCTTTACTGAACGGTGACTGCATGCTTTCAAAATGAATTACAGGACGTGAAACTTTATATTTGACAAGTCGCTGATTTTGGTGATAACCACAGCTTCGGTTCCTTTGTAGTCCTTCATCAGTGCTGTGAACCTCGTGCATGCATCACTGTGACCTGTCAAAAAAACCAGATCCCAGCTCTCGTTCTTCTCAGATCGGTGACTGCACACTGTGGAAGATACAGTGAGAGCTGATTTGAAGTGATTCGATATGGATAGGGGGGTAAGAGTACGCCGGCATACTTCAGAGCGAGAAGCCTACCGACACGGGCTGTAGTCACGTAATGATCCTCCTACGATCTACACATGATATCCACACAGTGCTATCAAGGGAGAGGGAAAATATCTGAAGATCAGTGAACTCGCAGTCCGCAGCGCTCCAACGTTCTTTAAACTGGCTTCAGACTGTGACAGTCTGAATAAGCGTTTGTGTTATTTACGGTAGGGACGCTGGGGACACGTCCTCACCAGTTTTTTTTGTTTTTTTAACAGCCCCATATTGTCCTCGCCACATATTTGAAATGGCCCATTTTGCTGCCACCGCTTTGAAGTGGGGACGAAATAACGCCTTGCGAAAAAAGCGGGGCCTTCCAAAAACAGCAGACGCTCTGTAAACTAGTGTAGAGCCGTGCTAGGACCACGCAGAGTACAGTCTGACATGCCTCGTCATTCCCCACCATTAAACTGACTCCTAAATGATGGTGGACAGACGTGGTTGGCCCTTCCTGTGAATGCCTGGCCCAGGCGATGTTGAAAACATGAGAGACCCCACACGTACTGACGTTTTTCCACATAGGTTTTGTGTGATTAATTAGTGTCAATCATCAAAGTCCCCACACGACACAATCAACCCTGAACGAAACACCCCAGACTTGTAGATTACACACACGATCAGGAGTCCTGACCAACAGTTCAGATTCCTAGAACGTTGTGGGAGTTTCTCGCAAACGAATGTGATCTAATCAAACATGACAGGTGATGTCGAGGCCGTTGCTCTGCAGGTAGTTTGTGTTTTTGTTCATACATATTGCAGTGGCAGCTTGAGGAGAGTACATTGTTATGACCTGGTCTAGGGTCAGGCTTTAACAATGTGTGAGAGAAGCACTGGAGCCCACAGCTCTGTGCTGTCAATCACAAACCTGCCCATAATGTAACAACAGAGAGAAAATACACAACAGTTACATACAGAAAGGCTATTTGCGAAGTGCGGACCACTAAGGCAGGGCCTGGAAGAGGAACTCTGAGAAACTTGGAGTCCTGGGTGGCTTTGGCTGCTGGGATTTGAAACCAGGCCCCCCCTTGCCAAGCGAAGAGTGAGTAAGATCTAGGAAGAGAGGGAGGAGCTGGTGGGGTGTAAATTTCGTCATGAGAAGGTGAGGGCAGAGGAGTGGTTCATATAGAGCGTGTTATGATGGAGAGGTTTAATAACTATTATTTAATAACTTAATTTATTGATTTACACTAATGAGTACTTTGGGTCATGATGTTCTACTGTGTTGTACTGTATTATATCTGTTTGTGTTGTTGTATCATAGCTACCGTGTGAGATTTGGGTACTGTGTAGCGTATTTGACCACACCCACTTTCAAGCGAGTGTTTGTTCCGCCTTTGTATTAGAATTTCCGGTACTCTTACCGAAATGAATACAGTTACATGGGAGGAGACCATAGAGACAGTAAGAAGTTCGAATGGGACAACACTGTCTCATCCGAGGTTAATAACACAGTGGGTGGAGGATAAGAAAAGGTGGTCTGAGGTTACTTATAGAGACATTTATAATGACCTTGTACTCTCAGAAGGTGTAGACGGTTCGTTTCAGTACCTGCACAGTGGGAAGGTGGGCATGTACTCCTACATAAAGACCCGTGAGTTTATATTTCTGAAAGCCGGTTAAACCCAAGTCAAGTCAGCTGCCCGAGTCACTGCATGGGTGTTAGTTACAGCCCCGATAGCCTAGCGCGGTGGACACTGATCAGAAACAGTTACTTAACTGATAGCCTCACAAGAACCCGACGTGTCTGCTTCCTCTGAGCTTCATAAGCGAGACATTTCTCTGGATAAGGATGCTCTGGTGCTGGTTCTCCTCCACAGAATAGTAAGAACAGATATACGGAGGTTTTGGGTGGATGTTTTAAATTTAGAGCTTCAGTCATAGACGCAGGTCCTCTTCTTTGGAAGGCGGCTTTACAACACTCTGATCTTTATGTGCTGTGTTCGTAACACTGTTGTTCAAGCCAAGTTTTCCTCTTCTTCCAATTACTGACTCCCTCTAACTGAACATATTATGTTAGTTATTTTATATGTTTATTGTCGTTTTACTTGTAATTAGTATCAACGTATCTGCGGTCGCCCCAGAAGTTCTAACACAAAGTAAACAAAGATGGCCCCCTCAGTGTTGTCATGGAAAATAGCATGAATAGTAGGGCACAGCTTTTGTTTAGTAACCAATTGGAATAGGTTAGGCAGAGCTTTACTAAAGCCTCAACTATTATAACATTACATTAACACAATTTTGTCCAAGAGAAAGGAAAAAAATGTAGTTGTGTTGGTGTAACTTTACAGGAGAGACCAAAAACAGTCTTCACCTCCAACAGAAGCCAATGGAACCCAATTGTTTTTCAAGCTATTTTGGATCATTTCTATTGGTCCATTCATCATGAAAATTAATTGATGTAGAAAAACTGAAATCGTTGGACAGCGACGGTAGATTTAATTTAAATCGTTTTTAAAAAATTTTGCCTCCGGTCACACTATAATTTCACTTGTAGAATTCAACAAAAACTCATCGATCAACACAAGCTCAATATTCTTACAGTAATTATCGACATGATTGAGGGGGACCTGTTGTGCTTTTCTGTAAAGTTATAAAGTACAGAAACTCTCTCCCACAGAAACCACTCAGCTGCCTGAAACAGTTTTCTCTGTTACAACAGGGCATCACATCATAACACAATGCTTATTGCCCGCCTACCAGCAAGCTTGGCACACCCTCACACAACACACAGAGAGCTGAAGTGGTGACAGCTGACCACTCTGAAATGTCCTGCTCCAGGCTAGCTTGTGAAGGTGGATCAGGTCAACCAGGTTGTTTTACCTGACTCTCAGGATCTGAGTCTGGTTCTAACTAATAAGGCATAATAACGAATAGACACAGCAGTATGGCAGTTGACCAATCAGAGTGGGTGATGTGAAATACCATAAATGTCACTGTCAGAACCGAGCTTTGTTGGTTAAGATGGTCACGTTGGTCATAATGGTCAGCTACCTAAGTCTTGCTTGTCTTGCTGGTTTTTTGTTATGCATGCAGCACTAAGGCTATTCACGTTCTACTATGTGGTCATTGCTGTTGTTACAGATTCATGAACCTGTATTTTAAACAATATGCCAAACGTTGAGAAGAACAGTACGAAATGAAAATATGAATAATGAATAACTCACAAAATATGTCCCCAAAATATGGGCTAAAAGGTTGAATTTGTTTTGTGAGGAAGCCACTTTAGGCTGAGGCCGATTCTGTCTCACATAATTAATAGCTCCATCCTGCTTTTAGACTTTTTTGCTGAAGTGAATTGAAATGCAGGGATTGGATGTAGTTGCTGGAAACATTAAACACCCTGAGTGTAGATCACAAACTCAGAGTTGGATCTCTCTTGGATTGTTAACTTTGTGGATAAGATTGGATGTGTATACCTCGTGTGGTCAAATAGAAGTGGGACAGTGTGAGAACTGATTGAAAGGGGTGTCCATAAAAAGAACTGACCAGTTGAATGAACCAGGGTGAATGAGACATTCCTATTTTTTGTGTTTGTTTGTCCCTGTTTAGTCAGTCTCTGTCTAGGAGCTGATAGGGATACATTTTTCTCTACATTGTCTTTTTGTTTTATTATCACAAATGTATTTGTGCATGCAAGATAATGAGAGAATAAAGTAAACTGTAAAACAAGAGGACTAATAGTAGTTAAAACTTGGAGTATTTCTGAAAACAAGTTTATGAAGATAAAAACCCCTAAATCATTACATTTATTTTCGTCTATTAATTCATTTATTTTTTATGTTTTATGGTTAGTAGTTTTCAGTAGGTTGTGAAAGTGCACTACAGTATAGTTTTTTATCATTTTTATTTGTATTCATTATTTTCATATGATATGCAAATGAATCATATAATTATAATTTTTACATTTTTTTTTTACAAAAGTCCAAGAAATGCCAACAAGTCAAGTTACATGAAGGCAAAATGCATTTATTAAACATATTAATAAAAAATAACTGTGATTTACTACTATTTAAACACTATTACTACTATTTAAACACACCACTATATAAACAGATTTGCCAACGTTTACAATAGAATTGCGTCCTGGTGCTGCTTGTTAATGTTGGAGTGGAGCTGAAAATGGATTACAACGCTGCCATCTGGTGGTCAGAGGTTTAAACACAACACACACTGATTCACTGTCTGCCAGGAATCTGTGTATTGATACTGTGTTTTTGAGAATCAATACAGTATCACAGAATTCCCAATACTCTATATTTTCTCACACCCCTTGCACGCAAAGTGTGAGTGAAATAAAATAAGGTGATAAAAGTGCAGTTCAGTATTAGTGATTGTTCAGTATTAGTGATGGTTTAGTATTAGTGATTGTTCAGTATTAGTGAAGTTGTGATTGTAGTATTTTGTCATCTTTAATATCTTTAAATTTGTCTGAAACCTGTAAATGGTCTAGTAACAACAGCACAGCCTCTGCTGCCTGATTCTGATTTCTCTAAAGCCATTTTAAATGACCTGCTGTTTGAGAACTGAGACCTGATTTACCTCATGAGGTCTTCTTAAGACTTGCCTGGATGGTTTGTCTGGCGTCTGAAACATTGTTGGCAATTAATCTTGTTATTGATTAATTAACATCACTCAACTAAAATAAAAGCATCATATATGTGTTTTCAGTAGGTACTGCACTGCAGTATACTTTTGATTTGTTTTTAGAATTTGTATTTTTATTTATTATTTTCATATAAATAGTTAGTGTGTGTATGCGTGTATGTGCATGTGTGTGTATTGCATGCATGCTTACTGCGGTTTATGTGTCATGACCTGCTTTAGGTCTCCTATCTAACGTGACTGGAGCTGATGACTGGAGTGTTAGTTTGCAATCTGTAATGTCAAATATTATTGCATGATGTTATCGACCTTTCAGAAGTGAATTCATTCATATCTGATTTATCATATCAGGGCAAACACAGAAAGCCTGTTTTTGCTGCCGTGTGCATTTGATTTGTGTGGAGTTATTGTGCTTTTAATAAAAGCCCTTTAAAAAAATATGAGAAATATGAGAAATAAGATATTTCAATAAAGGTATTTGTAATTTGTTGAATGACACATTATTACCAGAATGAATCATTAGTCATTATAGACCAACTTATGAAGAATTATTAAAGAAAAGAAAAGTTTTGAGTATGAATATAGTCTCTGTTGTCTCCTGATTCGCAAATATGGCTTTTTCTACAAGTGTGTTCAACCAGTGCAGTTCAACAGCCTTGTTTCTATAACAGCATCATCTACGTAAGTACAGTAAATGAAGGGATTCGAAGAGGAATTTTAAACGGTACATAAATGACATAAACTGTGACGTTACACTAATGCTTAAAACTTCATACTGGACTATATTGTGGTCAGAGGCGGCAATACATACCTATACCTGGAACGCTACACTGCTGATCCTCGCTCTGCTCTTTCAGTCTGCAAGAACTTAATGCAAATTAACTGATGGATGATCAGTCACATTGTTGATATGGTGTGATTGTGTCACGCTTTAATACCAGAAAGCCCACTGAGTGGGAGATATGACTGCTGCTAAAAAGTTATTATTATGATGATTTTGAAATGTTTAAACAGTGTTAGGCTGCTGTGGGGTAAGGAACTGGACTCTCTGCAGACACTTTCTCCCTTAGAACCTGCGAGTGTTTTACTGGCACTCCCCCAAAGCGCCCGGCTGTTGTCGGAGGAAAGTACTTTGTCTCACTGTAATGAAAATGCATGGTGAAGTGAAACAGAGCACGACTACTGCAGATTTTGAATATTAATAAATAAACAGTAGCTGTTCTGAGATCAGTCGGTGCTGCTTCTGAACGCTTGTTTTGCTTCTGTTTATATCACTTCTTTTGTTCCATTTATATCACTCCTTTCATGATACTCTACTTGGATTTCTGACACAAGTGAGCCGGGGTGATTATTTTAATAGTCTCAGGAGCTTCAGCTATTGATTACTCTTCCTTGCATTGGCTACCTGATCTTAAATGATCTAACCGGGAGCAGAACCTTTAACATGATTGATAAGAAGTTAGAATATGCCATCGGGGCTACTTGTTCATCCTCTCGTGTTGGATTGATGGCAGAATAATGACCCAGTATTGCCTCTTGTGGTTCAAAGTGGTATTACAAGACAGGACAGGATGGAGCTAACTGGTTAGCATGAAAACTTCAGTAGATATCCATAGAACATGTTACACAAATGTCTTTGATATACCATCAAAACTGTTATTTCTTCAGATTCTGTTGATTCATTTTAAACAAGATATCGTACATATTGCTCATATTGCTTGGTTTGAATGATATAAATGAGTAACTACTAATACTAATTTTCAGATTACTCTAATGTGAGAGTGTTAGGGAAAAAAAATTTATATGGATGATTTAGTGCGTATATATATATATATATATATATATATATATATATATATATATATATATATATATATATATATATGCGGCATGGTGGTGTAGTGGTGAGCACGGTGGCGTAGTGGTCAGTGGAATCCGGGTTGGATTCCCGGTCCGGGCTGTTCTGTGTGGAGTGTGCATGCTCTCTCTGTGCTTGAGCGGGTTTCCTACGGGTACTCCGGTTTCCTCCCACATGTCCAAAGACATGCATGTTAGGTTGATCGGTCACTCTAAACTGCCCGTAGGTGTGACTGCTTGAGTGAGTGTTGGCCATGCCATGGACTGGCAAACTGTCCATAGTGTACCCCACCTTCGCCTGATGACTCTGGGATTGGCTCCACCCCCCTGTGACCCTGACTAGCGGGATTAAGCGGCAGATAATAGATGTACGGATGGATATATATATATATATGTACTTGGATATATACAGTCTACACTTTTTTTGAGAAGCAGCTATGTGTGTTTTAAAGCTCCCGCTATCGAAAACAGTCTCAGGTATCTACACTGGATGTTTAAGAAATGGTTAACAATGTGACCTACTACAGCAAGAAACATGTTACACGTGTTAATAATCTTAAAATAATCTGCTAAGATAAAAAAACAAGTAAACAGGTGCTGTCTTGTTGCTGTGGTGACAAAGCTCTACGGGATGTTGGTGTTTCAAGTGCTCGTGTATAGCAGTTGTACTGTTGTGATCATCTCCACTTTACGAAGCTCCCGGCTCTCAGAAGCGATTACGCCGATGCCTTGCCGCAGCCCTAAATGAATGGCAGGTTTTTAAACTGATGGGTAAATGAGTCTGTAGTATAAAGGCTCTTACTGTGGTAACATGGTTAACCGAGCTCAGGCTTAGTAATAAGCATCCCGGTTCACATGTACTGGCTACATAGCGGCTTGTGCGCCGTCTCTGAAAGGTTGTCTCACGGACAGCCGTTGCTCGACTTTTGAGGAATCTCACCGAGGGTGGACCTAATCAACAGAAGTCTTCTACAGCAGGGTGTCATAAGAAGCAATTTGGTTCAAAGCGCTGGGTCTTGGCTTCGAGCGCTGCGCCATTCTCTAAAAGGGTTGTCTGACAGCCGTTGGTTTCTGTTGGTGTGATGATTATAACCTGCCTACATGAGTAAGAGCAGAGGCTGATTGCAATCAACAGGACGAGTTTTTTGCGAAGGGCAATTCAGCCAAGTGAGTAAAGCTGGGACTGATGTTAGTAGTGTGACTCCAATGTTAATGTACTTGTAACCAATCACGTGTAAGGATTTGTTCCCAGGGCTGAGGCTAATGGGCCAGGCCTGCAGATCATTCAAGGAGCAGCAGGGACCGACGTTCCACAGTCAAACATGCCACGTTCTTATTTAACAATTAAAACCTGTCAGGTGATTGTAATAACACCTGACTGATCACAGCAAGGCTACAGTTTAACTCACAGGACCTCACATTACTAGAGGTGGGGAAAAAAATCGATGCAGCATAGTGTTGTGATATTTTGGCGGGGCAAGATCATATGAATTCATGGACGCCAAGTATCGATATTTTATTATATGAATTGCAAATCCAAAATAAACGTCTGGTAAACAGTTGCTTTGAGAGAAGTGGAATGGATCTCATTAACTTGCGACTCCTGCAGATTCCTACGTTACTATAACAGTGCAATGTTTACTTTGGGAACATAGTTTGCTGATGAAAATGGAATTCAATAACAACATATTCCAGTATATGTTATCGAAATGATATTATGTGAGTATCGCTATGATGGCATATGATGGTTTGTTGATTCCCAGCCCTTGTAATTACATAACATCATAATTATTGGGATAGTTATGGAATTAATAACTTTTCCATTAGTTTATAATTATAAACCAAACTTTGTTTCCTGTTTGTCTGATATAAACTGACACATGTAGTTATTTAATTTTTTTCTAATGCATTAATTAACAAATTGATCAAATATTACATGTATCAGCTGCATTGATCATGTTGTTAACAAACAGGGACACAGAGAGAGTGAAAATCTGATTCTGTTAGTAAGCTATTCAGCGCGTTTACCAGCACTTGAGAAATCGGAGATCAGGGAAAACTCAGGAAATAACTGGATTTCTGCTTTGCAACCAGCCAGTAAAATCACAAAATAAGACGTGACACAAACACAATGTAAATATCACATTCGGCTACTTTACCTGAAAATATGAAGATTATTTATATCCTTAATTTTGTCAAACATGTTCAGCATTATTTCTGATACTGTGCTCTGTTTTGCGCGTGTACAGACTGAAAATGTACAACTAATACATGTACGGTGAGTTTTCCTTCTGGGCCCTTTGCTGATCTATAAACAAGGAATATGCATTTTACATGACCACTAGAATCATCAGATGCTGAAATCTGATGATGTTTGGATTATTAAGTGCACATAAATGCATTAATCGTCACTGATGCAACATCACTGAAGCTATTTTCCTGTAATAGCTCCCCCTTGTGGAGAATCTTCAGCCTGCTCAACATTAAGGAGTGAGTAAGCTATGTTTTAATATAAGTTACTAAGTAGTACTAACTTCAGTACTACTGAAATAGTGCTTCATTAGTTGTTTTTACATGAGGAACCATATGCGTAGTTGAATATGTAATATTAACTGTAACTATACTCTATAACTATACCTGCTTCTAAAAGCTCCCTCATGAACAAGAATACGCTGCCTGGGAGATTTGGCCTAAAACGTCTTGTTATTCCCTTCATTTTAGTCCTTTTCTGCTGGAGAGGTACACAATGAGCGTTGTAAGTCAAGTCAAGTTTATTTGTATAGCACTTTTTACAACAATGTTGTCACAAAGCAGCTTTACAGGAGTTTAAAAGCATGAAAACATGAAATCACAAGCCTTTATCCCCTGTGAGCGAGCCAGAGGCGACGGTGGCAAGAACAACTCCCTCAACTGGAGGAAGAAACATTGAGAGGAACCAGACTCACAAGCAGAGACGAACAAGAACAGTATTAAATAGAGATGGACCGATCAGCGTTTTTGAGGCCGATTCTGATCGCCAATCACCTTTCAGCACGATTGGCCAATAGCTGATACTGAACGAGGGCGGGGCTATATGCCATGGCAGGGCTACATGTACTTATTAGCGCAGGCATGTCAAGATACATGGTTTAAACTGGTTTATTACCATTTTTAACGAGCTCATGTATAACAGCATAATATTTTAACTAAATTAGCAGTAAATGAACAAAGTAAATCAAACAAATATCCCCAATACTGAAATCATTCAATGTAGACCCTTAATTTAAAACTAAAAAAGCTCATTAAATACATGTAGTAAAAACTGCAGTCATTAAACACAGACTCTGTTATTTTAAACAAAAAACTGTAATCATTAAATGTAGATCTTGAATTGCTGCTGCTGTTCTGTTCGTACCGGTCAGATCTGGTCTGTAGGTGTTCTGGGTTATTAGTTTTGTGCTATCTGCGCGTGCTAGCTCTGCTGTTTGCTGATACTCACTGTATTCAGCCGCGTGGTGTATTCTTAAGTGCCGTATCAGATTAGTAGTGTTAAATGTCTTTGTCTAGGTTCCCCCACGGGACATGTTGATTTTACTAATTTTACAAAAAGCCCTGGATGAGTCTGCGTCACATACGGTAAAACACTGCCAGACAGACGACATGTTTTCTATCAGCACATGCCGTGAACGCAAACTGTTCTCGCGAGGCGGCCGCTTTAGTCAGTCTGTGGAAAATGAAAGGGTATGTGTTTCCACCAAGCGGTTCAGATAGGAATTGCAAGGACCTGACTGGAGTGGGTTTCAACTAAGTGCTAGCTGGAAATACAGAAATTAAACTCATTTGTTTAACACCATCGATTGGTTCTCCGGATCGGCTAAATTGGAGAAATATCGGCCGATCACATACTTTGATTAAAAATCAGCTGATACTGATACATAGCTGATCGATCTTACCATCTCTAGTATTTAGTCTGAAGGGAAAAGCTTTAGAAAAGCTGTGAGGCAATCTAGTCCCTGAAGAAAACATTTCTGTGCAGGTTCACTGGCGGTGTTGATAGTAAACAAAGTGTCCATATTTATGGTGTCGACATCAGGACTCCTGGTTCCCCTCACCAGCACTGTTAACTGTAACTACACCCTGTGTTTTCCCAGTTAATTAATTGATTGACAGTTCCTAGTTACTAATGTAGTGGCGAGTGAATCTTAGCGTCACACGTTCCACAGAATTTCTCTGCTCGTTTGAGCCAGTGAGAAAGAAATATTCAAATGAAGAACTGACGAAATGCTGTTTTGTTATTGCTGTTGATAACTTTGACTTCTAAGGATAAACTTGGTTAAGATCGTTCTGCTTTGGCTGTATCTAAAGCCCCGCTGAGTCCTTTCCCCACCACGAGCAGCAGAAGCAGGCCAGCTGAGGGATTAATTATTCAGTAAGTTGTGTTTGTGTGTTCTAAGGATATGTGGGAAAACACGGCTTGTCGTCTGCTTCGAAGGTCACCTTAAAATTAATGACGTTCCCGCGTTCACGCAGCCCCCACTGTCGGCTTTGATGGCTCGGTCTTAGCGCTCTGACCTCAGGGGTCTGACTTTGAGCCTCCGTCATGCAATAAGAGGCCGTTTCGTTCACTTGGGTGCGCAAGGCGAGATTGTCATGCAAAAAAGAGCCTGTTTCATTTACTGGAACGCAGAAGTGGAGAGGCACACGCGCACGCCGCCTTGTCACTCAGCTGGACATTAATCCTGGCGAGTACAGGCTGACTGAGAGAGTGAGCACGTGCCACAGCTTTTCATACACACGGCTTTGGCTTTTTTTGATTACTATTAATACTCAGTTCGTGATGCTACAGGAATAGATTTCAGCTTACACAGAGCCGCTTCGTCTTTGAAACCTTTGAAACTGGACGAGAAGCGGTGCTCTGGGAGACGGACAGAAACAGAAGAGGTTGAACCCTCTCTCAATGCTCTCTCAGTACAGTTCATACAAACTCAGCCCCAGCCAGACATCATGCCGGAATTCATTGACCTCATTTCTGCTATATGTTTGACAGGATGTCTTTGTACCTTGCTGGGGTTTGTAGTGGATTTCTATGATATTATATTTTTCTGTTCAGCAGCCTGAGAAGAAATTTTTGAGGCTGATTCCGTTTGCCGATCACCTATCAACACGATTGCCTGATAGCTGATAGCGATTGAGGGCGGGGCTATATGCCACAACAGGCTACAAGCAATTATTAGTGCAAGCAAGTCATGAAACATGTTCTTATTATCATTTTTAAGGAGCTCATGTGAAACAGTATAATATTTTTAACTAAGTTAGAAGTTGGTCTATGTGAAAGTAAACCACTTGATAAGCTCCAGAAGAGCCACATCTGAAAAGTATCTCTACTAGGAACAGCAGAGCGTAGATCCAGGTGGAACATTAAGCAGCAGAATGAACGTCTTCTACAGCCGAGAAGAGCTGCTTATCTAGAACTATAAACTCAATCACTCTGGCTGTGGTTCTTTAGCTCTCTGGCTGTTGCTGTTCTGTTCGTACCGGTCAGATCTGGTCTGTAGGTGTTCTGGGTTGTTTGTTTTGTGTTAGCTGTGTGTGCTAGCTCTGCTGTTTGCTGATACTCACTGTATTTAGCCGTGTGGTGTCTCTGAAGTGCTGTATCAGATTAAAAGTGTTAAATGTCTTGGTTCCCCGCGAGAGACGCTGATTTTACTCATTTTACAGATGTTACAAACTTTCCTGGATGAGTCTGAGTCACATACACAGATGGCTGACATGTTTTCGCGAGGCTGCCGCTTTAGTCAGTCAATGGAAAATGAAAGGGTGTGTATTTCCATCTAGTGGTTCAGATAGGAATTGCAGGGACCTGGCCGGAGGGAGTTTCATGGAGGTCTCGTCTTCCTGGATGAAACGCTAGCAGGAAATACAGAAATTAGACTTGTTTGTTTAACGCCATCAATCTGCACCCTTGTACTGCTTGTTAATGTTGGAGTGGAGCTGAAAATGGTTTACAACACTGCCATCTAGTGGTCAGAGGTTTAAACACAACACATAATGATTTACTGTCTGCCAGGAATCTGTGTATCGATACTTTTTGAGAATCGATACAGTATCACCAAACATAATATCCCGATATTCGATATTTTATTATTTTCTTACATCCCTGTTTTATATACATCACTGTTCTAAATCCAATTCACAGACATGTTGTAATGAAGCATGTAGTTGGTTAGGGTTACTTTAGTACTGATGATATCCATGCTTTGGCGGCCATGGTGTTCCATGGCCAAACTCCAAACTGGTAATTTTACAGGAGAGTGCAATAATGTTCTTGATATTTAGTACAAATTAAAGGGGAATTCGATTTTTCAAAAAGTTCCACATAAATAAATATTTCATCAGAGTGCTTTTGGTGTCAGAATTGTTCGCAGTGCTGGTGATGGGAACCGAATGTCTGAGGACTCTCCACTGTAATGAAAAAAAAAGAGTCTGTAACTTTCTCCACAGCCAACCAGTTCATATCAGATTGTTCTGAATGACTTTGTTTATGTCCCAACAACTGAATTTTACAAACAATTTGTAAACAGCTTTGATCCAATCATCATTACAGTCGTGCACAGCGTGAAGAACAACAGCTGAGCTCAATTTCTTTTGGCAGAAAATGAAACATGGCTACTTTTTTGGACAGTCATGATATACTAAAACACACAGTGATGATAAATATCATAATATTACCCTCAGTTTGTGTTGTTTGATTAGTGAACTGCTGCCGCCCCTTCATTAATATACATTTCAGTTGTTGTAAAACTAATTTCAGTTGCTTCTTTGGCTGAGATTTCTGTCCTTGCCTGTTGGTCAGCGGTCAGAGGTCAGGACGAGCGGACATGAACTGTTTTGCTGGTTAAAAAGAAATGTGCTAAATTGCAATGCGTTTGGGAAACGAACTAGAAAAATGCATTTGCTGCAGACAGATTGCTGCTAATGGACTTGTATCATCATGTTTAAGCTGGCTGCACAAACTTTTGCCTCCTCATTCGTTCCTGTGGGATGAATTTATCATTTAACGATGATGAATGTACGAAAACCACACATCCACGCAAGCACACAATTTCCAATCAGACTGAACATTGCTCTGAAATCCTGCAAACTGCAGGACCAGTAAACACAGTTCCAGCTGAAAAATAAGGCAGAGAAGAATAACATGGCGTTAGTCATTAGTCATGTAAATACGAATGGAATAAAGTTAAATGGCTGATCACATGGCTCCGTTATGGCCCCGCCATAGCTGCTCAGCATCACAGATGGTGATGGTACCAGCTGAGCAGTGAACACATTAGCATACATTCATCTTATTAAATGTACTGCAGGTGATTGATGGCAGTGGGTTCTGCCTCCATGCTCTTATGATGTGGCATGTATTTGGAAAATTAAACAAAACTGCAACATGAAGTTGTCTGAAGTTAAAGATTTCTCTGCTTTCATGTTCCTCAGACGTGTTTTTATGGATGTAAGAAACTATCGAAATATCGATTATCGCAACATTATATATATATATATATATATATATATATATATATATATATATATATATATATATATATATATATATTTCTTAAAAACACAGCATTGATTATTAATTAACAGTTTATAGGCAAAGATTTCTGGCAGACAGTGAGTCATTGGTCATTGTGTGTTGTGTTTAAACCTCTGATCACCAGATGGCAGTGTTGTACTCTTTTTTCAGCTCCACTCCAACATTAACAAGCAGCACAAGGGCGCAATGCTATTGTCAGTACTGGCAAACCTGCTCATATAGTGGTGTGTTTTATAGTAGAATTTGAAAAAAGAGCAATACATTGAATCCTGACCCCTTTATCATGATACGTATCGTATTGCCAGGTACTTGCCCATACACAGCCTTACTGATAAACCACTGGCACAATGGCATTAGGCTCAAGCTGTATTCTTGTGCACAAGCTGTATTCTTCACTCTTTCCTAACATGCCGAAATGAATAAAATGTTTACGATCTGATTGGTGACTCGTGGCTAATTTGAGGAGGTCTGACGTTGTTTGGGAGATGACTGCGCCAAGTCAGTGGTTAGTCTGGCACAGAGGGGCCTTGCTGTGGCGTTAAATCGCTCTGTCGCTTTAGGCTCCACTGCCTTGTTCAATACCCCAAAGCAAGTGCTTCGTCAGGGCAATCCAAAATTGATCCCTAAAGCATATTTACTTTGAAATTCAGTTTTTTTTCCAGTTTTCTCTTTCTTTGTTGCTGACTGCGATTGCTTTTTGTCCTCGCTCATGTGCCAGCTGGTGGAACTTAAAGAAAGCTGAACTAATGCATAGCACTGCTCCAGCTCAACCTTTCATGATACTGAAAATGAAGCATGTCCCTCAGTTAGGCTTGGGATTAGCATGTCTAGTCCAGTGCGTTGCTGTAATTCACTTTAGTTTATTTGTGCCATTAAATACACAATATTATTTACACTTGCAGATGTTCTTTAAACGCTTGTTTAGCAGATGGACTAATCCAAAGAGGCTTCCCTCAGAAAGAAATACTCCAGTGATGTGATAATTAGGATAAATAGAAGGGCTGCAACTATCAAATATTTAAAATTTGGATTCTTTTTTTTTCTTGAATGTTTGAATGTTACGTAAGGATTAGGAAAGCTGAAGGCATGCTTTTTCCCTTTCAGAACTGAACGAAAACCAGAATGCAGGTTTTAATTACAGCTAACTTGTTTCTTTTGCAATATGTTCCTTTTTTATTAATGAATGATTAATTATTAAATCTAACTCAAACATCAAACAGAGTATTCGCTAACTATTTCACGCTGTGTGCACATTTCCCAGCAGGTCTAGCAGGCTTGAAATGAACCCCCAATGCCCACTCCAGCGATATTCAGGGGGACAATGTATTCATCGAGTAGTGAACGACTCCGCTGAACTTTGCTGAGTGTGTGTTTAGACTCCTTAGCTGGTTTAGGTCTGTCTTGGACAGCGCACTGCCGGAGCTCTTCATACTCCTCATACTCTCTTCATACTCTTCTCATACTCTCTTCATACTCTTCTCATACTCTCTTCATACTCTTCTCATACTCTCTTCATACTCTTCTCATACTCTCTTCATACTCTTCATACTCTCTTCATACTCTTCTCATACTCTCTTCATACTCTTCATACTCTCTTCATACTCCTCATACTCTCTTCATACTCCTCATACTCTCTTCATACTCTTCTCATACTCTCTTCATACTCTTCATACTCTCTTCATACTCCTCATACTCTCTTCATACTCTTCTCATACTCTCTTCATACTCTTCTCATACTCTCTTCATACTCTTCATACTCTCTTCATACTCTTCATACTCTGTTCATACTCTTCATACTCTATTCATACTCTTCCACTGTTCCACTATTCTTATAAGTTAAAGTTTTAGAATTATTCTATCACTTGTATTTGCACACAACAAAATCTGACCCATCCGTGCCGTGAAACACCCACATATACACACACACTAGTGAACATACACACTAGGGGGCAGTGAGCACACATGCAGTCCTACCACAGCGTCCAGGGAGAGGGTTTAAGTGCCTTGCTCAAGGGCCCTTCAGTCGTGTCCTGCTGGTCCCGGTGATCGAGCCAGCGACCTTCCGGTCACAAGACCAGATCCCTAACCTTCAGGCCACGACTGCCCCTAGAACCCTTTTCAGTACCTTATAGAACTGTTTTTGCTTAGATTGTAAGAAGACCAGGCTGTCATGCTGCAACACCAAAGCAAAAAAAAAACTGGTTTCACTCATTCACTTGTTGTATTTGTGTTCTCTGACAGCTTGAATGACCAAAAGGAAAGAGGTCATCAAAATGAGGGTGAGGGGCAGCTTAGATGGACAAGCCAGAGTCTGCAGTATGGTCAGTCTAGCAGTAAAAAGTAGTATTTTTTTATTTATAGGTAGTATGGTGGGGGAGGTGGTTCGAATGGGAGGTGGGGTGGTTCGAAGGGGAGGGGGGTGGTTCGAATGGGAGGTGGGGTGGTTCGAAGGGGAGGGGGTGGTTCGAATGGGAGGTGGGGTGGTTCGAAGGGGAGGGGGTGGTTCGAATGGGAGGGGGGCGGGGGTTCGAAAAGGAGGGGGGTGGTTCGAATGGGAGGTGGGGTGGTTCGAATGGGAGGTGGGGTGGGATTTAGAAAAATAAATAACAGGTAATTAAAAAAACTACTTTTTTTTTGTCTGTTCCAAATTTTCAAAACATATCATGTCATGTATTGTGTTAAAGTCTTTAAGGCCCAATCCCATTTCTTAGTTGAACCCCTACTCCTTGTTTTCGAGTGTCGCCTTGTCTCTTAGAACTGAGATAGAAGAGTCTAATACGTCATCAGAGAAATAAAAGAACCCTGCCAGTCTGCGATGATGTCAGAAGAAGGATCCTGTTCAGCTGTCTGGTTTTCCTGTTGCACCTTATGTACCAGAATGTAACTGCTGCATCGTTTAAGGTGGAACTGGAAAATTCAAACGAGAGAGTTGGGAACAGATACCAGGTATACGTGAGGGTGGAGCAAAAACCAAAACAGAAGAACATATGGCAGACAGACAATGAAAAATTGAGGAGTCAGAGAGGACAACTTGACAAAAGTATGTTGAAGTAACATTAAACCAAGCTAAAACACTGTTATCATGTTTTGAAATACTTATATTTGTGTGTTTGCTGGGCCCTGATACTTCACCCCCACTGCTCTAGCCCAATGAGAATTTGGACACCCTGCCTGGCGTGAACATGCCAAACGCAGAGGTAGGGCTGAGTGGCAGGGACAAGGGGTGAACAGGGATATTGCTATATTTTATTTTTCCACATCACCCAGCCCTACTTTAATCAGCATTAACAGCCTTGGAATAGTTTCAGCAACCAATCTTGTGAATCAGGAGTCGCTGAGTTAAGTCTGTTTTGTGTTTTGAGTGTTCCGTCAAATGCTCAGCCCTCTCAGAAAAACAGAATGAATCTCTAAACCACTGAGATTCGGTCTCGAGAAGGTTTCATAAGAAGCTCTGACTGCTACATGGAAAGGGAGAGGAGGGAATTATGTCATCTGTGTAAAATTAGGTCAATAGTGTTAGTCATAGTGTAGTCCATTTCATGCTGTAATCTTCCCATATTCAAGATGTTTCCTGATTAAAAAGAAAAAAACAGACAAACAAAAGCTGACTTTCCCCCAGCAGATGGAGATTGCACTGAGGGCTGGACGCTGGCCCGTGGGTGGGACTGCCTCTCAAATGATCCTCCATGAGGAAGGGACATATTTGACATGACATCAGCGTCACCGTGCTTAATCCGTGTGGTCAGCTGCAGTCATCTGAGCGCCTGTTATCAAACACTGCCGGCCCGAACGCGCCTCAAGACCCCGGCGTTTCTGAAACGCGAGATGCCTTGTGGCTTTTCCTGACAAAGCGATGAGGCCTCGTGAACTTGTGAACACATTTGCTAGGAAGAAATCAGCTGAGCTTCCTTTCAGACTGAAACAGAGGTATTATCAGACGGCGGGAAAGATTATCATGAAGTAGTTTTATTATTACTAGTCCGTCTGTGTTCATCTGTCACAGTTCATACAGACCCGGGGGTTTAACTAGAGTCCAGTAATGACCATCATCATTTCTAATGTGTGTTCTGATTCAGTGGTGTATCCTGTTTACTGAAGTAGTCTAGTATCAGCATCTCATACCATCAACTACTGAAACACCAACACATCACACATACCGTTCAGTATATTTCAGTATATTTCATACTTTATATTATACTGTTCTTTTTTTAGAGCAGATTATTCTTTTTCCGATTTATTTTATTCTCCGATTTATTTTATTCTCCGATTTATTTTATTCTCCGATTTATTTTATTCTCCGATTTATTTTATTCTCCGATTTATTTTATTCTCCGATTTATTTTATTCTCCGATTTATTTTATTCTCTGATTTATTTTATTCTCCGACTTATTTTATTCT
This sequence comes from Megaleporinus macrocephalus, assembly GCA_021613375.1. Taxonomy (NCBI): domain Eukaryota; kingdom Metazoa; phylum Chordata; class Actinopteri; order Characiformes; family Anostomidae; genus Megaleporinus; species Megaleporinus macrocephalus. The sequence continues at coordinate 12,848,576 of CM038713.1, read as the reverse complement.
CCGATTTATTTTATTCTCCGATTTATTTAATTCTCCGACTTATTTTATTCTCCGACTTATTTTATTCTCCGACTTATTTTATTCTCCGACTTATTTTATTCTCCGATTTATTTTATTCTCCGACTTATTTTATTCTCCGACTTATTTTATTCTCCGATTTATTTTATTCTCCGATTTATTTTATTCTCCGATTTATTTTATTCTCTGATTTATTTTATTCTCCGACTTATTTTATTCTCCGATTTATTTTATTCTCCGATTTATTTTATTCTCCGATTTATTTTATTCTCCGATTTATTTTATTCTCTGATTTATTTTATTCTCCGACTTATTTTATTCTCTGATTTATTTTATTCTCCGACTTATTTTATTCTCCGATTTATTTTATTCTCCGATTTATTTTATTCTCCGACTTATTTTATTCTCCGACTTATTTTATTCTCCGATTTATTTTATTCTCCGACTTATTTTATTCTCCGACTTATTTTATTCTCCGATTTATTTTATTCTCCGACTTATTTTATTCTCCGACTTATTTTATTCTCCGATTTATTTTATTCTCCGATTTATTTTATTCTCCAATTTATTTTATCCTCCGACTTATTTTATTCTCTGACTCGCTTTATTCTCTGACTCGCTTTATTCTCCAACTTATTTTATTCTCTGACTTATTTTATTCTCTGACTTATTTTATTCTCTGACTCGCTTTATTCTCCAACTTATTTTATTCTCTGACTTATTTTATTCTCTGACTCGCTTTATTCTCCGACTTATTTTATTCTCTGACTTATTTTATTCTCTGACTCGCTTTATTCTCCAACTTATTTTATTCTCTGACTTATTTTATTCTCTGACTCGCTTTATTCTCTGACTCGCTTTATTCTCCAACTTATTTTATTCTCTGACTTATTTTATTCTCTGACTCGCTTTATTCTCCGACTTATTTTATTCTCTGACTTATTTTATTCTCTGACTCGCTTTATTCTCCGACTTATTTTATTCTCTGACTTATTTTATTCTCCGTCTCGCTTTATTCTCTGACTCGCTTTATTCTCTGACTCGCTTTATTCTCCGACTTATTTTATTCTCTGACTCGCTTTATTCTCCGACTTATTTTATTCTCCAACTTATTTTATTCTCTGACTTATTTTATTCTCTGACTCGCTTTATTCTCTGACTCGCTTTATTCTCCGACTTATTTTATTCTCTGACTCGCTTTATTCTCCGACTTATTTTATTCTCTGACTCGCTTTATTCTCCGTCTCGCTTTATTCTCTGACTCGCTTTATTCTCCGACTTATTTTATTCTCTGACTTATTTTATTCTCCGACTCGCTTTATTCTCCAACTCACTTTATTCTCTGACTCGCTTTATTCTCAGACTTATTTTATTCTCTGACTCGCTTTATTCTCCGACTTATTTTATTCTCTGACTCGCTTTATTCTCCGACTTATTTTATTCTCTGACTTATTTTATTCTCTGACTTATTTTATTCTCTGACTCGCTTTATTCTCTGACTTATTTTATTCTCTGACTTGCTTTATTCTCTGACTCGCTTTATTCTCAGACTTATTTTATTCTCTGACTCGCTTTATTCTCCGACTTATTTTATTCTCTGACTTATTTTATTCTCTCACTCGCTTTATTCTCCGACTTATTTTATTCTCTGACTCGCTTTATTCTCCAACTTATTTTATTCTCTGACTCGCTTTATTCTCCGACTCGCTTTATTCTCTGACTTATTTTATTCTCCGACTCGCTTTATTCTCCAACTTATTTTATTCTCTGACTCGCTTTATTCTCCGACTCGCTTTATTCTCTGACTTATTTTATTCTCCGACTCGCTTTATTCTCCGACTCGCTTTATTCTCTGACTTATTTTATTCTCCGTCTCGCTTTATTCTCCAACTTATTTTATTCTCTGACTTATTTTATTCTCTGACTCGCTTTATTCTCCGACTTATTTTATTCTCTGACTTATTTTATTCTCCGTCTCGCTTTATTCTCTGACTCGCTTTATTCTCTGACTCGCTTTATTCTCCGACTTATTTTATTCTCTGACTCGCTTTATTCTCCGACTTATTTTATTCTCCAACTTATTTTATTCTCTGACTTATTTTATTCTCTGACTTATTTTATTCTCTGACTCGCTTTATTCTCTGACTCGCTTTATTCTCAGACTTATTTTATTCTCTGACTCGCTTTATTCTCCGACTTATTTTATTCTCTGACTTATTTTATTCTCTGACTCGCTTTATTCTCCGACTTATTTTATTCTCTGACTCGCTTTATTCTCCAACTTATTTTATTCTCTGACTCGCTTTATTCTCCGACTCGCTTTATTCTCTGACTTATTTTATTCTCCGACTCGCTTTATTCTCCAACTTATTTTATTCTCTGACTCGCTTTATTCTCCGACTCGCTTTATTCTCTGACTTATTTTATTCTCCGACTCGCTTTATTCTCCGACTCGCTTTATTCTCTGACTTATTTTATTCTCCGTCTCGCTTTATTCTCCAACTTATTTTATTCTCTGACTTATTTTATTCTCTGACTCGCTTTATTCTCCGACTTATTTTATTCTCTGACTTATTTTATTCTCCGTCTCGCTTTATTCTCTGACTCGCTTTATTCTCTGACTCGCTTTATTCTCCGACTTATTTTATTCTCTGACTCGCTTTATTCTCCGACTTATTTTATTCTCTGACTCGCTTTATTCTCCGTCTCGCTTTATTCTCTGACTCGCTTTATTCTCTGACTCGCTTTATTCTCCGACTTATTTTATTTTCTGACTTATTTTATTCTCCGACTCGCTTTATTCTCCAACTCACTTTATTCTCTGACTCGCTTTATTCTCCGACTTATTTTATTCTCTGACTCGCTTTATTCTCCGACTTATTTTATTCTCTGAATCGCTTTATTCTCCGACTCGCTTTATTCTCCGACTCGCTTTATTCTCCGACTTATTTTATTCTCTCACTCGCTTTATTCTCCGACTTATTTTATTCTCTGACTTATTTTATTCTCTGACTCACTTTATTCTCTGACTCGCTTTATTCTCCGACTTATTTTATTCTCCGACTTATTTTATTCTCCGACTCGCTTTATTCTCCAACTTATTTTATTCTCTGACTTATTTTATTCTCTGACTCGCTTTATTCTCCGACTTATTTTATTCTCCGACTTATTTTATTCTCTGACTCGCTTTATTCTCCGACTTATTTTATTCTCTGACTCGCTTTATTCTCTGACTCGCTTTATTCTCCGACTTATTTTATTCTCTGACTTATTTTATTCTCCGACTCGCTTTATTCTCCAACTTATTTTATTCTCTGACTTATTTTATTCTCTGACTCGCTTTATTCTCTGACTTATTTTATTCTCTGACTTATTTTATTCTCCGACTCGCTTTATTCTCCAACTTATTTTATTCTCTGACTCGCTTTATTCTCCGACTCGCTTTATTCTCCGACTCGCTTTATTCTCTGACTTATTTTATTCTCCGACTCGCTTTATTCTCCGACTTATTTTATTCTCTGACTCGCTTTATTCTCCGACTTGCTTTATTCTCTGACTCGCTTTATTCTCCGACTCGCTTTATTCTCTGACTTATTTTATTGTCCGACTCGCTTTATTCTCCGACTTGCTTTATTCTCTGACTCGCTTTATTCTCCGACTCGCTTTATTCTCTGACTTATTTTATTCTCTGACTCGCTTTATTCTCCGACTTATTTATTCTCTGACTCGCTTTATTCTCTGACTCGCTTTATTCTCTGACTCGCTTTATTCTCTGTCTCGCTTTATTCTCCGACTCGCTTTATTCTCTGACTCGCTTTATTCTCTGACTTGCTTTATTCTCCGACTCGCTTTATTCTCTGACTCGCTTTATTCTCTGACTTGCTTTATTCTCCGTCTTATTTTATTCTCTGACTTGCTTTATTTTCTGACTTATTTTATTCTCTGACTTGCTTTATTTTCTGACTTATTTTATTCTCTGACTTGCTTTATTCTCCGACTTATTTTATTCTCTGTCTTGCTTTATTCTCTGTCTTGCTTTATTCTCTGTCTTGCTTTATTCTCCAACTCGCTTTATTCTCTGACTCGCTTTATTCTCCGACTTGCTTTATTCTCCAACTCGCTTTATTCTCTGACTCGCTTTATTCTCTGACTCGCTTTATTCTCCGACTTGCTTTATTCTCCGACTCGCTTTATTCTCCGACTCGCTTTATTCTCCAACTCGCTTTATTCTCCGTCTCGCTTTATTCTCCGTCTCGCTTTATTCTCCGTCTCGCTTTATTCTCTGACTCGCTTTATTCTCTGTCTTGCTTTATTCTCCGACTCGCTTTATTCTCTGACTTGCTTTATTCTCTGTCTTGCTTTATTCTCCAACTCGCTTTATTCTCCATCTCGCTTTATTCTCCGACTCGCTTTATTCTCTGACTTGCTTTATTCTCCGACTCGCTTTATTCTCCGACTTGCTTTATTCTCCGACTTGCTTTATTCTCTGTCTCGCTTTATTCTCCAACTCGCTTTATTCTCCGACTTGCTTTATTCTCCAACTCGCTTTATTCTCCGACTTGCTTTATTCTCCGACTTGCTTTATTCTCCGACTCGCTTTATTCTCCAACTCGCTTTATTCTCCGACTCGCTTTACTCTCTGACTCGCTTTATTCTCCGACTTGCTTTATTCTCCGACTTGCTTTATTCTCCGACTCGCTTTATTCTCCGACTCGCTTTATTCTCCGACTCGCTTTATTCTCCGACTCGCTTTATTCTCCGACTTGCTTTATTCTCCGACTCGCTTTATTCTCCGACTTGCTTTATTCTCCGACTCGCTTTATTCTCCGACTTGCTTTATTCTCCGACTCGCTTTATTCTCCGACTTGCTTTATTCTCCGACTCGCTTTATTCTCCGACTTGCTTTATTCTCCGACTCGCTTTATTCTCCGACTTGCTTTATTCTCCAACTCGCTTTATTCTCTGTCTTGCTTTATTCTCCAACTCGCTTTATTCTCTGACTCGCTTTATTCTCCGACTTGCTTTATTCTCTGACTCGCTTTATTCTCTGACTTGCTTTATTCTCCGACTCGCTTTATTCTCTGTCTTGCTTTATTCTCCGACTCGCTTTATTCTCTGTCTTGCTTTATTCTCCGTCTCGCTTTATTCTCCAACTCGCTTTATTCTCCGACTTGCTTTATTCTCCAACTCGCTTTATTCTCCGACTCGCTTTATTCTCCGACTTGCTTTATTCTCCGACTTGCTTTATTCTCCGACTTGCTTTATTCTCCAACTCGCTTTATTCTCCGACTTGCTTTATTCTCCGACTTGCTTTATTCTCCGACTTGCTTTATTCTCCGACTCGCTTTATTCTCTGACTCGCTTTATTCTCCGACTCGCTTTATTCTCTGACTTGCTTTATTCTCCAACTCGCTTTATTCTCTGACTTGCTTTATTCTCCAACTCGCTTTATTCTCCGACTTGCTTTATTCTCTGACTTGCTTTATTCTCTGACTCGCTTTATTCTCCAACTCGCTTTATTCTCCGACTCGCTTTATTCTCCGACTCGCTTTATTCTCCGACTCGCTTTATTCTCCGTCTCGCTTTATTCTCCGACTTGCTTTATTCTCTGACTTGCTTTATTCTCCGACTTGCTTTATTCTCCGACTCGCTTTATTCTCTGTCTTGCTTTATTCTCCGTCTCGCTTTATTCTCCGACTCGCTTTATTCTCCGACTTGCTTTATTCTCTGTCTTGCTTTATTCTCCGTCTCACTTTATTCTCCGACTCGCTTTATTCTCCGACTTGCTTTATTCTCCGACTCGCTTTATTCTCCGACTTGCTTTATTCTCCGACTCGCTTTATTCTCCGACTTGCTTTATTCTCCAACTCGCTTTATTCTCCGACTCGCTTTATTCTCCGACTCGCTTTATTCTCCGACTCGCTTTATTCTCCAACTTGCTTTATTCTCCTACTCGCTTTATTCTCTGTCTTGCTTTATTCTCCAACTCGCTTTATTCTCCGACTTGCTTTATTCTCCAACTCGCTTTATTCTCCGACTTGCTTTATTCTCCAACTCGCTTTATTCTCCGACTTGCTTTATTCTCCAACTCGCTTTATTCTCCGTCTTGCTTTATTCTCCGACTTGCTTTATTCTCCAACTCGCTTTATTCTCCGACTTGCTTTATTCTCCGACTTGCTTTATTCTCCGACTTGCTTTATTCTCCGACTTGCTTTATTCTCTGACTTGCTTTATTCTCCGACTTGCTTTATTCTCCGACTTGCTTTATTCTCCGACTCGCTTTATTCTCCGACTTGCTTTATTCTCCGACTTGCTTTATTCTCCGACTCGCTTTATTCTCCGACTTGCTTTATTCTCCGACTTGCTTTATTCTCCGACTTGCTTTATTCTCCGACTTGCTTTATTCTCCGACTTGCTTTATTCTCCGACTCGCTTTATTCTCCGACTTGCTTTATTCTCCGACTTGCTTTATTCTCCAACTCGCTTTATTCTCCAACTCGCTTTATTCTCCGACTTGCTTTATTCTCCTACTTGCTTTATTCTCTGTCTTGCTTTATTCTCCAACTCGCTTTATTCTCCGTCTCGCTTTATTCTCCAACTCGCTTTATTCTCTGACTCGCTTTATTCTCCAACTCGCTTTATTCTCCGACTTGCTTTATTCTCCAACTCGCTTTATTCTCTGTCTTGCTTTATTCTCCAACTCGCTTTATTCTCCGACTTGCTTTATTCTCCGACTTGCTTTATTCTCCGACTCGCTTTATTCTCCAACTCGCTTTATTCTCCGACTCGCTTTATTCTCCGACTCGCTTTATTCTCCGACTCGCTTTATTCTCCGACTTGCTTTATTCTCCGACTTGCTTTATTCTCCGACTTGCTTTATTCTCCAACTCGCTTTATTCTCCGACTCACTTTATTCTCCAACTCGCTTTATTCTCCGACTCGCTTTATTCTCCGACTCGCTTTATTCTCCGTCTCGCTTTATTCTCCGACTTGCTTTATTCTCTGACTTGCTTTATTCTCCGACTCGCTTTATTCTCCAACTCGCTTTATTCTCCAACTCGCTTTATTCTCCGACTCGCTTTATTCTCCGACTTGCTTTATTCTCCGACTTGCTTTATTCTCCGACTTGCTTTATTCTCCAACTCGCTTTATTCTCCAACTCGCTTTATTCTCCGACTTGCTTTATTCTCCAACTCGCTTTATTCTCCGACTTGCTTTATTCTCCGACTTGCTTTATTCTCCGACTTGCTTTATTCTCCGACTTGCTTTATTCTCCGACTTGCTTTATTCTCTGACTTGCTTTATTCTCCGACTCGCTTTATTCTCCGACTTGCTTTATTCTCCGACTCGCTTTATTCTCCAACTCGCTTTATTCTCCAACTCGCTTTATTCTCCAACTCGCTTTATTCTCCGACTTCATTTATTCTCCAACTCGCTTTATTCTCCAACTCGCTTTATTCTCCAACTCGCTTTATTCTCCGACTTCATTTATTCTCCAACTCGCTTTATTCTCCGACTTGCTTTATTCTCTGACTTGCTTTATTCTCCAACTCGCTTTATTCTCCGACTCGCTTTATTCTCTGACTCGCTTTATTCTCCAACTCGCTTTATTCTCTGACTCGCTTTATTCTCCGACTTGCTTTATTCTCTGTCTCGCTTTATTCTCCGACTTGCTTTATTCTCTGTCTCGCTTTATTCTCCGACTTGCTTTATTCTCCGACTTGCTTTATTCTCTGTCTCGCTTTATTCTCCAACTCGCTTTATTCTCCGACTTGCTTTATTCTCCGACTCGCTTTATTCTCTGTCTTGCTTTATTCTCCGACTTGCTTTATTCTCTGTCTCGCTTTATTCTCCGACTCGCTTTATTCTCCGACTTGCTTTATTCTCCGACTCGCTTTATTCTCCAACTCGCTTTATTCTCCGACTTGCTTTATTTTCCAACTCGCTTTATTCTCCGACTCGCTTTATTCTCTGACTCGCTTTATTCTCCAACTCGCTTTATTCTCTGTCTTGCTTTATTCTCCGACTTGCTTTATTCTCTGTCTCGCTTTATTCTCCAACTCGCTTTATTCTCCGACTTGCTTTATTCTCCGTCTCGCTTTATTCTCCAACTCGCTTTATTCTCCGACTTGCTTTATTTTCCAACTCGCTTTATTCTCCGACTCGCTTTATTCTCAAACTTGCTTTCCTTTCGGATTTGCTTTATTTTCCGACTTGTTTTATTCTGTGACGGCTGCCTCTCGCTCTGTACCTCGCCTGTGTGTGCGCCGCGTTCCAGAATCTGCACAAATCTGATTGGCTGAGGAGCCCCTGTGGTGATCTTACAATGCACGCGATTGGTCTGTGAGTTTACAAGAGAAGTTCCGCCACTTCATATGAACACTGTTACCATTAAATCGTTCTCAGTAGCTTATCGGTTTGGGTCTGCACTGGGCAATGGTCTGGGTTCGGACCCACACCGCGGTCGGCCTGTTAGTGACGTCTGATGTAGACTTTTAAACGCTAGAGACTACATTGAACATCTTTTTTTTATTTAAACACAATGTTTTTGTTAAATAAAGCTTATAAAGATAAAGAAACATGGAAACATTCAATATTACACTATTTAGATTAAAGAGTATTTGTGATGGGGTCACCAAACATGCTTGTTTTCCAGGGACAGTTCCTGGTTTTGGTGCTTTGTCCCCAGAATCGTCTCAATGTTTACCTGTGAATCAGAAACACAGAAAACATGCTAAGAAAGAGCTGCAGACGATCAGACGTACTGTGCTGTGTTTCTTTTGGCCAACAGCGGTGCCTACTGTTATCTACTACCCACTTCTACCACTCACTGGCCAAGTCGTCGCTGTGTAGAACTAGACCAGAAGCCAGCAAGAGTCCATAACATCACCCGTTTTTAATCCAGGGATAAAAGCAATGGTGGGTTACAGGATTGGAATTGTACTCACAGGTGATCGGCAGTCTCTCTGAAGTGTACTGACATACAGTCCACTTGAATGGAACGGAGCTCCACGCCATCTACAAATAGCACATCATATGAGTTATGGCATACTCTGATAGCAGCTGTATTTCTAGAACTGGAGCTAGACCAGGGGTGTGTTTAGGGTCTGGCTATTGGGCTACAACCGTGGGTCGCTTTTCTGTTGCCATGGGTTCAAAATATTTAATACAAATCTGAATGATGGGCTGTGGTGAACATATTTCTGTTGACCTTCATAGTTGTACAGTTACCATGCTCTTTTTCTATTTCATAAATAAAGACATACAATGTTTTTATTTCCATGGAATGTTTTGTGACCATGTTGTAGGCCTTTTAAAAGAAAGGGTATATAGGGTATACAGGCTGTTAGCATGCAAGTACAGCACACACTGTGGGATGGGCTTCTGGAAAGGAGACCTCCTATCACATTGACTGAATGTGTTTCTCTTTTCAAGCCGTCCGCTCTTCCCAGTCCACCACTGAGGGTTCAGTAGAGTCTCACTCAGTGCGCTGGCTTAATGAACGGAAGTCTTGAACTGATGCATACTGATGAAATGATCCGCTCCTTCTTAATAGCCACCAGCCGGAATACATTAGCGTACTTGGTTTAATCGGAGGAGCGTAAGCCTCCGCCATCATTCATTTTCCAAAAAGTGGGGCTGTTTGATTGCATCCTGCCCGAGCCCTGTTGAACACATACTCGCTGACAGCTTTCAGACATTGTCTAAGTGGGGACACTTTATTCTTATCAGTGGTTCCTGAAACTGTCCTCGAGTGGAGAGAAGACCTGAATGAAATCTTAATCTCTGTACTTGTTCGCTCACGCTTCTCGCTGATCGTGTTAAGCCTACAGAGGAGCAGAGAAATTTAAAGACAGGCAGAAGATGTTCTCCCCGTCACTGTTCCCTTCACGCAGCATCTCTGATTGTAGGACAGCAGACAAAAGGAGGTTTATTAGTAACAGTTCATTACTGTTCAAATATCATGGCATGCAGAGCTGAGCAAAAGTCAGAGACCACTTTTCGTTTATTTCATTTCCCTTCGTTCTGAGTATTACGTAAGTTGTTCATCATTTTTCGGAGACATTTAGATAATAAGAGAATGTGGTTATGTAATGAAGGGGAAAGTCGAAAGACGTGTTAAACCATCGAAACTGACCCCATTAGATCAACAGCGGTTAAAACTTTTATCTCCAAAAGAGAGGAGAACATCAAGCTCCACTCTTGGTTCAGATCTAAAAACGTATGCATGGTGTTACAAGGTGATGTCACCTCGTAACAAAGAAAAGGGTGGGAACTGGAACGAGGCGTTTCAGGCGGCTGAGAAAAGAGTTTCTCCCTCTGGCGTGTACTTTGATCTTTATAACTACAGACTGTTTACATATACAGAAACCTATAAAACACACTAAAGGAAAGAGAAGAGCCAGAAAAGCATAATAGGTCCCCTTAATACAGCAGATTGCTGTAAAATTGCATTCTGGGAGAAACTGGAGAGGCTCTTTTTCAGTGGGGGTCGTATATCAGATTTTACAGCATTCAGCATTTTCTTTGAAGGCCATACTGGGAACAACTATTGTTTTTTTGAATATTATTTGGGTATTTGGGTATTATTAGTACGTATAGAATACTGGCTGACTGCATGTTTTATTATAAAGAGCGCAAAATTAATAATTTGATTCAGTTTTTAATAGTATTTTTGTTAGAGATGGACCGAGCAGTGTTTTTGAGACCGTTTCCGATTGCCGATCACCTTTCAGCGCTATCGGCCAATACCGATCGAGGGCGGGGCTATATGGCATGGCAGGACTACATGCAATCATTAGCACAAGCAAGGCATGAAACATGGTTGACGAGCTCATGTGAAGCAGCATAATATTTTAAACAAACTAACAGTAAATAAACAAAGAAAATCAAACAAATATCCCCAAAACTGCAATCATTAAATTTAGACCCTTAATTTAACACAAAATAATAAATAATAAATGCAGTCATTAAACACAGACTCTGTGTGCTGCAATCATTAAATGTAGATCTTGAATTGTTGCTGCTGTTCTGTTCGTACCGGTCAGATCTGGTCTGCACTGTTCTCTGGGTTGTTTGTTTTGTGTTAGCTGTGCGTGCTAGCTCTGCTGTTTGCTGATACTCACTGTATTCAGCCGCGTGGTGTTCTCTAAGTTGCCGTTTCAGATTAGTAGTGTTAAATGTCTTTGTCTTTGGTTCCCCCGCGAGAGACGCTGATTTCACTCATTTAAAAAAATGGACTTCTAAATGAGTCTGTGTCACATACGGTAAACAACTGCCAGATGGACGACATGTTTTCTGTCAGCACATGCGGTGAACGCTGTAAACTGTTCTCGCGAGGCGGCTGCTTTAGTCAGTCTGTGAAAAAATAAAAGGGTATGTATTTCCACCTAGTGGTTCAGATAGGAATTGCAGGGAGCTGGCCAGAGTAGGTTTCAAGTAGGTTTCCTCTTCCTGAATGAAACGCTAGCTGTAAATACAGAAATTAGGCTCATTGGGTTAACGTCATCGATCAGCTCTCGGGATCGGCTAAATTAGAGCAATATCGGCTGATCACCGATCGCATATTTTTATTAAAAATCGGCCGATACCGATACATAGCCGATCAATCCTTTCATCTCTAATTTTTGTTTAAGTTAGTACTGCTGGTTGTTTTTTTCTGTTTGAGCTGATCAGATGTAGTACATGTATTAAATGGATATAGAGATGATAACCATATGATATTGTAAAAGCTATGAAAATATGGCAGTATGGTCGCGGAATATCGGATGTCTTTAGGCTTGGAGGGCCTCGTCTTGCACCCGCTGCCGCAACCCTGTCGTAATATACCTGCCTCTAACAGTCAGGCCGTACTGAAGCTGAAACTTTGATTTTCTGTATCCGGTTGGAATAAAACTCTTTTTTAAGCTTTTTCTCACGTTTTTCTCTCGTTTCCATCATGAGGCTGGACCACCGTGAGTTACTCTGCTTTAACACACCTGTTTCAGCTTAAATACTAAAGTGTTCATTGGCTGAATCGAGCGTGTTAGTTCAGACCACGGGTTTGACACCTCTGACACGAGACGTTCTGATCCCAACGGCCTTTATTCAGCCTCTTGTGCTGAGAGTGGAAAGTGGCTATAAAGTGTTATTCACGCAGTCTCAGGATAAACAGAGTGAGTCAGAGCCCGTGGCTGTTCCTCCCCTGCTGCTGCTCACTTTGATTAGGGCTATTGTGTTCTCTTGTTTAGGTGGAAGTGATGAGATTGATATTTAAAGAAAGCGGGACTATTTTACTGCACGCTGTCAAAGCAGTTCAGCGCTGATAGGATTCAGATATTTCCGCTTATAGTGTCCAGCTGTGGCTATCCTTTTAAATCATACCTCAAACTAACCCAAAGGATGCAGATATCACAAGCAGAAAGTTTCTATCCTCACTGTATTTGTGTTTGTCAGCAGGAGAAGAGATATTTCATTATGATTGGAGTTTGATGAAGCTGTGTTTAGTGTGTATGTATGCCACTGGTCACCATTTGACATCAAAACAAACAGAAACAAAAGTGATTTCTGTGAATGCAGAAGTTGAATTGCACGACAATGTAATTAAATACTCAACTAATGATGGAATTGAGCATGTAAATATGTAGTTAAATTTAAATACCATGGCAAAACACAGTAATAACTCTCCACTAACTCAGGTTCTGCCGGTTAATCATGGGGTCACCTTTTCATTGAAGTGGAGCGGACAGTAGCCTGTGGTCATGTTACAGTTTGTAGCGTTTGCGTTAATGTAACCTCTTTGGTCACAAATTAATTTGATCGCAATTCTTTAGGAAATAATTAGAGCTGGATTAGATCCTTTAAACCTTGGCTGAGTCTCAAATGAATCTGTGCTCCCTATAGAGTGCACTACATAGGTATATATATATATATATATATATATATATATATATATATATATATATATATATATATATATATATATATATATATATATATAGATATAGATATGCTTTTTTTTAAGTGTGGTGTTAAATGTACACTACCGCTCAAATGTTTAGGATCACTTTAGAATTTAATTTCATGCAATTTTCATGCAATTCACAAACAATATTGTCCATTTCACAATTATTTGAAGTGTATCAGATGATTTTTAAAGAATAAAAATGTTTGTATTAAAGGCTTATTTTACATATAGTCCTATTATCAGCAATTCTCAGTCCTCTGTCTAAATCTCCTGGTACGGCCGCCAATCCAAGTTAAGGATGTTGTTGGGCTAATTGGTTGTTAGGACACTCTTGCTCAATTGTGATGCACAGCTGAAAAACATTCTACTAATAAGTGAGTATAAAAGGGAGAACAACATTCTAGGTTAGTTTAGTATCTGAAGATCAGCAGTTGATGGCTTGCTGATCGACTCAAAATGACCAGAAAGAAACAACTTTCTTTAGAGACCCGTCAGTCCATTGTTGTGTTAAGGAAGAAGATACTCCATTAAAACAAGAAAATTTCACTGTGATCCCAAACTTTTGAACGGTAGTGTACATGAGTGTGTTTAACTTGTACACCACTGTTGTAAATACTTAAAGTGTTTTGAGCCCCCCTCGCATCATGGACACGACTCCCCACAGGTATATGGACGCAACGGATCACATTCACTATTTTCATTGTTTCTGTGTGTAAATAGCAGACACTGTGAATGTAATCTGTAGCCGCTATACATCTTTATGACATGTACACACGTGAAGGGAGGTCAGAAATAAAAATAGAGAAATACAGAAATAGAGAAAGAACCATGTCGACTTACAAACTAGAGCCATATTACAGAATTGTATAACAACGTTTAAGCCATATTTGGTGTGAGATGGACAAAGACTGGCCGAACTGTTCAGGTGAATTTATTTCTGTGCATGCTTGCCTGAAACGGGAGCGAGGTTAGACGGCTTTTGGCATCTGAAAATACTGCAAAACTCTGACAGGGATGACACAGATGAGGATACGACTACGGTCTTTAATAAACAGCACTGGCAGGGATGAACGCTCTGCTGTGGGATTTCTGTTGTTTCCCATCAGTTGAGACTGTCTTACATCCTTTGATCTCTTTCAGCTCTCACTAACAAGTAGAAGCCAGGTTAGGATCCGCTCTGGTCCGGTCTCCTTCTCGGTCACTTTTCTCCTTCACCGGTCTCCTTTTCTCTTCTTCTCTCTCTCCAACAACAACTTCTTCTTTGGTCTCTTTGGATCATGAGCTAGCATCTTCTTTTATCTGGCTGAGGACCTGTAGACGTCGGTGTGTGACGTGGTGCTGTGAAGTGTTACACAGTTCTCATGAGAGTCTCAAGTGTCAATGACAGAGACTCCCTATTAGAATTTTTTAGAATTTAGAATTTTTAGAATTTTTTACTAGAATTAGCCACATGTGTTTGCACACAGTGGAATTTAACCTCCACATTTAACCCATCCTTGCGGTGGAACACCCACATATGCACACACTAGTGAACATACACACTAGGGGGCAGTGAGTGGGCAGCCCTATCCATGGCGCCTGGGGACCAGTTGGGGTTAGGTGCCTTGCTCAAGGGCACCTCAGTCGTGGCCTGCCAGTCCACCGGGTCCCTAACTTTCAGCCGACCCATTATAAATCATCCATCCATCAATTACCTTCCGCTTTATCCCACTAGTCAGGGTCACGCGGGGGCTGGGGGGCTGGGGGGCTGGGGGGCTGGAGCCAATCCTAGTGTCATCGGTTGAAGGCGGTCCATCCATGTCACCAGTCCATCGCATGGCCAACACACACTCACAACTACAGCCAATTTAGAGTGAACGATCAGCCTAGCATGCATGTGTTTGGACTGTGGGAGGAAACCGGAGTACCCGGAGGAAACCCACTCAAGCACGGGGAGAACATACACTCTCCACACAGAACCGGGAATCCAACCCAAATGGCCTTGCTGTGAGGCGACAGTGCTAACCACTACACCTCCACTACACCTCCGTGTCACCCTATAAATCAGTACATCTTAAAAATGATTATACAGCTGTTATTTTAATGTATAGTTGTTACATACTGATGCTTTAAATAATATCTGCTGCACCCAAACAGTGCATAGTACATCTAACAAAGAGTTTTTAGGATCCAGCCTTGTGTCCACAGTTGCCTGCCAGTCATATAGTGATCTGTTTAAGTGCAAAAGCCAAAACTCACATAGTACACTCATTAGTAAACTGACCTAGTTCACGTTAGACCTTCAGACCTAGACAATAATCTATGGCTGTGCCATAATCATAAAATTTTTAATTAATTTAAAATAATTGTGATAAATAATGAAGTTGTTTGTAGCTATTGAAGTACAAGTCAGAAGTGGCCAGATTAACTGATGTTTGATTAATAGCTAATCCTTGTTGTACAAAGTGACACACTACACTATTGTTAGAGCTAATAAACCAACATTAGCACTGCCCTCCAAACATTACGTCAGTACGTCTGACCTCTCAGTGATACATTTCTTTTATTTCAGTAAATATGCTCAGCACACCCTGCACACTAATGTAAAACACTACTGTAGTCTTAAGGGACTGTGATCATCCCAAGTAATTTCTACTAGATGATTATGTAATAATTGTAACAAACTTATTAAGATAGAACAGTGATTGTTAATATATTAACATATTATGACATATAATATAAATCTGTGAAAATAAGCAGGTTTAGCTGAATATATTATAATTTAATGCCGGGGATCCACACCTCCTCACCTCTTTCAGTGTGACTGTTGGAGCTAATCACGTATAGAAGCACCTTATTATATTGGACAGTAAGTGGAGATATTGCTTTGAGGGGGTGGTATTCCATAGAGGCTCAGTGAATGGCTGAAATATATATATAAGTATAGTGATTCTTATCCAAACTATATGGCAAACGCGCTATTTTATTTTATATTATTATAATTATAATCTATTCTGAGGTACCACGATTGAATCACCCTTTTCAGATCCGTGGATCATGATGCAGGTTTACTCCTGTCGTTTGCCCCAGGGAGGGGGCACGCTCAGGAAGGGGGACTCTGCATCTGCTTGCCGTACAAATAACAATAAGCAAGTGTGTGTTTGCATATGTGTGTGTACGAGTGCGTACGGGCCCTTAATCAGATGCATGGTTTGACCTGTAGTGGGAGTGAGTGGCAGAGAAGGAGTTATTGATTGGATGGCATCACACATGCTTTTCTTCCCTCTCTGCGTCCACGGCTCCTGCGTGAAGCGTTCCCAGGAGTCGCTTTCAGCCGCAAACGCTTTGCTGTCCGGCAGCGTTCTGAGGAGGTGGGGGTGGGGGTGGGGGGAACACTCTCCCTGGATCAATAACGTGCTTTCCTGTTCTGTCGTCTTCCGCGAGGGCAGGGGTGTCAACCATGATTATGCTGTCGAAAAGACACACTGAAACACTGGAATGTTTTATTAACCTCTCCACTGTTTATCAAAATCAATATGGAGCTGTATTCTAGCCCAGTGCAGAAGAACTGCGCAGTATATTGTTTATTTATTGTTATTGTGATATTGACAGTATGCAAACGAGCGTCTAACCAATCAGTGTTAGTTTTAGTGTCTGCCGTGAGCGCTGAACACATTCCAGATGATAGAGTTGGAACTGTAGCATATTTATGTTTTGGCCAATACTGATATCACTACGCCAGTCTTCCTGTTATCATATCATATCATTTATATCAAACTCTGAGTCCCCTACATGACGCCCCATGAAGTCAAACTGGACAATAATGTAGATGTCCTTGGTATTGTGTGTTATAATTTCTTTCTAGGGTGTATTAGTTCTGCCTTTCTCTGCTATTGACATATTTTTATTTAGCCTAAATTCATGGTGATTGGATACCAGAGTAGTTTTTTGGTTAACGACTGGTATTAAAGAGTAGATCAGCTGCTATTTCACATTCAGAAAGAGAACTGAACACGTCTGCTATTTTAAATACAACTGTGCTCACCAGTCAGCTGCATGCCAATTTTTTGTTCATTCATTGAGGGTATCCCGCTACTCAGAGCCCCCTGCTATGCAAGCCCTGCAGGCCTGAATATACCTGCTGACCTGCTCACTGCAATCAGACTAAACTAAATATACCTGCTGACCTGCTCACTGCAATCAGACTAAACTGAATATACCTGCTGACCTATTCACTGCAATCAGACTAAACTGAATATACCTGCTGACCTGCTCACTGTAACTCACTACAATCAGACTAAACTAAATATACCTGCTGACCTACTCACTGTAACTCATTACAATCAGACTAAACTAAATATACCTGCTGACCTGCTCACTGTAACTCACTACAATCAGACTAAACTAAATATACCTGCTGACCTACTCACTGTAACTCATTACAATCAGACTAAACTGAATATACCTGCTGACCTGCTCACTGTAACTCATTACAATCAGACTAAACTGAATATACCTGCTGACCTGCTCACTGTAACTCACTACAATCAGACTAAACTGAATATACCTGCTGACCTACTCACTGTAACTCACTACAATCAGACTAAACTGAATATACCTGCTGACCTACTCACTGCAACTCATTACAATCAGACTAAACTGAATATACCTGCTGACCTACTCACTGTAACTCATTACAATCAGACTAAACTAAATATACCTGCTGACCTACCCACTGTAACTCATTACAATCAGACTAAACTGAATATACCTGCTGACCTACTCACTGTAACTCATTACAATCAGACTAAACTAAATATACCTGCTGACCTGCTCACTGTAACTCATTACAATCAGACTAAACTGAATATACCTGCTGACCTACTCACTGTAACTCACTACAATCAGACTAAACTGAATATACCTGCTGACCTGCTCACTGTAA
Organism: Megaleporinus macrocephalus; assembly: GCA_021613375.1. Lineage (NCBI taxonomy): Eukaryota > Metazoa > Chordata > Actinopteri > Characiformes > Anostomidae > Megaleporinus > Megaleporinus macrocephalus. The sequence goes on along the minus strand of CM038713.1, from coordinate 12,830,688 downwards.
CTCACTACAATCAGACTAAACTGAATATACCTGCTGACCTACTCACTGTAACTCATTACAATCAGACTAAACTAAATATACCTGCTGACCTACTCACTGCAACTCATTACAATCAGACTAAACTGAATATACCTGCTGACCTGCTCACTGTAACTCATTACAATCAGACTAAACTGAATATACCTGCTGACCTACTCACTGCAACTCATTACAATCAGACTAAACTGAATATACCTGCTGACCTGCTCACTGCAACTCATTACAATCAGACTAAACTGAATATACCTGCTGACCTGCTCACTGCAATCAGACTAAACTGAATATACCTGCTGACCTACTCACTGCAACTCATTACAATCAGACTAAACTGAATATACCTGCTGACCTACTCACTGCAACTCATTACAATCAGACTAAACTAAATATACCTGCTGACCTACTCACTGTAACTCATTACAATCAGACTAAACTAAATATACCTGCTGACCTACTCACTGTAACTCACTACAATCAGACTAAACTAAATATACCTGCTGACCTACTCACTGTAACTCATTACAATCAGACTAAACTGAATATACCTGCTGACCTGCTCACTGTAACTCACTACAATCAGACTAAAATAAATATACCTGCTGACCTACTCACTGCAACTCATTACAATCAGACTAAACTAAATATACCTGCTGACCTACTCACTGCAACTCATTACAATCAGACTAAACTAAATATACCTGCTGACCTACTCACTGTAACTCATTACAATCAGACTAAACTAAATATACCTGCTGACCTACTCACTGTAACTCATTACAATCAGACTAAACTAAATATACCTGCTGACCTGCTCACTGCAACTCATTACAATCAGACTAAACTGAATATACCTGCTGACCTGCTCACTGCAACTCATTACAATCAGACTAAACTGAATATACCTGCTGACCTGCTCACTGTAACTCATTACAATCAGACTAAACTGAATATACCTGCTGACCTGCTCACTTTAACTCATTACAATCAGACTAAACTGAATATACCTGCTGACCTACTCACTGTAACTCATTACAATCAGACTAAACTAAATATACCTGCTGACCTACTCACTGTAACTCACTACAATCAGACTAAACTGAATATACCTGCTGACCTACTCACTGTAACTCATTACAATCAGACTAAACTGAATATACCTGCTGACCTGCTCACTGTAACTCACTACAATCAGACTAAACTGAATATACCTGCTGACCTACTCACTGCAACTCATTACAATCAGACTAAACTGAATATACCTGCTGACCTACTCACTGCAACTCATTACAATCAGACTAAACTGAATATACCTGCTGACCTACTCACTGTAACTCACTACAATCAGACTAAACTGAATATACCTGCTGACCTGCTCACTGTAACTCATTACAATCAGACTAAACTGAATATACCTGCTGACCTGCTCACTGTAACTCATTACAATCAGACTAAACTAAATATACCTGCTGACCTGCTCACTGTAACTCACTACAATCAGACTAAACTAAATATACCTGCTGACCTGCTCACTGTAACTCATTACAATCAGACTAAACTGAATATACCTGCTGACCTGCTCACTGCAACTCATTACAATCAGACTAAACTGAATATACCTGCTGACCTGCTCACTGTAACTCACTACAATCAGACTAAACTGAATATACCTGCTGACCTGCTCACTGCAATCAGACTAAACTGAATATACCTGCTGACCTGCTCACTGTAACTCACTACAATCAGACTAAACTAAATATACCTGCTGACCTACTCACTGCAACTCATTACAATCAGACTAAACTGAATATACCTGCTGACCTACTCACTGTAACTCATTACAATCAGACTAAACTAAATATACCTGCTGACCTGCTCACTGTAACTCACTACAATCAGACCAAACTGAATATACCTGCTGACCTGCTCACTGTAACTCATTACAATCAGACTAAACTGAATATACCTGCTGACCTACTCACTGTAACTCATTACAATCAGACTAAACTGAATATACCTGCTGACCTACTCACTGTAACTCACTACAATCAGACTAAACTGAATATACCTGCTGACCTGCTCACTGTAACTCATTACAATCAGACCAAACTGAATATACCTGCTGACCTACTCACTGCAACTCATTACAATCAGACTAAACTGAATATACCTGCTGACCTGCTCACTGCAACTCATTACAATCAGACTAAACTGAATATACCTGCTGACCTGCTCACTGTAACTCATTACAATCAGACTAAACTGAATATACCTGCTCACTGCAACTCATTACAATCAGACTAAACTGAATATACCTGCTGACCTACTCACTGCAACTCACTACAATCAAACTAAACTGAATATACCTGCTGACCTACTCACTGTAACTCATTACAATCAGACTAAACTGAATATACCTGCTGACCTGCTCACTGTAACTCATTACAATCAGACTAAACTGAATATACCTGCTCACTGCAACTCATTACAATCAGACTAAACTGAATATACCTGCTGACCTACTCACTGCAACTCACTACAATCAAACTAAACTAAATATACCTGCTGACCTGCTCACTGTAACTCATTACAATCAGACTAAACTGAATATACCTGCTGACCTGCTCACTGTAACTCATTACAATCAGACTAAACTAAATATACCTGCTGACCTGCTCACTGTAACTCATTACAATCAGACTAAACTAAATATACCTGCTGACCTGCTCACTGCAACTCATTACAATCAGACTAAACTAAATATACCTGCTGACCTGCTCACTGCAACTCATTACAATCAGACTAAACTGAATATACCTGCTGACCTACTCACTGCAACTCATTACAATCAGACTAAACTGAATATACCTGCTGACCTGCTCACTGTAACTCATTACAATCAGACTAAACTGAATATACCTGCTGACCTGCTCACTGTAACTCACTACAATCAGACTAAACTGAATATACCTGCTGACCTGCTCACTGCAACTCATTACAATCAGACTAAACTGAATATACCTGCTGACCTGCTCACTGCAACTCATTACAATCAGACTAAACTGAATATACCTACTCACTGCAACTCATTACAATCAGACTAAATTAATATACCTGCTGACCTGCTCACTGCAACTCATTACAATCAGACTAAATTAAATATACCTGCTGACCTACTCACTGCAACTCATTACAATCAGACTAAACTGAATATACCTGCTGACCTACTCACTGCAACTCATTACAATCAGACTAAACTGAATATACCTGCTGACCTGCTCACTGCAACTCATTACAATCAGACTAAACTGAATATACCTGCTGACCTGCTCACTGTAACTCATTACAATCAGACTAAACTAAATATACCTGCTGACCTACTCACTGTAACTCATTACAATCAGACTAAACTGAATATACCTGCTGACCTAGTCACTGTAACTCACTACAATCAGACTAAACTGAATATACCTGCTGACCTACTCACTGCAACTCATTACAATCAGACTAAACTGAATATACCTGCTGACCTACTCACTGCAACTCATTACAATCAGACTAAACTGAATATACCTGCTGACCTGCTCACTGTAACTCATTACAATCAGACTAAAATAAATATACCTGCTGACCTACTCACTGTAACTCACTACAATCAGACTAAACTGAATATACCTGCTGACCTGCTCACTGTAACTCACTACAATCAGACTAAACTGAATATACCTGCTGACCTGCTCACTGTAACTCATTACAATCAGACTAAAATAAATATACCTGCTGACCTGCTCACTGTAACTCATTACAATCAGACTAAACTAAATATACCTGCTGACCTACTCACTGTAACTCACTACAATCAGACTAAACTGAATATACCTGCTGACCTGCTCACTGTAACTCACTACAATCAGACTAAACTGAATATACCTGCTGACCTGCTCACTGTAACTCACTACAATCAGACTAAACTGAATATACCTGCTCACTGCAACTCATTACAATCAGTCTAAGCTCAATATACCTGATGACCTACTGCAGTTAGTGAGGCCCCAGTTACTTTGTACACCTGCTGATATTCTGTGGTATATTATGCTTTCAGTTTGTGTGTTTGACACTACTATCTCAATAATAACAATGCAAAGCTAAGCTAACCTCAGTGACTATCTAACTATCTACCATTTGTATTTACATGTTGGTAGAACCAATAGTGCTGTTGGTTTATGTTAAATACTACCGTTAACATTATCCTGTGTGGGGTCTGTTCTGTGGATTGGGGGTGTAGGCTGAACATTTTCTACTCAGATGATGAGTGTTAATTTTTTCATCTTGAAATGTTCATCTTATCATTTCTCATGGCCTGTCTTTTCTTTTCTTCCCTCGCTTCCCTTGTTCTGCCTTTTTCTCCTTTTCTCAGTCCTCGCCTTAAAATCATGTTTTCTTTTTTCACAAGCCCGTAAGCGTACTGTGCAATAGTAATAATAATCTGTGCAAAACAGTGAGCTGTATGCAGTTATACGGATTAAACGAAGCTTTGATGCAAAAAATTTATGTTGATTCTTAGTAATCAAGTTACTCGAGTTTCTCGAGGAATCGTTTCAGCCGTAGTGGCATCACAATCAATTTTTATGCTACTTCAGGCTGCAATTGTGTCTAAATCGGATCAGATTCATTCTTTTTTTTCTCTTTTCCATATCTGATCCAAGATTTTCTGATAATTCAGGCTGACATAGATACCTAGTATTGAATCTATGTCTTCTCTACCAGAAGGCATAGATTCATCTACCAACCCAAGCTTCTGGGCTGTGATGAAGCAAGTTGTTCACATGATCTAACAAAAGTAAAACATATCTCATACGTTAATAAATATGGATATTTATATACACCAACCAGCCATAACATTAAAACCACCTCCTTGTATCTATACACGTTGTCCATTTTATTAAAACTACTGACCATATAGGAGCACTTTGTAGTTCTACACTTACAGACTGTAGTCCATCTGATTTGCTGCATACATCATTTATCCATTACTTTTTAAAGTGGGGTATTAAAGTATGTAGAGAATCAGATGGACTACAGTTTGTAACTGTAGAACTACAAAGTGTACCTGTATTGTAAATGGAGCTCATAGACCAGACAATATATATATATATATATATATATATATATATATATATATATATACAGTGAAAAACATGTTTTTTTTATTTTAAGTTTTCTACATCATTTGAACACACCAATGGTCATTTCATGAGGAATGGACCAAAAGAAGTGCTCCAAAAGTGTTAATGACACTTTATTAGTTTAATTTTTAACAACACAAGTAACACCACAATTAACACAACACACACAAAAGGAAAAGAAAAAAAACAATGGAGGGTGGCTACAATATTATCTGCAAACATACCATATAACAATAAATACAATAAAAATTAAGATGAATATTATATTATCGTGATCCTACAAGGCCTTAACAATAGCATTTGACCAGTTCTGAATTGTGTCAGTCTTCGCTTTATAATATCTAGCTGTGGCCCTCTCCAAAATAAGAATATCTAAGAAAAAGCAGTGCCAAGAAGATGATAACAGAATATCTGGCATAAACCATACCTTCAGAATAGACTTTTTAGAGGAAGTTCTGGCTCCATTGACTTACATTGAAAGTAAAGCATGTTTTTGTTCTCTCCTGTAGTAATAATAAGTCGCAATTTTGAAGATACTTGTTTTTCATTGGACAGCGATGAGTAAATTAGCGAGGCCTCCTACTGTATTTGCTTTATCAGAGGATTTCAAAGCGCTCGTGTGCATGTACGTGTGATATTACGTGCCAGATTCTCCGTAATGTCTTTCTAGTGTGTGCGCATGTGCGCTCAAGCTTATAAGTCTATTTATTGATCTGTTAATCGAGAAGCCTCATCAGCGCTCGTAACAGGCAGCTGTGATGTGGCAGTGCTGAGGATCAGAAAGAGGAAGAGCTGAGAGTGATTTCACGTGGTCGTCTCACGGAGCGCTCGCTTGTGTTCTTCTTATGTTTCCGCTGTCAGTCACTGTTGACACATAATGAGCTGGAGTTTGATGTGCAACCTTCAGCTGCGTCCTTCACTCAGTTAAAGATTTTTTTCACGTTTATGTAAATGGAGCGCAGAAGAAATTCCTCCAGCAGAGCTCTCAGCCACATGTTATTGTCTATAGCCGTACAATGTTGTTGTCATACAACAGAGTTGTTTTGGAGATGTTAATAGACCAGCAGGATAAAGTCTTTGAAAACTTTGTGTCACTGGTTCTAAAATGTTGGTAGTATTGCTTTTGGAGTGATTTTAAAAGAATGTTTAAAGCGTCCGGTTAAATTAATAGTTCACTGAAAAGTCTTATTTGCATAATTTACCTTTTACCCCAGATGCAGCTGATCAGCCAGGATGTTTTGGTGTGTGTGGAGTCTTTGACATTTACCAATTGTTAGCTTTTAGCAACAGAGCAAAGCTAAGGAAGCTTTAAAGAACTACAGACCCCCAACATGCACTAGGATAAAAACTAGGGGTGTAAGAAAATATCGAAAATATCGAATATCGGGGATATTATTTTTCGTGATACTGTATCGATTCTCAAAAACACAGTATTGATACACAGATTCCTGTGTTTAAACCTCTGACCACTAGATGTCAGTGTTGTAATCCATTTTCGGCTCCACTCCAACATTAACAAGCAGCACAAGGGCGCAATGCTATTGTAAGCATTGACAAACCTGTTCATATAGTGGTGTGTTTTAATAGTAGGATCAGAAAAATCTCAATATATGCTTGCAGTATCGCAGAATATCATGATATATTGAATCGTGACCGCTGTATCACGATACGTATTGTATCGCCAGGTTCTTGCTAATACACAGCCCTAGTTAAAACTACATTGTAGTTCTACAGTGGTCCATCTGTTTTTCTACATACTGGGTGTGTCTTAAAACCTAGTGAGTGCTTACATATACAGCATTTCACGTCATAGTATGCGCTCCTGACATGTAGGCTGTCTCAATTCTTAAACCTTAAACATGCTGTCTACTGAGGAGCCTTATTTAGAGCTGATTTTAAGGAAGCATCGAACGCTTCCTCAGCTGCTAAGGCAATCCCATGATGCAATACAGGCAAATCTACGAGCAGTGAAGTGGTTTTAAATGTAAGTTATTTTGATTCTCTCTGGAGTTTTAATGTGTTTCTTGTAATGTAATCACACAAACAGTATTTTATTATCAACTCTGTAACGAGTCATTGACCATTTAGCAGTTTTATACTCGAGCCATTAGCATTTAAGATTTTTAAGCTTCGGGTTATGGTTTTGCATGCTGGCTGGTAGCTTAGTAACCAGCTAAACCGGTGGTGTGCTGCAGTGGGCGGGAACAAGCCGTGACGCAGTCTCTCTCTAACTAGAGCGTCTCAGTAATCTGTTTTATGAGGAGAGATGAGGAGAGAACACTGCTACTTAAACAGCTGCCTACATAGACAGCCTACTTACACACTCACTAGGGTTTGAGACAGACCCACTGTGTTTCCCTGTTCTTCCATGATCAGGACCACCATGGAGCAGGTATTATTTGGGTGGTGGTGAAACTGACGTGGTGCTGGTGTGTTGTTATGTCTGGTGCTGGTGTGAGTGGAGATGGAAGGGGATGTACTTAATAAGTGGCTGGGCAGTACTTGTACCATGACATGTACTGAACATAGTATAGTATAGAGTGCCAGTAGCATTCGTTTATTAATAATCACGATTGCTTCATTATAGGGAACATTTCTCCTCAATTTGATATTCAAAATCTTAAGCCATTATTTCAAAATATTCAAATAGTTATTTGACAAATATTCAAATAGTACACCTCCACAAGTCCAGCCTAAGTGTAAAAAGCATCATGATTTCAATAAGCGTCTCTCTATTACTGCACTACATGAAGCCAGACCTGTATCACACATCCACAGCAGGTGAGACGTAGGGTTGAATTCTGTCAGTCAGGTCAGATTTGGCCTTTCAGTACGAAGCTTAACTGTTCGCATTATCTAGCAATCAGAAAATCCACTGCCATGAGATTCTGTGATGATCATAGTTTAATGCAACAGAGTTGTGAAACATGTTAAAGCATTAAAATGTGTAGCAGGATTTGAATTTTGGCCTTGTTGTAACAACCATATTGAGTTGTGAATAACGAGACATGCAACACACATGTGTTTATGTCTACAATAAGCTCTAATATCCTCTTTTCTTTTGATTTTTATTTTACTTCTAACATTAAAAAAATAATACATTTACTGCCTGCTACTATATAATTGATATATAGATATTGATAGATATTGATATATATGATATTATATAATCTCTTATTTAGGAAGCCTTGTCTACTCCTTTAATTCCGTTCAAACATAATCACCGATAAATTAAACTAAATCAATGAATAAACTAATGTAATAATAATGTAATAATTTAATAATCATTTGATTTAATAATTTAATTTTTGAAATTATTTTTAGATGGAAATAAAACCAGAAGGCCTGAAAATGTTAAACAAATTCACAAACTGTAACTTCTGGGATTGTTAGGCCTCTGTATCTCTCTTTATACAGCATAAATAAAAAAAAAAAATTAAAAAATAAATTTGCACAGATCAGTTGTTTGCTTGTGTGTTTGTGTGGTCAGGCTGACCTGGCTGGTTGTTCCTGCTTTGTAAATAGACTGACTGGCTGCTTTGTATGTATATATACAGTAAATCAGGGCAGATAATTACAGACTGGCCGTCCCTGTTGCGTTTAAAATGCTGGCAGACGTCTTCTGAGCCGCTAGCCGAGCTTACCAACCACTCCACCTCAGCTTCTCTCATCAGTGTGCCACCAGCGCATGTTCTCGTGGATGTTTTTTAAAGCGTGCCACATGGCAACTTGTGGTTCGAATTCTATTCCGTCTATAAAACTTGGTTTTAAATGAGCTCGAGTTTGTTTACACTACCTGGAGAGACCCTGTGATGGTTCAGTAACCTGTAAAGGAGAATTCCACATTCTAAATTAAATCTTTACCATGTCCAAACAAAAGTGGCTTATCCTGAGAGTCAGAATGGTCCACAGTGTCTGTGATGGGAACCAGGAGAGGTTATTATATGAAATGGTTGTGAATAGTCAGGCTGATGTCTGACACATTGTTTTATGGCAGTTCTGAGATAAGGTTTGGGTCTGAAATGTTTCTTAATTAATTTATTTGAATCCATTTGAGGCAGAGGGGTACATTCAGGGTTTTGAGGAGGCAAAATAGTCACCAAAGAAAACCATTTTTTTTCCAGATTAATGACTATTTTACTGCTAAAATAGTCATTAAATAAAGTTAATACATTATATTTAACATTACATAAAAAAAGACGTGTATGTTTACTGGTGGGTTTGGATAGTAAATAGAAATCAGGCGTCAGGACTTCTGGTTCCAATCACCACCACGGTAAAGAAACCAGTAAGTCTGTAAGTTTCTCTACAATGAGCCACATCACACTCTGAATGCCTATTTACTTCCTTCCCAATATGCAGAAATTTTGAAGAATTGGTGAAATTCCCCTTTCATGGATAAGAAACTCTAACCAAAAGTAAGGCACAGGCTCTATAGTGCCCTCTGGTGGAGTTCAGACAACTCATGGTTCTTATGGGAGTGTATAACATTAGAAACAAGCTCATTTGCATATAAAATTTCCAAATTTAATATTTGTTTTACTTTTATGACTGGTTCATTAAGATGATTGGTTCATTAATAAATAAACATCTTCATACCGTGATATAGTAAAGGGTGGTTCATCTGGTAAACTCAGGTGTGAGTTTTATTGATATACAGGGAATAACAAACAAACAGAGTGAAACACAGTAACGTCTAACTCAGAAGCTGGGCGGAGAACACCAGCAGCATGCCCTCAGTCGCCTCCCAGCCTCTTATATCGTCTGTTATATCTGAAGTACGTCCACTTTAGGTAGTGGACATAAAGAGACGGCTTGTCTTAATCTTAGTTGTCATAGACACCAGTGTGATTGCTGCACATCCTCTTATATCACCTGAGAATCGGCTGAGACGCGGTCCAGCTGGTACTGATAGCCTGAAGTGTCTGATGATCAGAATTAGGGATGCACCAATACTACTTTTTCCTTACCGATATCAATACCCAAACCAGCTTTTCAGGTATCTGCCAATACCGAGTACCGATACTGATACCAACTCTGACTTAAATGCTTGATATATGACTATAAATCCTGATATTTATAGTGTTCCACTTTTTATATGTTGTATTTTTTAAGTCTTATCCTGAACATAATATAATAACCTTGAAAGAACAACATTTACTGGTTGAGTAACTGCACATTAAAAAGTTTCTGAGCTATTAAAAAAAATAAATTGCCGCAATGCAGAAACACGTGCAGCTGTTTAGTCAATAAGCTTCATGGTACCGGCGCTCTCTATTGCTGATACCGATACACACACTGTAACACACTGTGTGTAAGTGCCAGTATCGGCGCCGATACCGATACGGTATCGGTATCCGTGCAACACTAATAAAAATCATAAGCGTGTGCGACGCACATATGATGCAAACACAAGCTGCTAAAGCAGATGAAGTCTACTTAATTAAAAATTCTGTTCCACCTTAAATAATGCAGCGGTTACATTTAGGCACATGTAACCGCAACTCCATTTAAGGTGGAACAGACAGTTAAACCTAAAAGCTGTTGGACGCAAAACAGGTTAGCACCAGTTTTACCGGGCCTGTGGGGCTAGTGTTATAGAAAGCAGTAGAAATCTGTAGATTGAGTTTAGCTGTTATTAATTTGCACAGCATGAACATTTCACTGCTTAAGCATTTAATCATAATTTTATTAAAAACATATACACCCCCTGGAAGCTTCCTCACACCTCCTTGTATCTGTCTGTTCTCTTTGTCCATTTTATCAGATTCACTTACTACATATGTGCACTGTGTAGTTCTACAGTGGTCCATCTGTTTCTCTACATACTTGGTTTCCCTGTTCTTCCATGATCAGCACCCCCACAGGACCACCATAGAGCAGGTGTTATTTGGGTGGTGGTGACACTGACGTGGTGGTGTGTTATTATGTCTGGTGCTGGTGTGAGTGGAGATAGAAGGGGATGTACTTAATAAAGTGGCTGGTCAGTATTTGTATCATGACGTACTGAAATCATCAGAGTTTAATTATAGAGGAATGTAAAGGTGTTATTACTGATTTGCAAACTAGCACATTTTGAACTGTATCAGTACAAACCAGAGCTACATGTAGCCTCTGTGACTGCACTGAATCTTTTAAGAGAAAAAATACCTCTCGAAGATTTTCACCAGCACAGCTAGAACCTTCTATCAACCAGCAGATACGCGTGAGCAGTCAGGGGCTAACTAATCAGGCCCCTCTCCCCCAGAAAACGCTGTAGTGCTGAGCTAATCTCAGCTCTTCAAAGCAGACGCTCTCTCTGCCATCTTACAGGGATCTCCGTGCTGTGGCGCTTGCGGGGAAAGGGGTTCCCGTCTGTTTGGTGTGGGTTTTGTGGGTTTGTTTGGCTTTAAGTCTTCGGATCCAGGCCTTTTCTTTCGTATGGCAAGGTCACGTCAGCCTGATCTTCACTCCATTGTTTTGGTGCTGTGTAATCTGCTGGCCTACGCATTCGGGTTAAGAAAGAAAGCATCTAAAAAAAAAACAACAAGTGGAAATCAGGCTAGAACGTTTCCTGAGCGTCTTACGCTGCACTGCCAATGCGTCTAAGCCTTCCTCACTGAAGCCTGTAGGGCAAGAGAGGCTTCCAGCACGGTGACGTCCAGCCGGCTGCTCGCGCTTTGTTTACAGTTGCGCTTGGCCTCGAGCGGGGCCACAGTCAGCCATCGCATTCGTCTCGACACAGGCTCGTCTAGTGAATCTAATAACCCGGAACATGATGAGACGGGATTTAAAACCTTCTTCTCTCATGTAGGCAGTGGGCCTAGGTGTCTTCATTTCCACAGTTTATTTTTCTACATCATTTAAATACGACAGCTGCTTTTTGTATTGTGTGAAACCTTCATGACGAATGGACCAATAGAAATGCTCCAAAATAGGCCCTGAAAAAGTTCTGGTTCTATGACTTACACTAAAAGTAAACAGGTTTTTGGTGATGCATGTTATTGTTTGTGACAATATGCACAGTTGCAGTGTAAACCTGCCTTTAATTAAAGATGGGCTGTTAATTAGCTGATTAAGACCAGGATTGAGAAGCAGTGCTGAGCTGTGTTCAGCAAAAGTTCCATCCTTCATTGTTACATGCAGTTTTGGGGAAATTGCGATATTGCAGTGCAGGACTGTGACAATGTGCAGTGTGAAGTAAGGACATTTATTAACCCTTTAATGCACAAGCTAAGCAAGCCCCTTCTAATGCACAGCATGAGTCAAACTTGAGCCATATTCATTTCCTCTGTTATTGTATGTATTGCTCTTTGGTGTATCTGTTTACATCAGTTTAATTAATTATTTAATGTTTAAACTGCGTATTAAAAATCTTTTTTTTTGACTGTAAATCATTATTTATTAACTTCATAAACATGAAAAGTTTTAGTAAATATGTTTCTGACTACAGTTGTTTACAAATGTCAACAGTTCCTATCCAATTCCATAGTAAACACCCATGTTGACCCATGTTTTGCGTTAGAAGGCCAGTAAATTGAGGAAATCAAGTAAAACAAGTAAACTAAGGAATTTGTGGAGGCTTAAATGATTAAATTAATTTATTGCAAACAAAATCAAATCTCAGTCAGGTTACATTTGACCCAGGTTGTGCATCAAAAGGTTAATTATGCCATCTAACTTGACTCATCAGCACTCCTCCTGCCTCCAGGCTCTCGAGTCATTACCAACTTGTGCCACAGTGTGGACATAGTCATACGTAAAGTTACACCCCTAGTGTAGAATAGTGGTGAGAGCAATCTCACAGAAAAAAATCAAATTTAAACAAATTCCCTGTGCTCCAAATATTCCATCAGCCGAGATATGGGTCTGAAGCCACGAGGCTAATGCAGCTAACAATCAGAATCAGAATCAGAATCAGAAATACTTTGTTGATCCCAGGAGGAAAAAACACAGAATAAAACAGAATAAACACTCTAATAATAATTTAGAAAGAAATTTGCAATATATACACATATATAAGTCTTATAATACAATAGAAGAATTACAAGTTTAAAGGAAATTTATCACACCTAAAATCTTCCTCTGTGATCTACATTTTAAATCTTTTAGCCTTGTAGCACCAGTTCTAAACTAAAGCAGCAAACTTGGGACACCAAACATGTCTGATCTGATCAGCTGGGTTTTGCTGTAAAGGGAAAACTATAAACCAGTCAGTCAACAAATCATTCCGAGTGAAGTTCTTTCAGAAGTAAAGGTCAAGGTGAGAAGATGCTCATTAGTTTTTTAGGATTTTTGTACTCTGTGAATCCAGTTAGCAACCTGGAGATTAGACAAAATTAGCAGGTACATTATTGCACAGTTTAGATTTGGTCCTTATCTCGTCACTGTACCATTTTATCTCGTCACCATGTACAATTTGTCAGAACGGGGGGACAAAATCCCTCTTAAACACAGGAAACAGGAGTTTGTTTGTGGAATTTAGTCATCAGAGATCATCACAGAGATCTTGTTTATAATTAGGACTGTATACTCAGAAGAATCTGTTGATACAGCACATATCATTATACAGAGGTTAATTCAATCAGCCGCTGGATCAGTGCAGTGGTGTGCTGGAGCTCAGAGCACCAGCTTTGGGACTGTATGGTCACTGACAGGACACGACTGAAGTGCCTTTGAGCAAGGCATCTAACCCTCGACTGCTCCCCGGACGCTGGGGATAGGGCTGCCCATCTCTCCAGGCAAGTGTGCTCACTGCCCCCTAGTCCAGAGGTCAAATAGAAAACAAATTATAATTCTAACTATATTGTGACACACATACGAGGTGATATATAGTGTTAGAAAAGCTAGATTACTACACTGCTGTCCAGCAGTCGAGGGTTTGAATACAACAAAAAACGAACCACTGTCTGTCACAATTGTTTTCATGCAAATTATTAATACAGATCGTTACTGTTGTTGAGGATCGATTCAATAATACAAAACATAATATTGTGATACTCAAGTATATCAATATTTTTATACACTATTTTGTTGATGTCCGGTCCAATTAAACAGAGGGCATTTAATGAACCTTGCAGCATGTTGATGATATTCACTGTATGCTTGGAACTTTATAACTGTAAACAATGGTAAATATTCATATTCATATTCATATTGCTCTGCTGTTTATGCTGCTCCTATATACTAAGTTTAATAGGAATCACAAGACGGCAGTCCCAACAAGTCAGAGTGGTTCATCTAAACTCAGCAGCATGGTGGCCAAAGATCACTCTTATGTCCAGTCTTGGTGACGCTGATGTCTTCTCAAGGTGAACAGGTTCACCCAGACCCAGTTTAGTGTCAACTAACAGACAAGACCTGTACAAACAAGCTGGCCTTTTTGGTGATGTGTTCAACAGCATCTCTCTATCTGACACACAGACACAGACACACACACACACACACACACACACACACACACACACATATATATATATATATATATATATATATATATATATATATATATATATATATATATATATATATATATATATATATATGTGGAGCAGTTCCGTAACCAGCAGACAGGGGGAACTGTAGGACCTTGCTATCTTTCAGGCCAATCAGAATACAGGCATCATTGTGATAGGCTCCTCACTGGCAAAGCTTTCTCTACACTGTTGTCTCCCGACTGCCGACGACTCTCCATCTCCCTCTTCCCCCTGCTATCTCTCTCTTTCTCTCTTTCTCTGTCTCTCGCTCTTTCTGTGTCTGTCTCGCTCACATGCTCGAGCCTCACTCACTGGCTCTGTCCTCCTCTCGCTCTCTCCCTCTCTCTCCCTCTCTCTCTCTGCCCCTCTCCTGTCGTGGCTAAATTAGATGCAGAGAGGGGGGACTCCATCGCGGCTGCTTCCATTGATACTCGAAGGATTAGATTTTTTGAAATCGGAGTCTGTGAGGAGGAAGGATTTTGGCCAGTAAGTAGAACATCATCTATAGAAGCTGCTGGATTTACATCGAGGTATAATAGTTTCTGGGTTGAGGCAAGGGGAGTGGGGGTGGGAGGCCAAGAGAGGGGGGATTCTAATTACGGATAAGGATCAGCGGAGGATGGACGTGTAATTTCCATTCAGGGAAATCTGCTCTAGGTGATTCTCCATGCTTCCTTGTCTTTTCCTTTGTGCCGGATTCGTGTGATGGCATGTTGGAAGTGGCTTCTTGTCCGCTGCAACAGCTGTGCAAGGCTGGCCCCCTTCGTTTTCTCCTCTCTCTCCCCCCCCCCCTCTCCAGATCACTGCATTACGTTGACATTGTCAAAGCGTCGCATGATTGATAGCCCTAGCAGCGCCTACCATGTGTCACCAAGTGGTCATGCGTCCGCTTGCGGGAGCACAAAAGACGTCGCCGCAGTGCTTGAAAAGACAAAGCAGATGGGTCCGGGCTCAGTCTGTTGATGATGTCAGGGAAGCCGGCTTCTGCTTTTGTTCACCTGCGCGAGCGTGTGGGTTACGTCGGCAGGCTGCGTAATTATGCACTGGTTAACAGCAGACGCGGCTGCACTGAGCGCCTCCGGGAGGCTGGCTCGCGTGTATTTGTCAGTTTACGGAGAGCCCGATTGCTCAGTTGTGGTGCACGGTCAAGGTTATGACCGGCACAGGGATAGAGGACCAGACACCAGGAGAGGATGACCTCCGATCTCCATCCAACTTATTAAATGGCAGGTTGTCTGATCCCTGTCTTTCTAAAGCACTGAGCCTGAGTCCTCTCGTAGGTGTGCTGTTGGGTGCTGCATTACGTTAATCATTTACGGTGACGGTGCTGAGCACCCTCCTGAATCACTCTTACAGGTAAGCTTCTCATCAGTGGAGTAAGTACACTGCAAATCAGACTTTTTGGTTCCTGAAAGTTCAAATGATGGACAGTCGACGTAAAGGTTCCAGTCCGGATCTCTCTTTTCTTTTCTTTTCTTTTTTTACTATGGGTGTCCGTGGTCGTTTAAAGCCCAACAAGAAGAGGCTCTCTCACGTGGAAAAGCTGACAGACATGGGTGTCTCTTTTTTCGCAGGGGGTGTTGTGGATAAAGACCTCCGCCATTACCTTAACCTCCGCTTCCAGAAGGGATCGGTGGACCACGAGCTCCAGCAGATCATACGGGACAACCTCTACCTCCGCACCGTGCCCTGTGAGTAACCCTGTACTTCAATCCCGTCTTCTAGAAACCCTGAAGCTGGGTTGGCTGAAACTTGGGCTCTCAATTTAGTTTGCTGATTATGCATGGCTGAAAGTGACCTTTTCACATTTCATGCTTACTCTGAAGACGCTCTTGGAATTTTAACTGGTTTGCTCAGAGTTTTGGGCCGAACCACAGCCAGCAGCAGCGGTGTGCTCTGTATCAGTTCCAGTAATGAGGAGGATGCCGTTGCATTAGTGTTTGGGTGCTGCAAACTAAGTGAATCATATTTAAGACAATCAACCAAGAGCTGTTGGTCGTGATGGTTGTGAGATACATTCATTTTGAGCAGATGTTTCAGTTGCATGGCAGTTAACTAGAAGAATCCACTCACTGGCTTTTTCTCAGGCTAGTATGTTTTGGGGTGGTGAACC
Source organism: Megaleporinus macrocephalus (assembly GCA_021613375.1). NCBI lineage: Eukaryota > Metazoa > Chordata > Actinopteri > Characiformes > Anostomidae > Megaleporinus > Megaleporinus macrocephalus. Next base: position 12,813,901 of record CM038713.1, on the reverse strand, counting down.
AAACAAACAGCCTTTCAATCTGATCCTCTCCGGTAATGATGTGCTATCTTAATGCTTTTGTTGTGTTTACTCAAAGAACACGTACAGGATATATAACAAAGCCAGAACATTTCAAGATTGTATTAAAAACAACTTTGCTGAGCATAAATACATAATTAGTAAAGGAATACAACGGAATACAATACAATTAATAACATGTGTGTGTAATCTCAGTCAATTCACCATTAAAGACAGCATGGTGCTTCTTTCATACAGTGATAGGAAACACTGTTTCATGTAGAAAGCTTTAATTTCACCTGCTGGGCTATTTTGCTATAACCATCTTGTACCTGAATACATTACCAACTACTCTGAAGGCAGATTTCAGTGATTTAAAGGGGGCAGTTACTCTGAATATGCAAATTGCAGCTGTTGGAACAAAACTTCTGTCTCTGTTTGTAAAGTATGTCATATTTTGGCATTAGTAGAAAATGCCTGTTGCCTTTTACACTACATATTAATTTCACCACGTGTTAAATTAAAAAAGAAATGGACCAGAATAACATAACTTGTATTAAAAGTATGTTTTTCCCCCCTTTTCATTTTGGAGATACAACAGCAGCAATATGAAGGCTATGAAAAATATATCTCCATTTTTGGAGCTTTTCAATTATCTATATTATTTGAATGAAACAGGTGCCCTTAATATCCTGTGAAGGTTTCATGGTGAATAGACCAATCGAAATGCTCCAAAATTAACATGCATTGAAAGCAAAGACCGTTTATTGGAGACAGCGATGATGTACACAAGAAACGAGGTGTTGTAGGTTTATCTAAATAGGTTCTTCTATAGCCTTACTTTGTGTTCTGTTCCTCGATCCTGATTCGCGCCCAGCCAGGCTGAATCAGTATGTAATTCTCAGTGCGAGTTGTGTTTCAGCCACCGTGTGTGTGGTGTGTATCGCGCTGTTTTGGATTTAGGTGATGCTGAAGCAGTAAGACGGAGGTTCAGCCTCGTAAATTCCTTTTTAAATTGGTGCCATGACCCGGATAATATCTGAAGATCTCTATTCATCTGGGATTGGAAAGGCTAGGTGAAGTTTTAAAGACGCTTTAACCGGCTGGCTCCCTCGCCATTGAACCCAGAGTGAGCAAAACAGCCGAGGCCATCAAGCCCATTCCATCGAGTCACGGCTATTTGACAGCCGTTATTAATTCCGAGTGTTCTTTGTTTTCCTTATGCTTCGACGTTCCTCTTATTGCCTATAGGCTTTTAGTTTCCCGTCGCCTCTTTGCATTCGTTTAAACTTTTCCTTCCTTCCATCCTTCTCCATACTGTGTACTCTGGCACCTCAATATTGTCTTCCGCTCTGCATCTATAGTTTCCTCACTCATCCCGCCTGTTCAGTCTCTCTCACTCTCTCTCCCTGTCGTCCTCTCTCGCTCGGTGTCTCAGCCCGGGGTTTCCAAGGCAACCACCATCTCTTCTCCAGGCCTGCCTGCCGACGGTTCCCCCTCCCCCTCCATAGCACAGCACAAAACACATCACAATTACCGAGCGGCTGGCTAAAATGATGCCTTTGATTTATGCTCGTGCTGCGCAGTCATGAACGCTCGGTTCTGGAAGTATTCCTCCCGTACAGAGAGTCATTAATGTAAGCGAACAGCCCTGCTAGGAAATGTAGAGGAGGAGGGATTGGAAGAGACAGGACAGGGTAATGCTTTAACTGTGCCTTAGACATACTGTGCATACTTGCTGAGGGAGGAACTAGAAGGCGACTTGGGTGGCTGATCCCGCCGGGCGATTAGAAACACTTCAGATCGAGGTCCGCTCGCGCTCGTCTCGCAACCCCTAAGGAACAAAGACATTGACTGAGTTTCTGTGTCACTGGTAATTAAAGCAGAATTCTGTGTGGATTCGTATCCGTCGTTTCCGTTCACGTAACTCACCCACCGCTCTGCTCTGCTGGTCCAGTGCTGCGCTGGCAGGGATTTCACTGTTTACTTTTAGTGTGTCTTTCTATGAGCAGTCGTTCTGCCAGTGTCTTGCCGCTCGCGGTCAGCTGCATGCTTATTGAACCCAGAGAGGTCAAAGCAGCCATAAATACACCATGTCATCTCTCTCTGAAGGTTCGAAGGTCGTGGGGTGGCCTGTTTAAATTTAGAAATCCTGTCCTTGTCTCCATCGCTTGCCGGTCTCTATCCTAAAGCTACTGCCCGTGGCCTCGTGGGTACGACTCCAGTGACACAGAAGCTACTGTTAAGCATGCACAGCTGCAGATTGCTGAAAGACCCCCTGCCCCTCTCATCTTTGCTGTTTGTTTCTCTTTCCTAGTGTGGCATATGTTGTCCTTTCAATTTTCTAAGGGTCTGTAATTACATACATATATATATATATATATATATATATATATATATATATATATATATATTCACATTTACCCATATACACTTGGGCACATTTAATTTAAAAGCTTTTTTTGCTCAGCATATGTTGGTGTGTTTATTTAACCCTTTTCGAGCTTTTCCTTGTGGAAGCCCAGTACTATAAACAGTTCTCATCTAATACCTGCTTTAACTGCTCAGTACTTCATTAAGCTAAATCAAGATTTGCTGCTGAAGGAACTGAATACATTCATACAATGTCTGGGGCGTCCAGGAGAAATCTGGAACTAACCTTTATTCTTCAAACTGGAGCTCAATATATGATCTACATTTTATATTTATATTTGTTACTTTATATTGTATTTATGCTTATTTACATCTGTTCTAGTGATATCTGGTGTTCTTGCTGGTCTTACTGCTAAAATAAATGATGTTAAACAATTAGCTTAGGTGCCTAATATATATATATATATATATATATATATATATATATATATATATATATATATATATATATATATATATATATATATATATGCAAAGACTTACATGTAGTCCTGTGCTTCAATCGCTCCCTTACACAAGTACTAGCCCAAGTTTCCTGGTACTAAATCACTACATCATTAGGCTGCAGAGATTAGGTCTGTTGGTCAATGTGACTTACAATAGAGTAGCTATTAGCATGCGAAGCCGAAAGAGTAGTACGGATAACTCCGATGGCTGTTTGCCTGTGCTAACCGTTGAAAACTCCTGAACTAGAGGATCAAGGCTGTTCTGCTGGGCCACTACACTGCTGCAGTGCTTCAGCATCATCCCACTGGCTCTAGCCCCAGTGCCCAAGCGGTCACAGCGCGGAGTCCGGCGCTCCTCTCCCCCCCGCAGGCCGCCGCACTGTCTCTTTCTGTCAGTCACTTTGACGGGCGGACGTCAGGATGCATCACGAAGGGCCTGTTCTTCCGCAGGGCAGCAGGGGCCGTGATGAGCGCACAGCACTAGTTCAATTAGGCCTGCCTGTTTACCCCTCTGTCTCTGGTTCGCTGCATCCCCTCCCATGCATGAAGACCCTGCATTTACCCACCATCAGGGGTGCAAGTTTTTCAGGTTGCTTATTGCTGCTGTTGGAACAAAAGCTCTCCATTTTTAGCATGAATATCATGATAAATAGACCAAAGAAACAAGATCCAACAGCAGCAAGGTGATGTGTTAAAAACTGATTCAGTGCTTCACGTATGAGGTGGGCGATAGTTTGTATGAGGTGGGCGAAATTGCAATTTCATGATACCTAAACTCTCTGTTCTCAGGTTTGTGTACAAGACAATATGTACCAGCTAATTTGTAGTGAAATAATCTATGAGTGCATTAGGACCTACTTTAAATACATAGTTCTGGGCTGTGATGCATGCCCAGTGCAGGAATCATGTGATTTAACTGACGGGAGTGTAGCATTAGGAACCGTCTGGTTTTATCGAAGGTATGTGTGTGACTTAACCACTAGGGGTGGGCGATATGGCTCTACAGTAATATCATGATATTTCATGGTATTATTGTGATAACGATACTCTTGGCGATATGACAAAACATTGAATTAAAAAATATATTTCAAGAATACACGACTGCAACAAAATGAAAATTTAATTTAATTATTGCATATGATATTATATGGCACACCCCTAACTGAGATATTAAAAAATACAAGAATTTTCATCAGATTGTAACAGAAGTCAGTTATCCAGAATGTCACGATACTAAATAATACACTCCAAATATCTCCATATATCCAGGACTGAAGTAAAATGAATGATACTGAACAGATAAAATCTGTCTCTAGTAGATATATAATGGGAAATGAGAAAAGTGTGAATTTTTTTTTGCTAAAAACAGTAAAAGTGTGATAATTGTGATAATTAGGGAGGGGTGATATGGCACGATATTTCAGGGTATAATATCATTCACAATATTCAAAAATGTTGGCGATATTATTGTGTATGATACAATATGGCACACCCCTATTAACCACGAGGGGGGTAAGACAATATCGAAAATATTGAATATCGGGATATCATGTTTGGTGATACACAGATTCTGGCAGACAGTGAATCATTGTGTGTTGTGTTTAAACCTCTGACCACTAGATGGCAGTGTTGTAATTCATTTTCAGCTCCACTTCAACATTAACAAGCAGCACAAGGGTGCAGTGCTATTGTAAGCATTGGCAAACCTGCTTATATAGTGGTGTGTTTTAATAGTAGTATTTGAAAAATCGTGATATATCATGTTGCTTGTAGTATCGCAATATATTGGGATATATTGAATCGTTCTTGCCAATACACAGCCCTATTAACCACTCTGCTATAATGCTAGTTCCAATGTACAGATGTACACAGCCCAAAAACTACTCTATCCTTAACTAACCAGCCCGTGAAAGAACTTTAAACATTATTATTCAGTCTCAGTGCTGTGTGTAAAACACCGATAGCTACTGTCACAACAAACCGGCATCCCTGTAAGGAGCTTTTTAAGAATTACAGATATGTATTGTATATTGTTCAACAGGCATAGATAGAAATGAAAAAATAGATGTGTATGTATTTCTTTCTGTAGATCCTGATGGAAAAAGCTGTTCAGGTGACTCTGACGGTTTCTCTTACAGCTTCAAGGTCGTTACACACTGAACGCATATTTTTGTGCTGGATGATAGAAGGTGAATTTGATCACGTGTGTGACTGACAGTGTATTGTACCCTGAACGAGAGAGAGAACGAAATGTTCTTCCAGTTATGAGTTAATGTTTATGTGTCGTTGTTTTCTTTATTATTCATTATGTTCAACAGTGAAAGGTGCTTTAGTGAGAATTCTGTTTTTATATAGTAAGAAATGCACAGACTAGTTGACATTTCTGTTGGTAAGGAGAGTTCAAGCTTGATGTCCACTAGTCGCTGACTATAACACTAACAGCATGAATGCTCTAGAGAAGAGACAACAGATAAGTTGCAATAAACAGACACATGTGGTTGGAGAGGGACGTAATTTATATAATCTATATATAATCTATATAATTTATAAAAGTGTGAAGTCTGTTACTTTTAGTTTTGATGAATTATAGCCCTCTGTATTTCTCGGACTCTCTGGACTTCTTCCATGGCCAAGCTACTCAGCAAGCCCGCCTAGGCTGCGCCTAAGTAGGATACAAATTTGTGAAATCTCGGGATCTGTATCTCCGGTTCCCTGAATGCTAGAAATGAGATCCAGGGCTTGTTGGAAAGGGCATCCCGTGCTCTACAGACCTGGGGAAGTTTTCTTTACAGATTTTATTGTTGGGTTTTTAAAGCTGCTTGTTGCAAAGCATTCCCTTCTCATCTGGCTTTATTTATACATCTCCAGCTGTTAGCTGCCATTGACCCAACATTTGTCTGTTAACTTTAAATAACCTGTCATGCTAGTCCTAATGCATATCCAGTCAGAGATTCCCATCATTGCTCATAATTTATTGCTTCTTTCATCATCATTATCATCATCATCATAATGAACAGAGTACCCTTGAGCCCCTGATGCATCTCTTTTAAAATGAAACTGTGAGGTTGATTCGTGTGGTACTCAGTATATGCTAGCAAGGGGGTATCATGATGTAAATTGCCATATGATTATATTGACCACCTCTAAATGGAATATAGACAATGTGCCATGTTCTTTATTGCATGGTTAAAAGCTGAGAGTTACTATGCTGGGCAAAAAAATAACTCACGGTTTATTGAACGCAAGCTAATTAGAACTGAATCTAACATTTCCAAAATTGATGCAGCTGAATTGCCACCTTCAAGTCGATGCATTGATGCGTTTTTGCACCCCTACCTGCCACGGCGCAGCAAAAAGCCTCTTAAGCCGCCATCGGCTGTCGCGCGGGGATGTTTTGCCGTGCAGCCGTCTCGGGCTGTTGGGTGCTGGAGAAGAGGGTGAGATGAAGACAGTAGTAGAGACAGCTGTTGGGCTGAGTGTGATGCAGGAGAGGATTCCAGTATATTTTGGTGCCGTCGTGTGCCGAGCATGTTTGAAGCCCTCACTTTGCTTGTCAATGCAGTGACATGTTCTTCAACAGAGTAGTTCTGAATTCCAGGTGACTGAGCTGCCTCGACACACGGCGCCGCTGAAGCGACATAGGCCCCTCCCCTTTAGAGGAGGAGAACGAATGCCACAGTACATGCCCCTTGTGCTGTCACTCTTTCACTTCCCCTTCCACACACTTCTATTCCTGTTCTCTTGATGCTCCTCCAGATGTTGCCATCACCATTGTGGCACTAGTGACAGCTGGAATCAATAGTGTAAGAAAGTAAAAAAAAAAAAGACTAAAAAGCTCAGAATTTGAATTGCTAATATTTTCATACAATGGCTGTCATTGTTGTCCTCTTTCTCCTTTTGAGTCTATTTTTAAACAGTTGGTTTTTGGTTTTTGGGTTAGAGAATTAACATCTGAGATAAATGTTTAGGTTTGACCATTTCATGGTGATATTTAGCGATGGTTTCATTGATCTCCGGAAGAGCGTATGTCTAGGCAAGGTTGGACTAGAGTGCTGAAATTCGTTGCCCTGTCAAAAGTATGTGGACATCTTTATATCACGCCCATATGAGCTTGTTAGACATCCCAGTCAGAAACAATGGGAAGTAATGGGGCTATGGAGTTTGCATGCCCTCTGTTGACTGGGGTTGAGGTCAGGGCTCTGTCCAGCCTACTGGAGTCACGTCTACATGGAGCTCGTTCTATCATGCTGGAACAGGAAAAACTGTGCTGTTGCATTTACATGACCCTTTACTGGATCTGCGGACCCGATCCTAAACCCTGAAAAAACAGCGCCAGACCATTATTCCATCTCAACCCAACTTTACTGTTGATGCAGTTTGGAACACAGTTTGCAGTGAGAGATTCAACAGAGAATAGCTGCTGTGCACTTCAGCTACTATGCCCTTTGGTGAGTCTAAGTGATTCACTGCTCCCAGACATTTCCATTTCACAACAATAGCACTTACATCTGATGTTTAACATGACTGAGCCCATTAGGACAGCCAGTTGTAGTGCCGGTACTTGGCTATGGAGAGAGCATGGCTATGTGCCTAATTGCATGTACTTGATAGCAGTGGATGTGGCTAAAAGATATAAACCCAATAATTAGAAGGTGTGTCCACATACTTTTGCCTATTTAGTGTATATGTACTGCCAATTTTATAAATGTTTATGTATGAGGATCAGCAGATTTGTACTTAAACATACCGGCATCAGCCCATAAATATTATATCAGTCGATCCCTATTTAAAGGAACTCGATGTTTGAGTGAATTTTAAACTCTGAAAATCACCAATACTGAGACTTCTCGCTTAATTTTTACTTTTGTATGTGTTACGACTTTGTTTTAGGACAAGTCTAGAGGTTATTCTGGAATCTCGTAACACAAACAAGAAAAACCAAACACAAAGTTTTTTGTATGCAATCATGAAAGATTGTATTGTAATAAATGAATTCATGTTTTATAAGATATCAAGATGTCAGGGTGAGCCAATGCCAAAACAATGAACAAAATAGACTAAAATCCCACCTCAGCTTATCTTACCTAAACAGAAGAAAAATATAAACAAAATTACACAAAACGTACCTAACTACCTCACACCAAAACATGAGAAAACTCAAACCCCTAAAGAAAACGGCACTCACCCCTACAGTTTAACACAGATTTAGCTTACAGTCTCTGATCTACACACAAAAGCTGCGAACACTCTACCAACACACACACCAGCCGTAGCAAACCGGCCGATGCCGGTGGCTTCTCCTTGGATGCTTATCAAAGCACATCCCCAGTCAGCAGCCAATCAGATCTGGGCTGATCACACACGTTCAGTCCAGGTAGTTTCCTACAAAAAAGGTCCCATGATACACAAAGAAAAACAAAGAAAACAGCACAGTTTGTCGTAACCAAATCAGTTAAACATAAATAAATCATAGAACATAACAAATGTAAAATATTCTCAAAACACGATTTGTTTATATTTGTTTATATTTTTTTATGTGTTTGTCCCTTAGTTGGACTATGCATATTTTCCTCAATGACATTAATAAAATATATTTAATTGGAAATGTCTATGATGCACAGAGCCATTAACAACCTGTTCTCAGTCCCCCCACTTTCACCCCTCATTGCTCACCAGCAGCTTAACACATTCACACACAGAGACAGCGGGTGTACAGTGTCCTAGTAAAACTGATAGCAGCGCTATAGGAAAGATATATAATCTCTTTATAATAATTAAAAATGCCTGAGTTGGCGGAGTGGACGCTAGGAGCCTGCAGAGCGAGGTTGAGTATCCGCGGCGCACCGTGGATGGGTTCCGGTTCAGCGAGTCTGTGAGTTAAATCAGGTGAGTGTTTGGAGCGCAGGGCCTGGCTGTGCTCAGGTGTTGGTGTATTTCACGCTGGTGTAGGAGAGCGGTGCTGCAGTAGAGGAGTGATGGTGGCGCAGGGAGAGCGGTGGCCACAGGGCGCGTGCATTATGCATGCTGTGGGTTTGCCCTGCCACTCTGTCAGATGGGTGAAATATAGAGCCATAGCTTGTCCTGAGAAAGACACTTATAGTGGAACTGGCACCCTTGAGACTCGGAGTCACCACGTGCTGACAAAGCTACTCAGCTGCCGAGTTTGGAAAGAAATGGTCTGTGAACCGGAAGATGTATGTGTTCCATTCGTATAAAAGCTTGTTCGTCCTGCACTGAAACCACTGAACGAATACTGAAAATTCATTTCGATGCTGGTTGCTTCAAAAATGAATGTTTTGAAATCAGCAGTCAGTGTACATGAATACATTGTGTTATATTTTAATATCTGGCAATGTTTAATCAGCACAAGATCGTGATATATCAATGCTTGGTATGGAAGTTCACATTGTTTTATAATTTGATGCAAATGTTGCTGTTCCAAATGTTTTTATTCTGAATGTTTTAATTATGAATAATAATACATTGAGCATGTAACACAAAATGAGAATCTTTCAGATATTTCATTGAATTCCAGAATTTCATAGTATTTGCAGTTTTAATGACAACATGCACGACCCGAAACTCCACAGGTTCATGCAAAGGCCTCTGATGAGCAGATGAAATTATTGATTGGCTCAATGGCAAAAAAGTCATATCACAATACTTCAGACCTTCACCTTACCCAATATGTTGTGGTATTCGTTTCGTACATCTCATATCCTATAAGAGCCAAAATGGACCAATGGTGCCCCATTAAAAAGAGACCAGCAACAGTTTTGAGTTCAGTTTATTTTTGTTTGATATCTCGATCTTATTATTTAATATTTCAGTGTTTTAAGCACTGACGAGAGTCCTGATTCGCTCAGAAATGCTTGTTGTGACATGATTTACCATTCTGACAATAGATAATATCATTTTGTTAACAGTAGATACTGTCGTTATTGCCTAGCTTTGGCTGACATCCACTTGAGTGTCATCTGAATGTGAGCTTCAATGAAAGATAAGAAGTAGAATCTGACATTTATGTACATTTAAATGTGCTTAAATTTGAATAGTGACCTTAAAGTAGCGTAGAATCTTGAATAACGTCATAACTTTGCATCTCTTCATTTTCCTTTCATTCTAAAAAAAAGATTTTGGTGCAGTCTCAGACCCTTGCTGTATATCTTGCAGGATCTTCAGTTTTATTACAGTGTTTTCTGTTATCTAAATGATTTGGCAACTTTTTTGGTATCTTTTTTTTATTTGACTTATTTTTCTATCCCTATTTTATTTATGTCAGTTTCACACCCGCTAGCTAGTTCTGCCCCTACCGCATGATGCTCCCAAGCTGGGAGAGTGAAGGCTAGCATGTGCTTTCTTCAAGACATGTGAAGTGCCAGCACGTCTTTCTGAAATGACGCCAATGTAGCACCAAAGGGCAGCCTAACATGTTTGTGGAGCCATAGCCACCAATTCTGTTGCTAACAGATGCCCACATTGGCCAGCATCACGCTGAGAGTAAGCAAGGCCACTTTCTTAGACTCCCAGCCATGGATGGCGGCGGCATTACCAGGGATCGACCTTGAAATCTCACCACTCAGTTCCTGTTAATGCCACAGATTGGAACTCTTTTAATTCAGGGGTGGTACCAGTGAGTGCTGATATCATTAGTGATATCTTCACAGTGAAAACTAGCCGGATACACAGTCGAGTCACATTATTATGACTCTGGTATCTAAAGTCATGCTGACTGCAGTGCTTCCCACAGCTGCTGAAGGGCGTGTGGGGGAGGATCCATAGAGCCAACACAATGATCAAGGTAGTCCCACAGATGCTCAGTTGGATTCAAGTCTGGGGAATTAATCCAGGGTAGTACTTGAAAGTCAAGGTCAGCTCTTTCAACCAGTGTAGGACATTTCTGGACATGTGACGTGCTACAGTGTCTTGCTGGAACATCCCATCCGCTCCAGTGAAGACAATCAGCATGTATGGTATACGTGATCTGCAAAGTTGGATTCAAACCCAAATCAGTTGAGAGTGTTTTCCACATGGATGACTGGGTCCAGAGAATGCCATGAAAACATTCCCCAGACCATAACACTGCCAACTGCCGCCATCAAAAGTAGTAAGAACAATGTGACATTATGTGTCCCCAAACTTTTGCCTGGCAGCACTGATGGACGCCGCTGCTCGTTCTGAATTCTCCTCGCCGTTCATCTCCGTCTGTATCGCGAGCTGGACTGTGGCGGCTCGCAGTAAGCCGTGACAGACGTTCCGAAAGGGCCTCAGCGCTCTTCCAAACAAGCTGAAGACAAACAGTCTGCAAAGTGACAAAAAGCTCCAACACAGAGGTTTCCAGTCATCTGTTCCCGGATCAGTCCCTCTCTTAATCTCTGAATGGCCTGAAGTCGCCCATTAAACTCGCGGCGAGTGCCCTCATTAAGACGGATCCTGAGCCGCCGGCCGCGCGGGCCTCTCCTGGACGTCGGCGGCGGGTTTAAGGGCTCGCGGATAAGACGGCGAAGGGAATACGGCCGAATCGATACGTGCAGATGAGACCCAAAGAAAGGAGAGTGGATTTGTGAGGGCTTTGAATTCCTCAAGGGCTTATGGCCCTGTTTGAGTCGGTTCTCTTCCTAATGAGGCGGACCCGCACAAAGCAACAGTTCTCTTTAGCAGCCAGTGCTGTGGATCATTGGTTCGATTTTTATTTATTTATTTATTTTACCGTTTTCTTGCGTAGAAGATAATTAGTGTGGGTACCGGGCTGTTTGTGTCTTCTCAGATGAGCTGGTAAATATTTGTCTTTGAAAGGTTACACAGCTCATCGCTGGAACAGATCTACTCAGGCGAACAGGTACTCCAGGGAACTGTACCGTAAGGAACAAGGGTTACTTTGGTTTTTAGACCCAAAAAAACACAATTACGCCGCTAACGGCGAGCTCATCCACACCCTGTAAATAACCTCAGCCTCTGAACATAGAAAAGAGCCCGCTATGTGGCTATACGTTATGTGTTCTTGATTATACGTTCCCTGCAGTAAACACTGGAGCTGCAGACCTCGTGGCGGATGGTTTCTTTCACCATTAAAGACTGCTAGCCTGTCTCGCTCTGGGGCAACACCATTTTGCTTAATGAACAATTTATATTCCTACCTCCCGCTCGGCGAGTGACCGTCATTTAGTCGGGTCTTTCACTCAAAGCTGCTGTAGGTGAGTTCGGAGTAATTTATGAAAAGGAAACAGCTTCAGCCTCTCTCACCAGCGTCTCCAACACCTCTCAAGGCCAACTGGGCCTCTTGTCCAGGGCTCTGCTTTCATACGGCCTGTAACCCTTTTCACAGTACCTTCTGGGGGTTTCGTCCTCGTCCTGCCTTCCCTCACCCTCACCCTTTTTTGTTAGGTTTATGAGCTGTAAAAGTTCTGGTTCTGAGATCTAACTGGCTGAGCCACATTTAGAGTCATTGGTATACCACTGGTATTTGTCTGTACCCACATTTATTCTGTATTAAAGCACATATAAAGTGGGAAAATATAAATATAGATTAGTTGTCATCTCTTTCTGGGAGTAAAGGTGTGTGAAGTGTAAAGATTAAAAAAAAAACAAAACCCTGCCATTTACTTTCCAGACCGTATGGACAATTCTACTGAATTAGTTACAATTGCAACCCCACAGAAAACATCTATCAATAAATGAATAAACATTCAGATCATAGATTCTTTATAAGAATTATATGCTGATCTATTTAAACCCAAGGCTTTAATTGTGATGGTAATACAGTGAACATTTAAACTAGCAGTATTTGTAGGTTGCTTTCTGTTGGGAGCTAGCTCTCCTAAGTAGAGATGGAGCGATTAGCGTTTTTAAGGCCAATTCCGATTACCGATCATCTTTCAGCAGATAGCCGATACTGATCGAGGGAAAAGTAGGATACTGTCTCTTTAATGCTTACATTAATGTCACTGTCATGGAGTAATCTTTAACTGCTGTGTTGCTAAGCACCCAGAGCTTATTGCAGAATAAGAAAAATAAGTTTTGGTGATTACTGGTGGAGTAACAACTCAAACGTTTCACAACTTGGTTCAAAACGAAACAGTGATTCAGTACATATATTACGGTATATATTAATATATATTAATATATATAATATATTTTATTACGGTACCTGGACAGCGTATCGTATCTTAATTAAAGTGTTTGCACTTACTTTCTTTTTATACTAATCTGATGACTATATTTACTGTAGTGTGTTGAATGGATTGTACGATGCCTGTGTGTATTAACCTGAGAGGTCTGAACTGAACAGCGTGTTACTGTGTATTGTCACACTTATGTCAATTTATGAAACACTGGTGTAATTTATCACACCACTTAACCACAGCGTCACCAAGTTTCATCACCATGTGATACTGTATAGTTTCTTTTAGCCGATTTTCTGATGATTTTCTGTACCTCAGATATCTAACTGGCTGAGCCACATTTAGAGTCATTGGTATACCACTGGTATTTGTCTGTACCCACATTTATTCTGTATTAAAGCACATATAAAGTGGGAAAATATAAATATAGATTAGTTGTCATCTCTTTCTGGGAGTAAAAGTGTGTGAAGTGTAAAGATTAAAAAAAAAAACCCTGCCATTTACTTTCCAGACCGTATGGACAATTCTACTGAATTAGTTACAATTGCAACCCCACAGAAAACATCTATCAATAAATGAATAAACATTCAGATTGCTTTCTGTTGGGAGCTAGCTCTCCTAAGTAGAGATGGAGTGATTAGTGTTTTTAAGGCCAATTCCGGTTACCGATCATCTTTCAGCAGATAGCCGATACTGATCGAGGGCGGGGCTATATGCCACAGCAGGGCAACATGCAATTATTAGCACAGGCAAGTCATGAAACATGGTGGAAACATGGTTATCTAGCGCTATAAACTCAATCACATTAGCTGTGAGTTCTTTATCTCTCTGGCTGTTTCTGCTGCTATCCTGTTAGTACCGGTCAGATCTGGTCTGCATGGTTCTCTGGGATATTTGTTTTGTGCTAGCTGCGCGTGCTAGCTCTGCTGTTTGCTGATGTGGTGTACTCTTAAGGGGCCGTATCAGATTAGTAGAGGTAAATGTCCCCCACCAGAAACGTTGATGTTACAGAACTCCCCGGATGAGTCTGTGTCACATACGGTAAAACACTGCCAGACGACATGTTTGCTATCAGTGCATGCGGTTCCACCATAAACTGTTCTCGCGAGGCCGCTGCTTCAGTCAGTCTAGGGGTTCAGATAGGAATTGCAGGGACCTGGCCGGAGGGGGTTTCACAGGGGCCTCCTCTTCCCAAAACACTAGCAGGAAATACAAATTTGTTTGTCATTTGTTTAAAGCTATCGATCGGCTCTCGCGGGCGGCTAAATTGGAGAAATATAGGGCCTATCGATCCTTCCTTCTACTCCTAAGCCCGAACCCCTACATTTCTCCCTTTCTTGATTTACCTTTACAAAATTCTCATCATCTTTGGTTGGAGTGCAGTGATTTTTGCCTGCTTCTAAACTAGGACAGGACAATATGGCAAAAATATAACATTTCAAAACATTTTTATGACACAATAAGTATGAAAATGTTTCATTTATCAGAGGTTTGATAAGGTGGAACCGCAAAGACAACAGAACCGGCAGTGCCACGTTTAAAAATTCTATTAAAAACTATGAATATGTTGATTCTTTTTCTAGTGTTTTACAGCCTTTATTGATTTAAATAGGCTTAAACGACACTGATAATGCTCTGCTTGTGATGAAACATGTTGTACTGATGATAATCTGCGACATGCTCTGTGATTCCGTGTATCACAGTAATCATGTTGCCCACTCCTCCTCCAAACACCGTCTGTTGTCTGGCTGCGTCACACTGTTCCAGCAGCTGATATATTAATGGAAAAGTAGGATACTGTCTCTTTAATGCTTACATTAATGTCACCGTCATGGAGTAATCTTTAACTGCTGTGTTGCTAAGCACCCAGAGCTTATTGCAGAATAAGAAAAATACGTTTTGGTGATTACTGGTGGAGTAACAACTCAAACGTTTCACAACTTGGTTCAAAACGAAACAGTGATTCAGTACATATATTACGGTATATATTAATATATATTAATATATATAATATATTTTATTACGGTACCTGGACAGCGTATCGTATCTTAATTAAAGTGTTTGCACTTACTTTCTTTTTATACTAATCTGATGACTATATTTACTGTAGTGTGTTGAATGGATTGTACGATGCCTGTGTGTATTAACCTGAGAGGTTTGAACTGAACAGCGTGTTACTGTGTATTGTCACACTTATGTCAATTTATGAAACACTGGTGTAATTTATCACACCACTTAACCTCAGCGTCTCATCACCATGTGATACTGTATAGTTTCTTTTAGCCGATTTTCTGATGATTTTCTGTACCTCAGATATTTAGTGGGAAGCTATTTGATAATGGATCTTACAGGCGAATGCAATAAGTAGATGAAATCCCATCCAATAGAGCCACGAGCTTAACATCAATGATTTTAGATTGTTTGCTATTTGATTGATGCCTCTCAAGGCTTTGCATGTGTTATTGCCCTCTTGCCTTGCAGTGGCCATTGTTTCCAGTCAGCTGCAGACAGTGTGGATGGCTTAGGTCGCAACAGCTCCCTGCAGAGTGGCTTTCCTTGTGTCTCGGCGGATATTGGTTTGCATCCCATTTATACAGACAGCTTGCTATATTTTAGCGAACATTTCATCTACACTCCTCCCTTCAAGACTCGTACATTCATAGAATGTTGGGTTTTAGCAAACAGATCTGCACATTCCCAGAATTAGAACCAAAGACATCCATTATAACCAGCTATTGTTGGACAATAAAGATCTTTCTTATTACATTTTATTGCCTAAAGTTTTTGGATGAGTGATGTTGGATGAGAAGGCCTGGATCACAGGCTCTGCTCTAATTCATCCCAAAGGTTTTCTATCAGGTTGAGGCCAGTCAAGTTCTTCCACACCAAACTCACTCATCTATGGCTTGATGGACCTTGCTTTGTGCACTGGTGGGCAATCATGTTGGAACAGGAAGGGGCTGTCCTCAAACTGTTCCCAGTTGGGAGCATGAAATTGCCCAATGTCTCTTGGTCTGCTGAAGCATTAAGAGTCCCTTTTACTGGAACTAAGGGGCCGAGCCCGACTCCTGAAAAACAACCCCATACCATAATCCCCCCTCCACCAAACTTTACACTCGGCACAATGCAGTCAGACAAGTACCACTCGTCCATCGGATTGCCAGACGGAGAAGAGTGATTAATTACTCTGGAGAACACGTCTCTGCTTCTCTAGAGTCCAATGGCAGCGCGCTTTACACCACTGCATTCGACACTTTGCATGGTGCTTGGTGATATAAGGCTTGGATGCAGCTGCTCAGCCATGGAAACCCATTCCATGAAGCTCTCTACGCTCTGTTCTTGAGCTGATCTGAAGGCCACATGAAGTTTGGAGGTCTGTAGTTGGCGACCTCTGCTCACTATGCGTCTCAACATCCGCTGACCCCACCCTGTCAGTTTACTTCATAGCGGAGTTGCTGTCGTTCCCAGCCGCTTCCACTTTGTTATAATACCGCTGACGGTTGACTGTGGAATATTTAGTAGTGAGGAAACTTCACGACTAGACTTGTTGAACAGGTGGCGTCCTATCACGGTACCACGCTGGAGTCCACTGAGCTCCTGAGAGCGACCCATTCTTTCACTAATGTGTGTAGAAGCAGTCTGCAGGACTAGGTGCTTGGTTTTATAGGTCTTTGGCCATAAAAGTGATGGGAATACCTGAATTCAGTGATTTGGATGAGGTGAGTGAATACTTTTGGCAATATATTGTATGTTATACCTGATAAAGAACAGCAGTATACTATAAAAGGAATGCTTCAGCCAGTGATGCCAACGTCACCAACATTAAATAAAAGCTACTGGGGTTCCATTAGCATGATCTCATTTACATAATGCTAAACAGATTAGACTTGATTTCATTTATTCTGAGACGCATTAGCATATGTGGGTAGCCCAGTCTGCTGTGGCGGCGGTGCAGCTTACTGGGGTAGCCCTGATGCGAAACATGCCTCGTGTGTTGGCCATGTCGTATTGATTATTCTGTTTGCGCCCGGCCTCGTTCAGCGTGCAGTGCTGAAATATGGATGATGAGTGTGTCACAAGCCGTCTCCGCTGCTTCTGCTTGTTAAGAGGGCCGCTTGCCTCCGCTCCGCTTTGATGTGCTCGTAAGCTCCCGCGGTTTGATAGACGATAAGGGTAGAATCGCTAATTCCCTCAAAAGGAATGACATGTACCTTTGGGTTTGACTGCAGTCTGGCAGTATTGTTTGTTAATGTCAGTCTTTTGGTGGTCTGGGTATGCGAGTGGTCCCTTCTGGTGCTGTACTATACCCTTGGTTTCTTTCAACCTGAGGTAAATTTTTTAAAAACATTGATCATTTTTTATGTGACCGTTTTCAAACCTCGCTCGTCGCTCATAGTTAAACAGGCTGTTTTTGCTGCTGTGCTGTTAAAGGAGCAGTATGTAAAATGACCCATACTCCCAGCAGTCCCTCCTCGCGTTCTTCACTCCTCCCCACTGCTTATTTACTAGCGGTTCAGCATGAAACTTCTCCTTACTTGCCGAGAGTTTCTCCACCCATGGAAAACAACACCCACGTTAGCGTTTCTTTTGCTATTTTTGTCACTTGTTTTCTATTTTTTTAAATGTGTTTACTTAAAGAGCTTCTTCTTTATTATATGTCATACTCACTATCACCTCTTGAGGTACAAGGTGGTGTAATGAGACAGGACAGGCTGAAGCTAGCTGGGTAGCATGCTAACTTCAGACAATATCACTGCAACTCGATATGTGAATGTCTTTGAAATACCTTCAAGACTGTCATATCATGTTCTGTTAATATTTTTATTAATTTTTGGAATATTAAGTTAACTTCAGAATTATTCTGTCAATTGTGTTTGGAATTTACCCTCTGCATTTAACTCATCCGTGCAGTGAAACACCCACATACACAAACATTAGTGAACACACACTAGGGGGCAGTGAGCACATGTGCCCTATCCACGGTGCCCAGGGAGCGTTTGGGGGTTAGGTGCCTTGCTCAAGGGCACTTCAGTCGTGTCCTGCTGGTCCCAGGGATCAAACCGATGACCTTCCGGTCACAAGACTGGATCCCTTACCTTCAGGCCAAGACTGCCCCCACATATTTTAAACAATGTTTTGATTACGTTGTCTTACAGATTGCTCCTTTAAGACTGATCTGACTTGGTTCTGATTGGATGCTCTGCACTATTCAAAATCGAGTCCACCCTAAAGCAACATTTTGGAGCTCCCAAAACGTTAGCCTGTGGCTATAAGGGCTGTATGAACAATATGTTTAGAAATGGTTGCGTATTAAGGCCAATTCTGTTTTTGAGTAGAAACAAGTGAAGAAAATTAGAAATTTCAGTTGTTTTAACTAGAGACAAATGAGCCTAATTTCTGTATTTCCAGCTAGCGTTTCATCCAGGAAGAGGAGCCCTGCGTGAAATCCACTCCGGGGAGATATATAACTCCTATCTGAACCACTAGGTGGAAACACATACCGTTTCGTTTTCGACAGACTGACTAAAGCAGCCGCCTCGCGAGAAAAGCATGTGCTGATAGAAAGCATGTAGTCCGTCTGGCAGTGTTTTACCGTATGTGACGCAGACTCAGCCAGGACGTTTTGTAAAATCTGTAAAATCAGTGTCTCTTTTGGGGGAACAATAACATTTAACACCACTAAAATCTGACACAGCATTTAAGAGTATCCCACGCGGCTGAATACAGTGAGTACCAGCAAACAGCAGAGCTAGCACACACAGCTAACACAAAACAAACAACCCAGAACACCTACAGACCAGATCTGACCGGTACGAACAGAACAGCAGCAACAATTCAAGATCTACATTTAATGATTACAGATTGTCGGTTAAATAACCAGAGTCTGCGTTTAATGACTGCAGTTTTTACTGCATTTATTTAATTAACTTTTTTCTTTTCAAATTAAAATGTAATGATTACAGTTTTGGTGATATTTGTTTGATTTACTTTGTTTATTTACAGTTAATTTAGTTAAAAATATTATGCTGTTTCACATGAGCTCGTTAAAAATGGTAATGACTTGTTTTATGACTTGCTTGCGCTAGTAATATGTAGCCCTGCCGTGGCATATAGCCCCGCCCTCTGATGGTATCGGCTATCGGTCGATCGTGTTGAAAGGTGATCGGCGATCGGAATCGGCATCAAAAACACTGATCGGTCCATCTCTAGTTTTAACTGTGTTACTTGTTAGATTAGTCGTATTTTATGGAAAATCAAGTGATTCCGGTCCTTTTTTCCTTTCACGTTTTTCTCAGTGGCTTCAGGACTCAGTATAATAAATAGTTACTGACATATTACATTAAATTACATATTAATGGCATGTTTTAGACGTCCTCACTGCTGCATTTTCCAAGTCTTTAAGCAGTGAAGACTTTCGTCAATGCTCTCTCTCTCTCTCTCTCTCTCTCTCTCTCTTGCTCTCTCTCTCCTCAGCTGGAGTGTGCTTGGCAGGGCTTAGCCGTCTTACGGCTTCGCTGGGTGACAGAATGAAACTCTTTAATAGCTTTTCAATCCGCCAGGGTCCTCTCTCCCTCAGCCTCTGCCTCTCCCAACTCCACCCTGATATATGAGTCGCCTCATCCTTCATGGCAGCCGGGCAGTGGACTGAGCGCGAGGAGAGACGAGGCAAGGTGAGGCAGAGAGAGAGAGAGAGAGAGAGAGAGAGAGTCAAAGAGGGGTCTTCACAACTCAGGCAGAAACGTAATAGGAAAGATGGAGCGTTCTGTTTACTAAACTATCTCCGTATGTAAGTTGGGACTATAAATAGCTGTCTCGTATGAAATATTCATAAAAGGCTGCATGGAGTGGCTGTGTTTTTGTTGAGTGGAGATTGAATGGATTTTGTTGTTGTTGTTGTTGTTGTTGTTCATCATCCAGCATCTGCTTTGTCTACATACATCAGTCTGAGTGTTTTTTCTACAATATTTACACAAAGATCTTTTGATCATGCAGAAGAACGTTGCATGTTATAAAAGACCTCAGATATTGTTTTCATTTATTCCGGTTGGTATTTATTTAGCACATGGAGTTCATTATTTCCGGCTCAAGCTCTTTCCTCAGGAAGCTGTAGGTGTTTTCACGATGATCTGACATGAGATTCACTGAAAAAGCAATATGTAGGATTTCTGAAACTGGTCTTAAAGGGTTTTCAAGATCAGGAGTAATCTTATATTAGGTACAACAGTGTCACCGGGCGTCGGGATTTGATGGCGTGTTTTATTTTTCTGTATAGAAATTATATCACTTTGGCGCACCAAACATTGTTATTTTACTACATGCTAGTAAGGGTGTGCGATATTTATCGTCTACAATAATATCTAGAGGTGGAAAGATCGATCGGCTATGTCGAGCAAATCAATGGCGTTAAACAAATGAGCCTAATTTCTGTATTTCCAGCTAGCGTTTCCTCCAGGAAGAGGAGAACCCCCTCCCTGCAATTCCTATCTGACCCACTAGGTGGAAATACATACCCTTTCATTTTCCACAGACTGATAAAAGCAGCGACGTCACGAGAAAAGCATGCGCTGAAAGTATGTGACTCAGACTCATCCAGGACGTTTTTAAAATGTGTAAAATCAGCTTGTCTCGTGGGCGACACACTAATCTGATACAACACTGCACGCGTATCAGCAAACAGCAGAACTAGCACGCACAGCTATCACAAAACAAACAACCCAGAACAGATAATAACCCAGTACAGACCAGATCTGACCGGCACGAACAGAACAGCAGCAACAATTCAAGATCTACATTTAATGATTACAGATTGTCGTTTAAAATAACAGAGTCTGT
Organism: Megaleporinus macrocephalus; assembly: GCA_021613375.1. NCBI lineage: Eukaryota > Metazoa > Chordata > Actinopteri > Characiformes > Anostomidae > Megaleporinus > Megaleporinus macrocephalus. Next base: position 12,793,071 of record CM038713.1, on the reverse strand, counting down.
GTTTAATGACTGCAGTTTTTACTGTATTTATTTAATTAAATTTTTTAGTTTTAAATTAAGCTGCCGCTTGAGCAGTACGTACAGGCTCTAATCCAGTATCTACTGACTAGTAGGCGATTTCGGACGCATCCTCTGTCTTCGCCCGATGGCGCTGGGATTGGCTCCATGATCCCAACTAGCGGGATAAAGTGGAAGATATAGATGAATGGATATTAATATCCTTTAAGAAGTGCTAATTAATAAAATGGAAGACTTTTACAAACATATTTTTATATAATGCAAAATATTGTTTATTATCGTATCAACAAAATGACAGAATTACAGATTTTTGTCAAGCCCTACATGCTAGTATCATATTGAAGAGGCGAGTATGATACTAGCAGATATACTTAAAATTTTATCATAAAACATTCATTACACATTGTACATACAATTTATTGTATATGTATGCGTGTAAGTTTGTCAGTGGAAACAACCCAGTATCGTTTACTGTTCTCATATAGTAAAGTATAAGGGATATATGCTGCAGGAACACAGCTCGACTCAAGCTGAACTCAGTACTTCATTAAGCTAAATCAAGATTGCTGCTGAAGGAACTGAATACATTCATACAATGTCTGGGACGTCCAGGAGAAATCTGGAACTAACCTTTGTTCTTCAAACTGGAGCTCAAGATATGATCTACTTCTTTCACAATAAGATATTTATGTTACTTTGTATTATATGTATGATTATTTACATCTGTTCTAATCATATCTGCTGTTCTTACTGGTGAACATACACTTATTGATAAGACGAAGGCTTTTAAACAAAGAGTTGGTAAGTGTGACGTAAGCAGTTGAGTAAGCAGCTTGAAAGAGAACTTTTCTGCTTCATTTCACAGAAGATTTCTGCTTAATTGCACAGCTAAAGCAAACAATCAATCAATCAGTAAATAAATAAATAAATAGAATCTGGACTTGCACGCTCTGGTAGAAACACAGAATTTTAACTTACAGCACTTTTGGGCATCCCTGGTCATGTGACATGTTTTGTTTGATTTTGATTTGAAGTAAGCACTTCTGCACACTCCTATATACATTAACTGTTTAGTTGCTGAATGTAATATATGGGGATAAAAAAATGTGCAAAGATTATAACAGCATAATATTTTAAACAAAATTATCAGTAAATAAACAAAGTAAATCAAACAAATATCACCAATACTGCAATCATTACATTTAGATCCTTAATTTAAAATAAAACAAAAGTTATTTAATTAAATACAGTCAAAGCTGCAGTCCTTAAACACAGACTCTGAGTTATTTTAAACAAAAAACTGTTATCATTAAATGTAGATGTTGAATTGCTGCTGCTGTTCTGTTCGTACCAGTCAGATCTGGTCTGTATGGTGTTCTGGGTTGTTTGTTTTGTGCTAGCTGTATTCACTGCTGCTACACTGTATTCAGCTGCGTGGTGTTCTCTAAAAACCGTATCAGATTAGTGTGTTAAATGTCTTTGTTTTGGTTCCCCAAGAGACACGGTTAATTTTACAGATTTTAAAAACGCTCTGGATGAGTCTGTGTCACATACGGCAACAAGCTGCCAGACAACGCAACGCAATGCAAACCAAGGAAAACTGCTCTGGTGAGGCGCCGCTTTAGTCAGTGTGTGGAAAATGAAGGGGTATGTGTTTCCACCTAGCGGTTCAGATAGGAATTGCAAGGAGCTGGCCGGAGGGGGTTTCAACGAAACACTAGCTAGAAATACAGAAATGAAGCTCATTTGTATAACGCCATTGATCAGCTCTCAGGATCGGCTAAATTGGAGAAATATCGGCCAATCCCCGATCACATATTTTGATTAAAATCGTCCGATACCGATATATAGCCTATCGATCTTTCCATCTCTAGTTTATGGTTTTATCCAGTATGTTTGGAAATAACTGCAGAAAAGTGGGATTTGATGTGCTGCCTGTAAAGGATGTTTTAACTTCTCTGCACTTAGAAAATGAAGCAAAGCATGTGGTTTGACCAGGAGTGCAAGCACATTTGTAGACAACTGCATGCTTTATCACTTCAGAAATCAGAACCACATCAGCAGGTGATGATACTCAGGGTTCAGTAGCAGCATCGGTAAAGCGAAAGTGTCATGACAGCGTCTCAGAAAGGAGTCATTGAAAATGTTTCTAATGTTCCTGATAAAAGTTCATATTTTCTTATTAACGTGGTGTTGTTTGCATGACGGGGACTAACGTGTCATATAGAATTACTGCTTTCAGTGCTTTATTATAGCTTAATGATCAGTCTTCATTTACTAATCTCCTTAATTAGTTTACTGACAAGCTGTTTTCCCCCCGAGCCTGCAAGACGTGTCTGACGGTGTGCTTAAGCAGAGGCGGACCACCTGACTGGCCCCGGACTGAGCTGAGCCATCTTCTCACGCGCTTATGTGTTTGGACTTGCGAGTCCGTGAATGACAGAATGAGTCATGAATCACTCAGCATGGGGCGAAGCTTCACCTCTCGCCTGTTCGCTGCCCATTATACGGCCCTGCATTCACAGGCGCTCTCTTAAAGTGATAGTTTGATGAAAAACCTCTTTCACGCAATTTTCACTCTACTTCGAACGCGCTGGATTTGTTCGCTTGAAAGTAAAGCAGCAATATGAACACAATTCAGAGGCGGCTGCGCTGCTTTTAGATACCTGATGTAGTTTCAACCGTTTTTGGAGATAACAGACGCTCAGGAGTCAGAAAAAGGCGTCTGATAATTTACTCCAGCAGTTTGCAGAGTGCTAATCGGTGGGGTGTAAATTTTCAGGGCTTGCAAGCGACAGTGCGGTACTGAAGAAGCAAGCTTGTAGACAAAGAAAAACAAGTATTAGTCATTTTACAGGAGAGGCCAAAGACATTCTTTACTTTCAATGTAAGTTAATGGAACCAGATTTTTTTCCTGAGCCACTTTGGAGCATTTCTATTGGTCCACTCATCATAAAACTTTCACACGGTATACAGGGGTTGGACAATGACACTGAAACACCTGTCATTTTAGTGTGGGAGGATTCATGGCTAAACTGGACCAGTCTGATGGCCAATCTTCATTAATTGCACATTGCACCAGTAAGAGCAGAGTGTGAAGTTCAGTTAGCAGGTAAGACACAGTTTAGCTCAAAATATTGTAATAACACAACATTATGGGACATACCAGAGTTCAAAAGAGGACAAATTGTTGGTGCACGTCTTGCTGGCGCATCTGTGATCAAGACAGCAAGTCTTTGTGATGTATCAAGAGCCACGGTATCCAGGGTAATGTCAGCATACTACCAAGAAGAACCAACCACATCCAACAGGATTAACAGTGGACGCAAGAGGAAGCTGTCTGAAAGGGATGTTGGGTTCTAACCCGGATTGTATCCAAAAAACATAAAACCACAGATGCCCAAATCACGGCAGAATTAAATGTGCACCTCAGCTTCTCCTGTTTCCACCAGAACTGTCCGTCAGGAGCTCCACAGGGTCAATATACACGGGCTGCTATAGCCAAATCTTTGGTCTCTCGTGCCAATGCCAAACGTCGGTTTCAATGGTGCAAGAAGCGCAGATCTTGGGCTGTGGACAATGTGAAACACGTATTGTTCTCTGATGAGTCCACCTTTACTGTTTTCCCCACATCCGGGAGAGTTACGGTGTGGAGAAGCCCCAAAGAAGCGTACCACCCAGACTGTTGCATGCCCAGAGTGAAGCATGGGGGTGGATCAGTGATGGTTTGGGCTGCCATATCATGGAATTCCCTTGGCCCAATAATTGTGCTAGATGGGCGCGTCACTGCCAAGGACTACCGAACCATTCTGGAGGACCATGTGCATCCAATGGTTCAAACATTGTATCCTGAAGGCGGTGCCGTGTATCAGGATGATATTGCACCAATACACACAGCAAGACTGGTGAAAGATTGGTTTGATAAACATGAAAGTGAAGTTGAACATTTTATTATTGAGTCACTTTGGGGTGTTTTGGAGGAGCAAGTCAGGAAACGTTTTCCTCCACCAGCATCACGTAGTGACCTGACCACTATCCTGCAAGAAGAATGGCTTAAAATCCCTCTGACCACTGTGCAGGACTTGTATACATCATTCCCAAAATGAACTGACGCTGTATTGGCCGCAAAAGGAGGCCCCACACCAAACTAATAAATTATTGTGGTCTAAAACCAGGTGTTTCAGTTTCATTGTCCAACCCCTGTAGATAAAGGGCAGCTATCGTGTTTAGTTGATATAGAAAAAATGAAAATCGACAGCGACGGTCTATTGGCTGATCAGCATCTGACTTAAGTAGGATACTTAACGATGCCCAACAATCGCTTTAACTGCCGCTGCTTGTTGGGTGGGGGAGCTGATCCTGTCAACAGTGTAAAACAGCTTTATCTATCAGGAGTCTGTGAGCGTTTATCCGAAGTCTCTAGCTCACTCTGCAGCCTGTTTACCTTGTTCAGACGTTAGCGATTCAGCATGCAGAGCGGCACTCGGCTTCAAGGTTGGAGTGACCGCAGATTGTGGGGGGGGGAAATGCAGCTCCCCCTGTCATGGGGTGTCAGTGCCGGAGCTGTGGACGATTACGGGCAAATTCTAGGCCTTCAGGCTTCCCGGACTTCTCAGGCCCCGCTAACAGCCCCACTGCTGCTCTGCAAAAGCTGCACTTCAGCGTCAGCCTTCACCTGACCTCGACCCGCAGACTTACTCTGCCACTGAGGGGAGTCACGTCGACTGTGAAAACAGATGGACAAGCAGACAGACAGTCGGACGGGTTCGTTCTCGTTCTTTGAGGGACCTCTATATCTACACCATTTCCCCGCATGCCTGAGCCTGGTATTCAAAGGCTGCAGATCTGTGCCGTGCACTGGGATAGAAATAAAAATAGATGAGTGAAGTGAATGGACGGAAATAGGAAAGTATCAGAAACTTCAGTGATTGTGGAGATTGAACATGAGAGGAAGCTCACGTTGGGTTGGTTAGCCGTAATCTGCTGGCATGGCTGTGATTCATGTAGAGCCGTGCAAAAGCATGGAGCCAATCCCAGTGGCGTAAGGCGGGGTACACCACGGACAGGTCACCAGTCCATTGCATGGCCAACACACATTCATGAACAAACTCACCCCTATGGGTAGTTTAGAGTGAGCGATCAACCTAACATGCATGTGTTTGCACTGTGGGAGGAAACCGGAGTACCCTGAGAAACCCACGGGAATCGAACCCGGATCGTCTCGCTGTGACTGCACTTGAAAACTAAATAAAGTATCAAATTTGTCTGCATTTGGTGTTTTGTTGCATCTTCCGTTCTTTTTGGGTGGCTTCTGTTTTATAAAGGAATCTGCAGGGGTATATATGCTGTGCCTCCAAAGTTCAGGCTTAGAAGTTGAATGCAGTTCTCCGCTGCTCACCACCCAAGTAATCCAAGACGCATATCACGATCTTCCCTGCAGTGAGCTTGGAGTCGTCACCCCGCTGTAGAATTAATTTCTTCTCAGTCGGATGTGTTCCGTAAGATACTGCGTGACGAGCTTGTCCTTATCAGCATTCATGATGCCTCTGTTGTAACTTCTTTACTTGCCCTCAGAATGAAGAAGGAGACCAATTCCGAGTATATGCTTTATTCTTAAAGATACCGCAGTACGGACATGGTCTAAGAAAGGCCTGACTTTACTGGCAACTGCAACTTTGTAGCATTGTAGCACACGTGTAGGTTGTGCTCACTTGTGCTACTTGTTTACGTTGGAGTGGAAGAGTCTAACGCTGCGTTTACACTGCTCCGTATCCCATTCATTTTCAATGGGGAGCGTTGGTTGCATCAGACGCGGCCGCACGGTGCATCATGGGTCCGGCGCGTCGAGTCCGGGGGGATGCGATGTGACGAAAAGTTCAGCCGAGATGAACTTTATGCAAATGAATCAGACAAACGTAATGCGTCTATCCAATAAGAAGAGGGCGGGTGGTCACGCGATGAGTGTCCTCAAGGTATGAAATATTAGTTCCATATTCAGAACTAAATTAAAACACCCTCTTTTATATTTACATCTGATTTAAATCTATAAAATGATATAAATATGGCATGATAAAGCCGACGTTAATCACTGCTGCCCCATCACCCCTGGAAACGCACATACCTGATTCCATTGGACGACGCAGGGAACACCTTTGTTACGGCCACATGCGGCCAGCTGAAGGGGGGGAGTGCGTTCACGTCCGTTGACGCAACAGAGCAGTGTAAATGCAACGTAATGATGAAGAACAAACGGTGCTATCTAGAGAATTGAAACAGTATCATAATATCACAATATTCATTATTTTCTTACACCCCTACTAACAAGTGTCTATAATTGTGTTTATTGGCTTTCTACTGCCTCGCATGTACAGACCTACCGTCACAGTTGTACAGACTCCATCACGCTGCACTACTGAACTAAGACTAACATCCAGCACACACGCTTGACTGGATATAGCGTGTCCCCGAGTCGAGACGAAGAGACGTGATGACACTTTTGGGTTAGCGTTTAGAGAACTCTTCAGTGCTAGGTAGAACCTTTTCTTTACAGTTCTATGCAGAACGTCTATGAGGGGACTCGCCGGTTGGGCAGCAGTGAAGCTCGGGGGACCTTTTTCTCCTATAAGTGTGGATTGTTTATTCGTCACACTGGGTTCAAGATGAAAGCCTTGTTTCCTGGGCTTGTGCAAGATGAAACGCCTTTAAGAGCGAAATCACTTTGCGTTTTAAAGATTGTGTCTCTTTTGAGACCCTCTATCATCGCAGTGTAGAAGAATAAGAACAGGTAAATCTTCAGAACTGCCATCATTCCTAATAATCAGATCAGCCGCAGTCACACCGGGGTACGTGTGTGTGTGTATGTGTAAGCGTGATGGGCCACTAAACCGCCTTCTGTAGCCATCATAAAGAGATTTAATCGGTGAATCTATTTCATTGTTGCCCCAGAGGTAGACATACAGATGTATATATATATATATATATATATATATATATATATATGTGTGTGTATGTATATATACACTACCGCTCAAAAGTTTAGGATCACTGTAGAATTTTATTTCATGCAATTTTCATGCAATTCACAAACAATATTATCCATTTCACAATGAATGTAAGTGTATCAGATGATTTTTAAAGAATAAAAATGTTTGTATTAAAGTCTATTTTTGTATAAAGGCTTATTTTGCATATAGTCCTATTATCAGCAATTCTCAGTCCTCTGTCTAAATCTCCTGGTACGGCCACCAATCCAAGTTAAGGATGTTATTGGACTAATTGGTTGTTAGGACACTCTTGCTCAATTGTGATGCACAGCTGAAAAACATTCTACTAATAAGTGAGTATAAAAGGGAGAACAACATTCTAGGTTAGTTTAGTATCTGAAGATCAGCAGTTGATGGCTTGCTGACCGACTCACAATGACCAGAAAGAAACAACTTTCTTTAGAGACCCGTCAGTTCATTGTTGTGTTAAGGAAGAAGATACTCCATTAAAACAAGAACATTTCACTGTGATCCCAAACTTTTGAGTGGTAGTGTATATATATATATATATATATATATATATATATGTGTGTGTGTGTGTGTTATATTGTTTACTGGTGCTCACCTTGGGCGAAACAGAACACAATTTGAGTCTTAGGTCATTCAAATTTAAATTCCGCAGCAAGACAGAAGGTCCCACATGCGCAGTAATACGCACTTAACACAGAAACATTGCCTGGCGTGCCTCGTACGGAATTAGCATCAAAATAAACAGCTATATCCGTCTCCGATTGTAGTCTTTGGCTTGCGAAAATGAGCCACTTTCTCTTTTCCCGTCCAAAAAGCTGCATGGAGGGCACTTCATATTAATCCGGCCGATGAGGCTCATAAATATTCATGGCGCGCATGCAAATCAGCGCGTTTCCTGCGTGTCATTTTCAGGCCTTTTGTGAGGACGCGTGCGGCGGGGCTGCACGTGCGCCGCAAAAAGAAGCGCGCCATCATCCTCAATAGCCACTCGTGCCTCTCTCCCTCTCTTTCTATCTATCTATCTCTCTCTCTTCTCTTTCTCTTTCTCTCTCTGGACACCATGAAAAGCGCCTCGTCAGAGCCGCCAGAGACACCGCGGGCCCTTTCATCTCCAGCGCACGCAGATCCGTCATGTCACGCGTGAATAAGGACGTATGGAAGGAGCGGACGTAAAGCAACAGCTGTTCAGCAGAGGAGCGTAGCAGCCGGACACTGCTGTAGTCCGGACTCACCAGGCGGATGGGTTTGTGGCTGCATTTGCTGTTATTTTTTTTATTTTTTTTATTTTTTTTCCGCCTTTTTCTGGAAAGGTTTCGTAATGAGACAGCGGCGGCGAGCGGGAGTGGAAGTGTCGCCGAAGACAAAAGGACTGGGAAGTGATAGGATGAGTCACTACATATGCAAGATAATCTCAAGCGCTTAGCAATCGTATGGATTGTTTTGGTATTTCTTTGTGTTCGTGCATTCGCTTCATCTCTTATTTTGACTGAAGACGCAGGCCCAGAGCAGCCTGGGAAATAGCTCGGAGGACGATTGCTTGATTTCATTCTAGTCTCCTGTGTGCATTAGAGGCCCGCAGTCCAGCCCTAGCCTGAAGACGCCCAGCAAAATGTCCCGTGTATACAGCACGCTCCTAAAAACGATGGAGCCTCATTCTCCGATATATTCCCAATTTCAGGAATTTGTTCTCGAGGAGAATCCTAAGACCACCAAGTCTACATCATATTCAGAAATGAACACATACCAAACAAGAAACACTTGTGAAAGTCAGAATCTTCCTGAAAGTTGCAGAAGTGGGTTTTAAGAAGAGAGTGTTTAGTAAATGGTTCATCATTAAGCATTCTTTATAAGACAATTGTGCTACATAGAACCATGAATAGGGGTGTGCCATATTGTATCATACACAAGAATATCACCAACATTTTTGAATATCATAAATGATATTATACCCTGAAATATCGTGCCATATCACCCATCCCTAATTATCACATCAGGGTGATTACTTTTTTCTGTTTTTAGCAAAATAAAAATTCACACTTTTCTCATTTCCCATTATATATCTACTAGAGACAGATTATATCTGTCCAGTATCATTCATTTTACTTCAGTCCTGAGTATATGGAGATATTCGGAGTGCAATATTTAGTATTGTGACATTCTGGATCATTGATTCTGTTAGAATCTGATGAAAATTCTCTCATATCTGCAAGAGTATCGTTATCGCAAAAATACCATGAAATATTGTGATATCACTGTAGAGCCATATCGCCCACCCCTAGCCATGAACACTAAATTTTTTATGCTTACATGTTCTTTGCATGGTGAAGTGGTTCTTTAGAGTGATGGAGAATGGGTTGTTTGTGGTTCTGTTTTGAACCGTTTTGAAAATGGTTCTCTTTAGCACCAAAAAGTGCTCTTCTATTGTTATAGGCTTGATGTGATAATAATAGCTCAGCCTTGAAGTGGTCATGGTTTCCAGCATTGTTTTTATTTACTTGTTCTAAACTGGTCTACGTGCATGTTAGGTCAGATGTTGAGCATGCCTGTCTGCACTGAAGATCTTGTATAGCCATTAAAGTGGCCTCCTTTCGTTACTATTGCTGTGTCCACCAGCTCAAGCTTCATTTGGAGCCTAAGAAGCTCAGCACTATTCACCGTATTTCACCGCCCACTTTCAAGCGTGTGTTTCTTCCACCTTTGTGTTAGAACGTCCGGTCAGCTAACCAAAATGAATACAGTTACATGGGAGGAGACCAGAGAGACAGTAAGAAGTTAGAATGGGACAACACTGTCTCATCCAAGGTTAGGAACTCAGTGGGTGGATGATATGAAAAGGTGGCCTGAGGTTACTATGGTGACCTCGGAAGGTGTAGACGGTTCAGCAATGAAAAACTATACAAGTAGTGAAGCGTATCAGTACCTGCATAGTGGGAAGGTGGGCCGTGTACTCCTACACAAAGTCGGTGAGTTTATATTTCTGAAAGCCGGTTAAACCCAAGTCAAGCCAGCTGCCCGGCTTGGGTGTTAGTTACAGCCCAAATAGCCTAGCGCGGTGGACACTGATCAGAAAACAGTTATTTAACTCGCAAACACCCAACGTGTCTGCTTCCTCTGAGCTTCATAAGCAAGACATTTCTCTGGATAAGGATGCTCTGGTGCTGGTTCTCCTCTACAGAATAGTAAGAACAGATATACGGAGGTTTTGGGTGGATGTTTTAAATTTAGAGCTTCAGTCATAGACGCAGGTCCTCTTCTTTGGAAGGCGGCTTTACAACACTCTGATCTTTATGTGCTGTGTTCGTAACACTGTTGTTCAAGCCAAGTTTTCCTCTTCTTCCAATTACTGACTCCCTCTAACTGAACATATTATGTTAGTTATTTTATATGTTTATTGTCGTTTTGCTTGTAATTAGTATCAACGTATCCACGGTTGCACCGGAAGTTCTAACACAAAGTAAACAAAGATGCCCCCCCAATGTTGTCATGTAAAGTAGCATGAATAGGAGAACATGCTGAAGCCCACAGAACATTTTATTCTTTGAATGAGCTTGACTAGATGTTCAGATCATTGAGAACTGACAATATATATTGTCGCTCTCCAGAGAAAAACAGGTATTTCCATTTTGGTTGATATTTACATCCTTTAAACACAGCTGCTGTTTACATTGTGAGGAATGGACCAATAGTTATGCTCCAAAATAACTCAGAAGAAATTCGGTTCCATTGACTTACATTGAAAGTAAAGACAGTTTCTATCCTCTTCTGTACTACTGCCATTTTGGAGATTTTCCTTTGGACAGCGACTGTATGTAGACCAAGCGAACGAGAGCTTGTTATTGGCTGGTTCATTTTACTGACACTTTCATGCCTGTGCAGACCTCCAGCATGCATATCTGTACGTTAATGATCGTTGGATGATACGTTGCATGCAGATTGCCCGAGTCAACGTCATTGTTTGAACACAAACAGGGTTTGATATCTCGCCATTAGGCTCCTCTTCTCCCAGAGCACGCACTGAATATTCAAAAGGACACACTTTCCATATTTAGGTCCATATTTAGAATATTCGAGAGAAGAGACATAGACAGAGGAGCTCCTTGAATATTCAGGACCACAGTATGTCCTCCTGTGCTGCATATTACATAAGCAGTGCATGATGCATCTCTCTGTCTCTTTCTCACTCACTCTTCACCTCTCACTCCGTCTCTCTCTCTCTCTCTTCCTCTGTCCGTACAGTTACAATGAGCTTATTTGAGGACGGTGTCTCGCTTTTATTCTTCAGCCCTGATCTCTGCCTTTCAGAGCCACCGCCACGCTTTTTTTTAGCCTCATGGTCAAAATGGACTTTTCTTGTCCAGGTTTCATGTAGTGATAAAAAAAGACACCTGGACTAGCTGTGATTTCTTTCTGTGATGTAACACGCACTTTTCCTCTGAATCATGAGCGAGTGTACCAACGGTTGTCCTAAAAGAACCGCCAGTACCTGAGAGAACCGAGCCGAGGGGGACAGAGTCTACTGTAGGCTTTTTTTTTTTTGGCCTGATCTTTTACGTAATCTGTGCTGGATGTCATGCATAAAACATGACAGTGAGCATGGACTGCGTAACTGCTACATATGCATATGGGCAAACTGTTTGCTCTGGTAAAGAACAAATTAAGGCAGAAGCCTTGACACCTCTGATAATTTGGCCTGATGAAGGGATGGCCTATTAACGCAGGCTTTGTAGTTCTGAAGTAGTGTAAACAGAGCTGGCAGAGATGTGATATCGGTATTAGGCAATGTTGGACTGCGTATGTCACAGTTAGTTATTATAGTCATTATATTAATATAGTCTATGTGCAGTTATCTGAGGCCATCATGGTTCTGTTAAGCTGTTCTATGTAAGATATTTGATTAGCATTAAAAGAAGTAGCATTTATTAAGTCCAAAGCCATGGAGTTAAATCAGTGTCACCAGAACTTGAACCTGAAATTATGTTTTTGAAAAAAAGGTGTGTAAAATGAATTGTTACTGAAAATTTGACCTGCAAATTGTTTATATATATATATATATATATATATATATATATATATATATATATATATATACAGGGGTTGGACAATGAAACTAAAACATGTGTCATTTTAGTGTGGGAGGTTTCATGGCTAAACTGGCCAGTCTTCTTTAATTGCACATTGCACCAGTAAGAGCAGAGTGTGAAGTTCAGTTAGCAGGTAAGACACAGTTTAGCTCAAAATATTGTAATAACACAACATTATGGGACATACCAGAGTTCAAAAGAGGACAAACTGTTGGTGCACGTCTTGCTGGCGCATCTGTGACCAAGACAGCAAGTCTTTCTGATGTAACAAGAGCCACGGTATCCAGGGTAATGTCAGCAAACCACCAAGAAGAACCAACCACATCCAACAGGATTAACTGTGGACACAAGAGGAAGCTGTCTGAAAGGGATGTTGGGTTCTAACCCGGATTGTATCCAAAAAACATAAAACCACGGCTGCCCAAAACTGTTGGCGCACGTCTTGTTGGCGCATCTGTGACCAAGACAGCAAGTCTTTGTGATGCATCAAGAGCCACGGTATCCAGGGTAATGTCAGCAAACCACCAAGAAGAACCAACCACATCCAACAGGATTAACTGTGGACGCGAGAGGAAGCTGTCTGAAAGGGATGTTGGGTTCTAACCCGGATTGTATCCAAAAAACATAAAACCACAGCTGCCCAAATCACGGCAGAATTAAATGTGCACCTCAGCTTCTTCTGTTTCCACCAGAACTGTCCGTCCTGAGCTCCACAGGGTCAATATACACGACCAGGCTGCTATAGCCAAACCTTTGGTCACTCGTGCCAATGCCAAACGTCGGTTTCAATGGTGCAAGGAGCGCAAATCTTGGGCTGTGGACAATGTGAAACATGTATTGTTCTCTGATGAGTCCACCTTTACTGTTTTCCCCACATCCAGGAGAGTTACGGTGTGGAGAAGCCCCAAAGAAGCGTACCACCCAGACTGTTGCATGCCCAGAGTGAAGCATGGGGGTGGATCAGTGATGGTTTGGGCTGCCAAATCATGAAATTCCCTTGGCCCAATACTTGTGCTAGATGGGCGCGTCACTGCCAAGGTTTACTGAACCTTCCTGGAGGACCATGTGCATCCAGTGGTTCAAACATTATATCCTGAAGGCAGTGCCGTGTATCAGGATGACAATGCACCAATACACACAGCAAGACTGGAGAAAGATTAGTTTGATGAACATGAAAGTGATGTTGAACATCTCCCATGGCCTGCACAATCACCAGATCTAAATATTATTGAGGTACTTTGGGGTGTTTTGGAGGAGCGAGTCAGGAAACGTTTTCCTCCACCAGCATCACGTAGTGACCTGCCCACTATCCTGCAAGAAGAATGGCTTAAAATCCCTCTGACCACTGTGCAGGACTTGTATACATCATTCCCAAAATGAACTGACGCTGTATTGGCCGCAAAAGGAGGCCCCACACCATACTAATAAATTATTGTGGTCTAAAACCAGGTGTTTCAGTTTCATTGCCCAACCCCTGTACATATATACACACACTTCATGATAAAGGACGTCCCTCCCAATGAGCTTAGAGGGTCTTTGTTATTGGACAGATGCAAGCTCGATTACATCTGTGTAGTTTGCTCTTCCCGAGTACCCCAGATAACCTGAATTTCGTATCATGAATTTTCCCGAAATTCAAAGACCTGAATTATAACACTAAATTTCACACACCCTTTTTTCAAAAACATGATTTCAGGTTCAAGTTCTGTTTACATGGATTTAACTCCATACAAAGCACAACCGAGGTCTCCAAATCCCCCAAACCTGCAGCTGGACCTGCAGTGCAGCTTAAAGCTGTCCACAATTGTTTCCCACAGTTTTATTGTTTTGTTATTTTTTGTTGAGTTGAAAAGCAAATGAGTGTAATAAAAAAAAACAAGAAAATGGATTAAGACACATCATAGTCTTATAAAAACAATAACAGTGCATGAGTACGATATAGGCTGTAGAGTGCTTGAGTAGTTTAGGTTTGATAACCTGCTTTTAGATGCTGATCTTTTAAAGGCCCATATCATATAAAACTGAACTGAACTTTCTTTTTTCTTCTTTTTTTTTGATTGATGTAAAATGAAACTTTGTTGTCATTCCAACTCTCAGTCCATGCAGTCAATATATGAAAATTCAGCTTCTAAATTCAGCTTGCTATGAAGGCTTTCTTATTGTCATATAAGAAAAATTACTGATTTACATATATCCGCCTACGCACCCCACAGTAGTCTTGCCCCACACATTCATACTGAAGTTCCAGTGCTGCGTTTACATGTTTGTGTTTTCGCACCTTACTGCAGTATGTGGTCAATTAATGGAAGATTATCACGGGAGAGTTTGTCCAGTGTTGTTAATTTAAGGTGAAGAAAGGCAGAAGTTATTTTTGTGTTGTACTGGCTTAGTCTGGAATTCAACAACAAGACATAGCTCCCAGAAAAATCACCATCCGATTTACTTCACCATTGTGGTCAGCTGCAAGGGGTGGGAAACTTCAACTCATGGCAGATCGGAACGTCCCCACTTACGGTGGGATTTTTTTTTTGTGGCTTCATTGAAAACAATGGAACGTCAACATGTGAACGCAGCATATAGAGTTTTTCTGTCTTGACTGAGGCACTCAGCACAACACAAGCCAGTCAATCAGAACATGTATAAAGAACTAGTATGTTGTTGCTGTCCAAAGAAAAGGAGAGGACAAAAACTGTCTTTACTTTCAATGGAACCAGATTTTAAGCTATTTTGTCCCATTTCTTTTGGTCCATTCATCGTGAAATTGTCACCCAGTGTAAATAGCAACGGTCAGGTTCAAATGATGGAGAAAAATAAAAATCGACAAAAATTGCAGGTACTTGTTTTTCTTTGGACAGAGTCTCAAAGGTACAGCAACAAAAACAACCTGTTTCACTGTAAGCGAAAAAGAGAGTCTGGAAAAATGGACAATGTAAATAATCTATAAGGGGAGCTGAGCTACACAATAAAACTGTAGGCGCTGTAAGTAAAGGGCTTCTGTTAAAATAATAGTTCACACTGGATAAATCAGTCAGTACTGAAGGTTTCAGTATAAGTTTAGGTTCCTATGCCATCTGTAGTCCATCCATCCATTATCTTCTGCTTTATCTCGTTAGTTGGGGTCACTGGAGCCAATCTCAGCATCATCGGGTAAAGGCGGGTCAACACACATTCATATACACACTCACTCACAATTTAGAGTGACCGATCAACCTAACATGCATGTGTTTGGACTGTGGAAGGAAACCGGAGTGCCCGGAGGAAACCCACTCAAGCACGGGGAGAACATACACACTCCACACAGACTGTCCCGGACTGGGAATCCAATCCAGATTATCTTGCTGTGAGGCCACCACTACACCACGGTGCTGCCTACATGTAGTCCATCGCTTAAACATTGAAAAGAACTATCTACTCAAGTAGTAGATCATAAGAGCAGGATCTGTCTATGAGTGCTAAACCTAATCACTTATCACTTCCCCTTCCAGTCGATGGACACTTTGGCCATGTCTCCATGAAATGCTCTTTTTTCTCCTGTCTGTCAGTTCCGTTGCTGTGGGACTCCAGTGAGGAGCTTGGCCTCAGCGTGGACGGTGCCAGTGGCTATCTGGTGGCAGCTGCACTTTCTTTTTCCCCCTCTTGAATAGTTATGGCCGTTGCTTTGCAGAGCAGGTCTCCCTCCTGGGGGACGTTCAGTAATTCGTCACTCCTGTAGGCAGTTTAAAGGCAAGTGTTTGTCATCTGTTGCACAATGATCTAATTTCTCATAAGCAGTTGTGACAGGTGTCGCGGCGTATTTATGATACAATTACGAGGGCTCTGTGACGGAGCATTGTCTCTGATAAAATGTGATTAGGATGTTGTATGTGAGCGATTGCTCGGGCTGGGATTCTGTTTGTCAAGATCTCGACAGGTTGAGCGTAATGCTTATAAGAACATCCAGTAAAGCGCTTGTGCTAGATATGTCTGTTTCAGTCAGAAACAGTGGATAGATTAAATGAAGCATACTTAGTTGTCTCTCTGGGGAGAAAACTGTGGAGGGAGCTTCATGCCTGAAATAACACGTTACGAAGTACCGAGTTATATACGAAACATCTTGTAGCTCCACCTCGTGCTGGTGTACAGTTAGGAGACTGTAGCTCAGAGGTTCCCTAAAGTCTGTGAGCTTTGCCTGTTTCTTTTTTTCCATTTTCTCTGTTTTAACAGCCCATGAGGAACTTGTTAATTAGTTAATGAGCTGAATCTGACGGGAAAGCTAATGAGGAAGCACCAGACAGAATGCATAGTGTGGGATCCCCAGGATTCTCAGCATAACTGAGATGTCAAGAAAGATGTCAAGTAGTTATAGTGGTGGATTCATTGTAGAGAACCGTATGAACTCAGATGGTGGTACAGTGGTGGTGGATCTGAAGTGTTTGGGGACTGTTATTATGATTATAATGCTGATGATTATGTAGAAGAATTCCTCTTTAACTCTGCTATTGATGTAATTGACTGGCCACTGAGTGTGTTGTCTACCTGTGATTATGAGAACTGGATCTGAAAGCTGGCTGAAAGATAGGTGTGGACCAAAATGATATATGTATCGTGGTATTTAGGGCTGGATGGTGATACACAGTATTTATCGGGGTATTCTTCCTAAAAGGGGCTTAAGGTTCAGCTGTAAGTCACGATCACTTTTATTAAAACATGAAACATTTTAGTCCACACCACAGCTCCACTCCACCGTCCTCACTCCAGTCCACCGTCCTCACTTTAGTCGACTGTCCTCACTCCACACCAACACTGCACCACTCCACCGCTCTCACTCCACGCCACTGTCTTAACTCTATACCACTGCTCCACCGTCCTCACTCCAAACCACCACTGCACAACCCCACCGTCCTCACTCTATTCCACCCCCCTACCGTCTTAACTCTATACCACTGCTCCACCGTCCTCACTCTATTCCACCCCCCTACCGTCTTAACTCTATACCACTGCTCCACTATCCTCACTCCAAACCACCACTGCACAACTCCACCGTCCTCACTCTATTTCACCCCCCACCGTCCTAACTCTATACCACTGCTCCACCGTCCTCACTCCAAACCACCACTGCACAACTCCACCGTCCTCACTCTATTTCACCCCCCACTGTCCTAACTCTATACCACTGCTCCACCATCCTCACTCCAAACCACCACTGCACAACTCCACCGTCCTCACTCTATTCCACCCCCCACCGTCCTAACTCTATACCACTGCTCCACTGTCCTCACTCCAAACCACCACTGCACAACTCCACCGTCCTCACTCTATTCCACCCCCCTACCGTCTTAACTCTATACCACTGCTCCACTGTCCTCACTCCAAACCACCACTGCACAACTCCACCGTCCTCACTCTATTCCACCCCCCTACCGTCTTAACTCTATACCACTGCTCCACCGTCCTCACTCCAAACCACCACTGCACAACTCCACCGTCCTCACTCTATTCCACCCCCCTACCGTCTTAACTCTATACCACTGCTCCACTGTCCTCACTCCAAACCACCACTGCACAACTCCACCGTCCTCACTCTATTCCACCCCCCTACCGTCTTAACTCTATACCACTGCTCCATCGTCCTCACTCCACCCCACCACTCTACCATACTTGCTCCACTGCATCGCTCCACTCCGAAACTTTACACCACCGCTCCTCTCCAACACTCTACCGTCCTCTCTACACCAGGAGTATTTCATTAGAATTCAGTCCACCTAGAGGAGATTTCCTCAGACCAAGGTCCGGACCATCATCATTTCTAACGTGTGTTCTGATTCAGTGGTGTATCCTGTTTACTGAAGTAGTCTAGTATCAGCATCTCATACCATCAGCTACTGAAACACCAACACACCACACATACCGTTCAGTATATTACTGCTGAACTGAAATGCTGAATTTAACAAATGCTTTCTTCATCAGTTTACGTAAAAACAATGTTTAAAATGCTTTTGGAAAAAGTGCATCATTAAGTGTTTATTTATAATAAAGAAGGAAAATAACATGTTTAATCTTGTTAACTGAATTTCACATCCTAACAGTTTATCTCCCTCTTGTATACCTCCACCCTTTCTCTAGTTTAGTGAGAGAAGTGAGCTTCTGGTTGTCCAGCCAGGACTTCTGGGCTGAAACTGTGTCAGGACCATTCTCACACACATAGATATCCGGGATATTCTGTGTGGAGTGTGCATGTTCTCCTCGTGCTTGAGTGGGTTTTCTCTGGGTACTCCGGTTTCCTTCCACAGTCCAAACACAAGCATGTACGACTGATCGCTCGCTCTAAACTGCCCATAGGTTAGAGTGTGTGTTGGCCATGCGATGGACTGGTGACCTGTCCATGGTGTACCCTGCCTTCGCCTGATGATCCTGGAATTGGCTCCCCCCACCCCCGTGACCCCGACTAGCAGGATAAAGCAGAAGATAAAGGATGGATGGATGGATATGAGATACGTGGCTGCTTTTAATTAGCGCCACGGTCACAGAACATATGAGCCATGTTGGTTTGGAGCTGTTGGTATGATCATCTCTGTCTCTGTTCATTCCTGGTCGCTTTTCGACATCCACTTTTCTTTTTTTAGAGCACGCTGTCTCACTCGCTTTATTCTCCAACTGCTGCTTCTCGAATATGCACAGATCTGATTGGCTGAGGAGCACGTTTGATTTCATCGCTTCACTCCACCGCTTCACCGTCCTCACTCCACTCTACCACACTCAACACCACAACTCCACACCACCACTCCACCATCCACATTCTACACCACCACTCCATGGTCCTCACTCCACACCACCGCTCCACTGTCCTCACTCAAGACCACCGCTGCACACCACTGCTTCACAGTTCTCATTCTAAACTGTATTTTGTCTACATGGGGTCTGTTTTTCTTGTTTCAGGGGGTCAGATGTTTTCAGCAGTGCTTATTCGTTATCCCATGTGCCTCGTTTTATGTACATTCAAGATTCAAGAGTTTTATTGTCATGTGTACAGCAGAACAGACAGTTACACTGTACAATGAAATTCTTACTTTGCTGCTCCTCCATTCACCAATAGATAAAGATAACAAATAAAAGAAATAAAAAATATATATACAAAATATACAAAGTATAACAATATAAGTTGAAGAATAAAAGTATTTTTATAGTTAAAGAATAAAAAATAAAAGTTATCTGTGCTTTTATGTGCAAGTATGAAGAGCAGCAGCCATAAAGTGCAAGTTGCAAGAAACAAATGTAAACAATAATGTTGGTGTGAGTAGTGAATGTAAACAGTATTCTGACAGTACAGTGAGTGTAAGGTGCAGTTTAAATCAGACCAGTTAAAACCAGTTCAGATAGGAGAGGTTGGAGAGGTAGTGCGTGAGGTGTTCAGAAGCCTGATGGCCTGTGAGTAGAAATCACAGAATATCTACAAACAGCTGGCACGTAGTTTCCAGAGTACAATCCAGAACAGAATAAAACAATCCCGCTTCTGGCCGTGCCAGCAGGTGTGAAAGGTGTGCAAATGCAGAGAGGCAACACGCAGAAGCTCTCGGGAGAGACTTGTTGCTGCTAGTCTAAAGTGTGTGCATGTGGTAGAGTGTGTGTGTGTGTGTTATCTTGAATGTTTCAGAAGTGCTGAGCAGTGGTGTTTGCCTGCTGCTTTTCAGTAGAGGAGGATTCATCTCTGAAGAGCAATGTCTCCACCAACTTACTCTACACTAACTCCACAACAGCAACAAATACAGACTGTAGTCGAATTACAAACCTGACCTGAGACACTGTAAGATCACTATGAGGGACTGCAGAGCTGAAGATGTTGCTTTGTGTTCACACTTGAAAGAACTTCATTTGAAACTAAATTGCTTATGTGTTTATTGCATAAGGAATGTTCTCAACAATTATATCATATATCAATAATAAAACTCAAACTTTACTTAAATTTTAACATTTTTTATGCCAACATAACAAACTTTTACTTGTGCTCTGTAGGTCATGTGGTCTAACTGACCTCTACATCACAGTATCATACAGTTTGCATTTGTTTGTTTCCTTTATCAGCTCTTCAGCATGCCTAAGGAGTGGTGACTAAATGGTTCTGTCCAGATATGCAGTTAGACAGAAAAGTTGTCTCAGCCTTCAGCTTCGCTCCTCTTCTTCTATGAACTATTCAAATCTCATTCCAGTCCACGATTCAATGTTTCGTCTCAGGCCAGAAGCTGCAGGGTTGCATGTAATCATGTTTCCCTGATTACAGGATGCCTGTTGTTATTGATTATGATCATTAAGCTTCTCTGAAGACCTGTAATAGCATATCTGTTCTCATGCTGAGAGCTCTGATAAAATCTCTTCCTTCATTTGCTCACCTTCCTCGCGCTCCTCAGAGCAGAAAGAGAGAAAGCTGTTTATCTGCCCGCTCGGCCTCCGCAGATCGAATGGTTAGCGATCGCGTCTGGTAGAAAGACTGTAGAAAGTTGAGCGCAGGCGCTGGCCTCTTGCCTGTCCCTCTGATCAGGTCGTTTGTCACTGCCTTGTCACGGCGTGAGAGCGACTCCTCGGGGGCGACTCTGTAAAGCTCGCTGGCAGCCCAGACGAGACGGGCCTGACTATGAAGCTGTGTCTCACCCTGAGCGCTTCAACTCCTCTGGACTCTATTTCAAAACTCATTTCGGGCTGATAAGTCTGACTCGTGCAGCAGATTGCCTGCATTTTGGTGGGCTCAAGGAAGATGTGCAGAGCGAGAGTTTTAAGGATTAAATTATTTCAGCAATGCTAGATATGGGACTTAGAGCTGGATCTTGGTTCCCTGCAGATTTGACAGCTTGTGTATTTGGTCATGAACTGTTTTACCTCTCTGAAATCAGTGCCTTCTTTGTCATCAGGCACAACACGACAGCCTAAGGAGGGTGAGGTCCCAGGCGTGGACTACAACTTTGTGAGTGTTGACCGGTTTATGGAATTGGAGAAAAGTGGGGCCTTACTAGAGAGTGGAACATATGAAGGTGAGTCGTCTTTGCTTTTTCTGGGGGTTTCTCTTATGTCTGTATGTCAGTATCTAGCGAAGCACAGGAATTAACAGGGATGTGTGTTTTGTGACTATATATATGCAAGCAGGCTGAGTATGCTGTTCTGTTATTGAGTTATTAATAGGGATCGGTATCGAGAGCGAGCACTAAATTGCCACCTGTTCTTGACAGGTCATTACCAAAATATTAATAAGTTCCTGGAAAGATTGTGCAATTTTAGTAGCTCTGTAAGCAGCACTGTTTAACATGTAGCTTTTCCTAGATTTTCTAAATGATAGCTTTAGAAACTGTGGCATCATATATACAAACTCAACTTTTCTTAATGATTTTCTGACCACTTAGGCATTGGTTCATTAATTGCTCAATTGCTTATCCACGCTGCATATGAATGCCACTAAGAGGGTTTCTACTCACTGAAAAACTGTACACAAGATATATACATATATATCTTGTTGCTGTCCAATAAAAACATGAATCTCTATTTTCGTCAATTTTGAGTTTTCTCCATTGTTTGAACATGCCAATGGCCGTTTACATAGTATGACAATTTCATGATGAATGGACCAATAGAAGTGCTCCCAAACTGGCTTGGAAGAAATTCTGGTTCCATTGATTTGCATTGAAAGTAAAGTATGTATACACACACACTATATTGCCAGAAGTATTCACTCGTCTGCCTTTACATGCATATGATCTTGAGTGACATCGCGTTTTTAAATGATTTTGGCCCACCTATTGCAGCTATAACAGCTTCAATTCAAGGTCTATGAGTTTCAAGGTGTGTTTATGGGAATGTTTGACTGTTCTTTCTGAAGTGCATTGTTAAGGTCAGACACTGATGTTGTATGAGAAGCTCTGGCTCACAGTCTCCGCTCTAATTCATCCCAAAGGTGTTCTCTCAAGTTGAGGTCAGGACTCGTGCGGTGCAGACCAGTCAAGTTCTTCCCCACCAAACTCGCTCATCCATGTCTTGATGGAGCTTGCTTTGTGCACTGGTGTACAGTCAAGTTGGAACACAAAGTGAGAGCATGAAATTGTCCAAACTCTCTTGGTCTGCTAAAGCATTGAAAGTTCATTTCACTAGACCTAAGGGGCCGAGCCCAACTCCTGAAAAACAGCCCCATACCATAATCCCCCCTCCACCAAACTTTACACTTGGCGCAATGCAGTCAGACAAGTACCGTTCTTCTGCCAAATGCCAAACCCAGATTTGTCCATTGGATTGCCACACAGGGAAGATTCATGATTCATCACTCCAGAGAACACCACTGCATCCGATGCTTTACATGGTGCTTGGTGATGTAAGGCCTTGCTGCAGCTGCTCGGCCATGGAAATCCATTTCATGAAGCTCTCTACGCTCTGTTCTTGAGCTGATCTGACCCCGCACTGTCATTTTACGTGAAATTTCACGACTGCACAAGTGGCATCCGATCACGTTACCACACTGGAGTTCACTGAACCCATTCTTTTACTAATGTTTGTACTAAGCACGAAGCAGGTTCTTGGTTTTATACACCTGTGGCCATGGAAGTGTTTGCAACGGCTGAATTCAGTGATTTAGACGGGTGAGTGAATACTTCTGGCAATACTGTGTGTGTGTATATATACACTTATAGACTGGTGTTACCTTGACATGTAAAATGATCCTGAAGATGTGCACTGTTACCCATTTGAAGATACTTTCTGATTCACAAAGCTGTGTAAGTTGAAATGATCGTCGCTGATATTTACGCCTCGCTGGCGATGGTCGCTGCACATCTACTCCCAGTGTGTTATTCACATCTTCTGATATAAACAACATCTGTTCACCTGTTAGATCCACTGAAAATACACACGCATGCCGTTAATGCGCTCAGACAAGGCCGCCTGTGACCGCAGCTACGTGTTTCTCTTTGACATTGAGGAAGCGCACTGAGAGCGGGTGCAGCCTGGGCCCCAGGGAGCCAACTGTCAGGTGTGTGGACTAGTTTCAGAAGCAGATGCGGGTTTCTTTTGGGCCATTAGGAGGGGAGGAGGGAAAGACTTTACCCTGATTCTCTTTCCCGCGGAACTGCCAGCCACTGCATCATACCGCCGTGAGTGCCAAGCGGTTTGAGAGGCGGTGTGTGGGTGATGGGGGTTGACTGGGCCCCCAGCCATGCCCGCTCTTTTACAAATCTGCTTCTTTCATTTTGATGACACATGTGGGTTTTTTTATGATTCTCATTTTAACATTTACTGTACTCGGTAGAGGGCAAAAGACTGCTCATATCAGTTACGAGCTTCCCCTGGTATAGGATTAAGATATTTCCTGAGGACTCGGAAGGGGTTTAAAAGGGGAAAAAAAACATTCATTAGGATGCTTATGCCATTCTGTGGCACCAAATGACTAAGTATATCCACTAATACACTTCAGATTAATTGGTTAACCCTTTAAGAACCTAAGCCTAAAACTGGCTGGCTGGGTGTATCTTTTTAACCGTAACTCTGTCACATAGGACAATGTTACCGAGATTCAGGACACACTCGGCTTTTCAGCTTTATCAGCTATTAAAGTATGATTTCATCTTTTTATGAAATAGCATGCAAAGGGTGTAAATAGGGCTAGGGTGACAAAAGCATGGACTAATCCGGAGTGCAAGCTGTGTGCATCTAAAGTTGTGAGAGTGTTTCACACAGAAACACAACAGTGTGGTGCTCTGTCAGCTCTGCACAGTGGAGATGATCACAACAGTACAACTGCTATACACGAGACCTTGAAGATCTAACATCCCGTAGAGCTTCATCAACACAGCAGCAGGACAGCACCTGTTTATCTGTTTATCTTATCTTAGCAGATTATTTTAAGATTATTAACACGTGTAACATGTTTCTTTCAGTAGAGTCAGTTGAAAAGTCTCATTGTTAACCGTTTCTTAATCGTCCAGTGTAGAACCTAAGACTGTTCTCGATACCACGGGGGCTTTAAAACACACATAGCTGTTTCTCAAATGACTCTCTGCCTCTCTGCGTGAGGCGTGTAGGCTATGTGTCATTTGTGCCTCTAAAAGTCGAGTCAGAGTAAAGACCTTTAGTCTTTTTAACCATTTATAGACCACATAAATTTAAGGTAGCCTTTAACACATTAAGTCTAGAATTGCCATGCGTTTTCCTCGTGCTTCTGTGTTTTTCTCGTGCTTCTGAGCCCCATCCCCAAATATAAAATATATATATTTCTATATATATATATATATACATGCACAAAGTCATCCAATTGGTTTCAAATCCATAATAAATAATACATCATTTTAATTCCTAACACTCACATTAGAGTAATCTAACATTAGTCGCTATATTAATCGTTAGATGCAGCCCTAGATGTAGAAGTTGTGTTGGTTAGTTGTGTGAAAATACATTTAAATTATTATTTACTATTTAAATGAGTAACGAAAACCATCAGCCACTTTAAAAACTTCTGAAAGTCACTGAAAAGTCTTAAATGTCTATGTACCGGTCGGTGAACATTTTCTTAGGCGCTCCCAGTTTCCGCTCTTATAGGTGATGTGTGCTGATATCTAGCTGTATAGAACCACATCACACCTCCCAGTTTCTCAGTGTCTCCAGGTTTCTCATCACTGCCCTCGAAAAGAATTAGTAGAAGTTCAGCATGAATCTAATAAATGTTATTTTTTCAGAAGTCTAATGTTTTGTGCTGTGACAGTAACAGCGGTGTGAGAGGGTCTCTGAAGCTTTGATTGTATCTGCTGGATGGTGTATTTAAGACTGTGATTGGCTACCAAGCACACACAAAAATAACAACAATGAAAAGAAAATGTTTTGATAAAAAGTCCAAAGAGCATCAAATATACATGTGCTGTGATCTAATGGACAGGATGGGCAGTATATGTAGTGTAGATCAGGCCGACCTACGACACAGCATAAGCTTAGCTTCTGTAATTGAACTTGGAATTTTTTTTATTTTTTATATCTCAATCAGTTGTCCAGTTATTTAAGTTTGAGCGCAGCATGTGAGGAGTGATTTTTAAAAGTGTGAAAGTGGCTCTTTTTCAGTTTTGGACATAATTTGAACATGTCCAAGTTTACAGTGCGTGTAGATTAACTGATAAACGGACCAGAAGATTCAGCCAGAGAAGTCTGGTTACATTGACTTACACCACTGTGCAAAAGCTGATTGTTTAAAAGCCTTTATCTTATCAATAAGTGTATTTTCACCAGTAAGAACACCAGATATGATTAGAACAGATGTAAATAATCATAAATATAATACAAAGTATCATAAGTATCATATTGTGAAAGAAGTAGATCATATCTTGAGCTCCAGTTTGAAGAATAAAGTGTAGTTCCAGATTTCTCCTGGACGCCCCAGACATTGTATGAATGTATTCAGTTCCTTCAGCAACAATCTTGATTTAGCTTAATGAAGTACTGAGCAGTCAAAGCAGGTATTAGATGATAACTGTAAATAATACTGGGTTGTTTCCACAAGGAGAAGCTTGGAAAGGGTTAAATAAACACACTGACGTATGTAAAAACACTACTTACTGTATTAATACTATTTTAATATTGGAAGTGTTTTGTTGAGCAAATAAAAGCTTCCTGTCTGGAAAAAAACCTGTTTTTAAATATAACAATGTCTCCAAATGACTAAAACGTTTGCACAGCACTGTATATTAAAAGTAAAGTGTGGCGTTTGCTTCTCCTGTAAAGCTGTCATTTTTCTGATAAGACAAAGTATCACCGTGAGAACAGTTTGGTCCGTCTTCTGTTCTGGAGATGAAGTTATATTTGTTAGAGCTGTAGTGAGCGCCGCTCCTCCGCCTGTAATTCTGGGCCTCGGTTTATAATTGAAATCAGACTTTTCCTTACATCTCTGGACTTCAGCAGCCCTCCACTGTCTCCCCACAGACTCGCAAATGAATCCGGAAACCTCTGCCTCTCACGCTCGCACACTCGCATATTCAATTTTTAATCATTAAACAGATTCCCCCCTCGATACACATGGTTTCTTTTCAATCTTGAATGAAAGGTTTGAGGGTCTTGTGAGGGAGGTCGCCTTTAATAACAAGCATCACACACACAAGGATGAAGAAGGAAGTGGGCAAAGTTATTGAAAACATGATTGAAAAGTTGCGCTAAGAAGTAACAGCAATTCATGGCGCATACTAAGCAGCTCCCAAAATGATGAGACTCTTTGCAGAAATTTTGTTCACTAATACGTCAGTGAGCAACAGTCCCAGGGACCGGTGCGACCTCAGTATGCACCAACAGTACAACGAGGGCTGTGTATTGGCAAGGACCTGCTGATACAATACATATCCTGATACAGCGCTCACGATTCAATATATTGTGATATTGCAAGCAAAGTGATATACTGTGATTTTTCTAATCCTTCTATTAAAACACACCACTATATAAACAGGTTTGTCAATGATTACAATAGCATTGCGTCCTTGTGCTGCTTGTTAATGTTGGAGTGGAGCTGAAAATGGATTACAGACACTGCCTGCCATCTAGTGGTCAGAGGTTTAAACATAACACACACTGATTCACTGTCTGCCTGTATCAATACTGTGTTTCTGAGAATCAATATGGTATCACAAAATATAATATCCCAATATTCAATATTTCAATAACTTCTTTCACCCCTAGAGAACACACAGTTTGGTTAAACAAGCCTACTAAGGATCTCCTACTAACTCTGTGCTCGTAATAAACAAGGTCTAATAACCACAGTGATGTTTAAAAGTTTAGTGATTTTAATAAATGAATTGTCTTAGAAGAGTTGTAGCTGTTGTGGCTGCAAAGGGTAAGCCAACACTATATTAGAAGTTCACATGCATGGGTTCACCCTAGCACTAAGAACACTGCGGTTTAAACAGAACACAAAATGAACCACTGTCTGCCACAAATCCTTGATTAGAAACTATTAATAAGAAATCATGACTGAGGTTTTTTTTAGAATTGAGTATCATAAAACATAATAATGCTGCTTTCAGTATTATTGGTATATTCTATACCCCCTACCAAGGATTAGAAACATTACTGCTGATTTACACCTCTTTTTAAAACCAGAAAAAATAGGCCTCAAATAGCAGGAGTCTAGTTTCCCAGACTTTTGAGCAGAATAAGTAAACAGGCACACCTTCGATTTCAACCTCTTGGCTGTAGGACCGTGCCCAAATAGTTAATAATATTGTGATATTTGATATAAGCGATATATTCTTATACCTCCTACCAAGGATTAGAGACATTACTGCTAATTTACTCCTTACTTTAAAAACCAGACAACAAATAGGCCTCAAATAGCAGGAGTCTAGTTTCAATCAATCAATCAATCAATCAACAGATCTTTATGTCACACAGTCACAAGTACAAGTACAATAACTGGTGAAATTATCCATCAACCCTCTCTCTGTACATACAAGTACAAGGTATGGGGAGAGTGGGAGTGGACACAAAACCAAGTTTCAGGCAGCGTCCTGTATGATAATCGGTGCTCAAAAAAGACCCGCCTACTGCACTTGGCCGGGCTAAGCAGACTTTTCTGAATTAAGCAGAATAAATAATCAGGCACACCTTCAGTTTCTCCACAGTCCTCCTTAAAATACAGATGTGTGACGGAAATGAGCAAAGTTTACGCTTTTTCACAAACACGGCTGCACGTTCACGAGAGAACGCGTGAAAGCTGTGCAACAGGCTCAGTACACCGAGCGCTCTGTCTGAACTTCTGAATGTTGGATTTTGCGTTTGTTCTAATCTAGGAGGTGTAGTATGTGCGCTGGAACGTCTGAGATTAGTTCATTTTGCTAACAGATATTTTCCTCTGTTCTAGATAACTTCTATGGCACGCCCAAGCCCCCGGCCGAACCCACGCCCATGCTGTTTAATGTGACTGACCAGCTGCTGCCGGGTGCCCGCCCCAGTGCCGAGGGGAAGAGGAAGAGGAACAAGTCGGTCAGCAACATGGAGAAAGACAGCATCGAGCCGCCCGAGGAGGAGCAGGAAGAGAGCCCCGTCGTTAATGGCAACGGCATTGCTATCACGCCAGGTGAGAGCAAAAAGCACCCAAACTGCATACCTTAACCAGAGGTGGGGGGGTCCTCGCTCAGCATGATGTAGTGTTGTCTATAACGGTGGGCTAAATTCAAATTTTGGGATCATTTAACAGCTTTGATGCAGTTTGAGACAACT
Source organism: Megaleporinus macrocephalus (assembly GCA_021613375.1). Classification (NCBI taxonomy): domain Eukaryota; kingdom Metazoa; phylum Chordata; class Actinopteri; order Characiformes; family Anostomidae; genus Megaleporinus; species Megaleporinus macrocephalus. Next base: position 12,764,765 of record CM038713.1, on the reverse strand, counting down.
TGGTATGGATTTAGATGTTTGCAGTGTTAGTGAGTGTTAGTATTTACTTATAAGGCTTTACAGTGTAAAGAATTGTTAGCCTCCCATAAAAGTACTAGGTAACTGGTCTGCACTAACCTAAACTCAACTAAGGGCTTCTTGTTGTTCCTAGAACTTTTGCGTGTGTACGCACCTAAATTATAGAATAGTCTTCCCTCCATATCAGACTCTACTTTTATGAAAAGCCTAAAAGACCCACTTTTATTTTCTGGCTTTTTTGACTGTTGGTCATAGGTAGTGTGCTTGTGTGTGTGTGTGTGTGTGTGTGTGTGTGTGTGTGTGTGTGTGTGTGTGTGTGTGTGTGTGTGTTTTGTATTTTATGAACAGTGAAGCATTTTCTAGCTTCATCTTACAAAAGTGCTGTACAAAAGTTTACTTATTTATGCACCTGTTTATTTACTTACCTACTTATTTACTTATTTACATGATTACATACCTACTTACTTATTTACCTGTTTACTTACTCACCTACTTATTTACTTTTTACCTGTTTACTTACTCACCTACTTATTTACTTATTTACCTGTTTACTTACTTACCTACTTATTTACTTTTTACCTGTTTACTTACTCACCTACTTATTTACTTATTTACCTGTTTACTTACTCACCTACTTATTTACTTTTTACCTGTTTACTTACTCACCTACTTATTTACTTATTTACCTGTTTACTTACTTACCTACTTATTTACTTTTTACCTGTTTACTTACTCACCTACTTATTTACTTATTTACCTGTTTACTTACTTACCTACTTATTTACTTTTTACCTGTTTACTTACTCACCTACTTATTTACCTGTTTACTTACTCACCTACTTATTTACTTAATTACCTGTTTACTTACTTACCTACTTATTTACCTGTTTACTTACTCACCTACTTATTTACTTAATTACCTGTTTACTTACTCACCTACTTATTTACCTGTTTACTTACTCATCTACTTATTTACCTGTTTACTTACTCACCTACTTATTTACTTATTTACCTGTTTACCTACTTACCTACTTATTTACCTGTTTACTTATTTACCCACTTATTTACTTATTTACCTGTGTACTTACTTACCTACTTATTATCTTTTTACCTGTTTACTTACTTACTTATTTACTTTTTACCTGTTTACTTATTTATCTAATTATTTACCTGTTTACTTACTTACCCACTTACTTATTTACCTTTTTACTTACCTACTTATTTACTTATTTACCTGTTTACTTATTTATCTAATTATTTACTTATTTACCTGTTTACTTACTTACCCACTTATTTACCTTTTTACTTACCTACATTTTTACTTATTTACCTGTTTACCTACTTATCTACTTATTTACCGGTTTACTTATTTACCCACTTATTTACCTGTGTACTTACTTACCTACTTATTATCTTTTTACCTGTTTACTTACTTACTTATTTACTTTTTACCTGTTTACTTATTTATCTAATTATTTACTTATTTACCTGTGTACTTACTTACCCACTTATTTACCTTTTTACTTACCTACTTTTTTACTTATTTACCTTTTTACTTACTTACCTACTTATTTACTTATTTACCTGTTTACTTACTTACCTACTTATTTACTTATTTACCTGTTTACTTATTTATCTAATTATTTACTTATTTACCTGTTTACTTATTTATCTTATTATTTACTTATTTACCTGTTTACTTATTTACCTGTTTACTTACTTACCCACTTATTTACTTATTTACCTGTTTACTTACTTTTTTACCTTTTTACTAAATTAAGTACTTATTTACTTATTTACCCGTTTATTTACTTACCTACTTATTTACCTGTTTACTTGCTTACCTACCTACTTATTTACCTGTTTGCTTACTTACTTACCTACTTATTTACCTGTTTGCTTACTTACTTACCTACTTATTTACCTGTTTGCTTACTTACCTACTTACTTACTTGTTTACCTGTTTACTTACTTACCTACATATTTACTTATTTACCTGTTTACTTACTTACCTACACTGACTTACTGACTTACCTATTTACCAATTTACTTACTTATTTATTTACCTACCTACGTACATACTTACCTATTTCTTTACTTACTTATTTGCCCATTTCCCTATTTACTTACTTACTTATTATTTACTTATTTACTTATTTCTTTACTTATTTACTTATTTCTTTACTTACTTACTTACTTACCTACTTACTTATTTACTTACCTACTCGCTTACCTACTTACTTATTATTTACTTATTTACTTATTTCTTTACTTATTTACTTATTTCTTTACTTACTTACTTACTTACCTACTTACTTATTTACTTACCTACTCGCTTACCTACTTACTTATTATTTACTTATTTACTTATTTCTTTACTTATTTACTTATTTCTTTACTTACTTACTTACTTACCTACTTACTTATTTACTTACCTACTCGCTTACCTACTTACTTATTATTTACTTATTTACTGACTTACTCACCTATTTAATTACTTACTGACTTACCTACTCACTTACTTACATACTTATTATTTACTAATTTACTGACTTACTCACCTACTTACTTACTTACTTACTGACTGACTTACTTACTGCCTTACGTACTTACTTACTTACATACTTATTATTTACTAATTTACTGACTTACTCACCTACTTACTTACTTACTTACTTACTGACTGACTTACTTACTGCCTTACCTACTTACTTACTTACCTATTCACTTACTAACTTATTTACTTACTTACTGATTTGCCTATTTTCTTATTTACTTACTTACTTACTTATCATTTACCTATTTACTTACTTATTTACTCACTTACCTACTTATTTATTTACCTAATTACTTACTTTCTTACTTACCTACTTATTTACTTGCCTACTTACTTACCTGTTTACTTACTTATTTATTCACCTATTTACTTACTTTCTTACTTGCCTATTTACTTACTGACCTGCTTACTTACTCATTCATTTAACTATTTACTAACCTATTTATTTACTGACTTAATTATTTACTTATCTATTTACTGACTAATTTATTTATTTACTTATCTACGTACTCATTTATTTACCTATTTACTTACTCACTTGCTCACTTACTTAATTATATATTACTAAATTTTATATATATTTATATTTGTTTATGTTTGTTGCTCACTTACTGTCAATCTCTATCAGCATACACTGGGCCACCAGCTTGGCTTTAGTCTGACTATGAATACATTTTGCCACTCAAAGAAAACATATTGAACTCAAGACACAAACATACTTAGAATTATGGTTATTGGTCCCACAGTGTCACTGGAAAATCCATATACTTGGATATTGTTTTGTAGCTTTTTTCATATTCCTTCTTGTGCATGTCTGTAACTGGCGTGACTGTCAATGTGTGTCAGCTAGACGCTTCCAAAAAACAAGAGTTGAATAAATATGCAGCGGCAGTAAGTAGTTTTTGTCACAGAATGTTTTCTAGCTCCTGTAAATGTATTAGTTTGTTGGCTCAGTCTTTAAAAATACAATGTTACACAGCACAACATGTCATAGATGCTATTTGTAATCCAAACAAGTCAGAACTTCAAACGCAGCTGAGTGCTTTGGCAAGGTGTAGTAGAACTATGTTATCCAGACCTCACACAGACTCCATTCACAACTAATCCGGCTCCAGTAGTGCTGAAAACACACAGACTCACTTACACACTGTCCCTCCCACAGAGTCCAGTGAACACGAAGACAAGAGCACCGATGCCTCAGGTGATGTGCCCCCCCAGTCGTGCCCGCCTGAGACCCCCACCCTCACGGCCACAGACGCCCCAGAGGAGGAGGGGGAGGCCCCGAAATCTCCCCCAGACTCGCAGGACAACGATGATCTGGGGCCGCTGCCTGACAACTGGGAGATGGCCTACACTGAGAAAGGAGAAGTCTACTTCATAGAGTGAGTGAAGTTCACTTCAAAGCACGCTGCAGAGAAAGACACAGAGCATGCGGAGTGGAGTTCCTGCGACTCGTGTGGATTATTGAGGGCGTCCTCTTTCGCGTGGTGTCATAGATACATGAATTATTCATGGGAACATGAGTAAGATCTGACAAAACATCCTATAAGTTTGCCTTTTTTTCTCTGTGGATTAAATTGCTGTTCTCTTTTTGTTCAGCGTCTCTGCGTTCCAGCGCGCACCGACACAATAGATGGTGTTGAGCTGTGTCTGTATCGCACTGCAGAGTGAATCACCCTTAAATTGCAGCAAATTTGTTTCACAGACATGATACAATAAACATCAGCATTAGTGGAGTGAGAGAGAGAGATGCAGCAAAAAAGAGTAAAATACAGGGGGAGAGAGAAATATAGGAAGAGAGAGAGAAAAGAAGAACAAAAGAGAAATACAGGGAAAGGTTGATACGAGAAGAGAGGGACAGATAGAGAGAGAGACTAGAAGAAATAAACAGAAAGAAAGAGACACACTGGAAGAGAGAAAGAAATATGAGGAGAGAGATTTAGGAAGAGAGAGAGATACAGAATTAAATAAAGAAATAAACTTTTTATAAAGTGATAAAGAGATACAGGTTGAGGTAGGGAGTGATAAGGTGATATAGAATGAAGTAGGGAGTGATAGAGATACAGGTTGAGGTAGTGAGTGATCAGGTGATATAGAATGAAGTAGGGAGTGATAGAGATACAGGTTGAGGTAGGGAGTGATAGAGATACAGGATGAGGTAGTGAGTGATCAGGTGATATAGAATGAAGTAGGGAGTGATAGAGATACAGGTTGAGGTAGGGAGTGATAAGGTGATATAGAATGAAGTAGGGAGTGATAGAGATACAGGTTGAGGTAGGGAGTGATCAGGTGATATAGAATGAAGTAGGGAGTGATAGAGATACAGGTTGAGGTAGGGAGTGATAAGGTGATATAGAATGAAGTAGGGAGTGATAAAGAGATACAGGTTGAGGTAGGGAGTGATAAAGAGATACAGGTTGAGGTAGGGAGTGATAAAGAGATACAGGTTGAGGTAGGGAGTGATAAAGAGATACAGGTTGAGGTAGGGAGTGATAAAGGGATGACATAGGGAGTGATAAAGAGATACAAGATGGGGTAGGAAGTGATAAAGAGATACAGGATGAGGTAGGGAGTGATAAAGAGATACAGGTTGAGGTAGGGAGTGATAAAGAGATACAGGTTGAGGTAGGGAGTGATAAAGAGATACAGGTTGATGTAGGGAGTGATAAAGAGATACAAGATGGGGTAGGAAGTGATAAAGAGATACAGGATGAGGTAGGCAGTGATAAAGAGATAGAGGTTGAGGTAGGGAGTGATAAAGAGATACAGGTTGATGTAGGGAGTGATAAAGAGATACCGGTTGAGGTAGGGAGTAATAAAGAGATACAGGTTGAGGTAGGGAGTGATAAAGAGATACAGGTTGATGTAGGGAGTGATAAAGAGATACAGGTTGAGGTAGGGAGTGATAAAGAGATACAGGTTGAGGTAGGGAGTGATAAAGAGATACAGGTTGATGTAGGGAGTGATAAAGAGATACCGGTTGAGGTAGGGAGTAATAAAGAGATACAGGTTGATGTAGGGAGTGATAAAGAGATACAGGTTGAGGTAGGGAGTGATAAAGAGATACAGGTTAAGGTAGGGAGTGATAAAGAGATACAGGATGAGGTAGGGAGTGATCAAGAGATACAGGTTGATGTAGGGAGTGATAAAGAGATACAGGTTAAGGTAGGGAGTGATAAAGAGATACAGGATGAGGTAGGGAGTGATAAAGGGATGACATAGGGAGTGATAAAGAGATACAGGTTAAGGTAGGGAGTGATAAAGAGATACAGGTTGAGGTAGGGAGTGATAAAGAGATACAGGTTGAGGTAGGGAGTAATAAAGAGATACAGGTGGATGTAGGGAGTGATAAAGAGATACAGGTTGAGGTAGGGAGTGATAAAGAGATACAGGTTGAGGTAGGGAGTGATAAAGAGATACAGGTTGATGTAGGGAGTGATAAAGAGATACAAGATGGGGTAGGAAGTGATAAAGAGATACAGGATGAGGTAGGCAGTGATAAAGAGATAAAGGTTGAGGTAGGGAGTGATAAAGAGATACAGGTTGATGTAGGGAGTGATAAAGAGATACCGGTTGAGGTAGGGAGTAATAAAGAGATACAGGTTGAGGTAGGGAGTGATAAAGAGATACAGGTTGATGTAGGGAGTGATAAAGAGATACAGGTTGAGGTAGGGAGTGATAAAGAGATACAGGTTGAGGTAGTGAGTGATAAAGAGATACAGGTTGATGTAGGGAGTGATAAAGAGATACCGGTTGAGGTAGGGAGTAATAAAGAGATACAGGTTGATGTAGGGAGTGATAAAGAGATACAGGTTGAGGTAGGGAGTGATAAAGAGATACAGGTTAAGGTAGGGAGTGATAAAGAGATACAGGATGAGGTAGGGAGTGATCAAGAGATACATGTTGATGTAGGGAGTGATAAAGAGATACAGGTTAAGGTAGGGAGTGATAAAGAGATACAGGATGAGGTAGGGAGTGATAAAGGGATGACATAGGGAGTGATAAAGAGATACAGGTTAAGGTAGGGAGTGATAAAGAGATACAGGTTGAGGTAGGGAGTGATAAAGAGATACAGGTTGAGGTAGGGAGTGATAAAGAGTTACAGGTTGAGGTAGGGAGTAATAAAGAGATACAGGTGGATGTAGGGAGTGATAAAGAGATACAGGTTGAGGTAGGGAGTGATAAAGAGATACAGGTTGAGGTAGGGAGTGATAAAGAGATACAGGTTGATGTAGGGAGTGATAAAGAGATACAGGTTGAGGTAGGGAGTAATAAAGAGATACAGGTTGATGTAGGGAGTGATAAAGAGATACAGGTTGAGGTAGGGAGTGATAAAGAGATACAGGTTAAGGTAGGGAGTGATAAAGAGATACAGGATGAGGTAGGGAGTGATAAAGGGATGACATAGGGAGTGATAAAGAGATACAGGTTGAGGTAGGGAGTGATCAAGAGATACAGGTTGATGTAGGGAGTGATAAAGAGATACAGGTTGAGGTAGGGAGTAATAAAGAGATACAGGTTGATGTAGGGAGTGATAAAGAGATACAGGTTGAGGTAGGGAGTGATAAAGAGATACAGGTTAAGGTAGGGAGTGATAAAGAGATACAGGTTGAGGTAGGGAGTGATAAAGAGATACAGGTTGATGTAGGGAGTGATAAAGAGATACAGGTTGAGGTAGGGAGTAATAAAGAGATACAGGTTGATGTAGGGAGTGATAAAGAGATACAGGTTGAGGTAGGGAGTGATAAAGAGATACAGGTTAAGGTAGGGAGTGATAAAGAGATACAGGATGAGGTAGGCAGTGATAAAGGGATGACATAGGGAGTGATAAAGAGATACAGGTTGAGGTAGGGAGTGATCAAGAGATACAGGTTGATGTAGGGAGTGATAAAGAGATACAGGTTGAGGTTGGGAGTGATAAAGAGATACAGGATGGGGTAGGAAGTGATAAAGAGATACAGGTTGAGGTAGGGAGTGATAAAGAGATACAGGTTGATGTAGGGAGTAATAAAGAGATAGAGGTTGATGTAGGGAGTGATAAAGAGATACAGGTTGGGGTAGGGAGTGATAAAGAGATACAGGTTGAGGTAGGGAGTGATAAAGAGATACAGGTTGAGGTAGGGAGTGATCAAGAGATACAGGTTGAGGTAGGCAGTGATAAAGAGATACAGGTTGAGGTTGGGAGTGATAAAGAGATACAGGTTGATGTAGGGAGTGATAAAGAGATACAGGATGAGGTAGGCAGTGATAAAGAGATACAGGTTGAGGTAGTGAGTGATCAGGTGATATAGAATGAAGTAGGGAGTGATAGAGATACAGGTTGAGGTAGGGAGTGATAAGGTGATATAGAATGAAGTAGGGAGTGATAGAGATACAGGTTGAGGTAGGGAGTGATAAGGTGATATAGAATGAAGTAGGGAGTGATAGAGATACATGTTGATGTAGGGAGTGATAAGGTGATGTAGAATGAAGTAGGGAGTGATAGAGATACAGGATGAGGTAGGGAGTGATAAGGTGATATAGAATGAAGTAGGGAGTGATAGAGATACAGGTTGAGGTAGGGAGTGATCAGGTGATATAGAATGAAGTAGGGAGTGATAAAGATACAGGTTGAGGTAGTGAGTGATAAGGTGATATAGAATGAAGTAGGGAGTGATAGAGATACAGGTTGAGGTAGGGAGTGATAAGGTGATATAGAATGAAGTAGGGAGTGATAGAGATACAGGTTGAGGTAGTGAGTGATAAGGTGATATAGAATGAAGTAGGGAGTGATAGAGATACAGGTTGAGGTAGGGAGTGATCAGGTGATATAGAATGAAGTAGGGAGTGATAGAGATACAGGTTGAGGTAGGGAGTGATCAGGGGATATAGAATGAAGTAGGGAGTGATAGAGATACAGGTTGAGGTAGTGAGTGATAAGGTGATATAGAATGAAGTAGGGAGTGATAGAGATACAGGTTGAGGTAGGGAGTGATAAAGTGATACAGAATGAAGTAGGGAGTGATAGAGATACAGGTTGAGGTAGGGAGTGATCAGGTGATATAGAATGAAGTAGGGAGTGATAGAGATACAGGTTGAGGTAGTGAGTGATAAGGTGATATAGAATGAAGTAGCGAGTGATAGAGATACAGGTTGAGGTAGGGAGTGATCAAGTGATATAGAATGAAGTAGGGAGTGATAGAGATACAGGTTGAGGTAGGGAGTGATCAGGTGATATAGAATAAAGTAGGGAGTGATAGAGATACAGGTTGAGGTAGGGAGTGATCAGGTGATATAGAATGAAGTAGGGAGTGATAGAGATACAGGTTGAGGTAGGGAGTGATAAGGTGATATAGAATGAAGTAGGGAGTGATAGAGATACAGGTTGAGGTAGTGAGTGATAAGGTGATATAGAATGAAGTAGGGAGTGATAGAGATACAGGTTGAGGTAGGGAGTGATAAGATGATATAGAATGAAGTAGGGAGTGATAGAGATACAGGTTGAGGTAGGGAGTGATAAGGTGATATAGAATGAAGTAGGGAGTGATAGAGATACAGGTTGAGGTAGGGAGTGATAAGGTGATATAGAATGAAGTAGGGAGTGATAGAGATACAGGTTGAGGTAGGGAGTGATAAGGTGATATAGAATGAAGTAGGGAGTGATAGAGATACAGGTTGAGGTAGTGAGTGATAAGGTGATATAGAATGAAGTAGGGAGTGATAGAGATACAGGTTGAGGTAGGGAGTGATAAGGTGATATAGAATGAAGTAGGGAGTGATAAGGTGATATAGAATGAAGTAGGGAGTGATAGAGATACAGGTTGAGGTAGGGAGTGATAAGGTGATATAGAATGAAGTAGGGAGTGATAGAGATACAGGTTGAGGTAGTGAGTGATAAGGTGATATAGAATGAAGTAGGGAGTGATAGAGATACAGGTTGAGGTAGGGAGTGATAAGATGATATAGAATGATGTAGGGAGTGATAGAGATACAGGTTGAGGTAGGGAGTGATAAGGTGATATAGAATGAAGTAGGGAGTGATAGAGATACAGGTTGAGGTAGGGAGTGATAAGGTGATATAGAATGAAGTAGGGAGTGATAGAGATACAGGTTGAGGTAGGGAGTGATAAGGTGATATAGAATGAAGTAGGGAGTGATAGAGATACAGGTTGAGGTAGGGAGTGATCAGGTGATATAGAATGAAGTAGGGAGTGATAGAGATACAGGTTGAGGTAGTGAGTGATAAGGTGATATAGAATGAAGTAGGGAGTGATAGAGATACAGGTTGAGGTAGGGAGTGATAAGGTGATATAGAATGAAGTAGGGAGTGATAAGGTGATATAGAATGAAGTAGGGAGTGATAGAGATACAGGTTGAGGTAGGGAGTGATAAGGTGATATAGAATGAAGTAGGGAGTGATAGAGATACAGGTTGAGGTAGGGAGTGATCAGGGGATATAGAATGAAGTAGGGAGTGATAGAGATACAGGTTGAGGTAGTGAGTGATAAGGTGATATAGAATGAAGTAGGGAGTGATAGAGATACAGGATGAGGTAGGGAGTGATAAGGTGATATAGAATGAAGTAGGGAGTGATAAGGTGATATAGAATGAAGTAGGGAGTGATAGAGATAAAGGAAGAGAGAGAAGAGGTTGAAAATGGGGAGAGATGGAAATAGATTTACAGGAAGAGGGAGAGGGATACGGAAAAGGGAAAGAGTCAGAAGGAGATAATGGAAGAGAGAAAGAAAGAGAGAGTGAAAATCTAATAGACACAAGAAAAGAGAGATACAGCATAAGGTTAATACAGGAAGAGAGGGACAGATAGAGAAAATAGAGAAAGAGAGACATACAGAAAGAAAGAAAGAAATATCATGAGAGAGATGCAGGAAAAAAGAAAGAAAGAGAAAGAGAAAGAGAGATACATGCTACAGAAGGTACGGGAGAGATACAGGATGAAGCACATGAATGAGGAGAGAGAAACACCACATTTAAAGAGGAGAGATGGAGAGATACAGGAAGAAAGAGAGGGATCGAGAGAAAGGAGAGAGTCAGAAGCAGATAATGGAAGAGAGAGAAAACGAGAAACAGGCAGACACAGGAAGAGAGAGAGAGAGACTGGGTGAGAGAGGGAACGATAGAGAGATATAGGGTGAGGTTGACACAGGGAGTCAGAGATGCAGCATGAGAGATAGAGAGAGAGAGAGAGATAGAGTGAGACAGGGAGAGAGTCCGAGAGATATACAGGAAGAGAGATAGAGAAAGGGAGAGAGAGGCAGAAAATGAAAGGGAGAGAAAGAAACTGAGAAGACACAGGGTGAGATATAGTGAGTGATAGAGCGAGATGCACAGGAAGACGGAGAGAAAAAGATACAGGAAGAGAGCGATAGGGTGAAAAGGAAGAGTGAGAGGGCGGTAAGGGAAGAGAGAGAAAGAGTCAGGGTGGGAGAGGGAGAGCTAGAGAGATGCAGGAAGAGCTCTCTGTAGAGAGACAGGAAGAGAGTCAGAGGCAGCTAACAGAAGAGAGAGAAAGAGAAACAGAGACACAGGAAGAGAGAGGTACAGGTTGAGAGATACAGCATGATAGAGGGAGTGAAGGGTACAGAATGAGAGAGAGAGAGATAAAGAGAGATACTAGAATAGTGAGAAATAGAGTGAAAGCGGAAGAGACACTGAGTCAGGAAGATACAGAAAGTGAGGAGAAAGCATGAGAGAGAGAGAGAGAGGGAGAAAGATACAGTGAACAACAAAGGAAGATACCAAGAGACCCTGTGAGGGAGAGGGAGAAACAAGAGAGGGAGAGAGCGAGAGCTATAGGGGAGAGAAAGAGAGAGATGCAGTGCCAGAAGGAGAGAAAAAGAGAGAGAGTTATTCTCCTTCCTTCCCCCTCTTCCTCCGTGTTATAGGAGGCAGGGGCCTCATTAAAATTATTGATTGCCATTCTGCTAACTGGAACTGTGCCGCCCACCGTAGCGAAGGCTTGTGGGATATCGAGTCGTGAATCTTACTCATCGCGTACTTAAAACCACTACGGCAACACTTTATCTAACTGGAAATCCTTAATAGCTCTTTATAACCTGCCGGCTGATGGCATCGCGGATAGCCAGCTGTAGTACAGAGGGAGATGGAGGGGGGAGTAGCTCCACGCTGGTGTCAGAACGGTGGCGTGTGCAGTCTGAGGAGGCTCTGCGAGTAGTTATGAGTAAATACTTTACTGAACAGTCCACGAGAAATATATTAAACGTGTTTGTTTCTTTGTGCCTCTTCAGTCACAACACCAAAACAACATCATGGCTCGATCCACGATTAGCGAAGAAGGCCAAGCCTCCAGAGGAATGTGAGGACGATGGTAAGTGTACTTGAACTTTAAAGTGTGTTGGCGTGCCTGATTTAGTACATGTACTTGCAAGACAAACTCTTGGAAGCACACTGTGTAAATGAATGTATCGGGCTTATGGCTATGACTTAGCTTTATGATTAGGCACGCAGTTCAGGCTTGTTGAAGCATCCATCTCAAGCAATCTGACCACAAGTGGACAGCAAGACGTGCAGCCACTTACATGTGGCATTTCCATGTTTCTCGAGGGCGTCTCCGGTGACTGCTCACTGTTTCTTCCTGTACTCAATCTACACAAGTTGAATGGGGGCAACACATGCTGAGGGCGGACCCAACGGCAAGAAAGAGAAGGTGTTATATGATGTAGTTGTTTTTTGAGATAAGCATATCAGACAGTGCAGACTACTTGTCCAGTCAGTACCAAGAATAAGTAGTTTTATTAGTAGCTACATGCTGTATTTCTCAAATTAGTTATCATGATGGTCTCTCGTCTCATGCAAGCGAGTGATATTGTTGATGCCTCTAAACTCCTTACGTTATCACTATGTAGTGGATTAAATTCTGAACACTACAAGCCAAATAAAGAAAATTTAAAGCCATTTGTGTTTTAATCAAAGCTTAGAGTTTTTATAGACAGAAAATACATTATAAATATATAAGTAGTGCCCTGTATGGAGAGGTATGTTAAATTTACATTGCTAGTTTCTTTACTAGAGCCTAACGCTGAATAGTTAACATAGCCTAAACTATCTCAATCCCATGAATGTTTTGAGTGGACTTGCCATCCTGAGCGTCAGTCATGAGGTTACATTTCAGTAAGATGTTGATGACTTTCCTCAATTAAAGTATAGAAAGCTGAATTCCAAATATCATTAGTTCGTATTAGGGCTGAGCGATAATTATCGTGAAATAACATTTCCTCGATAGAACTATAAGATGTAGTTGATAGAAAGTTGATAGAATTAAGTTCCGTCCATGTTTTGAGAGACAACACAAATAGCCAATGAGAATGAGAATAGCACCGCCTCCAAACCAATCAGGTGGCTGAACTAGAGTTCCAGCCATTTCATGTTTGGTTGAAGCACACAGCACAGAGTGTAAGCGTAGCTGCAGCTTAACCCAAATGCTAGTAATAAGTTACTGCAGGCGTCACAGTCGAGCAGTGAGAATAAAATAAGAGACGACAGAAAACCACTCCCCACAATACACCAATCACTACTCTACCAACAATTATACACCCACTACACTATACCAACAATTATACACCCACTACACTATACCAACAAATATACACCCACTACACTATACCAACAAACATACACCCACTACACTATACCAACAAATATACACCCACTACACTATACCAACAAATATACACCCACTACACTATACCAACAAACATACACCCACTACACTATACCAACAAATATACACCCACTACACTATACCAACAAATATACACCCACTACACTATACCAACAAACATACACCAATCACTACTCTACCAACAAATATACACCCACTACACTATACCAACAAACATACACCAATCACTACTCTACCAACAATTATACACCCACTACACTATACCAACAATTATACACCCACTACACTATACCAACAAATATACACCCACTACACTATACCAACAAACATACACCCACTACACTATACCAACAAACATACACCCACTACACTATACCAACAAATATACACCCACTACACTATACCAACAAATATACACCCACTACACTATACCAACAATTATACACCCACTACACTATACCAACAAACATACACCCACTACACTATACCAACAAATATACACCCACTACACTATACCAACAAATATACACCCACTACACTATACCAACAAACATACACCAATCACTACTCTACCAACAAATATACACCCACTACACTATACCAACAAATATACACCCACTACACTATACCAACAAACATACACCAATCACTACTCTACCAACAAATATACACCCACTGCATTATACCAACAAACATACACCCACTACACTATACCAACAAATATACACCCACTACACTATACCAACAAATATACACCCACTACACTATACCAACAAACATACACCAATCACTACTCTACCAACAAATATACACCCACTGCATTATACCAACAAATATACACCCACTACACTATACCAACAAATATACACCCACTACACTATACCAACAAATATACACCCACTACACTATACCAACAAACATACACCCACTACACTATACCAACAAACATACACCCACTACACTATACCAACAAATATACACCCACTACACTATACCAACAAACATACACCCACTACACTATACCAACAAACATACAGCCACTACACTATACCAACAAATATACACCTACTACACTATACCAACAAATATACACCCACTACACTATACCAACAAATATACACCTACTACACTATACCAACAAATATACACCCACTACACTATACCAACAAACATACACCCACTACACTATACCAACAAATATACACCCACTACACTATACCAACAAATATACACCCACTACACTATACCAACAAACATACACCCACTACACTATACCAACAAACATACACCCACTACACTATACCAACAAACATACACCCACTACACTATACCAACAAATATACACCCGCTACACTATACCAACAAACATACACCCACTACACTATACCAACAAACATACACCCACTACACTATACCAACAATTATACACCCACTACACTATACCAACAAATATACACCCACTACACTATACCAACAAACATACACCCACTACACTATACCAACAAACATACACCCACTACACTATACCAACAATTATACACCCACTACACTATACCAACAAACATACACCCACTACACTATACCAACAAATATACACCCACTACACTATACCAACAAACATACACCCACTACACTATACCAACAAATATACACCCACTACACTATACCAACAAATATACACCCACTACACTATACCAACAAACATACACCCACTACACTATACCAACAAACATACACCTACTACACTATACCAACAAACATACACCCACTACACTATACCAACAAACATACACCCACTACACTATACCAACAAACATACACCCACTACACTATACCAACAAATATACACCTACTACACTATACCAACAAATATACACCCACTACACTATACCAACAAACATACACCCACTACACTATACCAACAAACATACACCCACTACACTATACCAACAAACATACACCCACTACACTATACCAACAATTATACACCCACTACACTATACCAACAAACATACACCCACTACACTATACCAACAAACATACACCCACTACACTATACCAACAAACATACACCCACTACACTATACCAAATAAAAACAATTTAAGAAAGAACATTAAATTTTGATATCTTCAGGAAATAGTGATTTGATTTATATCATGATATATATCGATATCGACTGATATGAAAAAAATTATCGTGATAAGATTTTTTTTCTCATCGCCCAACCCTAGTTCGTATATGTAGATGTCCTTTTTTGCTGTTGGGTCACGCTGTAGTTCACATTTTAAATTTTATGATCAAATGGCTGTCCACTTGTGATCGGATGACCCAAGGCGCATGTGTATTTGAGATGTGAACATTGGGTTTGGACTTCAGGCAGGACTGGGAGAATTATCATGATTATTTCTCAGAGGTACTACATTAGGCAACATTGTGAATATTAATGCGCCTCATTATGCATGTTTTGAGAACGTAGTTGATTTCCTGAAGACTCTGGCAGCCACATAACTTCTGCCTGTCTCCCAGATATGAGGGTGTTAAGCCTCATTAGCAAAATTGAAACATAATAGAACTTAAAAGCAGCTCATTGACACACATACACACACACTGCAGAGCAGTCCTTGTTCAGGTGGCAATACAGGCAAAATTCCAAACACTAAACTTGTCTAGCAGGTGGAGTTTGTCTAGAGTTTGTCCAACATTTTGAGCTGCTCTGGATTGTGGAGTGTGTTCTAATGCAATGAGGGAAGGGAAGCTTAATACCAAAAACAAAACACAAACTCACTCCACACCTTAAGCAGCATCTCTTTCACTGCGGAGACATATTGGATTGGAAACCATTCATTCTTATGTTTCATCAGGGATAAACATTTTGACGTTAAATCATTGTGCTAATAGAAGCTGTTGGCTATTCCAAATTCAATTCTCCAGCTTTAGTTTATAGAGAATGTACAAATATATACATACACATCACTCTAGATTCAAGTCAGTGTAATGGTAGTGTTGAGTAGGTCCTCACAAGGATAGGAAAGTGTAAGGGTGTGTGTTCTTAGTAAGCCAGAGTTAACCTATAGAACCGAGTGCAGTTTTAAAACTCTCCATTCTTTAAAGCTAAAACCTGTTTTTGGTTCTTTAGATTACGTTTGTTTACTTACTGAGCACTCGTTTGACTTCATGTCCCGACAAGGTACAGAAACAGACCTCTATGTAAGCTGGGTGACAGGGCAGTGTAATCGGATATTGTTGATTGACAAGTAAGCTGATGACAGTCCTTCAAAAGTGACAGTTGCTGTGCGAGAAAAGAGAACAGACAGAGGAATAGAGAGGACTAATTCAATTTTATACGTATAATGCATATATATATATATATATATATATATATATATATATATATATATATATATATATATATATATATATATATATATATATATATATGCATAATAAATGTATATGTGTGTATATGTAATGCCTGATATTCTGAAAACAGTGGCTTATCACATGTCTTACACATTTCTTGTATTTTAAGATGCACTTAATACATTTTATATGGTTTATATGCCTAAATCATTTCTCCATGGCCATTTCCAAGCTCTCTCTGCTGTGCCTTCAAGAGTGATATATGTAAATGAGCTCTCTTCCAATTGGCTGCCCTGTATTGTGCTTTGTACAAGAAGCAGTCTGGGTTGAGACACTCCTTGTTACTTCAGGATGAATGGACAAGGCTAAACTGCTGTTGGCTGAATAGGTGGGGGGGTATATGTAAATGTGTTGATTTACGTGACATCACAAAAACAATGCATTCAAAAAGTGACCTTGTATCGCTGCATAGTTTTTAAATATGTACTGTTTGGACTGGGCAGTGAATGGTATGTTATGAAACTTGAACAATGTTAACTTATCACGTTATAAAAAAATGAGGGATTTAGTGATACGGGTCCTTTAATGAGCCGTTAGGTTATGATGTTTTTCCATGTTTTCCCAGAGCGTGACCTTCCGTCTGATGAAAATTCTCAGCATATTCCGTTCAGCTGTCCAGTTGGTTCGGATGAGTACAATTATGAATGTATAATACTTCATAGTCTCCCACATGGATCAATAACTGAATTCTAGAGTGACTCCCCTGTAATGGTGGATAGAAGCTCATGTTTAATATGTAAAGCACATGGATGGCTTTGGAACTTACTCATTTACTTGTGCATGTGTGACAGTCTGAAATGTCTCCACAAGGGGGAGTGATAGGAGTGAGTAGTGCTATAGGTGGTTGTCATTTGAGTTGCTCACTAGGCTAATATAGCGTATGAAGTTGGTATATAATGCAGTGGGCTGTATATTTATGTGTGGTATGCCTGGAAAATAACAAGATTTCAGTCCACAACAGCATTATGCAGTGCATAAGAGATTTAGCAGTATATTGCTAGACGATGTTTGTGGGGGCATTTTAGAGACTTATTTTGAAGCTAATGTTGGAGAACGTAAGGTAGAATTTGGGGGAAAACACTGGGAGTCTTGATGTTAGGAGGGCAGCTGATGTATAATTGAATTTCTACACTTAAGGTGGCTTGAATGGTGTTGAACTAAGCAGGCAGATGTTATAGTTAGCTGTATCATGTTTTGATGGATTGAACTGCCTGTCCAGTTTGTTGACTTCATTAAAAACTGTTACGTAAAGATTTTATAATGATGACAAGATCATTCACTCCTCCCAGCACAAAGTTATTATTTTTTTTATTTATTTATTTGACTTGTAAGATATTCTCAGAGATCTGGACCCCAGTGACCAATAGTAGGTACAGCCATAGATGTAGATTTGTATTTCTGGGCTCCCCACTGTGTCTAAGTGAAACTTACACATCTTCTAAGCAGAGCACACTTAAATATGGCACCTCTTTTGCACCATATCTGTTCATTTGAGGAGAACGTATGATGAGAACCTGATTTTTTAATGATCATTTTAAAATATTGCTGAGTTCTACTTGTGTATCATCACTGTCCAGAGAAAAACAAGTGTCTGATAATGATAATTACAATGATGTGATAATTCATTGCAATTATAATGATACAACAAGGTATTCCATGTGATTTTGGAGCATTTCTATTGGTCCATTCATTATGAAGCTTGTATTTAAAAAGCACAAATAATTCAAATAATATTGAAACCATGTGTTTTCTTTGGACTGCAATGATATATGTGTATGTTCGTCTCATTCTCTGTTTGTACTGCTGTTGTGTCATAACCTGGTTTTCCCTGTGGGACTCTCTGAGTAGGTTTTCTATGTTGAGAGAGCAGTGAGGAGAGTGATATGGGTGCTCGGGGAGAGCTTGCTTTCGAGCTCTTACACAACACACGACTAGGACGCACCATCATCCCGCTTGGGTGGACAGAAAGTTCATTCACCACATCTCTGAACGTTACATCTCCCTCAGCTACCGTGGGGATGTTGACTAAGTGTTGCCGGGTTCAAGGCACAAACAGCAGAGCTCCTCCCGTCTGTCATCCTGTCTCACAGCGCGTCGACTTAAGTGAAAAAATGAGCCGTAATTACTCCGAAGCCTCTCCTGTGTATGTCGATCAGTGGTTATGACTGTTAATCATCAGCCGGGCAAAGGAGAGGCTTACAGACGATGGAGCAGCGTCCTGACGTCTCCTGATGTCTGCACAATGAGAACATACAGACAGTGCACATCAGGACCGAGACAGCAGATGGCAGATCAGTACATCAATAAGAAAGAATGAGTTGGGCCACTTTTGAAGAATCTTTTGAAGCGTCCAGAATGATTTAGGGTTTCTGGTGACACCGCTTGCTTCTTCGCACGCTGTGTTTCTCAGCGTTCTTCTTCAGAAACAAATGATCAGCCTGCTCTCAGTGGACCTCCTGTTCTTTTAGAAGCATATTAAAAATTGATCAAAGTGTTTAAGTCCAGGTTTTTGTAGCACAACCGCAGAAGTTTCAATAATAACAATTGTAACGGCCTCTGTTTGTGTGCTTGGAGACGGCGTGGCTGTAATGCTGTTGTAATTTGAATAGTGTGTGAATTCACACTTGACGGATATGATTTGATTGAAACGAACGCAGGTGCAGTTTCTTTGTTCATACGCGTGTGTTGTTTTGAACAAGCGAGAACGGCTTCGGGACTCTGTTGCG
Organism: Megaleporinus macrocephalus; assembly: GCA_021613375.1. Taxonomy (NCBI): domain Eukaryota; kingdom Metazoa; phylum Chordata; class Actinopteri; order Characiformes; family Anostomidae; genus Megaleporinus; species Megaleporinus macrocephalus. The sequence goes on along the minus strand of CM038713.1, from coordinate 12,745,404 downwards.
AGCCCAATAACCGAGCCCCCCTGAGCAGGTCAGTCAGAGTCCACTCTGGTGCTGTTTGTTTGAAGTGAGAACACAGTACAGATTAAAGAAGTCCGTGCGGACCCAACCCGGGGTGCACTGTGGTCTCTTCTCTGCGGGTTTTCTTTGGTACCTTGCTTTTCAGCATGCGCTTTATCATCATAACTCTGAATTGGTGATTATTAAAAGGATATTTTCAGTTTCAAAGCGAGGCAGAGGCAAATATTTTATACACACACACACACACACACACACAATACCACATACAGCAATTATGTGTTATTCATGTATTAATGTGCAGCGTTGCCAGTGTTTTATGAAAACTCTGAGAAGCAGCATAATACTTTGGATTAAATCTGCTTTGAATTTCAGGAAAAAAACTGGATAAGGCCAGATCTCTCATAGCTTGTGGCTTTATGATCACAGGACGTACACTACTCTGCCTGTCAGAGATTTCTAAAATAGCCTTTAAGCACAAGCAGCTGCAAACATATATTGAACAGAAATTAAACTGAATATATACACAGAAATATAGTTAGGTCTATTTTCATGTGTAGAGCCCATTAATAGGGACTTGGAAGTAATAAGACAAACTACCAATCACAAGGTGTAATACTTGCTTGGATCCTTTGCAGTGAAAGAGTGTCTGAAGTCCAGAACCCGTAAACATGACCAGATACTGGGTTGCTTTCCTGGTGATGCTCTATCAGACCTTTACTGCAGTTCCTGCTTGTTCTCGGGGTGTTCTACCTTCGTTCTTGCCTCCACTGAGAGAAGTGCGTGCTCAGCTGGATCGAGGCCAGGCACCAGTGCTGAGCATTTCTCTTCTTTGCCTTACAAAAGTCTTTCATTTGCTTTCACAGTATGCTACAGGTCATTGTCCATCTGGACTGTGAAGCAGCGTGGAAGCATTTGACTGAATCTGAGCAAATAATGCATACTTCAGAATTCCTCCAGATTTTTTTTGTCAGCCGTCATTACATCCACACCAGAGCAGGTTCTCCACTTTCTTCTCCTCCCATCATTTTACTATAAGCCATCTGTCTCATCTGTTCATAAGATGTTGTTTGGCAAAGTCTTGTTTGGTCATTGTTTAATAAACCCCTCGTATTTACTCTGTTTTTAACGTTTCTTGATTGTTAACGGAAGATACGCTGACCCCATGGAGGGTATTCTTGATCTGGCCTTGAACCGGTGTTAAGGGCTTTTCTTTACTAGTCATGCATCGTCATCATCATCTGGGTTGTCCTGTTTGTGAGCTGACCTGTGCATTCTTTATTTTAAAGAATGTAGCAAATAGTTGGTTGGGCAATTTGATGTCATTCTGATGGGTTTTCCTTTGGTAGTTCATTCTAATGATGGTTCAATACACTGGTTGTGAAACTCTCTGGACTGTAGACCTCCTGTGTGCTTACTAGTAAATGAAATAATGAGGGAATAGCATACCCCTGGCAGGGGAACAGCTTAACTAATGTTTGTGGACAATATTGCATTGTCCCAGTATTTAGTGTGTCCAGCATGCTCACCTTTCATTCTTTTTAGGAGACTTGCTTTCAGTTTTTCAAAGAAATCTGCAGGAATGTTTTTCAAAGTTTCAGTCTTAGGTGTTGTTTGTGTTTTCTACTTTTCACAATCCCAAACACATTCACTGGTGTTGAGGCCGGGACTCTAGGGTGGCTAATCGATTGTGCTGAGAATACCAGCAGCTTCTTTGTTTGATAAGTACGTCTGGATTGTCTCAGCAGGGTGTTTAGGGTCATTATCTTGCCTTTAAATTAAATTTTTTTCCTGATTGGACATTTTCCGGGGGGTATTGCACCACGTTTTCAAACTTGTTTGTTCTTATTAGCGTTCATGAAGACTTAAATCAAAAACAAATCACCAACTCCAGATGGTGTCATATGCTCAGCCTATGCAGAAGCAACTCAGTTGCATTCTGATTGGCTACATAGTGAACAGCTGCCTGGGCTGAACATTGTGACAGGTTTTACACAATCGATTCCCCCTACATGCTGCGGGAAAACAGTGGACTGTGATTGGTTCGTTTACATGTCAGTCAAATAGCCGTTTCAGTGTAGGCTGTTCTCAGCCAAAAGGTCTGGCCTGCGAGACTATACGGCTCTGAAGTTGCACTGATGCCCACCATGCTTGACTGCTGGTTGTACAGGTGGTTAATCGAGTCTTTCAGTTCTTTGGCTGTGTAAATGCTGCCTTCTGTTACGTCCATAGATCTAAAATTTAGGCTCATCCATCCATGAAACTTCACCCCACATCTCAGCTGTCAGACATTCTAGTGTAAATGTTTTTCTTTTCTCAGTAACAGCTTCTTGACAGTAAGGTGGATATTATTCCAGTTATCCCAGTCTCCAAATATATATCATAAAATCTGCCTATTTGTTGGTTTGGTGCGGACCAAGGGATCCAACCATAGATGTAATCTCACCTTTAGGGTAAGAAAGTGGAAGGAATGCTTCAGTTGCTTGTTTTCTTTTCAAAGGTCACTGTGTAAAGACCAGTTTGCGAGCTTGGACCCTGCCTTCGAATTGTGGTGGAGGTATGATGGAAGACTCACTGGGAGGGTGGTGGGGGTGGACTCTGAGAGTTGTGCCTGGAGTTAGAAGGCCTTAAATATGGTAGGGACTGACTGTGGAACCAGGAAGAGATGTGACGGTGATGGGGCTTGCAAGAACTTGGGAATTCATAGCCTGTTAGATTGGGGCTTTAGGCAAGTTCCTCCATCCATGACACCATTAGTTAGCAATCTGAAGGGATTTATGTAGTATAGGTGGCTTTGGAAAAGTGACCTGTATTATATTAGTAATACTCTTGCTTTAACATCCTTAAAAAATAAAAATAAGTAAAAAAACACCTACAGATCTGCTCCGTCTCCCGTGCTGCCCTACGATTTCAATCATGTCCAGTTTCTTTTCAGCCCGTGTAATTTTCTGTCATCTTCCCTGCGCTTAGTGAAATAACGTAGTTCCCATGCATGAGATTCCCATCAAGACACCTCTAATACAACAGGTGCACAGATGAGAGCGCCTCGCTACAACTTGAAAGCATTTAGGCTCACGCTGGCAGCGCGTTTGGGTTTGCAGGCCCAAGGCGAATTATCCGAAAGCACCAAACGAGAGGGAGTGACAGATAGGTGTGAGTGCTTGTTTCTCCACAGTGGATCATTGTCTGTAGACGTTTCCACACGGTAGTAAAGGCCAAGCATGCATTTGCTCAAAGCTCCTCCTGTGTTTATTATGTAGCCTCGTGTTCCATCCCCAAATCTAGCATGTATAAAACCCGCTGTTGAGTTGGGATGCAATTTGACCGTGCCAGAAAAATCGATATCTCTTTCTAGCGGCCTGTTAAGTGCTTCTGTGTGACATGACTACTAATACTCCCCTCCCCATCGGAACCCAGAGCTATTTTTTGCCGCTCCGAGCACATTCTCCAGTACACTTATTAGTCAGTGCAGCCCGGTGTAATCTGTTGTGTTGAGAGCGCCTTCTTTCCTGTGTACAGTGTGTACCTTGGCATTACTAAAATTACCAATGAAGCTTTATCACTGACGTTTCAAAGACGTCCCTGTGAGACATACCCACCCCCCCCCACCCCACCGGCAACCGCCCCCTCCTCAAGAGCTGCCTGACCTCGGCATGGTTTCCCTCATCGCTCATTACTGTCACAGCACTGTAGGAATGATGTGTACGCACTAATCTCATTTCGCCGGACACATGATTGGAGCTTTACGCAGCCCAAGGCAAACAGCTGTACTCGAACTGTAAGGGAGATGTAGACTTTTGTGAATCCGACTGCAACTCGCATTAAAAAAAAAAAAAAAAAGATCTTCTTTTATCTGGAGAAGATATATTTGGCACATGGACTGTAAAGCTTGATTGTAAAGGATGTGCTATATTTATTTAGGAAACACAGTTTGCAGCAACGTAATGTTTATTAATGCGTAAAATCCTGAAGGATGATGTAAAGTTCATACATACAAAACTCTAACGTTCATCTTCTCGCTCTCTCTCACGGACGCTCACACACACACATGCTTATATTTACACTTGTGCACGCTCTCAAATATACATAAGGCACTCGTTGAATGAAAGAGGCTGAAAAAGAGACTTCTTCTGTGGTTGCCATGGCAACTAGCGATGGAGGGCCATTGATTTAAGGAGGTTCGCGCGGGATGGATATTTAAGGTCGTCTGTTTCACATCGCTCTCCCCCCCTAATGGACTTCTAATTCCAATTTGCGTGAATCCAAGTGTGTCAGAGAACTGTTGAGATCAGCGTGGTCCGTTTTTGAGTTAGGCAGTGAGACTTCACGGGAAGGAAACAGTGCTGGGCTTCTCCAGCTATAGGAGGTTTCTGGAATTTCACTGTAGTGTTGTTATTATGAAATTGCAGACTATCTATCGTAAGACATGGCCTCAAAAAAGCCTCGGCTGCATCACGTTTGGAGTTCAGCGCAAGGTTGCACGACCACAGGCATAAAACCAGTTGTGACATCACATCCTCAGGCTAATGCGTGAATAATGAATGAGCATCGTAAGCATAAAATCGTTTTGCTTTGTTGTTAGCTTGAATTCCACTGTTCTCGCCCTGGTTTTCTGGTGTATTCTGCACTGGAAGCATGTGTTTACATGTATCTTCCAATTTTTTGGCATAATAAAAAAAAGTTTTAGAATGAATGGACCAATCAAATGTTCCAGAATGATCCTTAAAAAGTTTTGCGTGTTTCATTTACATATAAGAAGTTCCTGACACACACGCGAAACACATACTTTCAGTGTAACCAAGTCATTTTTGGACACTTTCTTGTGATTAATTCATCAATTCAACTTTACACACTATATAAAGGACAACAACTGAAAGATGGAACAATAGGGGATACAGCAGCAAAATACACCCACCAGCCACCAACAAATACACCCACCAGCCACTTTATTAGGTACATAATAAAGTAGTTGTTCTACTTTCTAGTTCTGCACTTACAGACTGCAGTTCATCTAATTCTCTGTATGCTTTGTTACCCTGTACTTTAAAGGTCTGGACCCCCACAGAGCAGGTATTATTTGTACAGTGGATCATTCTCAGCACTGCAGTGACACTGACGTTCACTCTTTTCTCTCTAAAGAAAACTGCGGGGATTTTATTCCAGTCTTAGAAGTTGGTTTTGCTCTTTGCTACTTACATTCTTAGACTCATTCTTAGACACCAGCAACTTAATGCAGTAGAAGCAACACCTGGAACTTCAGCGGAACTTGTTTTTCAACTCTCTTTCACAGATGAACACTTTAATAGCTGTTTATCTGATGCTGGTGTCAGTGGGTGGTAGATGGCTGTCTCATTTTCTCTAAAACTCCAGTTTTCACTTTCCCTTCTTTCCTTATCTCTTCAGCAGCATCTCCTGAGAAATGAATAACTTGTGGTTCTTTGACTGGAACTGAAATAAATGAAGAAGCCTGGTCTATGGCACTCTGGCGCCCTACTCTATGTATATATATATCTATGAGGGAACATGCTGGACTGTTTCTTTAATGTTTAAATTATAGATCTGTTCTTGAGGAGATATTATAAAGATATGTTAAACTTCATATCAGTCTACACATATTATTCTGAAGACGGTTTTAATCAAAGTCCTCAATAAAACTGAAGCTGAATAAGATCTCTCTCGTCGGAGGCTGGATTCTCTCTCATTCTTCTTTTAAGAGTTTTAATTCTTAGCGCGGACAGCCGTCAGGCTAGCTTATGAGAGCCCTCTCTCCTTTCCATTAAGAAAGTGTCGCTGTCTAGAGTGACTCATTTCTCTCCCACTTGCAGGCTCACAGTTGAACTTTTGGTGCCGGGCGAGTGCTTGAGCAGTAACACGTCTACTCTTAATGTAAAGCCTGAGAGAACTCAGCTTTGAGGAGCTATAAAAAAGGCCTTGGTTCTTGTCTTGTGTGTGCCTGTATGTGTGTGTGCCTGTATGTGTGTGAGTGTGCACAGGGGCGATTGATTTCTATAACTCTTCAGAAGAAGTGTAAAGATTCCTCCGTCCTCATCACTAAGCCCTGCCTGAGCTGTTCAATTTCTGACCCTCCAGGTTTCAGCCGAGACCCTTCATTCTGCATAACCAGAGCTTTCGTAGGCCTATGCTAGTGTTTGCTGCCCCAGTATGAGCTAAAGGGACTGCAGTGATCAGGCCAGGGCTTGTGCTGTTGTTTTGAAGGATTTGAGGTGCTGAAAAACCTGAAAACTGGCTTTGATTCAGAATAAATCAGGTAAAAGTGGGCTTGTGGTTTTTTTTTTGGTATGTCAGCCAGTTTTATTGCTATTCCTCAGTAGAACTTATACAGTAAACGGTGAAACATGGCTCTTCAGGCACCGTGATGCATCACAGAGCTACATGTTATTTATATTTATACTGCATAGAGTACAGAATATACATTAAATACTCCAGGCAGTAAGTTGAACTTGAGAATTTTGTCAGTCAAATCGAATTTCGAAGATTTGACTGTTCTCTCCTTTTTCTCAGTATTGTCTCGCAATCAGAATATCCCTTGGCATGAGTTTCAGTGATTGCAACCACATTAAGTAAGTCAAATGCAGCAACCTATGTCTGAGCTTTTAAAAATTAATAAAAGAGACGCTTTTAGGACCAGGATACCATATGGATTTGTGGAATAATGAGAAAAAAACTCACACATGTATTAATCAAATTCTTGTAGCCTGTTTCATTTATTTTATGCATTAAAATGATTAATGTAAATAATTAAACAAATGAACGTTGTAAATTCAGGTCATTGCTCGCTATAAAACAGATAACATCGTTTCAACAGGATCAGCCTACTTCTTTATGTCTCTTTAAACATAAGAACTTGTAAACAAATCTAAACTAACAAGTGAAATTATGTAAGACTAATTATTGGAATTAATCTTGAAATGAATGGAATTATTTTATACAAAAATAAAATCACCAAGCCTAAAAAAAATGTTAAATTCATGACATAAAAATGTATTAAATTAATAAATAAACAAAGTAAACGCTTGCGATTTAAGTTTTGCTATGGGGCGGTGAGTGTACTGTTGAGAGAACACCAGCAACTTCATGCAGTAGAAGCATAGACAGCAACACCTGGAACTTCTCTCATTCGCAGATGAACACTTTAAGGCCTGTTTATCTGATGCTTGTGTCTGTGGGTGGTTGATGGTTGTCTCATTTTCTTTGACTTTTCCTTCTTTCCATATCTCTTCAATAGCATCAGAGAAATGAATAACTTGTGTTTCTTTGACTGGAACTGAAGGCTGGTCTATGACACTCTTGCACACTACACATATATTTGTGGGAATATGCTAGCCTGTTTCTTGTATGCACAGGTAACAGATCAGTTACCTGTGTGCTTTACTGAGTTGAGACAGGGCTTGGCACTCTCTAAGCAGTGGCTCTCCCACCAGTGATCAGGCAGCCTTGTAAAAAGACCTTCTGCTTGCTTTGTATGCATATACACTGTAGATCAGGTCAGATAACTACAGAATGCATTGCGCCACACTGCTATTCTTTAGACTTATTCAGAAACCTAGTTATGACCAACCTAGCTTACCAACAGGTCCACCCTTAGACTTCAGCTTCTCTCATGAGATAACCTCCAGCACACATGGACATGGACATGCCAGATAGCCCTGCTAGGGTATTTAAATATTTTAACATTTATAATTCCTCTTATTAGACGTTATCATTGAAGGGTTAACGCTGTTCCCTGTCGTGAGTTCATGTCTGTTTTATTCTGCTGTTCTAAAAAAAACACGTACGACTTAAATAATCTCGGTCAAAATAGAGTCTCCAGCTGATTGTTCGCCCTACAATAAATATTCATGAACACGAACATGCAGGTGTGCAGTGCTGGGAAAGTGGTGTGTGAACAGTCTGTTGTGGATTGAAAAGGGTGTAGATAAGTCCAGGTGTATATTGGGGGGGGCATCGGTGTGTTCAATCTTCTATCTGTTTGGGATAGAAGCTGTTGCCAAGTCTGGTGGTGGTAGAACGAATACTCCAGTACCTTCTCCCAGATGGTTTGAGGGGAGGGAGGTCATGAGAGGGGTATGAGTGGTCTTCCTTTACGCTGACAGCCTTGCAGATGCACCTCTTGTGGTAGGAGGTGTCAATGATGGACACCCCAATGAGCTTCTCACCTGTCCTTACAGTCCACTGTAGGATCTTGTGGTTCGAGGTGGTACAGTTCTCGTATCAGACAGTGAGACAGCTGGTCAAGACGCTGTCTACTGTCCCCCTGTAGAGTTTAGTGAGGATGGAGGGGGTTGAAGATTTGCTGTCTTCGTCCTTCTGCAGAAGTGAAGTCACTGCTTGGCTTTCTTGGCAGGGCAGGCGGTGTTTAGGGCCCATGTAAGGTTGTCAGTGATGTGCACCTCAAGGAACTTCTGGATTGAATCTCTTTGACTCTCTCCACAGTTGGTCTCTGCACCAGTTAGCAAACGATATCGGACTGTGTTGACTAGGGCTATATGATATGGATAAAATGTGGTGTTTCTGTTGTTTGACATCACTCTAATAATCAAGATTATTATTAAAATAGTGTATTTATGACTGCTGCAGGTGTAGACTCTAATTGGCACTCACCTTTAAGCAAATTCCAAAAATACATTATTTCAGAAACTCCATTCATTACTGTGCAAAGGTGTAATAAATCCAATGGATACTTAAACACACACACACACATATACACACACACACATATGTATATGTATGTATATATATATATATATATATATATATATATGTGTGTGTGTGTATATTTCTATATACAAACATGTATTTTGGACACATTTGTAACACAGAAAATCAATTTTAATATTGACCCAATATTTAAATATTGATTAAAAAATATTATTAAACCTGAAAATGTATGCACAGTTACACCCCCAGTTTAGGTGTCTGTCCAGTTAATAGAGTGCATTCAGATGCCTGTGTTCGTGCCCAGTTGTTTTGTTCATCCAGTGTAAATATCAGTGTTAAATGGCAGCGAAGCACATAATAAAGGAATGAATGTCTTGCGACGCGTCTGTTGAATCTTCCTGCCATCTTGCTGCACGTTATGCCTCTTTGGTTGTCATGGTGATTCAGCGGCCTCTCATTATTTGATGTGCAATTTCAGAAATACCCAAAATACACAGAACGTTTCAAAAGCATTAGCATTACACTCTAACGCAAAAGTCAGATCCATGTGGGAAGCACCAAATCAAACTTTCAGAGCGGATTCAGCTTCCGCTGTGATTCAGCCTCCACTTCACTGTTTACACGGCAAACCCAGATCTGCTCGGCTTGAAGCTTCTGGGCCGTTTACGGAGGTCAGAGGAAGCAACGAACATGAAAACCTTGTTTAATAGCGCACCAGTGTTGTAATGAGCCTCGGAACTGCAGCAGTAATATGTCATGTGAACATGCTTTCTTTTGTGTTTCCAGAGCTACCGTATGGCTGGGAGAAAATAGATGACCCTATATATGGCAGTTACTATGTCGAGTAAGTGTTTTCGCTCCTCGTTCTCTTTCAAGCGTATAATCGTGTGTGAACTGAGAGCGTGAGAATGGCCATAGAAGGAACAAGTGTTCGAATGAGAGCTCTGCCTTTCCTCTCCGCAGCCACATTAACAGAAGGACGCAGTTCGAGAACCCTGTACTGGAGGCCAAGAGACGAATCCAACAGCAGCAGCAAATGCAAAGCCAAGGCCTCTCGGCCCTGCCGCTGCCCACCATCTACAGAGGTACGCTACAAGTAGCAGTCCGTCAGAACGGCTTTAGAAATCAATTAAAAGATGAATAAATAAGATAAGGAAGGTAAGCAGATGATAGAGCAGCCATAGAACTAAAATAGGAAGGTCAACAAGTTTTTAAAATGTGTATAATTTAGCAGTCGAGATCCGAGTTATTTAGAGTGTTATATTGTTTGTTGTAGAGAAACTTAGAGAATCAGATTTCCCAACAGTGGAGGCGATAGGAACCAGGAGTCGTGATGTCAACAAGGCAAATATAATCTAAATGACCAGTCAAAGTACACGTCTGCTGAGTTATATACAGTACTGTGCCAAGGTGTTACGCAATTGAGGATATGGTTCTATTCAAAAAGCTATTTATCCAGACAGGAAGCTTTTATTTAGTTATTTATTATACAATTATTATAAACAACCCAGTATTATTTACAGTTCTCATCTAATACCTGCTTTGACTGCTCAGTACTTCATTAAGCTAAATCAAGATTGCTGCTGAAGGAACTGAATACATTCATACAATGTCTGGGGCGTCCAGGAGAAATCTGGAACTACACTTTGTTCTTCAAACTGGAGCTCAAGATATGGTCAACCTTTAAAATAAGATATTTATGCTCATTAACATTTGCTCTAATAATATCATCTGCTGTTCTGGTGAAAATACAGTTATTGTTAAGATAAAACAATGAGCTTGGTGCCTTGCACAGTACTGTATATAATAATAATAATGGTAATGATGGCTTTACGTGAAACAGCTTAAGAGACGTTGACCGCTCAAAACAGTTCTTCACTCTTGACTGACTTTATATGCATCTTGATGAATGAAATTTAGAGGAACTTTTGAAAACAAAGTAAAAAACAGGTGGTCATTTCAGTTTCCATGGTTCAGTGAGGTAGAGGGACGGTAGCATATTTACATTTACAGCATTTAGCAGACGCTCTTAACCAGAGTGACTTACATAAGTGCTATGTGTTCAGTCAGAGTATGTATCTCTATCTAGTACAGACAGGTTTATGTCTAAACTTATTAAACCTCATGAGCACAAATACCGCCATAAACAAGTGCCAGTGCTGATACCTAGAAAGAAGACAACAAAATATAATAAAAAGTTAGACACAGAGCAATACCTAGCAAGACTGGAATACCTACAGAGAAGAGAATACATATAAGACTACATACAGTACAAGTGTAATACTTAGTCAGTGTTCCTAGAAAACCAAGTGAAATTATGGTTTATACCAATGCTTCAGTAGATTAGTGCTTATAAGTGTGTCTTACAGGTGTGCATACTTTTGTACAGTACAAAAGATAGACAGCTAGCAGAGAGCAGTAGGCAAATGAAAGTGCTGGAACACATGAACCCTACAAGGAAAATCTAGCATCACCTATGGCTGAGTGATATTTTACAAGCTTTAAATGCCTGTGTTTAAAGTTAAACCTACAGTGTGAAGGTGAGTTATGGGGTTAATGCAGTGCTGCGTGGGTGAAAAGGCTGCTTAATAGAGAATATCTGCAGATTAAACAGTGAAATTAACTGCGTGTTAGGTGTAAGTTCATAGTGACATGGTAGAACATTAAAAAGTCGCTGAACTGATTGACTATCTTGTGCTGTATTTTAGGTTAGTGTGTTATCGGAGCTCCTTCCGAGCTTGTGTATTTATTTATAACAGTATTTTCTCTTTGGGAACATGATGCTCAAGTGCTGCCTGTTTAAAGAGCCCATATCATGGAAAGCTGAATTGTTCCACCTGTAAAAGTTGTGCAACATAGCATCCCCTCCCCTACAGTCCGTATATAAACATAGCCTAATTTCAGCCTACAGCAGTTTAACCCCAGCTATTCACCCTGAAGGAGTGTTTCAGACCAGACTGCTTTTTAAATACAGCACAATACATGGCCAATCAGAACAGAGCTCATTTACCAGTATCAGTTTTAAAGGCACAGCTGTATTATTCTACGCGCTCCTACTATGTAAAAATTAATACTGGCTTCCAATTAAAACCATGCAAATGTAAAACGTGGACCTCTTGATGATAAAATACAAGAAATCAATTGCTGACGAGAGCTGACTAAGGCCAGCAATGCAAACTACAGGTGATGGTCAGCTACTAAATGGCCTGTCACTGTCCAACAGCTAACAGTCAGCATGGCGGTCTGGAGTCTAAGAAAGCATATCATGTGTCTTACAGGTGTGAGAAGATCAGATATTTTAATAGAATAGCTTTTCAATGCAAAAAGAGAATGAAATGGGTTTTTGAGTATGGTGAGTGTAAATAAATATTATAAATTATGTTATAAATATTTACACGTTGCTATTAAACAACATTGCTGTGACTTTTGAATGCTGTTGGTTGGTAGACCAGCTATTGGGGCATCAGATTTTCAAACCGCATGTATCAGCTTCTGAGTGACTGCCTGAGTAGCCAAGTGAACGCAGCCCTGTTTCTGTCCTGACCCTGTCCCCTGTCCCCTTCTGGAGGTGTGTGGAGAATTTTCTGCTCAGGTGTGCAAAGTCATGGCTCTCTTTGGCGTCTTGTGAAGAGTTGGCTGGGTTCTGTTTCTGTGCTGCATTCATAAATGGGGATTTATTTCCCTCATTACACCAACAAATCCCTTCTGAGCATCCAGCGTGATGTTGCGACAAAAGGAGTTCATTAAAAATACAAAAACAACATGTGCAATTCGTAACTGTATTCATGGCCCCCTCTCTTGGCTTCTCGGAGGTGTTTTTTGGATTTAGGTTGCGCTCAGAGACGCTCGTGTGGGTTTAGTTGCGACTGGGTTATGGGGTGATGCTGAAAGTTGAATTTCCCTCGACGGTTACGGGCTTCATCTGTTGTTTTCTGCTACTACTGCATGTATTTGAGTCTTGGTCCTGACAGGAGCTGCCTGCCTAACTTTGCATAATAAACTGAGTTCTAAGGTACAGTATGCTATGTCTTTGCCAGGTGTACATTTGCATTTAGCTCTAAGGATTCGCTACAGTTTAGTCACAGGTCTCCAACATGACAATAGATTCTTCTGGGCTTGCTGTCATATCGCATAATGCACTGGAAGGTCGCAGTTTTCCATCTTGGAAGCTCACTCGTCACCACCCCTCAGTGTTCACCATCAGCTGTTTAAGGTTGATACACATTGCGGTTCACTGTATAAAAAGCTCCTACATTGGAAAGCTGTTGTATTTTAAGTGTATGTACACTATCAGTCAAACGTTTGGACACGCCTACCCAGGCTTTTCTTATTTCCTACTATTTTAGTAGTAATAATGTTGGTGAATAATAAGACTTGTGGAATCATTCCTGGACCACTATAAAGCATCTGGGTGTGGTTTGAGGAATGTTTATAGTCTCTTTGAGGTCTCGTTGATGCAGTTTTACACACTTTGAACATTCTGGCCAGCCGCTTCATGAGGAGCTGCTTTTCAAACAGGACTGGAGAAGATACTATACATACTGAGATCATGTTCTGAAAAACAGTTTTGATTATTTATGGCAGTTATTTATAAAAAGGATTTTTTTTTATATGTAATGTTTGTTTTTCGCCGTCTTTCAGCACATACATAAATCATAAACATATATATTCAGTTGAGTGTTTCCAAACTTTTGACTGGTAGTGTAAGTTGTGGTAATTCACTGCTATTAATGGTGAAAATGACATGAAAGCATGCAGGTTGATCAAACATCTTGCACAAAATCGTTTGCAAGTATCCAAGTATCCCCCTGTGCAACAAGATAGATAGATAGATATATAGATAGATAGATAGATAGATACACTACCGCTGAAAAGTTAGTGATCACAGTGAAATTTACTTGTTTTTAATGGAGTATCTTCCTTCCTTAACACAACAATGGACTGACGGGTCTCTAAAGAAAGTTGTTTCTTTCTGGTCATTTTGAGTCGGTCAGCAAGCCATCAACTGCTGATGCTTCAGATACTAAACTAACCTAGAATGTTGTGATTCCTTTTATACTCACTTATTAGTAGAATGTTTTTCAGCTGTGCATCACAATTGAGTAAGAGTGTCCTAACAACCAATTAGCCCAATAACATCCTTAACTTGGATTGGCGGCCGTACCAGGAGATTTAGACAGAGGACTGAGAATTACTGATAATAGGACTATATGCAACTAAGCCTCTATACAAAAATAGACTTTAATACAAACATTTTTATTCTTTAAAATCATCTGATACACTTAAATTAATGGTGAAATGGACAATAATGTTTGTGAATTGTTTAAAATTGCATGAAAATTGCATGAAATGAAATTCTAAAGCGGTAGTGTAGATAGATAGATAGATAGATAGATAGATAGATAGATAGATACATAGATAGATAGAGCACTTTAATAATCCCAGAGTGAAAGTCAGGTATTACAGCAGCACAAAAATACAGTTAAGAGCAAGCAATAGCAAAATAACCTCCCATATATGTACAGATACATAAATAAATCTTAAAAAGCTTAAAACTCGGGGACAGATATACATATAAGAACAGACACGGCACAAAAATGTGCTTTAATTTAATCACAGTATGCGTCCACAAGATGCCTGAATTTAAGATTGGATCTACTAAGACTGCAGTTCATCACACAATCCGTGTGTTTCCCCATCCGCTAATTCTGCAGGACAGTTGTTCTAATCCAGCTAAGAGCTCGTGAAACCTCACCATGGACTGTGTGCGCATGCTGCAGCCAGATCACTGCACATATGTACGTCTGGTGCTGAAAGTTAAACAGTGTTATTCTGATGGTAAACATTCTTTCCTTATGTTTCTGAGGGCCATGCTTCCTTCTAACCACTGTTTCCGCCTCCTTTATCAACTCAACACATCTTTTAAGGGCTCTAATGTAAATTTACGATTAGAATTAACAGGCGGAGGAAAAGCAGCCACATGAAATTGCTCGAGCGGCATATGTAGTCAGGCACGCATGCAGCACCTCCGCCCACTTTTTTCACAATCCTCTACGAGTTTGTGCAGCACTTCTGCAAATGCATGTGCAAAGAAAAACAGGAGCGTGTTGGCCCATTTAGGCTCATGCACAACTTTAATGTGATCTGAGGTAGCACGTCTGTTACTTCTTGCTCTGTGGACATTGTCACGTTGAAGCAGTGTCATTCAGCTGCTGCTCAGAATAGTTGCAGCTTCCCAAATTTTCTGATTGCACAAGTTTTAGTTTTCCTTTTCATTTCATGCAAAGATTCCAGAGCTTTCAAGAACATTGCTGTTTCAGAGATATGAGGCTCTCTAAAGTGGTGGTGTGAACAGTATGATTGGAAGCTGTTTTTGTCTTGTCATGGATGAATGAAACCACCCTACGTGGCCCTTTCATGGACCAGAAGAAGTGTTATCCAGTGCCATTAAACGCCTGGATCTCATTTAGAGCTGATATTGGCCCCCTGATAGCTTTTGCTGATGGCCTTCTTCTTTCCCTGTGGTCCACTTTGGAGAAATGCCCAGTTCCAGGCAGGGTGAGGCTGCTGGCGTGTCCCTTTCCCCTTTCCCTTCTTAATAACTGCTCAAAGATTCCAAAGACTGTTCAACTTTTTCAAATGCGTTCTTCATTTGTTCTTCTGAATGTTGTTTTGTTCTGATGGTTTAGTACTGCTTTCAAATATATTACTGAAAATTGCTCAGAAGGAACTTTAAAATTCCTGATGTCAGTCAGATGCCAGGGGTTTACGACTGTTGGATGGATCCTACCTGAAATGCTTGGAATGTAATGCAGTCTTTATAGTTTTTTTTTTTCAATGATCAATGACTATGCATTCAACTGGTGATGGGTTACACCATGGCTGTCTAGTTTTATGCACCTAGTAGCTGAGTCTGAAATTCTTGGAATTCTGCCGTCAAACCTCAAGAGAATGTTCGATGGATTTCAGTAATGTAAGTTCATGAAAGCAAAGCACTTGTCTAAAGGATTCCAATACCTGAAGTAGCAACTGATCACTCGATAGCAAGTACCGGTCAATACCAGTGCTCTGTTAACCCACTGGTTTGTACATGTTTATCACACGACAATGAATGTTTGTCATATGTTCATCCAATAAATGTACAAAAGGGTTCATATGGGGATAAACAGACACCCAACATTTATTTGAGGCCTATGCAGTTCTCAAAAAAACAGAAATGTTCTGTTTCTTCATCATTTTTCTTTTAAAACTGATCATTTTCCTTTTAAAACTGATCATTTTCCTTTTAAAACTGATCATTTTCCTTTTAAAACGGATCATTTTCCTTTTAAAACTGATTATTTTTCTTTTAAAACGGATCATTTTCCTTTTAAAACGGATCATTTTCCTTTTAAAACTGATCATTTTTCTTTTAAAACGGATCATTTTTCTTTCAACACGGATCATTTTCCTTTTAAAACTGATAATTTTTCTTTTAAAATGGATCATTTTTCTTTCAAAACGGATCATTTTCCTTTTAAAACTGATCATTTTTCTTTTAAAACTGATCATTTTCCTTTTAAAACTGATCATTTTCCTTTTAAAACTGATCATTTTTCTTTTAAAACGGATCATTTTCCTTTTAAAACTGATCATTTTCCTTTTAAAACGGATCATTTTCCTTTTAAAACTGATCATTTTTCTTTTAAAACGGATCATTTTTCTTTCAAAACGGATCATTTTCCTTTTAAAACTGATCATTTTTCTTTTAAAACGGATCATTTTTCTTTTAAAACGGATCATTTTCCTTTTAAAACGGATCTTTTTTCTTTTAAAACTGATCATTTTCCTTTTAAAACTGATCATTTTCCTTTTAAAACTGATCATTTTTCTTTTAAAACGGATCATTTTCCTTTTAAAACGGATCATTTTTCTTTTAAAACGGATCATTTTTCTTTTAAAACTGATCATTTTCCTTTTAAAACTGATCATTTTTCTTTTAAGCAATGCAACTAAAAGAAACACTGGGTATGCACATTCTATAAAAAGACTGGAAATTTGCTTACTCATCTACATATTCAGCCTACAGCAGTTTAGCCCCACCCAGTCCCATTGAACTTTACCAGACTGCTCTTTTTAAATTTGAAGAGAGTTTGGAAAATGGTCATATAAAAATGAATCGTACATGAAATCACACAGATGTTATATATGCATGTTGAAGGGAAACGTTGGACGCCGGCCCTTTAATAAAGTTAGTATTTGTCTGAATACCGATCCAGGAAATCAGACTTGGTGTATCGCTAGTTTCTAATGTGTATGCGTATGTGTGTGTCCTCGCAGAGAAGCCCCCGTTCACGCGGGACGCCACCCAACTGAAGGGGACATTTCTGTCCACGGCACTGCAGAAAAGCAGCATGGGCTTTGGCTTCACCATCATCGGCGGAGATGAACCCGACGAGTTCCTGCAGGTCAAGAGCGTCATACCGGAAGGACCCGCCGCACAAGACGGAAAGATGGCTACCGGTGAGCTGATCAGTCCTGTTGGCTTCAGTCCGCTCGCTTTGCTTATATGTTTATTTTCAGGGACGCCCCAAATTTTGATTTTGAAACATTCACGGGGTCCAAGACGTTAATTAGGGGGTCCCAGGTCTTTTTTTTCAATCTTGTATTTATCAGTTATTTTTAAGTTTTTATCTTTCAGTAACTACTATGAATTATTCAGTATATACAACAATTCAGGTGTCCGTTCCTCACTCCTATAACTTAAAAGTAAATCGGCCAGGTTGCATTGATGTGGAATAAAATATAATATCATGATATAAGACATTTTCACAATGCATATCAAAATATTTAAAAATATTTAAAACAAAAATATTTCAAAATCTAAAATGTGCCCCAGCTTTAGCACAGGTCACACTTTGTGTGCTAAATGCTCACTAAGTAAACAGTAAACAGTTCTCTGTAAAGGATGCGTTAACTTATTTGCACGTAGAAAATCAACAAAACATCAGGGTTTGATCAGGGGCGCCCAAACTTTAGCACATGACTGTATGCTGTCTTTATAATGACAAGCGCAGTTGATGGCGTTGTAAGTGCTGATTATATTCACTGAGAAATTAATATTTTCTATCATGACAACAAAAAACGTCACGCTGATGTTAGAATATTGTCCTATTGCACCATCCATATTCCATATAATTACTAGAATAATGACTGTAATAATAATCCTTCAAATGTAATAAGCCTAGCAATTTAAGTGGCTCAGATATATAGTTAGGAAAATGAGTGCTTGGAAGTCAGGATCCACCAAGTGCTCTCTGGTGAGTTCCAGCCTTCTCTGTGTAACAGCTCTGACGTTTCATGGTGATTCTTCACTCTGAGGTGCGGCAGATAAGACATTTGATCAAATCTGCTGCCCGTCTTGCACTGGCCTCATAAAAGTTTGAACATGTTTACGGAGGCAGAGGTTTGGCACTCTCCTAGGGCACTTGTACTCTTGCTCTAAAACCAGGCAGTGTAATGGTTAGAGGCTGAGTCCTGCACACACACAGCAGTAGTACTGTAGCAGTAGTTGTTTTTTTTTTTTGTTTTTTTGTTTTTTTGTTTTTACACGTTTAGTTTGTACACGCCTTGTGCACGCTTGCATTTGTTGTGGAAGACTGTTCTCTGACAGAAAGAAGCTTTTATGAAGCATCACAGGTTGATTCCACCGTGTTTTACCTTTTGCTGTCTGAGGAGCTTATGTAGCGGCGCTGGAGACGCAGAAATGCTTTGTTTTTTTCCCTCTTTTGTGTAGTCACTGTAGAAGTGCTTTAATTCGGCTTTGATTTCACCCCGAGCTCTCGAGCGGTGCTCAGTAAGTGGGCTGTGTCTATAGGCTCCGGTGGAGACATCACTTCCTGACGCTTCACGCATAATTATAGATATTGGCTGGGCATTTACTTTAGCATAATGCTGCTGCATGACCAGGGTTCAGGTTTAACTGTGGATAATTTATCCTCTTTTGATGGGGGGGGGGAGAATAAAGGCTACTTTGAACCTCCTCTCTTTCTCTCTCTCTCTCTCTTCCTCTCTCTCCTTGTCACTCTCTCTGCTGTTTCAGTATAGATCACCCTCAGGTTGTTTGTATCACCGAGTTCTCTCATTATGAGCCAGATGGCTGACTCGTCCTTTATCCACACCCCTTCATGCCCTTAAACTGAACCCGCTGTGTATGTGTTTGTAATGGGGTTGGTGGGGAGGAAGAATTGTAGAGGTGTTTCATGCTGAATCATTGCCATGATTGCCGTAGACCTCTGGGGTCATGTGTGATTTTTCTACTTGGCAACGTTCCCAAATAAAGACTCCGGCTCTAAGTCAAGTCAAGTTTATTTGTATAGCGCTTTTTACAACGATGTTGTCACAAAGCAGCTTTACAGGAATTTTTAAGCATGAAAAACATGAAATCACAGCTGTTTATCCCTTGTGAGCGAGCCAGAGGCAACGGTGGCAACAACAACTCCCTCAACTGGAGGAAGAAACCTTGGGAGGAACCAGATTCACAAGGGGAGACCCATCCTCCTCTGGTCGAACAGTATTTACAGTTTATAAACTAAAGCTGAGTCTGAAGATAAAAGCATTAGAAGCTGTACAGGTGCTACATCAGGTGGATAATACAGTGATGCAGTCAAGGATGGAACAAATGGCATGAATGGAAAGGAGAACTGGGTGGTGCCAGGTGACGGGGGGGCCCTGGTGGTCAGTCCTTTACAGTATTCTGCGGGACAGGTGGGCGGTTATTTCCTCGGAAAGAGAAAAGAAAGAGTTAGTTCTGGTTTAGGTTAATACAGAGACAGAGTTAGTTCTGGTTTGTGTTAGTACAGAGACAGAGTTAGTTCTGGTTTGGGTTAGTACAGAGACAGAGTTAGTTCTGGTTTAGGTTAGTACAGAGACAGAGTTGGGTCTGGTTTGTGTTAGTACAGAGACAGAGTTGGGTCTGGTTTGGGTTAGTACAGGGACAGTTAGTTCTGGTTTGAGTTAGTACAGAGACAGAGTTAGTTCTGGTTTAGGTTAGTACAGAGACAGAGTTAGTTCTGGTTTGTGTTAGTACAGAGACAGAGTTAGTTCTGGTTTGGGTTAGTACAGAGACAGAGTTAGTTCTGGTTTGTGTTAGTACAGAGACAGAGTTAGTTCTGGTTTGGGTTAGTACAGAGACAGAGTTAGCTCTGGTTTAGGTTAGTACAGAGACAGAGTTAGTTCTGGTTTGTGTTAGTACAGAGACAGAGTTAGTTCTGGTTTGGGTTAGTACAGAGACAGAGTTAGTTCAGGTTTAGGTTAATACAGAGACAGAGTTAGCTCTGGTTTAGGTTAGTACAGAGACAGAGTTAGTTCTGGTTTGTGTTAGTACAGAGACAGAGTTAGTTCTGGTTTAGGTTAGTACAGAGACAGAGTTAGTTCTGGTTTGTGTTAGTACAGAGACAGAGTTAGTTCTGGTTTAGGTTAATACAGAGACAGAGTTAGCTCTGGTTTAGGTTAGTACAGAGACAGAGTTAGTTCTGGTTTGGGTTAGTACAGAGACAGAGTTAGTTCTGGTTTGGGTTAGTACAGAGACAGAGTTAGTTCTGGTTTGGGTTAGTACAGAGACAGAGTTAGTTCTGGTTTGTGTTAGTACAGAGACAGAGTTAGTTCTGGTTTGGGTTAGTACAGAGACAGAGTTAGTTCTGGTTTAGGTTAGTACAGAGACAGAGTTAGTTCTGGTTTGTGTTAGTACAGAGACAGAGGCCGGCGCTTGTTAAGCGTTACTACCGTACTTTAGGCTCTTCTACCTTTAGAGAGTTCCACGTCCTAAGTCAATAAACAGGAGAAGAAGAACTAACGGGTAAAACGAGGAGTGCGCCACTAGACTGAGCAGGACACCCTCAAGACCTAGCTTGGCCTTTGTTATTTACCCATCCGATCTCCCTCACACTAACACGGTTAGGAGAACGAAGGGGTGTGGAATAAGTCAATTAATCAATTTAGAGATATTCGCAGCAACTAAGTAGGTCAAGAAACAGGAGAAGAAGAAGTCGTTTTACTGTATGGAAAAAATGAATGGTGTCTTTTAAAATCACCCCTATCGTGCACTGTGGTTGATGGAAACGCTCCACAGCCGATACGTTTCCTCCTGTATGGCGAAGCGTATGTTAACGCCTGACCATCACACCAATGTGCTTTGTTGAACATCCCATTCCAAAACCATGTTCATTAACATGAAGTTGCAATAATGGCCTCCACTCTTGTGGAAAGACTTTCCTTAATAAGTTTGCTCATTTAGTTCAAAGGGCCTTTACTATAGGTCAGGTACTGATGTTAGACAAAAGGTCTGATGGCAAAGTTACGTTTCTTTTTATCCCAAAGGTGGGGGTGAGGCCAAGACTGTGTAGAACACTAGAGTTCCACTAGAGTACCAAACTTGTCAAATCATGTCTATATGGAGCTTAATTTGTGCACAGGGCAGAGTCATGCTAAAACAGGGAGGGATCTTCCCCAAATATCAGATTGTCTAAAATGTCTTTATATGGTGTAGTATTCATTTTACTCTTCACTAGAACGAAGGGTTCGAGCTCAAATCCCACAACACAGCACCAAATCATTATTCCTCCTCCACCAAACATTACTGCTGACACAGTTCAGTCTGGTGGGTAGCGATCTTCTCCCAAACCATGGTTTATCCTTTAGGGCATTTTCTTACTGTCCTGAAAATCTGCGTCTGCACCCAGGACCAATTCTAGGCTCATTTTGGGGAGGGGTTTGCAGCCACACCCAAAAATTCCATCCGAACCGCCTTTCTCTGTGCAGTTTTACAGAATTGTTGGCACTAGCTTCTTCCGTTTGCTGCTTTTTATTAGTTTCCTGATATACAAACACTCAATTCGCAAAAAACAACACTTTTTGTCTGCAAGGCTTCTGTTGTTCACAATGAAGTCATGAAACTTGAACAGGGAAGTGTTATGATAATTCGAAGGAGTTGTGTTACAATGTAAGGCAATCATGCAACCCCACGCACCGGGAGCAGATCGCTTCCACATGTGCAGGATGACCAGAGATTGGAAAGCTCCTGGGTTCGAAATTCTTGACTTAATACACCAAAGCTTGCACGGCTCCTGGGTCCCAAAAAACACCCACAGACTTATTTTAGGCTTGTGTGCAGCTCATGAAAACCTATTGTACGAAGTTACTGATGCACAATTCTTGAGCTGCAGATGCTTCCAGAAAGAGTCTGCAACTCAGTAGTAAGAGATGCGGTAGGTGACAATTACAGGCTGTGAGTTTGTGTGCTCTGCCTCTTCGTGACTGAACTGCTGCTTAAAGCTGCTTCTATTTTACAGTAATAGCACTTACTGTTGTCCGGGGCAGATCTAGCAGGGCAGAAATTTCACACTGACTTGTCACAAAGATTGCATCTATGCATCTAAACGCCCCATTTAAAGTCACTAATCTCTTTAGTACCACCCAGAGCTATGTGCCTAATTCTTAATTAACTTGTTCATAAATACTTTATATTTTGCTGTGTGTACATAAAAATCTTACCAATCTCTTTACATATGAGAATAAACGTGACTGCTGTACTGAGAAATCGTGTGATTAATGGAGACGGGTGTCTTAAAAGGCAGGTGTAGTCATTTTTTTGCGTTGGCCTTTAAGGGTTGAGTAGACGAAATCTAGCTATAAGCGAGCCCACGCTCACACTACACACTTAATTGACTAAGTTTTGTAAAAGTAAACCTGCTGCTACAACTGTACCCTACTTCAGCACTATTGCATAAGAACGGCAGGTACTCAGATTGCAGCCCCCTGCTGCCGTAGCTGTTTCCCCCCCAACCTTTAATAAGATTAGTGAGATCGCCGGTTTCATGATGTCAGGCAGCTTTCATATTAGCAGCCTGTTGCTGTGTTGTTGTTCTTCTTCTTCTTTCTTTGTCTTAATTGCACACAGATCTAACTATAACTCAGTGCTGTGTGAAAACACATCTGATTATATTACATCTCAGTCCTAGATTGGATTTGGATTTGTGGCCATGTGACCTTAACGAGCGCTCAGATCAGAAATTCGCGCATGTGTTTTGTTTGGTTTTGTTTTTTTTTTCACTGCACACATGCACCATTTTGCAGCGTTAATGTGGCTGTAGCGTCTGACCAGAAGTGAGTGCCAGTAAACGCTGCAGAAGCACTGCGTCTGACACTGTTTGGCCTTCCTCATGCTCTAATAATGAACAGCTGAGAGCTCTTCAGACTGAATTATCTTCATCATGAAGGCTCGTGCCGTTCCCTGGTTTGTTTGATATTGTGGTTCATTCGCACAATGTTATTCGTTTGGGTGTGTGTGTGTGTGCGCGTGCGGGTCATTTCAGGCCATACATTTGTCCACACTAATAAAGGGTCACTCTCGCGTACAAATATGAAGTCAGAAAGGTCAGGTCTAAGCAAACAGTCTTTTAATGTGCATGGTGGCTTACATGCAGCCTGACCACTTAAAGATATAACCCAGCATAATTCAAATGTTGATTCTGTTGATTTTTTAGGTGGAAATGAGTGAACACATCCTCTACGGAGAACACACTGTACGTTTCAAAGCACTGGAATTGCTTATTCGCTCAGTTTCTTTCCCAATATGTTAAACTCATAAATTAAAAGATGTTATATTAAAGTTTGCTTCTATAAACGGTGTGTTAACTTGTGTTCACTCATAAAATCAACAAACATGTAATTTGACTGGTGGTGGTTGTGCTGTCCTTGTAATGGTTTGGCTTAACCAGAATTAGACAGCCAGCCAAACTCCCAGAATAACGGGGATTTAGCATTCTAGCTCCAACTTTAGTGTAGACTCTTGAAGGGCATGTTGGTACAACAAAGGAGTAAAACTAAAAATGACAAAACAAAATTCGAATTACTAACATACCATTATGCATGTTTAACCACATTAACTAAGCATAACATAATGTACTAATACATTGTACATTGCACTAACCTAAAGTCCTGCAAACTCCAATAAACTAATACAAACAAACAACCCATCAATCATAAATACTCTTTGATAAACTTATATAAGGGGAGATATAACTCACAGGCAATGCTCATGATGGGCTAAATCTCTTGATTATAACAGATGTTAACAGGCATGTAAAACTGCTGAGATCCCCATCAGGAACTAATATGCCAAAAGGTGGTGCTAGTTAGGGGTGTGTTTAAAAAAAAGATTTTTCGATTAAAATCGATCTTTATTTGAATAATCCGATATCGATTTGTATAAACCCGAGATCGATCTTTAAAATTAGCATTCCAGCCCCCCCAGTCTCGCGTGATCAGCCATTGTTTCTCTCACAATGAGATCTGGCTGGGGGTGCACATCAGGTAAGCATGGCTGGAGCACAAGTGAAGGCGCCCCAGAACTTGAAAGCAGATGTCTGGCTACATTTTGGATTCAGAAACCATGACGGTATATAAACATATAAACACTAATGTTTTCAGTAATGGTAGGTTGAGTGTTCCTTGTACGTTTACCACATTAGTTCTCTGAAAATCTCTTTTCATATTCAAACAAAACATATTATTGTAGCTGAAATATCCCTAAATGAATCGATATTGAATTGAATCGAATCGGAAATCTAATTGAATCGGGACCTTGTGAATCGGGATCGAATCGATCTGGGAAATCAGTGGTGATACCCAGCCCTAGTGCTATTGTACCTGAAAAACACTATATTGAATGCCTGGAGGCAGAACAGTGGTCAATTTTTCATACGACTGTAGTTACGTTCAGGAGAAGAATGTTTTAATGGACAAAAATAGAAACTTTGAAACATTTCTGTTTAGCTCAGTGTGCGTTGGGGGCGATTTGCTGTTATGTTCCAGCAAGAATGTACACTTGCACATATGTTACATGGTGTAAAACCTTGTGCACGAGTTGAATTAACTTTTAGGTGCCCTGCTCTACAATGTCAATAACGTTGTTGTCTCACTGGCAGCTAGTGGAACGGAATGGGAGAGATAGAAGGACTAGAATAGAATAGAAATGGAAAAAAATAACAACCTCCTTTTTTACGCAATGCCATCGTCAAAGACAAGACAGTTAAGGTTGTCCCTGCTCTGCCTGTCCTTCCCCGCCCCACATACAGCTCAGCCTTTAAAAGCAGTACAACCCTGACCTGAAATGATTAGCCTACGTTGGAGCATGAATTTGATATCATTGCTGTCTTAAGAAAAACACACTTCTCCAAAATGGCAACTTTACAGGAGAGGCCGAAAACCTTCCTCACTTTTAATGTAAGTCGATGGAACCAGAAATGTTTCCGAGCCATTTTGCAGCATTTCTATTGGTCCATTCATCATGAAATTACAATACAATCTAAACGATAGCTGTCGAATTCAAATGATGTAGAAATATAAAAATGGACAAAAATTGAGATACATGTTTTCCTTTGGACAGCGACCATATAAATAATAGATCCAGATAATATTCACATATGCAGTTCATAGAGGGTGACTAGAAATGTGTGTTTTACACACACATACAACACAGTAGCATTAGTAAGTATAGTGATTCCAACATACATTAAAGAATGAAGATATGTTAATACTAACCCAGCCATGCACACACAGTTTGCAGTGAGTAGCCTGTATAGCTGTTTATAATAGCTGTTGTATAGCTACATTAGCTACATACATGTCCTTGTCACTGACTAGGCAGTATGTTGGTCCTGGATATGATTGCAAAATACAAAATTGGATGCATCTTTTGTTTAGATGCTGTTTTTTCTACAAGGTACAACGATTTCCAGCCACTGTAACTTTAGTTGGGTCCTTGGTCCACTGACCTGACAGTGAGTACGGGTCAGGAAAGCTCACTTCTTGCTACAGGTTAGCTTATAAGTGGATGACAACTATACTACTTCTAGCAAATCATTAAAATAAGAGTAGAAGGCATATGGATTGTCCATGTTCCTGTATTTCAACACCTGATACCGCAATTCTAACTCCGCCCACAAGACGCATCATCACTGTGTACATTCACAAAAATGGTCTACTGAGTTACAGTCAGTAAAACATTTGGTTCTCTATGTTTAATGTGGATGTGTGTATTGATTTCTTTCTCTCATGTAGGTGACGTTATTGTCTACATCAATGACATCTGCGTTTTGGGCACCACACATGCGGACGTAGTCAAGCTCTTCCAGTCAGTTCCCATTGGTCAGAGTGTGACCCTAGTGCTGTGCCGGGGCTACCCGCTGCCCTATGACCCCGAGGACCCCTCGGCCAGCTCCAGCATGGCCCCTCTTGGACTGGTGGACCACCCGCTCCTGCTGAACGGAAGAAACACCTATGATAACTACATGGAGTACATGTCTTTGACCGGCCGGCTTGTGACCGAGCACGGCGAAGGTCTGCCTCAGGTGTCCCACCCCGGAGACACCCATCTAGACGGCTCACAGCCGCCCTCCCTCACTACGCCTGGAGCCCCACCTGATGACAGTGTCTCCATGGCGTCATCATCAGGGGCAACAGCGGGGGCCCAGGTAGCTCCGGAGCTTCTGAGCCTCACTATGACCAAAGGATCAGAGGGTTTTGGCTTCACCATAGCAGACAGTCCTACCGGCCAGCGAGTGAAACAGGTGCTCATTCACACTTTATTGCATTGCATTTTGCATTGAGAGTCAGAGCAGAGCAGAACAAGGTATATTGCAGTTCCATGGTTCAGGTTAGGTTTAATTCTAGTCTGAAAGCTGTTTCATCCCATGGAGCTTCTAGTAGAGAGGCACATTTAGCACAGCAGCAGCCATGTGTATTATCTGAAGTGCTCGTGTTCCGACTACAGGTAGCCAAGTTAGCCAACTTTCACCAAAACATGGTTAAAGTAGATACATATACACATGTTTACACTACCACTCAAAAGTTTGGGATCACAGTGAAATGTTCTTGTTTTAATGGAGTATCTTCTTCCTTAACACAACAATGGACTGACGGGTCTCTAAAGAAAGTTGTTTCTTTCTGGTCATTGTGAGTCGGTCAGCAAGCCATCAACTGCTGATGCTTCAGATACTAAACTAACCTAGAATGTTGTTCCCTTTTATACTCACTTATTAGTAGAATGTTTTTCAGCTGTGCATCACAATTGAGCAAGAGTGTCCTAACAACCAATTAGTCCAATAACATCCTTAACTTGGATTGGCGGCCGTACCAGGAGATTTAGACAGAGGACTGAGAATTACTGATAATAGGACTATATGTAAAATAAGCCTCTATACAAAAATAGGCTTTAATACAAACATTTATATTCTTTAAAAATCATCTGATACACTTACATTAATTCTTAAATGGACAATATTGTTTGTGAATTGCATGAAGAAATTCTAAAGTGATCGTAAACTTTTGAGCGGTGGTGTATATGTTGGTGTTGAACAACAGTCATTTTGCTCTAGAGGTCTGTACAAGGCTAATTTTTAATAACTGCTCCCGCCAAGAATCCGTCCCACAGCCACCTGCACCTGTAGATGTTTCATCGCGCTCCCACCACCACTCCCATATCAGGATAGACGACAGCCGATATTTGACACAAATAAATCTCTCCCGAAACTATATTGACTGAAAAGGACCACCATATGTCCGGTTCTTTTAGTGGGATTAATTGTGGAGTATTGGCTTTTTTCAGTACTGTCCACAGCTGAGCTGAACCGTAGCACAATAATTCAATTCATGTGTTTTTCACGTGATCAGCAGCTTTGTAACTATTTAAAACACATAAATTGATTTCTTATTAATAGCTTTGGCTGTTTATTATTATAATATGGACATTTAATTAATTTGTGGTATTTTTCTACATGGATATGTTGTCCTCCTCCTTTACGCACTGCGTTGGCTCACAGCCTGCTCCTGCGCATGACATTAACATTAAATCCTGCGCCTGATGTTAAATGTGATAATGTGGTGGGAGCTGCAAGTCCTGCCGAGTCACACGGGAATGCAGACCTGTATTCCACACCTCATGGCAGAATCCGCAACTGTGCACGGCCAGTGGCTGCAACAGTGTAAACACAGGCATGGTGATGGAGGCATTTCTGCACGTGTGGGCGGTTTTAATAGATTTAATAGTACACTTTAAATGTTATTGTTTGTAATCATTGAAATTTATTTAAAACATTTATTTTTATGTTTTATGTGAACAGGTAGGCCTGGGCTTCAACTACAGCCATTCAGTATCATAAAAGTTTGTGCCACCAAAGCTGTATTAGATTGATAGATAGCCAGCTAGCTAGCTAGACAGACAGACAGACACATTTTTGATCCCATAGGGAAATTTAAGATCTTAGCATTTAAGCCATCCGTGCAGTGAAACACTCACATACAGACACTCTGGGGCAGTGAGCAGCCCTACCACAGCATCTGGGGAGCAGTCAGGGGTTAGGTGCCTTGCTCATGGGCACTTCAGTCATGTCCTGTTGGTTCATGGGCAGCAAGGCTGGTTCCCTAACTTCCAGCCCATAAAAAATAATTGAATATCTGGTTTGCTGCGAACCCTTTACCACTGACATGTAAGCACGGTATTAGTGTTAAACAGAACAAGAAATAAAATATAAAGCTTTAAAAATGAGTACTTTCAGCCACTGTATCAAATCAAAAGCCAAAAGAAAAAGAATATCAAAAATCAGAAGAAAACTGACTGGTATATCAGTTAACTGATAATATCTCCTGATACTGACAGCCTGCAGGTTTATCAGGATCTGCAAACTATTGATTTTGTAAGTGTACAATGTATTAGTCCGTGTAATCACTGTGTGACTTTGTAATTTGTGATGGTCCTTTGCACAGGCGTCCAGTGTGATCTGATCATAAGTGGACAGTGCTCAGTGCAGGTGCTCAGTGCATCTTGGAGAAACATTGTGATCTAGTTGTTCAGACCACCTTTCGAAGGTGGTCAGGGATTCATATGACCATATAACATTCATAGTGTTACTAAAACATCAGCAGCGGTGAAGGACCGCCTCACGGCAGAGACGAAAACAACTGTGTAGCTTAATTTTTCACCCCCCTTTACCATTTATTTACAAGCCCCCTCTTCATGCAGGCGAAACACCCAAACACCAGTGTTGCATTTTTGAGAGACAACTAATATAATGATAGGTTGAGGTGGTGAAAGTGGGGGGTGCACTGCTTCCATTTCTGAAGTCTGATCTCTGGAGGCACATTCAAAACACATGGCAATGCCTGGTGTGAACAGCTATGCGTCTCACTGTCCACATGTGATCGGATCACTCGGGACGGATGTTAGTACCTACAGCAGGGTGAAAATAGGGCCTGTAGCAGGGTGAAACTCAGTCGTGCCACTGAGTCACATAGTGGCGCTGATGTCAGCCTCAGTGGTAGATAAATGTTAGGTTTAACGTTTCTTCTTCTAAGAAAATGCTCTATACTTGCTGTATCCCAGCCATAGTTACAGTTTCTAGGCTATAAAGGACCAGCTGGGTGAACCAGGTTGCTACAGCGCCACCTTGAGGCAGATCAGTGCTGCTTCTCTAGTTAGTTAAGAAAGTAAAAGACAGATTTGTATTTGAGCAGCTATTTTGGGTATAACAAGCAGCATAACTTTATAATAAGTTTATTTCAGGGACACGCTAAAATTTTGATTTGGAGACATTTAACGGGTCCAAGAGGTTAATTAGGGGGTCCCAAACCCCTCAGGGCCTTCTGTATACAAAACACCATCATATTTTAGATAATGTAGATTCAGCAAATCGTGCCCATACCATGTAATAATAAAAAAATGCTGTCAGTGAAACGTTGCTATTACAGAAATGTAAAGTAATTGAAATCAAACTCAACCAAAATGTTTTCAGTAGCTTCAGTCGGCTTCAAATATCAGATTTTCAGTACAGACACCAATTTTTAAATAAGTACACAGTCACATTATTATGACCACTTCCTACGTTCAACAGTGGCAGCGCACATCACACAGCTAGAAATGTCTCACATTGGTTGGAAGAGCTGACCAAGACTTCAGAGTACTACCCTGGACCCCTAATTCCCCAGACTTGAGCATCTATGGGACCACCTGGATGGTGGTGTTCGGTCTATGGCTCCTTGCCCACGCGCCCTGGTATGCACTGCAGTCAGCATGACTCCAGATACCTGTGACAAGCTACCAGGACCTTATTGAGTCTCCCAGTCCAGGCCAGTTACTCTGGATATTAGCTGGTGGTCATAATAATGTGACTCGACTGAGTATTAAATAAGTTAAATCAGGATTAAGGCTCAAAAAACAGTTCCGATTTTTTTATTTATTTATTTACATCTTATAGTCTTTCCCAGGTTGTGGACATATGATCACACAGTACTCAGAGAACATGTTTATGAAGCAGCGAGCGCGCTATCGATTGCTTTCCTGATGAGATAATGGTTCTGTAGGTGTTGGAGCCGCAGGGGTGTCCAGGGCTGTGTGAGGGAGATCTGATAGTGGAGATAAACCAGCAGGGGCTGCAGGGACTCAACCACTCGCAGGTGGTTCAGATCCTGAAGGACTGCGCCGTGGGGACGGACGCCACCCTCGTCGTCCAGAGAAGTGCAGGAACAGGTACGGGTTTCTTCTTTTCTCCTCCTCAGGCACTTCATTGCATCTGCTGTCTTCGGTTTACTGTCCCTGAGGTAAATCCCGAGGAGTGGATCCGAAGAAAACCTTTCAATACAAAGCTTTCTTGTTTGCAGGTGAACACATTTCCAAATTGTTGGGTACTGCTGGGAACGCTCTCTTCCAGGACATTATTATCCCTCTCTCATCTTCAGGAATTTTTTTTACAATTCTGTTTTCTGAGTCACACCGTGTCATGGCGGTCAGCTTCATGTCCAGCCCGAGGATTATCTGGGTTTCAGCCGAGGCTATTGTAAACATTCTTTGGCATGTGATGCTCTTTTGAAGTGAGGAAGTTGCCTGAGGATAAGAGTGTGCAACGCAGCCCACTGGGCTCAGGCTGCACTGCCCGTCTGACCACAAACTGACACAACACGTCCAGGTTACACGTGTCTGTGAGTGTGTGGGTAAAATATCATGACAGCGTTTCACAATTGCTTGGCTGGGATAAAGGTTTTTTAAGTTAAGCCAGTTAAGAGCCTGCGGAGCATCTTAGCAGGGGTTAGCACTGATTCTCTGTGTGTTCTGATTCAAACCATAATAATGTATTCATTTCACTGATTGCTCTGCTTTACTTTATTGAAATATTCATATAGTTTTTAATATATTAAATATTCGTTTTTAATATATTTCTGCACATGTTTATAATGTCCCACTTTTGCTGCAAAGCACATTCATTCAGGGTGTAAAAATATTTTGAAAATATTGTATATCACGATACTATGTGTTGTAATTCGGTATATATTATCAAAAACAATGTGTTGATTTTTAATCAATAGTTTCCAATCAAATATTTCTGGCGTTTAAACTGTGACTGCTAGATAGCAGATTCCAGAATTTCAAGAGTTTTATTGTCATGTGTACAGCAGAACAGACAGTTACACTGTACAGTGAAATTGTAGTGTTCCTCACCATTAAACAAATAGTGTAATGTTAGCATTAGCAGGCCTATACATATAGTTGTGGGTTTTTTATACTTTTATACCGTATCGTGATGTGTATTGTAATACACAGGCCTAGTATTCATCCAGTTCTTGCTTTAACAGAAGTAAAGATAACGCTTAACTACTTTTATGATATACCAATATTAAAACTTCCAGTATAGGCTCATACTAATGCAGCATTTTTATATGTGAACCGGCATTATCTGCGTTTGAATCTGATTTTCTAGTAACGCTAGTAACACGATTTCCCAGTGTTGTTGTATTTACTTTGATTTGTAAAGAACGTGATCTAACAGAACATTGTGTCGCCAAACAAAACACAACATGTGTAAATAACCATATATTTTACACTCCAGTGTTCTTGTCCTGTTACTTGAAAGGAGCAGATCAATTATAATTGTTTCCATAATGATTTGAATGTAGTGCTTGCTGCATTGTCTACTGTAGTTCTACAGTACAGGTAGCATGGAGTATCTATACGCAGTAAGAAAACATTGGAATGTCTGATTCCTCAAGTTGATCTATTTTACCAACATGAATATGCACACAACCCATATATATATATATATATACACATTTTCACATATTTGCCATTTGCATTGTGTTTTATCCTGGTGTGTATGTTTGTGTGTGTGTATATATATATATATATATATATTTTTTTTTTTTTTCTAGAATGAGCGAATTCCATTTGGGTAATTTATATCTAAATGTGAGCATTTGGTGGAATCCTTCTTTATTGTTTATACTTGTTTTGCACCTCAAGCAAAATATTTGATTGTTACAGAATCAGATCAGATCAGACTTTTTTTCCTGCTGCCATTGCCTCAACTCTGAAATTGGAAATAACATCAGCAGCATCTCTGCAGGGAATGCTCGGATACTCGTGGTGTTCTGACCAGGGATCAAGTTCCTCTAAGCGATACACGTCTGACCTTTTCCTTGAAGTCAGAACAAACAATCACGCTGGACCAGATCGAAGGCAAGGCAAGGCGAGGCAGTGAGGCTGTGTGTTTCTCATTCGCACTCTGGCCCGTTCTGATGTACCAACGCAGGCCTCACACATGCTTCAGCCGTTGCAGTCTGCTGTCAGAACAAAGCTGCATTCAGAGCTGCGCTCCACTCTGAATTCTGCTTTTTCCTCTCCGTCCCCTCCCCTCGCTGTCTCTTTCTGTCTCCTCCTGTCCCGCTCTGTCCACTTTACTGAAGGCTGTGGCCCTAGAAGACCTCTCTGACACACACGCACGCACAGCGAGGTTTGAAGTAAACAAGCGAGAGACGGCCGAGTGACTCACAGGCTGAGTGAGAGACTATTCAATTCCAGAGCCGGCTCGCTGCCAAGGTCCTGGCCAGCGCCGGCCATGTTCAAAGCTCTCTCCCCTCCGCGCCGCGATTAGCGCGCAGCTCTCACACTGAGCCACACGCCGCAAAGCGCCAGCTCTCTGCGCCAGTTAGGGCACAGGCGCTTATTAGTAAGGCGGGACCGCCGTAGACCTGGCCAATCAAGGACTGGCGCATCCAGCCGGCCAGCTTTTGTAAGTCAGGCTTGACAGTTATTCAGAAATACTTGCCGAGGATTGATGAGATTATTGCTGCAGTTAATTGGAATTTGCATGGTCATTTTCGGGAAATGTCCATGTTTGATAAGCTTCTGTGAAGCAGCAGCGGAGGCTAATTCCATCAACTCTAGGCTTATTATTCAATTATTTATTTAAAGACTTAATATTCAGTGGGACTGTCACTATTGACTGTAAAAGGTATTATTATTGGGAGGACTATTTGAGTAATTGTGTTTAAAAAATGAGCAAACTGGGCCTAAAATGGATTTGCAATAACAATAACAGTAATAAACATTAACAATGCAGCAAAGCTTCGAAGATCCCACAATACCTGAGTCATTATTATTCAGTGGGCTTAATTAAAAACACATAAACCACTTCATCAAAACCAACAGTGATAAACCAGCTGGTAACAAATAAACAGTTGTACTGTCTGTCCCCAGATCAGGGAATCTCACTAGAAACAGCTGGACGAGGCGAGTAGGTACGTTTGCAGTAGATGTAACGATGCCTCTGGTTTGGCCTTATTGTCACTTTAACATTAAGGGGCTTCCTGGTAGTACAGTGTAATATACATGCTGTACTGGTAACATATAGGGCTGAACAGTTTAATGATATTGCTACTGTAATTTAAATTCTAATTATTTCCTACAAATTAAGGTTCAGGCCTGTTTTTATGGCTAAGGAGACATTTTCAGGCTTGAGGCTTGATCCCTCAGTGTAGTGTGTCAGGCTGGCTGTAAGTTGTGGTTGGGATGTCACAACACATGGAGGTTTGTTTGGATTATGATTGATCTAACTCAAAAAAAGTTACATATCTGCTTTTATTATAAAAACGATGCTGTAGTCCCACTAATAGAAAGCATTATCATATCACAAGACAATTTCACAATTTTTTCTTTTATAGATGTAATACATTGGAACAGACAATATAAATTATTATATTATAATATATTATATATTATAATTATTATACAAAATAAATTATTTTGTCTGTTTAATTACTTTGTAATTTAATTACTTTGTAATTAAACATGTAGTTGGTCTGCATATTCTCGTCATAGTGCTTAGCACTACTTGACAGTAAGCATTTATATTCTCTGAAAAACACTAATGAGAAGAAACACATGGTATTAATATTACACATTGTGATTTTATCTTTGTCAAAATATTTGTCTAACCCTTTTTTAAACCTGTTCTTTTTCAGCATTGCAGTATTATTTGTAGCTGTGAGAGAAATTATGCTCCTATCTGCCGACCTGGGGTGGTCAACTCCCTGCATTGTTGGTATGACCCTTTGATTGCCGACCATAAGGTTACACAATAACCCTCCAGGGTGGCAACCATTAAGGAGTGTTGGTATTTGTCACCTTCTTCCCCTAGCTTACCCCTCCTTTAACTCCTCTTCCTCTCCTCCATCCTCCTCCCACAATTTCCAGTGTATATAAGGTCTTCCCAATATCCCTAATCAGACTGGTTGTGATCGACTGGGCGGTACCCATACAATCTATCTGTCAATAAACTCCAGCTAACGCTGAAGGTCTCCTGAAGGCCTAGTTTCTAAAACTTGGATCCTCACTGAAGGGGCTTGTTTTGTATTAGCTGTTTGTGCCAGGTGCCCATCTCTGAAACTGGCACATGGATTTATTTTCTGCAGTAGATATGCTGCTCTCCATCTCCATCTCACCTCTCTCCATCTCTGTCTCCATCTCATCTCTGTCTTTTTTACTTCTTCTCTTTACTAATGGGATAGTCTGTGCATTCAAAATATGTGTTTAAGATTTGGGTGAACGTGCCCTAGAGTGAAACCTTAAATGGTTAGAGGGACGTGGAGAAGAGCCAGCGTGAAACATATGCAATGTTAATGTTATAAAACCAGAGGCTGGTTAAAAGTACTCAGGGCTGTAGTATCTGGTAATAGTCCTGCTTTTCAGTACCTACACTACCGCTCAAAAGTTTAGGATCGCTTTAGAATTTCATTTCATGCAATTTTCATGCAATTCACAAATAATCTTGTCCATTTCACAACTAATGTAAGTGTATCAGATGATTTTTAAAGAATAAAAATGTTTGTATTAAAGTCTATTTTTGTAAAGAGGCTTATTTTACATATAGTCCTATTATCAGTAATTCTCAGTCCTCTGTCTATATCTCCTGGTACGGCCGCCAATCCAAGTTAAGGATGTTATTGGACTAATTGGTTGTTAGGACACTCTTGCTCAATTGTGATGCACAGCTGAAAAACATTCTACTAATAAGTGAGTATAAAAGGGAGAACAACATTCTAGGTTAGTTTAGTATCTGAAGCATCAGCAGTTGATGGCTTGCTGACCGACTCACAATGACCAGAAACAAACAACTTTCTTTAGAGACCCGTCAGTCCATTGTTGTGTTAAGGAAGAAGATACTCCATTAAAACAAGAACATTTCACTGTGATCCCAAACTTTTGAGCCGTAGTGTATGTAACTTGTGCCGCTTTAAGAGTATGGAGCTGGAGTGTGGTCGCACATACAGCCCCGTTTAAAAAGCCTCCTCTTATGCTCCACCAATCTAACCTTTCCACAAAGGTAGTTCTTTTGTCAGGGCTATTGACTGCGCTGGTATGATAGCGGAGGCAGGTTTGAACTGATAGCTTCACTCCCTGGACTCTGCAGACGGCGGGCAGAGTCACTGGGGCCGTGGCATTTCAGCACAGCGGACAGCTCCGCTCGGTCCCACAGCGTTTCAGTACCGCGGACAGCTCCCTCCCGTCCTCCAGCCTCTGATCTCATCTGAACAGCTCGTCACTCTGAGGCGTCTGTGAGCGGGCGACGGCCTCCACATCGCCGATGATTCACTCGGCGACAGTCTGGAGCTCCGTTCCAGCTCCACGCCAGAGAAGAGGCAGGGAAGGAGCGTCTCACTGACGGTGTTATGAATGAAATCAGAGACCCGAGACGGCGGAGCATCCTCTGCGTGTCATTTTAATCACGCTTGCCATCTTTTTCTCTCAATGAATGATTCGCGTGGTCCGTAGCAGTGCTCTGCAACACAGTATAGCTGCTGAATAATGCATAAAACAAAACTAGGCTCTCCCTTCAAAGCATGCAGCCTAAACTGCTAATGATTTTTTAAAAACGTACACAAGTCCTGCAGCCACGTACTCCAGCCCGGTACCGGTTGTCAGACCCCTGCTGGTTTGTGTCGGGGCCGAGCTCGTGCTGAGCGAGGACGAGAGCTCAGTGGCTTGGCAGGAGCGCACGTTTGCTAAAGCCTTCACGTTCGGCTTGG
This sequence comes from Megaleporinus macrocephalus, assembly GCA_021613375.1. NCBI lineage: Eukaryota > Metazoa > Chordata > Actinopteri > Characiformes > Anostomidae > Megaleporinus > Megaleporinus macrocephalus. The sequence goes on along the minus strand of CM038713.1, from coordinate 12,709,320 downwards.
GGCCATGCCAAGCTCCGTCCCGGTCAGATAGCCTGTGATGTAATCCTGTTAGTTTAAGCAGGCATACAAATGTCTTGCTCTTGCCTCCTCCTCTTCCTCCTCACACACGTGCTTGTGCAGACACAACAACAAACACGCTCACTGAGCACATTGCGTGTGTGTGATTAGAGGGACACACAATGTAATGGTGTGTAACACAGAAGATCAGGATGAAGCAGTGAAGCATCAGAGATCTGAGTACAGTGATACTAACTTAATACAATGAATTGAGCTGCTTATCACTGTGTACTTTATACTGATTGATGGTACATGCTCTGTAAAATTGGTCCTCAGTATTTTGTTCGGCAGGAAACTATATATCGTCGCTGTCCAATGAAAAACAAGTATCTTCATTTTTGTGGATTTCGAGTTTTCTACATTGTTTGAACACGCCAATGGTCGTTTACATTGTGGGACAATTTCATGATGAATGGACTATTAGAAGTGCTCCAAAACAGCTTGGAAGAAATTCTGGTTCCATTGACTTACGTTGAAAGTAAAGTATGTTTTTAGTCTCTCCTGTAAAGTTGCAATTTTGGAGGTTTTTCATTGGACAGCGACGATATGAAATCTAAGTATAATATCATTTATTATTGAGTAAGTCCAACTGTTGCCTTTATAATGACTTTTATCTGCAGCCTCTCTTGTACCATTCATACCATTCTTATTGGAAAATCCGCATCTGGGTATTTTTACCACACCTCCAAAGTTCAGTCTTAGAAGTTGGTTGAATTTCAAACAAATTCCAAACATAGATTTAAACTCACTGGTCTATAATTTTTACTCAATGTCTAGTTTCGTTGTTTTAGTCGTTTTTTTATTTTACTGGAACAGCTACACATTCTTTCAGACCCATAGTGTCGAGTTGTTTTATGGAGTTGTTGTAATGGAAAGATGGACGGAAGACACGCAACAAGACGCTTCTCTGTCCTGGCACCCAGATGGTTGTCCGAACAGCGAACTCTCTCGCGGTCTTCAAACGCAGACTGAAGACCCATCTCTTTGTAAAGCACTTATAAACACTATATACTAAAGTACTGGTATAAACTGTAATTGCACTTTATCTTCTAGGAGCACTGGCTAAGTATTGCACTTGTACTGTATGTAGTCTTGTATTTGTTCTCTTCTCTGTAGGTGTTCCAGTCTTGCTAGGTATTGCGTTTTCTTTTTTCTAGGTATCAGCACTGACCCTGTGTTTATGGCAGTGTTTGAGTATAAGACTAGTTTGGACTTAAACCTGTTTGTACTAGATAGAGATTCATACTCTAACCAACACTAAGCACTTTTGTAAGTTGCTCTGAATGAGAGCATCTGCTAAATGCCATAAATGTAAATGTAAATGGACAGCAACATCTGTGAATGTTCGCAGTTGAGCTTCTCTCAAAGGCAAAAGCTTTAAGTGCTGTTTGTCTGATGGGGACAGTTTTGGTGGTCTTCCGGGTCTTTGGGTCTTCTTTGGTTGTTAGGAGTCTCATTGTCTCTGTAGCTTTCTATATGAAAATTAAAATCTTCTATCTAATTATCTTCTAATAGAAGCACAGCTTGTACTTAATAGAATAACTGAAAGATGACCTGTAACTTTTATTTGATACAGTCATGGCCAGATCCCGGGCACAAGCTAGTAGTCTCCTGTACCACACAATACCTCCAAGCTAGCTTCCTCAGAGACATGTGAAGTGTCACGCCCTGCCTGTTCCCTCTGTCTGGTCTTGTCTGTCTATGTTCGTGTTTACATTTCCTCGTCCTTCCCATGTGCGTTTGTTTACGTTCCGAGTCCTGGTTATATTTTGTCATGTAATCTGTGTCTCCACCCCAACACCTGTTGCTGGTCTGTGTCTCCTCCCATTGTTCTCAGGTGTTTCTTGTTTCCTCTTGTTATCCTGTGTATATAATTCCTCTGTTTTCCTCCCTGCTTTGTGGTTTGTTTTCCGTTATTCCTGTGTATCTATGGTTTCCTAGTTTAATGTTTCCTTGTGTATCCTGGTTTTGTTTTTTGTGCGTCTTGTTTTATTTCAATTTTCGGTTTGTCTTTATTAAATATTTTGTTAAATCTTGATTTTACGTCCCGCCTTTCCTCCGTCTCCTTGTCTCTTCACGCACCCTCTTTGTGACACATAGCTCTACACTCTTGGAGGAGAACATTAACTGTCAGTTCTGTTACGTTGGCTAACAGACACCCAGAGTGACGGGGTAGAGGTAGCAACATCATACCCACCTAGAGAGACCAGTTAGGCTCACTCCTGGCAATGGACTGCTGTGGCAGCAACAAGAATGTAACTTGCAATCTCCTAACAGTGGTTTGTCATGAAACCGGCGTTTGTACCACCCGTGAGTCGCGATTGTGATGTCACTTGTCATGATAATGATAACATATCAGCATGTTGCTCATCTTTACAGTACCGTGCAATACTGTTCCAGACAGAAAGCTTTTATTTGTTCAGCAAAATACTTTATTTTTAAAATATTTAAACAGTTTTAATACAGCAAGTAGTGCTTTTACATACTTCTGTGTGTTTATTAACCCTTTCTAAGCGTCTCCTTGTGGAAACAACCCAGTATTATTATCAGTTCTCATCTAATACCTGCTTTGACTGCTCAGTACTTCATTAAGCTAAATCAAGGTTGCTGCTGAAGGAACTGAATACATTCATACAATGTCTGGGGCGTCCAGGAGAAATCTGGAACTACACTTTGTTCTTCTAACTGGAGCTCAAGATCTGATCTACTTCTCTGACAATAACATATTTATGTTACTTTGTATTGTAGTTATGATTATTTACATCTGTTCTAATCAGATCTGGTGCTTGTACTGGTAAAAGTACACATATTGCTAAGAGGCTTTTAAGCAATGAGCTGAGTCGCCTCAGACTCTCGCACAGTAGTGTAGGTCATGAACAAGAGTACAGAGATCAGTGTGAAAGCCACACTTCATGGTGCTAAAGGCAGAAGCTGAAACTTACTCAGCTCACACATAAAAAACCTTGCCAGCTTCTGTGTTTCTCTGTTTGCTCTCTAATTTGTAATCTTCACAGGTTTTAATTAAATCACAGAAGCATCCCCAAATGTCAGCTGCGCACATCCCGCATAATTACCCAAACCAGCTTTAAACCACTGTCAGCTGCTCGGAGGCTCTTGCATTCTGTTTTTCATATCAGTGTGGCACGGCCTTTAAAGAGACTGTGATCAGCATTTCTCTGCCGACGTGTTTCTCACACACACAAACCAAAAATGCAAAAACCAAAGACAGTTATAGTCGTATGCTAAGCTTTGAACACTGCTTAGGTCAAATATGTTCAGATCCTCTACAGAAAACTTAAATAGCACATAGTTCTGCAACCATGTGCACGGTTTTTGTTTTTTCTGAATGTGTTAGAAAAGGTAAAGTGTAAAAGTCTAAAAGGCTGTTTGTGTGTGTGTATATATATATATATATATATATATATATATATATATATATATATATATATATATATACACCATTGCTGTTAAAAGAAAAAACAAGTATCTCTAAAATAGTAATGTTACAGAAGAGTCCAAAAACTCTTATCCTTCAGTGTAAGTCAATGTGAAGAGGTTTTATTTCATATGATTTTCAAGCATTTGTGTTTGACAGGATATAAAAAAACCAGCTGTCGTGTTCAAATGACATAGAAAAATGAAAATCAACAAAAGTAGACATACATGGTTGTCTTTGGACAGCAACATTATTCTTATTTTCTCTTAGAAAATCAGCAAAACGTAATATAAGTAACAGTAATACAGTAATTTGATCCCTCCAAAAAACCTTGATCTGTCACTGTATATTAACCTGGAGGTGTAGAAAGGGTTAAATCACGTTCTCTACTGGAGTCCTACCTCCTCATAACACACATGGCCAGTGTGATTGGCTGTGTCTTTCCCTGCTGTCATGTGAGACTCTGTAGCTACATTTGGATGTTAGTAGGGTGACCACCTCCAGACAGACAAGATGTGAGACAAGTAGCAAGTTTAAGTGGGACAATGTGGGACAGACGTAATAACTTTAAGCTTAAGATATAATGTCTATCTAATTTACCAAGAAACATTAACTCACCTTTGCCTTTCAAGCCCACCGACCAAAAGATTACTATCAAACCCAAAAGATAGCCCAAAGTTGCTGCAGTTTAAGGCACAGGCCTGTACCAGACAAAACACAAATTTTACAACATCGTGTCATTATAGGGACAATCAAATTAGTCAACTGTCCAAAGGACCAGGCACTGTGCTGCGAAACGTATGCTCTCAGTTTTGTTCAAATTCAACTTAAAATACGAGGCACTGCTTCGCAGATCTTAACCAAGAGTATGTTGCGGTCCACTCGCTACTGAAACCACATCTTCTCTTTTTCGTGGCCACACTGGCTGTGGCTGCCTTACCTGACCGAACAGCGCGCCCTCAAATTTGAGATTATTGACAACGCTGAGGAGGCATTTGTGCGCGTCAACAGCTTGATTGACATACGACTCAGTCTGCCGACTACCGCTTTTATTGCTGTCCTCTGAACTACTGGACAAAAGTCTGCAGTCCGTGTTTATTTTCCATTAGGCAGAGTTGAAGGGGGACAAGACGGTCAATCTGCGTGACGTGGGACAAAGGATAAAATTGCTGTACAGTACAACGTAAAGCAGGACAGGTGGTCACCCTAGTTGTTAGTAGCACCAAAACTGCAAGGAGAACTTTCCAGTCATATGCGAGACTTACTGTACAGCGTGGGTGACACATGGGTGTCAAAAGTGAGAGAGGATGACAGCAAAAAAGAAGAGGGTGGAGCTATAGTTCAAAGAAACGTGTCCATCAAAGAAAAGTCCATCATAATAACAATAATGGCAATTCTAGGGGCACAGCATACAGTATGCTAACATCGTGGCTATGAATAACATGGGTTGGAAATTAACTGCACAACTTCCTAACAACTGTCAGGTAATTTAATGTTATATAATTCATACATTTAATTATAAATAGTTATTTGGTATAGTTTAAAAGCACGTAGTATAGCATATGAAGTATATCGACCTTTATCGTTTTATCAGGAGCAAAGAGCAAACAACAACAACAAAAAAAAAAAACGTCCATGTATGGGGGTGGGGGGGTCGGGGTTCGCAGATACATAGGTCCCCACCAATGTCAAGAGCAAATCTACGCCCTTGTGTGGCACGTCATTGCTGTCCAAAGTGTAACAAGTGTCTCCTAAATGGCAACTTACCAGGAGAGCACAAACACTGTCTTTACTGTCAAAGTAAGTCAATGCAGGTGAAATCTTTTCCAGGGTGTTTAGGAGCATTTCTATTGGTCCATTCATCATGAAAAAAAATATAATAAACGTTTCTCTTTTCTTTGGACAGCGACGATGTGAATGCATGCTGCATGCTGGCTTATACACTATATGTATATGTATACACTCTGCAGGCTCAGGTTTTAGGACAGAAGTTTCCACGCAGTTGGGATTGTCCTCATGTGAACTCTTGTCTGCGCTAAATAAAAAACAGCCTGGACTCTCAGTGCCACTGACCTGGCGTATGTCCTCTCCTTGGGGGAGGAGAGAGGACATTTCAGCCACGAGAGTTTCCATTTCGCTTTTCTGCGTCACACATAACTGCCCAAACTCGTCAGACGCGTCTGCTCACCGGAGGTGAACGAGCCCCGTCCGCTTTGCTGCTGTTTATTTAATCCTTACGAGACAAAGTTTTTGCGGGTGATAACAAAAGCACATTGTTTTCTATTGTAGCTGGTATAAACAAATGGGGATGCTCTGTTTGAAGTGCTGATTCATTACTTTCAGTCCGTAGCAAATTCCTGTTTGTAGGGAGAATGTTTGAAGGGCATGTAAACTTGCATATTTGAAGTGATTCATCAGATGAGTCATGCCTCCAGGGTATCGCAAGCACATTGCAAATTTTTCTCTGAACATTTTTCTTCTCATCTCATAATTTTAGGTGCTCCCACATATGATTTCTGAGGTATCTCTGCTCTTTAGGCTTCAATAGCCACGTGGGAAACACTGTGGTTTGCTGAGCTCTGAGGCAAGGTGATACATTTGACAGCCCAGCTGTAATTTATTTATGGTTCATGTATTTTAAACGCTAAATATGAAGAGCGTCACGCCGAAATGCTAAATATCCATTTGCAGCAGTTTTGTATGTAACGAGAAAAGAATACCAGCTGACTTATTATGGATAATGTTTGCTTCTCTGTAGTTAAGTTAGTATTTATTGTAATATAACACTGATATTTCCTGTGAATGTAAAGCTACTAACAATGTCTAGCATGAAAAAAGAAAAAATCTTGTATCATCAGGCTTTTGAACTATTTTGTTGCATAGGCAGCAAAAGAAAGAAGTAGTATTTTGAATTATTAGGCCAGTCCTAGATATTTATGCAGACGCAAACCTGTTGATACAGAATGTAGATTGAGACACAGGTTCTTAAAAAGGCCTATAATATTATAATAAAATATATAATATTATAAAATAGATATTTAAACATATAAGTCTCAAACTGTCTGTAAACGTCCAACTTATTATTGTATGTTTTACTATCAGAAGTTTTGTGTTTCAGGACGTTTGTCTTCAGCAAATTTGAATGCATCAGCTAGTTGCTATTTATTTTGTACTATTTTGTGCTTTGAAGTGCTTTCAGTGGATGTTATTCATAACCTGCAGTGGTGAGGAGTGTTTTCTCTGCTGAGCTGTTCTAACCAGGAAGCTTAGGAGGTGTAATAATCTGCAGCTGCAGTGTTTCTGCTGTGATGAACTTTTTTAACATGGTAATATTATGTCACAGTGTAATACAGTATGCTTTCCTGAACATATGGTGTATATCGTCAGTATTTACAGAACACGGATCAACAGCATGTTTCATTATAAAGACAGCATGATTAGTCTCATTTAACTTTCACATCTAATTTAATTTTAGAGCAACACAGTATGTACAGGTATTAAATAAAAATTGTTGTATACACAGTTTTTAATAGTAGTTTTTACAATATAGCTTTGCTGGACTTTCTTTCTGTGTTCCAACTAAAGAAGTAGAAAAAATAAATATATATCAAATCTGGAAATAAGTATTCTTAGTATTATATTTTATAAATCATATCACCAAACTGATACAGAATAGTCCATCAATCAAAATAAAAAATGTGTGTGTGAATATATATATATATATATATCACGTCAGGACATAACAGGACATAACATGCATTGGAATGCTTGGGGTGAGGCTCAGATACAACTCTACAGCAGGGCAGCATTATATATGTAAAATAGTGCAAATATACAATAAATAGACAATATTAAAAGTACAAATAGGCTAGAATATATACATATAGTTATAAATGAAATATAAGGACTATACAAAACATTCACAAGATATATACATAAGATATACAGGAGGACATCTGTACAAACTTTTACATAGGCAGGTTATCTAAGAAGATAAATCTATTTAAAGTGACTTTGTGATATTGTCCATAGCAGCGATATCAAAATAAATAATATAATAGTATAACATTATAACATAAAAGTATAACATAATAGTATCACATAACATATATAAATTATATATATATATATATATATATATATATATATATATATATATATAAATCAAGTTGTTATATCACATGTTGCATATTTGAGATTGTGTTGTTTGTGCTATTTGACTCTGTTATGTGGTTTTATTATTTGTATTAGTCTGAAAAAAGTATTAAAAAGTCTTGAATTAGTTTTTTTAAATTGTGCAGCATCTCAATGTAAATGTAATAGATTTTATAAGTAATTACTTATACAAACCAGTAACTATAATTAACAGCATAGTGAAATGAGAGTCATGACTCCTGACCTCTAAGCGTAGACCTCTAATCATACAGCAAACGTCTCATTTCTCTGGTTTTGCTGTATTTGTTTTTGATTGCATTGCATCAATTTGCTCTGATTTGGCTACAGTACTGTAGACTGTCCTGAACTCTGCGCTCTCTACAGCACGTAAGACTCGGTAAATCTCTGTATTAATTATAATCCCGAGCCCTGCCTGAAGCTAATGATGTAATTATCTCGCAACAAAACTCAACCCGAGCTTGAGAGTGGGCAACGTGAAAAAAAGAAAAAAAAGAGAGAAGATAGACGGCGAGCGGTGTGGGGCTGTTATGAAAGCGCATTATCGTCCTCCTTTGTGGAGGAGCACGGCCCAGTTGTAGTCAGAAAGGGACTGACGGTTCAGCACTGGACTGTGATTTAATACCTCTCTCTTTCTCTCTCTTTCCCCCTGCCTTTCTGTTTTTCTTCTTCTCCTTCTCTTCTTTCTCTCCCGCTCTCTTTTCCTGTTTTTTAGGACACTTCTCTCCGTGGGATGGCACCAAACAGGTAAATATTTACTCTGTGTAAAGTCTGATGTGTGACGTGTTCAGCTGCTGTGAATAAGTCGGTGCTGCTTGTCTTAGAAAAGCTGGTGTGTTGTCTGGCTGTGTTTATGCCGTGACTCAAATCTGATCGTATTATTCAGATGTGGCACAGATTTGTTCCTTGTGTGACTGTGTAAACAGTAAACACCAACAAATATACCTGTTTCGATTGGCCCACGTTTATATGTTACTACACAGTCGAGTCACATTATTATGACCACCAGCTAATATCGAGAGTGACCGCCGGGTGCAGCACGGACAGCAGCTAGACGGGCTGGGATACTCAATAAGGTCCTGGTAAGTTGTCACAGGTAGCTTGATCCATGCTGACTGCAGTGGGCACGTGGGGGAAGATCCATAGAGCCAACATGAAGATCGTTGTGGTTCCACAGATGTTCAATTTATCAGAAAGTCTGGAGGATTAGGGGTCCAGGTCCCCCAGCCAATGTGGGACATTTCTAGCCGTGTGCCATGTTACATCATCTTGCTGGAAGATCACATCCGCCCCAGGGAAGACAGTCAGCATGGATGGGTGTACGTGGTCTGCAAGGATGGATTTATCTGAGTGGGCAATAAACTTTCCTAAGTGGAAAGTGGTTATAATAATGTGACTCAGCTGTGTATCTAACTCATATCTGATATACAGCACATAGGGATGTGCTTGAGTGCATGAGCACTCGGTTACCAGGGGCCAATATGTCAGTTCTAAAATCACTCTTCAGGTGTCCATTGTGTTTCAGCAGTCTGGCACAAGGAGGGATATGAAAGTGAAGATTGTTATGATGTTATGATATAGATTTTGTCGCACTGTGTATACCATCACAAACCCAAACACAGTAAATCACAAACTGATCTAAACATGAGCACAAACAGCTTAAATATTTATTATAAACCCAACGCATGAGTGCTTGCAGCTGTTCCTCAGTTTATATTGATGCTCTGTGCACGGAGGTGTCCGACCCTGAGACAAACACCTCCCATTTTTCAAACTGCACATTTGAGCGCGGTGCACTTTATTCAATCTGGATGAGTTTATGAAGAGATTTGTTTAGCTCATTCAGCTCGACAGGGTCGTACATAAGACCGCTATCCTATCATTTCACAGAAATCATTTTGCTGCACATGTGAAGGTTTGTGAAGGTCTGTGGAGACACTGCACAAAGCCAGTTGTTGTTATGAGCCTGTCATGTGAATGCAGCACCGTGAACACATTCAGTTTTGATGGTCGCGCTGTGCACTGCCCACCCATATTTTTACTTTGCTTCATTTGAACTCTTTTGTTTTAACCCCTGTGTCACTCAGAGTTGCCAGATTTGTGATTTTCCTGACAAATCCAGCTGGTTTGAAAGCAGTGCAGGTAGAAATAATACAGCAGTGCAGAACGGCTGTGTTTGGACAGCTTTCTAAACTGCACTACTATTTGAATAAATATGTTGTGTTTTTGTGTCACGTTTAGACGCTACAGCTCACACACGCTGCTCATTCACACATACTAGAAAGTGTACAGATCTACTCTTACCAAGCGATCAATCAGTCCCGCCTGTTACTCTGCAGTAAAGAAGTCATTGTTAGAAGAGCACAGTGCTTTTACCCTGGCCGACAGTCTGACTGTGATTGAGTAATCGTTTTAAGCCTGAGGGTCCAGGAAACTGTTAAGCACAACAACGAAGGAGGAATGAGCTTTAAAACCCATTAAACAGGAAATTAACAAGCCTGGTATAGTGAGCTACTGAGCTGTCTGATTATTTTAAACTCCAACTATAAGGTGCAGAATGAAATCAGGATCAGTGAAGAGGTAAAAACTAACTTTAGGAGAGAATCACTACAAACCAGGTACTAGGGTAGGTGTGCTAGTGTTTATATAATGATGAATACTTTTAAGCTGCTGCTATATTATTATTATTGTTATTATTATTATTATTATTATTATTATTATTATTATTATTATTATTATTATTATTATTATTATTATTATTATTATTAATAATAATAATAATAATAACAATAATAATAATATAGCAGCAGCTTAAAAGTATTCATCATTATATAAATACTAGCAACAATAATAATAATAATACTAAGAAGAAGAAGAACAGTAATAATAATGCCAACTGTAGGAGCAATAATAGTACTGTTAAAAACTATAATTATTAACTTTGTAGTTATTTGTTATTCTTATCACTGTGTCTTTATATATTATGTTATAATAATAATAATAATAATAATAATAATAATAATAATACTAAGAAGAAGAAGAACAGTAATAATAATGCCAACTGTAGGAGCAATAATAGTACTATTAAAAACTATAATTATTAACTTTGTAGTTATTTGTTATTCTTATCACTGTGTCTTTATATATTATGTTATAATAATAATAATAATAATAATAATAATAATAATAATAATAATAATAATAATAATAATAATAATAATGCCAACTGTAGTAGCAATAATAGTACTATTAAAAACAATAATTATTACCTTTGTAGTTATTTGTTATTGTTATTACTGTCTTTATATATTGTGTCATAAATAATAATATTAATAATAATAATGATACTACTACTACTAATAATAATAATAATAATAATGGCAACTGTAGCAGCAATAATATTACTATTAAAACAATCATTTCTACCTTTGTAGTTATTTATTATTGTTATTACTGTGTATTTATATATTATGTTATAAATAATAATATTAATAATGATGATACTACTACTACTACTACTACTACTACTACTACTAATAATAATAATAATAATAATAATAATAATAATAATTATTATTATTATTATTATTATTATTATTATTATTATTATTATTATTATTATTATTATGGCAACTGTAGCAGCAATAATAGTACTATTAAAAACGATAACTATTACCTTTGTAGTTATTTGTTATTGTTATTACTGTGTCTTTGTATATTATGTTATATTAATGTTATAATTAATAATATTAATAATAATGATAATACAAATAACAATAATGGCAACGGTAGCAACAACAATAGTACTAGTAATAACAAAAAATATTATTTTTGTAGTGTTTTGTTATCATTATTATTATTATTTAAATTTTAGAAAATACTGTGAGATACATTTGAAGTTCTTATTCTGCCGATTTTATTTCTTTTATTTCCCGTTCCACCTTAACTGGAGCCAACTTCAGCTTTATTGAATTTCTCAAGCTGTCTGTCTCTCACATCCAGACACTGCTGGGGTTTGGAAGATACTTATGCTATCAGTACCTGGTCCACAGCTTGTTTCACACACAAGCCTCTGACTGGGGGGGTCGTCTGGTGCAGCAGGCCAAGTGAGAGAGCTTTTCAGGTGGCAGACGTCCAGCAATTGCTGTAGTGTCCATGTTAGGATAACCACAAAAGACGTTTGTGTCCACAGGAGGTGACGGAAGGTCTGCTCCATTAGCAGTTTCATTTGAATCATGACTCAGCCATTCAGCAAAGTGGATAATATTAGTGTAGCTTGCATTGGTTGTCTTGTTGTCTGTGTTCATTTGTGGTGTGTTAACTTTAGGGAAAGCAGGAGTACAGCAGGATGAGCATGCTGGGTAGATTTGTGCTGTTTTCCACATGTGGGTCAGTTTCTGACTAACAACTAATATCAGGTATAGGTCCTATAGTTGGCAATCGTGAGCTGAAGGTTAGGGATCCAGTCTTGTGACCTAAGGGTCGCCGGTGCAGTCCCCTGGGCCAAGTCACCTAAGTCTCAGTTGTTCCCCCGGGGCATTGTGGATAGGGCTGCCCACCACTCCAGGCAAGTTTGCTTACTGCCCCCTAGTGTGTATGTTCACTAGTGTGTGTATATGTGGGTATTTCTCTGCACGGATGGGTTCAATGCAGAGGTCAAATTCCGCTGTGTGCAAAACGCAAGTGACAAATAATAATCGGCCAAACAAAAATATCAGAGTCGCATATGGGGCTGCTTTAACCTCCAGCCTGAAACGAGCCATTATTTCAGAAAACAAAGTCCCATTAAAAAGCCATATCCCATATTCCAGTCATGGTTACTAGTGAAAGGATATCTTTGCGAGGCTCATAATGGCAGCAGAATATGAATACAGATATTACGCCTCTTTCCGCTATCTGCACTGACAGGGCTGAAAGATCTGACGGCCTCATGGGGTATAGGATCAAATGGCATCTTTGTGTAGCATAATAGGATTTGGCTGCCAATGGAGGTTGCTTTTTAATACTGATCCGGGACCTGCTCTCCCTCCCCGTAGCCTGATCTAGGAGTGGTTCTAGGAGACAGCACGGTGCTGAGCTCGGATCTGTAGTAAGCGGGCGAGTTCTGCTTGCACCGCTGGCACAACTGGTGACTTCCATCCCGGATCGTCTGCTTTACTGGGTGTCGAGAAATCTGGAAGGCAAATGAACGAGGGTGACAGACGCATTAATGCACTCGCCACGGGTGGCCTGCCAAATCAGTATGCTTCCCATGTTACAGCATTAGCAAACAAAGCCCTGTAACTGATGGCGAGGTAAGCGTGTGTGTGCACACGCGCGCGCGTACAGGCGGGATGTGTTTGTCATGAAGAGAAATTATTCCGAGTCCACCGATTATGCAGATGATTCTCAATTGATATTCCTCTACCTCTGTCCCTGAGATCCCCCTTTTTCATCATGCTGTCATAGGAAGTGAATTGCTCTGCCAGACTATGAACAAGCTTTCCCAGCCTATCCTCTCTGCTGAATCTAAAACGCCACCGCTGTCTTATTGTGATTCTCAGCCCTGGATGTGGATTGTGGTGTCGTATATTCCAGTGTTTTGTCATTGCTCAGATGTGACCCTGAACCTTCCAGCACTTTATTCCTAAGAGAGCCGTGTAAGATTATTTCCAAGAAGGATCAGGAGGTTTTTCTACACGAGTATATTAAACAAAGGGCTATAGCGCTAGGCGAGTATAGTGTACTGTGCTCCATCTTACATCTTATTCTTAATATCTCATAACAGTGTAGTACCTGTATTACCCTTATGCAGTCTCACCATTCTGTATACACCTTGACACTCTTTTCTTTGCTGGTAAACATAGTGGCAGGTTATTTTTCATCCCTAACACAACACATAACATGTATAACCTATTATCAGCTGACCTTTTATCTAAACATGTTTATTGAATTTCAGCCACATCAACAGTTTAATTTACTTTCATGAACCTTTGGCAGCACCAGCCATTCGCTGTAATCATCCAGTCACTACACCAGCCAGAAGGAGGTGGAGGCCTGTCTTGCATGTGTCAAACAAGGGCGCTATTAAGGCAGGTTATACAAACATGTGTATTTACTCACAAAGCAAAATAAACTTAAGCATAAACAAAAATTAAAGAGACAAGGAGCCAAAAATAAAAAACTTACTGGAGTAAAAGACATTACAGTGGACCTGTTATGTTCATTTTCAATATTCATCTTTTTATTTTTAGATTCTACTAGAATAGATTTACAATTTCTCCAAAACATTGTTTTTTTCATACTCACTCCACCTCCTGATGAGCCCTGATTGGTCAACTTTTCACTCTGTTCTGATTGGAACAGCCAGAGCCCCTCGCCCTGCCTATTATTCCATTTTATATCCATTTTATTCAGGGTCCGATTCTGAAAGTCAGGTAGAACAAGAGGCTGTACCAGGCTTGCTGGTAGGCGGGCAATAAGGATTGTGTTACGAGATGATGTCACCTTGAGAAAAGGGCAATGAGGTGTTTTAGGCATTACTACAGGAGAGAGTTTCACCTTCTAGCATGTACTTTGGGCTTTGCCGACCGTTTGCGAGCACACAAAGAGACATCACACAAAGGGAAAAACATCATAGGTCCCCTTTAAGAAGGACTCAAGACCAGAAAAAGGAAAAACATAGGTGATAACAACAACTGAAAGTAAGTTTTTAGTGAGAGTTCTTAATAAAACACACTGACTTTCAGACTTTGGAGAACATTTACTTCAAAACAATGAGATCTGATTGCTCACCATGTGTTCATGAGGGACAAGGACGCTCTAGTTTGTTCCATCTTAGTTGAAAGCACGTCACATTGCGGTTTACTGCCCCCGCTGTTTGTGTCAGCATTGCATCATATGGAAACGTAGCATTGATTTCTGATGATGTGCGTAACCAGCTCTCCAAACGGCCGCAGGATATGTGGGGTAGACATCCTGAAATGAAGCTCAGAGTGGCTTTAAAGCACATCCACTGTCGGCACAGGTGTCAAAATCTGTGCACATAACCATGTAATCTCCATGGAAAAGCATTTTCAATTGAATGGGACACTGCAGCAGCCGCAGCACAATGCCAAGTGTTGACTAGAGACGCGTAAAGCTTCCCGCCATCGGACTGTGGAGCAGTGAAATTGTGTTCTTTGGACTGATGGAGTACCATCAGACACCTTCAGGATTCTCTCATGGCTGAATAGATTCAAATCCCAGCAGCCTCGTTCCAACGTCTAGTGTGAAGTCTTCCCCGAAGAGTAGATACTACTGTTACTGCAGCAGAGCAGAAAGACTCCTTCTTACATAATAATCATAGTAATAATAGTCTTATTATTATTATTATTATGAATATAGTTAATGAATACAGCACATGCTATACATTAAAGTGCACATATTCAATAAACAAATAATAGAATAAGATAATAAGAATGAAAAAAGAAAACTGAATATATAGAATCCAAAATTAACTGAAACTGAAATAACTAAAATAATTCATATAATAATAATAGAGAAAAGCTAATAATAGAGAAAAGCTAAACTTAAAGCAGCTTTACAGTTAATCCAGGTATCCTGAGCAAAGCCTCATGGTAAAAGAACCTGAATAAGCGGAACAGAAAATGCTAATCTGGGGTTCATACTCTTGATATGTTGAATGAACAGATGTCTGAATACTTTGGAACATACAGTGTACTGCATGAGCTTGAGCTCTAAATCTCACACTCTATTCTCACTGCACTTTACCTGTTATAAGCTGATATTATATCTCTGAATCTCTGAAAACAACACTTTTATACTATTACTTTTAATGATGTTTGATTCAAGGTTGACTTTTATTTCTACCCTCCTGCTTGTTTTTTATTATTTTATAAAAATTATCTTTGTATTTTCTCATTTGTAGGGATTTTAAGTGGCCGCTGTGTACAAAGGGTGCTGTATAATATAAACAAACCTGTCTTTCGGTGTCTGTTCAGTTCAGGAGACTAGCTTCCTGATTTTCAAAGAAATCCTGTGAGAGCTATTTCCCCACATCTCCAAAGTTCAGTCGTAGAAGTTGGTTGCATTTTCTGCTTCTCACCATCCAAATAATTTCAAACACATTCAGTAACGATGAGGTCTTCCTTTAATCAATGAGGAGCTTCTTGAACACCTATACATCCTTTTAGACCCCTAGCACAAAGGAGTCTTCTCACAGTGGAAGCATGGACAGAAACACCTGTGGATGTTCCCAGATCTGAAGCAGGAGTGGAGTTAAGTTGTGGTGGTCTTCCAGGTCTTGTTTGGAGTCACCTCAATTTTTGGAAACTTATTTTTTCACTTATTTGGCTTTGGGTTCCTTCCTGCAGCCGTTGTCTGGTCTGAAATACTGTAAAGAGTTGCCCCCCTCTCAGTGGTGGATCTGAGTGTGAGTAGCATTAGTGTAGTAATAGAACTGGAATGAAGAGCTAACACGTAGTGGGATTCGTGCTGCCTGAGGCGTCTGACTGTAGTTCTGGTGATCTCCTGCTACACTCCCTGCACACTCTCTCTCTCTCAGCGTTCCACCCGTCTCCCGTGGGGAGAGCCAGGTCTCTCCGCTCCACCACCATCTTTAATGGAAAGTGAGGGAATAATGAACAGGTTCACTTTTACCATCGCTTTAACAGCTCATTTCTCATTACACTTACTCGAATGCACAACCCTCTCTCTCTCTCTCTCTCTCTCTCTCTCTCTCTCTCTCTCTCACATACGTGCAGATATTATGTGTTTCCTGACATTTTTATCAGCATGAAAAAGAGAGGAGCAGTGTTTTTAAGTTCATGCGTCCCTGCAGTGAGTTCACGTCTGATGCAATAGGTTGTTATGCCTTTAGCTTTCTTATATAGCCCACAGCTACTTACTGTGCACTGCATATAAATACAGGCATGTTTCTTTAAACTGTAGTAGAGAACAGTATAATCATACATGCTACGCTGTCCACTGGCCCACAGGATGTGATATTTATACACTACTATACACTACAAAAGTCAATGATTCATTTATTCAATTTACAATTAAAAAAAATCCTGGAAATATTTTGAGGAGATAAGATATGATGTTCCACTTGGATAATAAAGATCAAACAAGTAACTGGAAAAAATCCAGATATTCTCAAAACAGTTTAAAAAATTATTAAAAGCAACACAGAAAATGGTGAGATACCTGGCGGACCACCAAAACTGACCTCATCAAATAAACAGCACTTAAAGCTTTCTTCTTTTAGAGAGAGGAGAAAACCAAACCCTGCTCTCACTTCAGAACTGAAAACATCTACAGGTGTTTCTGTCCATCCTTCCACTGTGAGAAGACACCTCAATACTGTGGGTCTGAAGGTGGAGCTGTTCAAGAAGCTCCTCATTGAGAACATAAGACAGACGCATCCAACAAAAAAGAAGCTGCTGGTGTTCTCAGAACACTGAACTGACCGCCCCAGAGTCCAGAACCTCAACATCACTGAATGTGTTTGGAATTACTTGGACCAGCTTCCACGGCTGAACTATCACAGTGTGAAACAAATATTCTTGCATGTTTCTGAAGGTATTTAAAAAAAAAAGAATGGAAACTGTATAAAAGTTAAGGGGTAGACTGAATACTGAGTTTATTTTAACTCAGTATTTTAACTCTGAATCTATTTTAACTGGAGGTTAAATAAACGAAGGGTTATTTCTAAGTTTGTACCTTGTACAGTGGATTTCTTTAATATACCACTGTCCAAAAGTCATAGGTAGTCAGGAAATTCATGTAGAATTTTCTCAAAGGTGTGAACATTAGATTAAATTGGTCCAATAAAAACATATATGTCCATTTTTGTCAGATTTGAGTTTTCTACATCATCATTGAACACACCAATGGTCCTTTACATTGTGTGAAAATTTTATAATGAATGGACCAATAAAAGTGAAAAAATTCTGGTTCCATTGACTTACATTGAAAGTAAAGTATGTTTTTGAACTCTCCTTTACAGTTGCAGACAGCAACGAAATAGAAATAAGCATAATTAGAGTAAGTAAAGTAAAAAAATAAAATTCATTAATTGAATTATTTTTTATTAATGTATTAATAACTGGCATGTTGGTTAAAAGAATGGCATGAAAACAAACAGTTTTAATTTCTGACTCCACACTGCACACTAGTCTTTGCATGCATTAGTTCAGTTCCAGCAGCCGAAGACCTGATTTAATTTAAATGAGTATTGATTAGATAAACTAGGTAATAGACGTTAACTGTAAATACTGAGCTTTCTTAAGGAGAGCTTTATAGGTTAAGTGAATAAATAAACATTTACGGCGCAGGTAAATAGCTTTGCGTACTCAGTTGGTCTAAGACTGTATCATACGTCTGCACAGTTGTCCATTATGGAAAACCTGTGTAGAGTAAATGGAGGCTAACTTTTTTTTTTTTTTTTTTGCTGTAACAAACCCTGGTTACAGTTTAAGACTCATAGCATGACCTACATAACCGGTCCCAACCAGTTTGTCCATGTATGTGTGTTTGCAGTGGGACCCCCAGGGAAGCCCCCAGACCAGCCTCTCAGCCCCTGGCCTATCGCACAGTGCCCCTCACCCTGGCCAGCCGCTTCACTGCACCTCAGCCTCCGACACGGAAGGAATCCACCTCAGCAAGCCTGACCCCTACGACCTGTACGAGAAGTCTCGCGCCATTTACGAGAGCAGACGTGAGTCAATACCACCCTTCAGTTCAGGGGCAGCGGGTTTTATTATGATATGAATCTGTTGATATGAAAGTTATTGCCTGTGTAAAGAAAAACCATCCTTCCCATTTCGACAATGTTATGGTCCATACTAAAACGAACTGAAACTAACAGAGAAGCTGCAGAATCTGATGGACGAGAATAGGTGGGCGTTAGCGCCGGTCGGCTTTATTAAGATTTTGTCTGAACGTACATTTTTATTGATTTTTAAAACTTGACATAACATTACATAGAAAACACTAATAGAAAAATTATACTAATACTAATAAATGAATGGAAACTAAAATAAGAAAACAAAAGCAAGCTGCCTAGGTCCTAGGAGTGTATCATCATACTGAGGTGGTATTATACAAAAATAGTTAAATTTAGATACATAGTAGTAATCAGAAAAAATAAACATAAAGATGGATACTTATGTATTCTCAGATATATAAAGAGATTTAGGCTGATATAGGATTCTTTGTACTTAAATGCAATCAATTACTAACAAAGCTTAGCCATTTCCGCCATTTCTTTTTAATTTTATCTTTGTGTAATCTCAGGACAAAGGTTAGAGATTCCATCTTGTATGTCTCATTAAAAATAGTCTTCCACAAATCTATCGTGGGGGGGTCTGTCTGCAACCATTTTCGAGTGATGGCTTTCTTGCTAGCTGCTAGAAAGATCTGCAGCAGATATCTATCTGCCCCAACCACCCAATCAGGGATATTCCCCATATAAATCACCAGGAACTCTTTAGAAATTTTCACAGACAAGATTTTGGTGATATGGTCCCAAACTTCATTCCAATAGTGGCGGATTTTAAAGCATTCCCAGAAAATATGGAACTGTCCTACGGCTTTGTTAAGATTTTAACAAACACTACAAAAGCAGGCAAAGAAGCAAACCAAGTAGCCAATGGGAAAACACATAATCTAGACCTGCAAAAAATGAAGAGTGCAAAGGAAGAAGAGATGGAAAAAAACAGAAGAGTGACTTAAGCAGGCAGAACAACTGCGTAGGCCTGTCTCATGAAGCATGTTCAATTAGTTCCTGAACGTTTTAGCTTCACAAAACTTGCTAAGTGCAGCTGTGGTTGTGGTCAGCGATGCAGGAGTGCTAACTGCTTCATATTGTTTATATCTATGTATTATAAGTGTCCTGCTTTGAAAACTGACTGAAGTACACACTTCTGTCTGCAGGCTGTACCTGATTGGTCCGAGAGCTAAACTGAATCCTGCCCTGCAGCAAACTAGCTGTGCCGTAGTGATGTAACTCGATAGAAAGTGACCCACCATCGTGAGACAGAAAATCCAGGGTCAGATCCAACTAAATTTAAAGTTGCCTGGCTAAGCATGAAATCCTGCTTCATGAGAGAGACTTTGTGAGACTGACCAGTGAAGACTAAAACAAGGTTATGACACATTAGAGATTTAAACGGGCCTGGAATTTTGGTCAGAACCCAAACACTGCCTGAGAATGAGCTGAACATGACATACAACATCAAATTTAGAGTTCATCAAGTTTAGAGACGGAATGAAACAATTCTGTCTAAAACTGACCAGTACTGACCTGTCATCACCTGAAGGGCTGAGTAAAATCATATATATTCCTAATGACTATACTGGTTAAATATACTATAAAATAAAAGAATAATAATAAAACAATAACAACCAAAATTACAACAGAATTACAAATAATAATAATAATAATAATAATAATAATAATAATAATAATAATAATAATAATAATAATAATAATAATAATAATAAAGACACTACACTAGATGCAGATATACAAAGTACAAAAATAAGAAAGAAATTGAAAATTAAATAAAAAAAATTATATCATCCATATGCTAGTTTAAAAAGATGAGTTTTAAGTCCAGTTCATCAGGAAACTTGTTCCCCAGCATTGGACCTGCCTCTTAGAATGCTCTTTTTCCAGTGGTGCTTAACCTAAGGGTTGGAACCACAAGCAAGTGTTGGCTTGAGGATGAAAGGGGGTGTACTGGAGAGTAAGACTAGAGTAGCCTACGTAAATAAAAAAGGGCGAGGTCATGCAGGAAAAAAAACAACACAAGCTATTTGTACTGGATACAATGCTGTACTGGGACTCAGTGAAGGTGATATAAGGTCAGAGTAATATGCTCCCAAGACAAACCCATTTCCAGTGCATGAAGTGCTGATGAAACCAGAATGCTTTTATCTTTTATATGTATATTTTGTATACGGTGACAGATGCTGGCTTGTGAACTTACTGATCAGTCTAAAGGGGCCTTCTCCTCTTTGGCTCGGGAAACACAAGCTCCATTATTTCTGTAATCAGTCTGAAAGCTGTGTTTCTGGACGTTGTAGTCTGTCCATAGTACAGTAGTCTTAATATCTGTGGATGCAGCAGCAGTGTTTATTTTATTGGTAATGGTTTGTAAAAGCTTTCCCGAGCCCGTGCCATGATATCCATCACAGAAGCATGTGGGTTTTTAAAGCAGCACCGTCTGAGGGACCACAGGTCACAGCCACTCGGTGGTTTTCAGCCTTGCCTTTTATGTACAGAGATTTCTCCCAATTCCCTGAATATTTGAATGGTATTATGCACTGCAGAGCGAAATACCTAAAATCCTAGCAATCGCTCGCTGAGGAACATTGTTCTAAAACATTTTCGGTGAAGTGGTGAGTCTCAACCCATCCCTGCTCACTATTCCCACTGAGGCCGATTTTTTTTTGATGATATAAACTGATGCAATTCACACCAAGTCCTTCACACCAAATCAACACCAAATACAGCAACACTGGGAGTTCACCGTCTCTTACAGGAGCTGAATAAAATTCTGCAGGTATTACTGTATGTTAGTGGAGGAATTTGAGACTCTACCTCTGTTTGTTGCTCCTCTTTGATAAAGGAGTGAATGAACTGCTGTTATATATGTAACTGCTATATTTTCTTTAGCCGCCACATTTTTATAGTGAGTGTGTTGGTTGTTGTATGAGCCTCTGTGCTCTGCTACAAGCGTGATTGACAGTTTTGCCTTTATCCTAATGCACGTGTATTTGATAACAGAGCTCTGATTGGTCAGCCTGATTTCAGTGCATCAATAAAATATAGCAGATAGGACAGGCTTCAGTTAAAAATTATATGCAGCATCACAGTCATTCATTTTCAGACTCGATGTGAAGAACGACATTGATATTCATGCGTTTATGCAGTTTTTTTACTGGTAAAATTGGCCTTAAAGGACTTTCTAGTAGGGGTGGGCGATATGGCCCTACAATAATATCACAATATTTCATGGTATTATTGTGATAACGATACTCTTGGCGATATGACAAAACATTGAATTTAAAAAATATATTTCAAGAATACACTACTGCAAACAAAATGAAAATTACATTTTATTATTGCATATGATATGATATGGCCCTAACTGAGATATTAAAAAATACAAGAATTTTCAGCAGATTGTAACAGAAATCAATGATCCAGAATGTCACGATACTAAATAATACACTCCAAATATCTCCATATATCCAGGACTGAAGTAAAGTGAATGATACTGGACAGATAAAATCTGTCTCTAGTAGATATATAATGGGAAATGAGAAAAGTGTGAATTTTTCTTTTAATAAAAACAGTAAAAAGTGGTACCCTGATGTGATACTGTAACCCAAAACAAATTCCTAGTATGTGTGAGCATCCTAGTATGAAAGTTCGATTCTGATTCTGATTCTGATAATTAGGGATGAGTGATATGGCACGATATTTCAGGGTATAATATCTTTCACGATATTCAAAAATGTTGGAGATATTGTTGTGTACGATACGATATGGCACACCTCTACTTTCTAGGTGCTTTTTTATACTCAAGCATGCTTGACTCACCTGTTAAAGATGTTTTAGAACTATTTTGCAATGCTCTCCAAACCCATTGCAGGCATCAATTTCAGAATGAGCACGTATTTAACATAAAGAACAAATGTATTTTATTTTTGTATGTTTTTGTTTGGATACAGGTCTAAGTAGATTCATAAATCACTGATTATTGTTATCATTTGCGTTTTACTCACTGTCCGGTTTGGAATTGGGTTTGTACATTTTAAACTTCACTTTCACAGTTAATCCATCAAGCAGTGCTTCCTGAATGCTTCTGAACTTCTATACCCTGAATGGACTTTCCATAATGTCTGGTTCTCAGATGGTTATCTGCTGGTATAGGAACTTGAACCACTGGATCAATTTACTGATTTATATTACCCACAATTGTGGGTCTCACTACATCGATGCTGAATACCGGCAACCATACAAGCAGCGAGCCAGATTAACCAACTGTTTTAAGGTTGTTTAAGTAGTGAGGAAGGGAAAACGGAGGAGGAGAACGAAAGCAGGGAGAAATGCAGGGTAAACACTGTTAGCGGGAGGCAGAAAGCGAGAGCCTGAATGAGAAATGAAGTGGACATGCAGTTGGATTTTAAAGTATGCCATTCGAGCCCTAGTCTTTCTGAAGCTGGGCCTACACTAACTGCTTTCTGGACTGACTTGGACTCTGATTTGGTGCTTCTCTCTTTTTTTTAATATCTGAAATGATTTTCCAGGTCAGCCGCTCGATCTGGAGCGATTGATCGGTTGGTGTGAGAGAAGAAACGAATCAAACTTTAGCGGTCCGATATTTCAGAATGCTTGATTTTTGCAACTCAAAATGTTTACAACCCCTGTAGTGTGAGATGATCAGCATCGTATCACTGGATAAGTGGTTCAGGCAGCTATTAGGAGAAAAAGGCAGACAGGTGTGAATGCACGCTGAGCCTTACACCGCCATGACAGAGAAACTGCTTGTTGAACACAAGCAAACAGTCACTCTCTTTTCTCAAGTCTGCTGCAGGTTTGTACTAAAATATTTATCCAGCCTGCGCTGTCATATTTGCGTTTTGTCAGCCACTTCTTCATCCTTAGTTTGCATTGTTCCTACACCAGGTCCAGAGATCTGGGGTTCTAAGTTCCTTTTGTAGCCGAGACTTATTTATGATATCTCGCTTTGTAAACACTACCAGTCAAATGTTTTAGATACACTACCAGTTAAACGTTTTAGATACACTACCAGTCAAACGTTTTAGATACACTACCAGTCAAATGTTTTAGTACACTACCAGCCAAACGTTTTAGATCACTACCAGTCAAACGTTTTAGTACACTACCAGTCAAACGTTTTAATACACTACCAGTCAAACGTTTTAGATACACTACCAGTCAAACGTTTTAGATACACTACCAGTCAAACGTTTTAGATCACTACCAGCCAAACGTTTTAGTACACTACCAGTCAAACGTTTTAGTACACTACCAGTCAAACGTTTTAGATCACTACCAGTCAAACGTTTTAGATCACTACCAGCCAAACGTTTTAGTACACTACCAGTCAAACGTTTTAGTACACTACCAGACAAACGTTTTAGATACACTACCAGCCAAACTTTTTAGTACACTACCAGTCAAACGTTTTAGTACACTACCAGTCAAACGTTTTAGTACACTACCAGACAAACGTTTTAGTACACTACCAGACAAACGTTTTAGATACACTACCAGCCAAACGTTTTAGATACACTACCAGTCAAACGTTTTAGTACACTACCAGTCAAACGTTTTAGTACACTACCAGACAAACGTTTTAGTACACTACCAGTCAAACGTTTTAGTACACTACCAGACAAACGTTTTAGATACACTACCAGCCAAACTTTTTAGTACACTACCAGTCAAACGTTTTAGTACACTACCAGTCAAACGTTTTAGTACACTACCAGTCAAACGTTTTAGTACACTACCAGCCAAACTTTTTAGTACACTACCAGTCAAACGTTTTAGATCACTACCAGTCAAACGTTTTAGTACACTACCAGTCAAACGTTTTAGTACACTACCAGTCAAACGTTTTAGTACACTACCAGCCAAACGTTTTAGTACACTACCAGCCAAACGTTTTAGTACACTACCAGTCAAACGTTTTAGATACACTACCAGCCAAACGTTTTAGTACACTACCAGCCCAACGTTTTAGTACACTACCAGTCAAACGTTTTAGATACACTACCAGCCAAACGTTTTAGTACACTACCAGCCAAACGTTTTAGTACACTACCAGTCAAACGTTTTAGTACACTACCAGCCAAACGTTTTAGTACACTACCAGTCAAACGTTTTAGTACACTACCAGCCAAACGTTTTAGTACACTACCAGCCAAACGTTTTAGTACACTACCAGCCAAACGTTTTAGATACACTACCAGTCAAACGTTTTAGTACACTACCAGCCAAACGTTTTAGTACACTACCAGCCAAACGTTTTAGTACACTACCAGCCAAACGTTTTAGATACACTACCAGCCAAACGTTTTAGTACACTACCAGCCAAACGTTTTAGTACACTACCAGTCAAACGTTTTAGATACACTACCAGCCAAACGTTTTAGATCACTACCAGCCAAACGTTTTAGTACACTACCAGCCAAACGTTTTAGTACACTACCAGCCAAACGTTTTAGTACACTACCAGTCAAACGTTTTAGTACACTACCAGTCAAACGTTTTAGTACACTACCAGCCAAACGTTTTAGTACACTACCAGCCAAACGTTTTAGTACACTACCAGTCAAACGTTTTAGATACACTACCAGCCAAACGTTTTAGATCACTACCAGTCAAACGTTTTAGATACACTACCAGTCAAACGTTTTAGATCACTACCAGTCAAACGTTTTAGTACACTACCAGTCAAACGTTTTAGTACACTACCAGTCAAACGTTTTAGATACACTACCAGCCAAACGTATTAGTACACTACCAGTCAAACGTTTTAGTACACTACCAGCCAAACGTTTTAGTACACTACCAGTCAAACGTTTTAGTACACTACCAGCCAAACGTTTTAGTACACTACCAGTCAAACGTTTTAGTACACTACCAGTCAAACGTTTTAGATCACTACCAGTCAAACGTTTTAGATCACTACCAGTCAAACGTTTTAGATCACTACCAGTCAAACGTTTTAGTACACTACCAGTCAAACGCTTTAGATCACTACCAGTCAAACATTTTAGTACACTACCAGTCAAACGTTTTAGTACACTACCAGTCAAACGTTTTAGTACACTACCAGTCAAACGTTTTAGATACACTACCAGCCAAACGTTTTAGTACACTACCAGTCAAACGTTTTAGATCACTACCAGTCAAACGTTTTAGTACACTACCAGTCAAACGTTTTAGTACACTACCAGTCAAACGTTTTAGTACACTACCAGTCAAACGTTTTAGTACACTACCAGCCAAACGTTTTAGTACACTACCAGCCAAACGTTTTAGATCACTACCAGTCAAACGTTTTAGTACACTACCAGTCAAACGTTTTAGATCACTACCAGCCAAACGTTTTAGTACACTACCAGTCAAACGTTTTAGATCACTACCAGTCAAACGTTTTAGATCACTACCAGTCAAACGTTTTAGTACACTACCAGTCAAACGCTTTAGATCACTACCAGTCAAACATTTTAGTACACTACCAGTCAAACGTTTTAGTACACTACCAGTCAAACGTTTTAGATACACTACCAGCCAAACGTTTTAGTACACTACCAGTCAAACGTTTTAGATCACTACCAGTCAAACGTTTTAGTACACTACCAGTCAAACGTTTTAGTACACTACCAGTCAAACGTTTTAGTAACACTACCAGTCAAACGTTTTAGATACACTACCAGACAAACGTTTTAGTACACTACCAGTCAAACGTTTTAGTACACTACCAGCCAAACGTTTTAGTACACTACCAGTCAAACGTTTTAGTACACTACCAGTCAAACGTTTTAGTACACTACCAGTCAAACGTTTTAGATCACTACCAGCCAAACGTTTTAGATACACTACCAGCCAAACGTTTTAGATCACTACCAGTCAAACGTTTTAGTACACTACCAGTCAAACGTTTTAGATACACTACCAGTCAAACGTTTTAGTACACTACCAGTCAAACGTTTTAGTACACTACCAGTCAAACGTTTTAGTACACTACCAGCCAAACGTTTTAGTACACTACCAGTCAAACGTTTTAGTACACTACCAGTCAAACGTTTTAGTACACTACCAGCCAAACGTTTTAGATCACTACCAGTCAAACGTTTTAGTACACTACCAGTCAAACGTTTTAGATCACTACCAGCCAAACGTTTTAGATACACTACCAGTCAAACGTTTTAGTACACTACCAGTCAAACGTTTTAGTACCCTACCAGTCAAACGTTTTAGTACACTACCAGCCAAACGTTTTAGTACACTACCAGTCAAACGTTTTAGTACACTACCAGCCAAACGTTTTAGTACACTACCAGTCAAACGTTTTAGTACACTACCAGCCAAACGTTTTAGATACACTACCAGCCAAACGTTTTAGTACACTACCAGTCAAACGTTTTAGTACACTACCAGCCAAACGTTTTAGATCACTACCAGTCAAACGTTTTAGTACACTACCAGTCAAACGTTTTAGATCACTACCAGCCAAACGTTTTAGATACACTACCAGTCAAACGTTTTAATACACTACCAGCCAAACGTTTTAGTACACTACCAGTCAAACGTTTTAGTACACTACCAGTCAAACGTTTTAGTACACTACCAGCCAAACGTTTTAGATCACTACCAGTCAAACGTTTTAGTACACTACCAGTCAAACGTTTTAATACACTACCAGCCAAACGTTTTAGTACACTACCAGTCAAACGTTTTAGTACACTACCAGTCAAACGTTTTAATACACTACCAGCCAAACGTTTTAGTACACTACCAGTCAAACGTTTTAGTACACTACCAGTCAAACGTTTTAGATACACTACCAGTCAAACGTTTTAATACACTACCAGCCAAACGTTTTAGTACACTACCAGTCAAACGTTTTAGTACACTACCAGTCAAACGTTTTAGTACACTACCAGCCAAACGTTTTAGATCACTACCAGTCAAACGTTTTAGTACACTACCAGTCAAACGTTTTAGATCACTACCAGCCAAACGTTTTAGATACACTACCAGTCAAACGTTTTAGTACACTACCAGTCAAACGTTTTAGTACACTACCAGCCAAACGTTTTAGATACACTACCAGCCAAACGTTTTAGATACACTACCAGTCAAACGTTTTAGTACACTACCAGTCAAACGTTTTAGTACACTACCAGTCAAACGTTTTAGTACACTACCAGCCAAACGTTTTAGATACACTACCAGCCAAACGTTTTAGATACACTACCAGTCAAACGTTTTAGTACACTACCAGCCAAACGTTTTAGTACACTACCAGTCAAACGTTTTAGTACACTACCAGTCAACCGTTTTAGTACACTACCAGCCAAACGTTTTAGTACACTACCAGCCAAACGTTTTAGTACACTACCAGTCAAACGTTTTAGTACACTACCAGTCAACCGTTTTAGTACACTACCAGCCAAACGTTTTAGTTACACTACCAGCCAAACGTTTTAATACACTACCAGTCAAACGTTTTAGATACACTACCAGTCAAACGTTTTAGTACACTACCAGCCAAACATTTTATGTATTTTTTCTTTATCAAATATGCTAAATGCAGCAAATTGACAGTAATTATGTATATAAAACAGAAAGTAGTGAGATCTCTGTACAGGATGTGTTAACTTATTTTGACTTCAGCAAAATCTGCTAAATAGGATCATCCTAACCTGACCGAATCCTGCCGGGTTAAAAAAAAAGTAATGTAACATGGACAGAAATACTTTATTGGGTGATAAAAAGTTGGTAACCATTGTGCCATAATGTCCTCATATCAGGCCTGTTCCTGAGAGCCCTGCCGTCACCACCCTATTCTCTGTGTCTAATGGAGATACAAAGCAGTGGCAATCATACTGAATTCTACTAAACACAACCAACACTGTGGCACCCTTCACTATAAAGCAAGTACTGTAAAACTCTGGATCATTAGAAAATGGCATACTCTGTAGAACAGAACCTCATTTTTAAACACCCTCAGTTACACCTTTTAACCGCGACTCACTTTAAATTTAAACACTGGTAAATTAATGACAAACTGAAAGCTTCAAGCAAAGGTGGACAGCAGTGGCTACTAAGCAGTGATAGGAGGGTTGATAAAAAGAAGGCGGGGCTTGATGAAGAGTGTAATGATTTGATTGACCATAATGCAATGGCAGCAATAAAAAACAAAATGTGGCTTAATGAACATTCTTTCCTCCTTTGATTGGATAGACCTGTGACCAGTCCAGGTAGACCCATGTAAGCCCAGGCCTATAGACTCTGGTGAGGACAGTAACTGAGAAGGCAAGTCTAGGGCTGAGACAGAGTGAAGAAGACATGGCAGAAGTGCACACGAGATGGCGGTATCCATGACGCTGTCAGTTCAGGGCGTAACAGATTAAGTATGTAACTATGTTTAAATAGTCCAGCATAATGACTGTAGCTGGTAAAGATGTGTGAGAGACACTCTTCAGCTCAGAGGTCACTCAGAGGTGCGCTGACCTCTCTGCACTCTCCCCTCTGAATGGAAGGCAAGCGTGAGAACAGCGTATGCTTCCTTCCAAGGACACTGCTGCGCTCTTCACCTTCACGGCTGGTCTGCTTACACAACTGAAAGTGTGAGCTCTGTTTGTTTTCTGTATGTAAGCAGCAGCAGTAACCAATGCCCAAAAGGCCTCCAGCTGATTTTATTAGCTGGAACCTGTTGCTGCACCGACAGAAGCCTGGTCTCCCATATGTCGGGATATTCAGCTGCAGTAGGCAGAGGTCATTACAGCACGCATTCATCTTGGTGTACAGAAGTAATTCCGTTGGCATTATGCAAGCGAGAGGAGTTTGCACGCACGTCTTACTGTAATTCCGTGTGAATGAATACCAATCTAGGCCATTCATTCTCATCAAAATCACAATTTAGTGGCATAAAGCCTCGCTGATTACCATCTTCTCATTATTTTCCACGCAGAGCCTGGGCCACCGCGAACGCTGACTGACTCTACAGGCAAGTAGATTATCCTGCAGTTTGTTCTTCATGTTGTAATGTACATATTACGCTGTTCTATATCCAGTAGTTAATGCATTTGTCTGTGGTGAATTCTCAGTGGATAGCAGGTCTATATTTAACTCCATAAGTACCAGCCTGGTTCTGCTTTGTACTACATCATAGGGCTCAGCAACGAAGTCTATACGATGCAAGATGACCTACATATGTGCACAGAGCACAGGTTCCTTAACAACTATCGAATCTATGAGGATTTCGTTTATGCAGAACGGCTTGGTTTTCCCCAGTAAATGGCATTTTCTTTGTTCCCAAGTGAAAAACGTTAGTTTGGTTTCAATGGGTCATACTCTGAATGCAGCAGGAGAATGGGAAGGAGTGTGAGAGTGAGTTGTTTATAGGACAGGTTGGCCAGATGTTTTATGAGCCGCAAGGTGAAGCAGCCTCACAGCAAGTGCGACCGTTGGTGTGTTCTCCATGAATTGCTGTGTAATTCTCCCGATTATAGCTTTCTGTCGAGTCAGTGTGTGCAGACGTGTGTAAGTTGACTTTATTTTTAAACGTCTGTTGGCTTCAAGCATGCAGATGTACAGTAGCAGTCAAAAGTTTGGGCGCTACTCATGGAAAGGTTTTTGCCCTTATTTTTTTTAAATCAGTCCTTGTGCTGGTCAATAGAACAAAAGTGAGCTGACAATGAATTAAAACATAAATTGAGAAGTGTAAGCATAACTGTTTGAAAATGATTGCAGTGCGTGCAGAGTAAGCCTACAAAAGGGAACAGCCTTAACAACAGAGAAGAGCTGGTTATCCAAGGCAGGGAATTGCAGTATTATTATTACATATTATATGTTATTGTTATATTTTGATCTTAGTGCTCTCGTTTTTGGGCCATTTTTGACCATTAAGGCTGCATTTCTAATGAGGTGTGAGTGGTGGCGAGATGTTGAGCTAGGCTTTTAGTTTAATATCAGTTCCTGTGAGTGTTTCCTGGCTGTTTGCTGGCACCTGAAGCTTGTGACAGACCTGTTAGCATACAATTTACCTTGAAGGAGTTGTTAGAGCTACTGTCACTGTTTTCCATTTCTAACAACTCACTGATTAGACTGTTATTGGTCAGTCAATGACCTGTCTGGGACTTCCAGGTGGCCTAGAATTGGTCCCACCCATTGTGAATCAGAATGTTATTGACTGATTCTTGTATCACTTTGTAACAGTTACTGTAGCAGCTTAAGTCCTACTTAATATAAGAGCTTGTCTGGCTGTATCTACCTAGATACCACAGATGGAAATAACTCCCGAGTGGTCTTCTTCCAATGAAAGAGGAAAGAATTTCACCCTTTTGTTGCCATTCAAAACTGAGAAACACAATTAGCCCTGTAATACTTGCAGAGTTTATATACAAGCATGAACCTATTACATTAAATGAACTAAAATTACAGACATATCGTTGCTGTCCAAAAAAAAAACAACGTTCATTTTTCATTACATCATTCCAACATCACAGCTGCTCTTTATATCAATCAACCTTTATTTAAACTCGGAGTACATTGAGGGTGGCCCTCATTTACAATGCAGCCGAGCATTATGCATTGTAAGGGGACTGACAAAGTAAAATGTTGAAAAAATGAAAATAAAAAGACCCAGCATTTTAATAAGATGTAAGATACAAGATATTATAAAATAAAATAATATATAAAACTAATAAGATAAAAATAATAATTTAAAGGTAGGAATCAATAAAACCATAAGTAAGAAAATCAAAGGTAATAAAAATAATAAAGACTACAGAATACATAAAAGAATAAAATGTAAATAAACAATAACTAAGAACAATAGAAGAAAATAAGGAAACGATAAAAGAAAGATAAAAAGAAAACAGCTAAAAAAACAAGATTAAAAAGGAAATGTTAAATAAAACAAATAAACTAAAAATATTAAATCTAAAAACTAAAATCAGCTAAAACAGTGGCAGGCTGTCTGAAGGTGGTTAGAGACTGGGTGTTTAAAAAGATGGAGTGACTCCAGCGAGCTGAGCTTTAGTGTGTTCTGTAGTGAGTTCCAGCTCGCTGGTGCACTGTAGCTAAAAGCAGATTTTCCCAGTTCACTAAAAACTCTCAGTGCCTGAAGGGTGATCCAATCACTGGAATGAGTCTGGTAGGTTGTGTTATTTTTAATAAGCATGTGTGTGATGTACAGTGGCAAAAGGCCAGAAAGTGCTTTAAAAATCAAAATAAACCAATGTGTTTCCCGACGCACAGCAAGTGAAGACCACCCAACTTTTTCATACAGTAAGCAGTGATGTGTACTTTACGGGTCACCAGTAATGAATCTTAGTGCTGCGTGATATACAGAATCTAGTGGTTTGAGTGTAATTGCTGGCACATATCTGTAAATCACATCACCATAGTCAAGCATAGATAACAGTGTTGCTTTAACAATCTTTTGTTGAGTCCTGTGAAAGTGTCATGATGAACGGCTCAATAGAAATACTCCAGAACTACTTAGAATAAAACCTCTTTGCATTAACCTACATTGAAAGTACAGAATTGGTTTATCTTCACCTGTAAAGTTACTGTTATGGAGATATTTCTTTTCGTGAGACAGCGCCAATATGTCCTTTAGTTCCCAGAAGGGCCTTTACAGAAAGGCCTTGAGGGTTCCTCTCCAGATTTCAAGTTGTATCTAACCTGTAGTGAGGGTGATTCTGAGTGTTTCATACTCAGTTATCAACTCACTCATCTTTTGTAAATCACTTGTCAAATAATTCCACATTCCCAGTATTTTCACTGCTGATCTGCTGTCTGTGCTGATCCACACAGAAGAGCACTCTGTTTAATCACTCTTTGTCTTTTTTATTTCTAAAATGAGTTCTATTAAGTTTTATCCATAAATAAGTCTCTGTCACATAGCAAACATGCCCTTGTTGACTCAAAATTGCAGTGCATCCATAGAAAGAACAGATGTGAAATTATTCAGTGACCCAAGCTTATATATTTTATCAGATGTTTCACATCATTCAAAGAAGTCTTTCTTGCTTGGTGCAGCTCTGCACACTCTTGACATTATCACAAGCAGTTTTATAAGGAGTCACCTGGGAGGCTTTCCAGCAGCACTGAAGGAGATACAAATATGCTGAGAATCTTTTGGCTGCTGAAAACCAGAAAGCTCCTTTACGGTGGGGAGTGGCTTCATGCATAGGCACATTGTCTTTAACCCTTTAAGATCAATGCAGAAACATTGCAGTCTTGTCTCTGTTTTTTCTCTGTCAGGTTTATTTTCATCTGTCACCATTAGGGCTGGGCGATATGGACCAAAAATAATACCTCGATATTTTTTAGCTGAATGCCAATATATGATATATATCTCGAAAAAAAAAAATTCATAAGGTGAAAAGAAAAAGGCACTTCTGCGTCGAAGCTACACGTCCCGAATGTCACACAGGCACTTTTGACAGGCATTGTTATTCCTTTTACTAACCAACTCCTCTTCGATAGCTTCTTTTATGTCTTTATCCGTCTTTATGCAGTCGCTGCCTGCTTTTACAGGTGAAGCAGTGGGGTGAGTTTTGAGAGGGAGAGAGGTGGGGCAGTGTGAAGTTGAGACAAAGTGGGAGTAGAGAAAGACTAGAAGTATAATAGCAGCACAACACAGACAATACCGATATAAACAATATTGTCTCATGTTATATCTCATATAAAAATATATCGATATTTCTTAAAAACTCCCAGTCCTAGTAACAGCGTGATCTAACAGAGTCAAACATTGTTTCTGTGTCTCTTACTTGAACACATTGTATTGTTATTCTGATTAAACCAATGAGTCTTCTAAATGCATGCACACACTCTCTCAGAAACTATACAGCCATAAATGCAGCATTTCTTCAACTTTTTTCTCAAACTTCAACAATGTTTCCCTAGAAACATTGTACATCAAATCTTTTATTTTTAGATCAGGAAAATTCGGTGTCCCATGTTGTGGACTCTTCGATAAGTTAACGGAAACATAGACAATGTTTCTGAAAACGTGCACACTTTTGGCCGGTACTGTAATGAATCACACATGAGAGCGAAAGTGGTGCTGAAGGTGGGCTGAAGTGGTACTGAACTCTGCTGCTTCCTCAGGTGTGGAGTACCAGGAGGTGGAGGTGCACCTACTGAGGGAGAAGACGGGCTTCGGCTTCAGGATCCTGGGAGGGGACGAGGCGGTGCAGGCTGTGAGTCCGGAGGCCCGTGACAAGGCTCGTATGGGGCGACCGAGAAGATCCCAACAATTGCTGCATCTCATTCCAGCTTGGAAAAATAAAGAGAGACAGAAAAGCAGACAGACGCAGGAAATATGATCTTTACTGGGCAGCCCAAACGATAGCAGAACAATAGATGGCTGTTGGAAGCTACAGTGCTTGCCTTTGGTTTCTTTTGGCGAGACGCGGCTTAGCGCCTTCTTGCATAATTCTTGCTTGTTATTGTGGGTAGAGCTGCCCACTCGATTGCACCTTTTAAGCTAGCTGTGGCTAGCACTCCAGATAAAGCCTACTCAACCGCAAACAATTTAGCATTAGAACACTGTCTGGGGTATAAAAACAAACTGCTGCTTTTCCACGCCACGTGCACTCTAAGAATCTGTCTCCAAGTCCAAATTCACCTTCCTTTCTCTCACAATTCTATACCTTATGTAGTGTTTTTGTAGTAGTTTCTGAGTGTTTTATAGTCATTAGTATCTTATAAGCCTGAACAAGAAGCTCGGAGGGGTTAATATGAAAGCTCGTTTCTTCTCACAGATCGTGATAGGAGCGATAATCGAGAACAGCCCCGCCGAACGGGACGGGCGGCTGCGCCCGGGCGATGAGCTGGTGTCCGTGGACAGGATGCCCGTGGCAGGCCGGCCACACCGCTACGTCATCGACCTCATGCATGCCGCCGCACGCAACGGCCAGGTCACCCTCACTGTCAGACGGAGGGTCCTGCCTCAGCCCAGTGAGTGCCTGAATCAGACACTTACTCCATACATACTCAGTACGTACAGGACAGTACTCGTTTTTAAAGGAGATGGTTCTGAGGAGATTAGAGAAGTAAGGTCAATCAGATTGCACCAGGATAGAGAAATAGATAGAGAAGGGGAAACGAGACTCCTAATAAGTACCTGCAAGACCTGGTAGACCACCAATACTGTTCCCTTTCAGATAAACAACAAGGATTTCATCTTTGAGAGAGAGGAGAACATCAAGCTCCATCCTTTCTTCAGATTTGACAACAGCAACAGAATATAAGTCTGAATCTGATGTGTAGCTGTCAAGAGTTTATAGAGAAAAGTAGTAGTTTAAACAAAAGTAGCTGCTCGTGTTCTCAGAGCAGTGGACTGACCAGCCCAGAGTCCAGACCTCAACAGCATTTTCTCTAAGCAGTTAGGACTGAACTTTGGAGGTGTGTAGAAATACCCCTGCAGACTTCTTTGAAAAGTTGAAAGCCAGAGTGGACACACTGAACACTGAAGAAGGATGAGATTCTAGCTGTGTACGCTCATTTACGGGCAGTTTTGACTATAAATTAAGAAATTGAAAGGTGGACTTCATTGATTACGTCAGTACAAGTGATTCACTTCTTTATCAAGTTAGCAAAGTTTAGTGAATTTCACTATAATATTAGTAAAAAAAAACGAATAACCGTGCTGAAGTACCTTCTCTATTATATGTCCTAACAAAGTAGTGGCTGTGATGGATCAGCAGCTCAGTTTTTTTTCTCGCCTGAGGCAAACTGACAGCCTCTGGATAGCGGCTGCTTAGGAGTAAAACATATTTATTAGTGATGCTTTTAAATAGCTAACGTTGTGTGTAAATAGCTAATGTTCTCTTCCTGGAAGACAGAAGTTTACGGAGGGAGCAGTCAGAGTGGCCTCGATTAACCACAGAGCATAGTGAGCAGGAACCAGCAGCACATCTGACTGGATAAATGGGCCAAAGCGGCGACCTACTTGATGGGGGATCTCATTATAAAACGCTTAACAGAACAGTTGAAGAACCCACAGCAGTTTTACAGGATCAATATATATATATTTGCAGTGCCAGCGCCAGTGTCAGTGGACGTGTAGACTTGCTGTATTAAGATGTATTGTTCAGTTTAATAGCAGCTTGTGGTCGTAAGCGTGGCAGTGTTTTTGGTCAGGCTGTGGCCATCCAGAGTCTAGCTGCCAGCTTGATCTGACTCTGTGCTGAATGTGTAAAGGAAGATTTTGTAGCAAAGTATCTGCAAGCCTTGCCAAACTGTCCAGAGCCAAGTGGCAAGCAGATACCACATTTAAAACCAAACAATTTATCATTAAGCTGTGGATTCATTCATCAATGTTCGTTGGCATATACTTGGCCAGCCATACAGCCACTGGCCAGAACAACAGCAATAAAAAAAACAAAAAACCTTTTCCTGTTATTGCTTGGCTGGAGCGCAAAGCAGCGACTGAGACTACTGTGTCTACTGCCCCCTGCAGGCCAGCCGTGCGGAGAGAATGGTGCAGCGACCAATCAAAGCAGCTCCCCTCGAGGCCATGCAGTGTGTCCAGTCAACCTGCCGCCCACCACCGATGTAGTCATCCACAGAAAAGAGACTGAAGGCTTCGGCTTCGTCATCATCAGCTCCCTGAACCGACCAGAGAACACCACCACAATCTGTCAGTCTTTCCTCCTCCATCACTCACTGTTGTTGTTGTTGTTGTTGTTTTTGTTCTTCCGGACTCATTTTGGGATTTTAAATGTGAGCTGTGAACTCTAAGGGCCGGTTTCCTAGGCATTCAGCCTAATCCTGGACTACATGTTTTACTGTGTAGCCTAGGATTAGGCTTAATCCCTGCCTAGGCATTAGACCCCAACTGATGAATTCATTTCAAATCTGCAGTATAATAAAAGATTCTGCACTAGTTTCGCCTATATGCCCGACTTTGTAATGGAGATGAAAGAAAGTGAAATTTGTTATGGTCATGTTTTCTATTTTATTCGATGTTTTACAAGTTTTCATACTTTGCCCTCAGAAGAAAGAAATTAACGTGAGTTGTTTTGTTTTTTTTACACACCTTATTGTAGCTGTGCCACACAAGATCGGCCGCATCATCGAGGGCAGTCCGGCCGACCGCTGTGGAAAACTGAAGGTTGGCGACCGCATCATGGCCGTCAACAGCCAGTCTATTATCAACATGCCTCATGCTGACATTGTGAAGCTGATCAAAGACGCGGGCCTCACCGTTACCCTGCACATCATCCCTGAGGAAGGTCAGAGAGAACTGTGCTTTAGGAGGGTTTCTGTACTGCTGCTGCTGCTGCTGCTTCTCTGTTATGTAATGTAAAATGGCCTGCACTTGAACTTAAAGGGAAATCCCACCCATTTTCTAAATGTATGTATATATACATTTTTTGGGATCCTTCATGGATCATTGTAGAGAAATTGCCTGGTTTCTTTGGAGTTGTATTGATAGGAACCAGCAGTCTGTGTTTACACATATGCACATATGTGTATGTGTTTATATACACTACCGCTCAGAAGTTTAGGATCACTTTAGAATTTCATTTCATGCAATTCATGCAATTTTCATGCAATTTACAAACAATATTGTCCATTTCACAATTAATTTTAGTCTATCAGATGATTTTTTAATAGAATAAAAATGTTTGTATTAAAGTCTATTTTTGTATATTTTGCATATAGTCCTATTATCAGTAATTCTCAGTCCTCTGTCTAAATCTCCTGGTACGGCCGCCAATCCAAGTTAAGGATGTTATTGGACTAATTGGTTGTTAGGACACTCTTGCTCAATTGTGATGCACAGCTGAAAAACATTCTACTAATAAGTGAGTATAAAAGGGAGAACAACATTCTAGGTTAGTTTAGTATCTGAAGATCAGCAGTTGATGGGTTGCTGACCGACTCACAATGACCAGAAAGAAACAACTTTCTTTAGAGACCCGTCAGTCCATTGTTGTCAGTCCATTGGAAGAAGATAATCCATTAAAACAAGAACATTTCGCTGTGATCCCAAACTTTTGAGTGGTAGTGTATGTATGTATAATGTTATATATTATGTATTATATTGTATATAATAATATATTGTATTGTATATTGAACTATATAGAAGTTGATTGAGACTTAAGCCTAAAAGGGCTTTATAGCTGTAACTGTGGTGTATTACATTGTTCTCAGGTGAACTTCTGTTATGTTATACACATACAAACAAAATTTGTCTTTTGCAAGTAATATGCCTATAAAAATATAATAGATATATGATTTATGACAAAAAGATTATTTGAATATTATTGCCACATGATATCTAGTAGGTCATGGTTTATAAGACAATAACACAGAGTGGCCTGATTGGATCTGTTGGTCTGCTCATCCAATCCTAAAGTACTGACAGTCAAAGATGTCATGTGATCTAGTGCACCGACACTGCCGGAGACATTGTGCAGATGTTCTTCAGATTAGGCCTCTTCACATTATGTAACAATATGATGCATATCATCAATAATATAACCCGGGGTTAAATATGTATAGTGTTTATATCTCAAACGCTTGTTACACAGTGTGTTGTAACTGGCAGACCACATGTCCAAGGCAAACAGTGTTCCACTCATTTTTCTCCTCCTTCACAGACATGAGTGGCCCCCACTCTGCCCCCACCTCAGAGAAGCAGAGCCCCCTGGTGGCGCAGAAGCACAGCCCCCAGACCCAGTCCAGCCCAGCAGCCCAGCAGAGTCCCACTGTGATTCACCCTAGCCCGCCAGCTCCCCATCCCAGCCCGGCAACCACTCAACCCAGCCCCCAGCTGGTGGAGCCAGGCCCTGGAGGCCCTCAGAGCAGCCCGGCAGGAACTCAGGCCAGTCAGTCTGTGAGTCAGCCTAACCTGGAGGCGGTGCAGTCAGCCCCAGTGGTGACTCAGGCAGGCCCCGTGGTGGATCAAGGCATTCCGGGTGTTCCAGGAGTTGCAGTTGTTTCGGGAGTTCCGGTCGTTTCAGGTGTTCCCATTGTTCCGGTTGTTTCAGGCGTTCCAGTTGTTCCAGGTGTCCAGCTCAGCTCCATTGCTGGGGTACCGGTCCCAGTGCCACCTCAGCTCTACCTCCATGACAGCAGGTACAGTGTTCTTCAGTTTACTTCAATGAGAAAAAAGAATGAAAAGACATTTAGACATATATTTATTTATATATTTATTTATATATGCATATATCTGTATCTACACACCTTGTCCATTTTATCAGCTCCACCTACCATATAGGAGCACAGTAGTTCTACACTTACAGACTGCAGTCCATCTGATTCTCACCATACTGTTAGCCCCCATTTACCCTGTTTTTCAATAAGCAGAACCCCCAAAGGACCACCACATAGCAGGTATTATTTGGGTGGTGGGTCACTCTCAGCCTCTCAGCATGGTATGCAGTGCTGCTGGAGTTTTTAAACACTGTGTCTGCTCACTGTCCACTCTGTTAGACTGGTTGCTCCACCGTGTAGGTGTAAAGTCAGAGATGATAGCTCATCTGCTGCTACACAGTTGGTGTTGGTCATTCTCTAGTCCTTCATCAGTGGTCCCGGTATGCTGCCCACAGGACACTGTTGGCTGGAGGTTGCTGGTTGGTGGACTATTCTCAGTCCAGCAGTGACACTAAGGTGTTTTAACACTCCAGCAGCACTTCTACATCTGATCCACTCACACAAGCACAACACACACTAACACACCACCACCACATCAGTGTCATTACAGTGCTGAGAATGATCCACCTCTCTAATAGTACCAGCTCTGTGGTGGTCCTGTGGGGGTTCTGATTATTTAAGAAAAGGGTGAAAAGGGATAAACAATGTATGCAGCGAATCATATGGACTACAGTCTGTAATCGTTAAACAACTAAATGCTCCTATATGATAAGTGGAGCTGGCAATGGGTTTTAATGGCTGATCAGCGTGTATATATATATATATATATATATATATATATATATATATATATATATATATATATATATATATATATATATATATATATAAGGAGTTTATATAATTGGATTTGGATGATTTGAGTGCATGAAATGTGAAATAGAGACTTTCATACTGGCCTCACACTTTCACATGATCAGAATATAGAGTAGGATGGGGTTTCACTTGGACAGCTCCGGTTGTTCTTTGGGCTGGCAAACATTTAGGTCAAGTCCAAAACACATTAGCTGCACCAGCAGACCAGCATGCGTTTTTCTTCCACTGGTGTGCACAAGATGCTGTGCACTAATCTTGGGGTTGAGCTGTGAGGCCTGAGGTGGTGAATAGGTTTGCCTGAAGCAAGCAGCACTTCTCTGTCTCTCTCACTCGGTTGTGTAACATCGCTTAACTCCTCATTCTGCATTATTTACCTGCGGATACCTGCTCAATAAAACATGCCGCTCCGCTCAGGGAGCCCTTTGCGAGTCTTACACTGAAGCTCTGCTCAGGTCTGCTCTGATTTATGCATCGCGAAGGATGGGAACTGAGACTCGGCAAACTTGGCTCCTGCTCAAAGACAGAAGAAAGTGGGGTTCCCGGTGCTTATGTTAATATATTGTGTACGTTTGTGAAAAAGCTCCATGGTGACTGCTTCTTGATGTGTAAGATGTTACACCCACCCCTGAAAAACTGGCTGGAGGGATTCAGACTTGTGACTGACAGACAAATATTTGGATGGCATAATATATACATTTAACATAACACATGCTTTATGATACATCAGTGCTTCCTTAGTCGTGAAGTCTAACTCAAAACTTGTTCGACACATGGCTTTAGAGTCTACATCAGAATGAAAAAGTCATGTCGCTACCCCAAGCAAGTTTTCATAGATGTCTGAAGTTGTGCATCGTTCTCTAGTTGTCTGTGTTAGCGCCTGAGTGTCTAAGCTGAATTTCTCTATGAAATAACTTCTGTAACATCTCCCATTGTACTGTACTACAGCCAGATCAACTCATCTACCACGTCTCATAAAGTTTACTAGTTTGTTGGGGTATTTTGTGTCCTTGCATGTCATATGATGTCAGGTCAGTGCACATTAATGTTAGCTCACATGTAGCAATATTCATATTTCAGCTTCTTAATAACTGGTCATGTTTGGAAAATGACCTTTACTTTTGCTGTAGAAGTTCAGCTTAGACCCAATATGGACACCAACTACAGCTTTCCTGAGTTTCTCTATACCTCTCCTCTTCATTCGTGCCATCTGCTACACCCTCAACTGCACCACCGTGTCATCCAGATTTACCAGCATTGAGATGATGGGACTGTTTCAGCTCACTCCCACTTTCCACAAAGACTCAGTCTGAGCTTTTACTATCCAGACTTCCAACAGAGATTCCATACATCCATCCGTCCATTATCTACCGCTTTATCCCACTAGTCGGGGTCACGGGGGGCTGGAGCCAATCCCAGGGTCATCGGGTGAAGGTGGGGTACACCATAGACAGGTCGCCAGTCCATCGCATGGCCAACATTTACTCACGCACACACTCACACACACCTATGGGCAGTTTAGAGTGACCGATCAATCTAACATGCATGTGTTTGGAGGAAACCGGAGTACCCGGAGGAAACCCACTCAAGCACAGGGAGAACATACACACTCCACATAGAACAGCCCGGACCGGGGATCAAACCCTACTGTGAGGAGACAGTGCTAACCACTACACCACCGTGCCGCCCAAACAGAGATTCTCTTAGTCCTATTTTGAATTTAGCTTAAATAACTGTAAATACTCTTTGACCAGAAGAGGACGGGTCTCCTCTTGTGAGTCCTGGTTCCTCCCAAGGTTTCTCCCTCCAGTCTTGAGGGACTTTCGCCTCTGGCCTGCTCACTGGGGGATACATGTTATGACTTCATGTTTTCAAACTTCTGTAAAGCTGCTTTGTGACAACATCTTTGGAAAAAAAAATGATATACAAATTAATTAGTCTAAAAAATAGTCAAAGATTCTGATTGGGGATCAGTTTTTTTAACCTAGTAAACACACAGAAAATCCTGTTTCTGATCTCAGATCTGTGTTCATGTGCCATCACCGGATTTGCTGCAATTTGACAGACTCTCTGTGTGATGCAAAAGAAGTGATCCAAAGCAATTCTGGCATTTATTTGCAGAGGAAAGACATTTTCAATTGCATTTTATTATTATCATGCAAATCATTAATGTAACATCATGAGACAGCGCTTCCTTCTTAATAGAATAGCAGATTAATGACAGAGTTTAATAAAGCATTTAAAAAAATGCTAAACCATCATTCTGTTCTCTGCACAGTGATGCATATGTTCTGCATGCATATATTTAGTTTAAATAGCCCATATCCTACATTTCTCTTCTATTTTATTGTTCCCCCCGAGGTCCACTTATATGCTTGCTTGGTTTTATGTACCAAAACAGTAATAACTCACTTTTACAAGACAATTTTCCAACCGTTATCAATTAGAACAAAACAGGCTGTCTTTGTTACTGGTGTATGTAAATGAGCTCCCTTCTGATTGGCAGCCCTTTATTTTGCCTCATTCATAAAGCAGCTCAGGCGGAAACAGAGATAAACTGTTCTAGATTGAATCGATAAATATACAGCTCTACTTGAAAGTTTGTAAACACTTTTGTGAATTTCCACATAAATGTGGCCTAAAGTGGGATAAGAACCTTATTTAACTCATAACATTAGATAAAGAGAACCCAATAAAACAAATAGCATAACAGTTCTATAGACTGTCATCCGTTTATTGAGCAAAGTGATCCAAAATTAAATGTCTTTGAACCTATATGAACCTTCTGAACTATCAGTTTCCTGTAGGTGGTCATTTATTTTTTAACCTTTAATTTAATCAGGCCAGTCATTAGGAACAAAATCTTTTACAATGGCAGGCTGGCAAGCAGCAGAGAAGGGAGAGTAATAATGAGTCTATAATCAATAATCAATCAAGAACGAACACATAAAACACACACACACGCACACAAAAGAATCTAGATGATGAACACCAAAGTGCAGTAGACACACGATGGTCCCAAGATAATCAGTTAATGTGCGTACAGGTACGGGTATCAATAACTATTTCTTTTATAGGATTCCTAAAATGAGAAATTTAGATAAAAGAATCCGGTTTTAATGTTTAATGTAATGAGGGTCAGGAGGTTCAATCAATAGAACAGCAATCAGGTGTGAGTGTGGCTGACCCTACACTACTTAAAAAATAAAAACCATCACCAGAGCCCTCATCGATAAAGTCCGCTTATCAGGCCAGAAGATTAGACTTCACCGATCCAGTGTCAAGCAGATGGAGGAAACTAAAACAGCACTGTAACCCTTCCTAGGAGTGGTCATCCAACAAAAACGACTCCAAGACTAAGAAGTAGAACATAAGAGTAGAGTAACGTCTAAGGATCCGCAGGCCTCCCTTACACTGACACACTAATGCTAGTGAGTGCACAATCAGGCAAACACCATAGTATGTATGAAATAGCACTGAAAAGGCCACTACTCATCAGAAAGTCTGCTGGTTTAAAGACCACCTGGATGAACCAGAAGTCTGATATAATGTTATGTGGACAGAAAGGGCAATAGATTGATCTTTATGGTTTAAATGGGAGATTTTTTGCAATCCAGTATAATAACCTCATTTCAACTGAAATATGGTGGTGGCAGTATTGCAGTTACAGGCTGGTTTGCTGCTATTGGACCAGGAGAGTTCACCACCCTTTAATAGAGCTATGAATTCTGGATTG
Source organism: Megaleporinus macrocephalus (assembly GCA_021613375.1). Taxonomy (NCBI): domain Eukaryota; kingdom Metazoa; phylum Chordata; class Actinopteri; order Characiformes; family Anostomidae; genus Megaleporinus; species Megaleporinus macrocephalus. The sequence goes on along the minus strand of CM038713.1, from coordinate 12,666,156 downwards.
TATCCAAACTCTACAGGAGAATGTGGGGATATCTATGAACTGAATCTCAACAGAAGGAAAGACAGTTACCCTAAAAACACCTGTTTATCTACAAAGATTGGTTAAAGCAGAATAAATGTAGTATTATGGAATGATAAAATGAGATCTTAACTCAATAAAAATGTTAAGATTTGGTGTTCATGCAACAAAGTCCACCAGCTAAACAAAGGAGGGATGAACCAAAATGCCTCCAAATCAATGTCCAGAGCTGTTTACCAGTAACTTGCACAAAGAGGTTCACATACTTTTGCAAAGACATTTACTGTTGGATCTGTTGACACAGAGACTGAATATTTAATGTGAGAATGTTTCACAACACAATCTTGAAAGAGCAGTTCTTTCCGTAGTCTAGACGGGTTGAATTGGCCAGCACATGCCACGGCCAGGCGATGATGTGAGCATTTTAAACAGATATTTTCTTTGTTTCGGTCTCTCAGAAGCTCACTTACACTACCATGACTTCTTAGTAATCAGTATGAAGCCGTAACAACGTGTCAGGTGGTGTTAGAAAGGCTCTCCTCTAACTGGAGCATGTTGCCAGCTACAGGTCGGAGGTGAAAGCCAGACAGGATGTTAAGCCAGACATCTGTCAGCCTCCATACACAGACTACAGACAACCTCCTGTGGACTACAGGCATCCACCAGTAGCGGATTACAGACAGCCTCCAACTATGGACTACAGGCATCCACCTCCCCTCATCGACTACAGGCAGCATTCGATCCCAGATTACAGACCACAGGTAGGACTACAAATCCAGTGTGCTGTTATGTAGAATTATGTGTTTGATCATCTGAAACATGTTCCACGGCCGAATTTTGTGTTGTTCAGTGTAGTGCTGGAACTGCCAAGCCAACGATACCCTCTAACGCTAAAAGCCAGTAGTCAGCCATATCTACAGACATCCCAAAACTCCCCTCAGCCCACTCAGATCTCATCCAGCTTTTCTTTATGATAGTCATTAAAACTTCACAATCTAGCTGAACATTGTCGACAACCCTTGTAGCCTGAATTTTCATTCCACTTTGCTTACAAACAAAGGCATATGGACTCTGCAGGCTACACTTTTTCTTACTTGTTCATCTTGAATCTTTAAACTAGAGATACATGTTTACAAATATGAACTAATCTAGCCGCCGCATGCCTGTGTGATGTGCTCGTACACAAAGGAAAACTGGAATTATGCTCAAGACCTGTTGTCTAAAATGACTGACTATCAGATGCAAAGTCAAGTCAGCAAGTCCGTACGCTCAGTAAGTCAGTCCTGTACGGCATCCACAAGTCTGGATGACCTTAACGAAGAGCTGGACACGGTCTGAGCATCTTGTTTGCAAAAAGATTTGGGTGACTATTGACTTTTAGCAAAGCAATGTTAGCATTGTAGCTCCAGCACTGGATTCAAATGGCAAAATTTGGACCCCAAACATGTCTTAACTGTTTGATGGTCTTTGACTATATTTTAATGACTGTGAATTGTCAGATGTGATCAGACGTTTATGAAGTTTAATGTTTTAAAAAAGCTAGTTTGGAGTTTCCCTGAATTCCTAGCAGTTTTGTTGGTTTATGTTATGTATTTTTTATTGTTCTGTGGTTTTGTGTGTTAGATGTGGGTGTAAATGTATGTGATTTTGTTTTAACCATTTTGTTCAAAAACCACTTCAGCCTATATTGCTATAATAGAAGTGTGCAGATGGTGAGAGTCAGCTTAGCAGTCTGTACGGTTTACCTCATTTCAGAGGTGTCCGTCTGTTCCGGTTGGGACTTGAAGCATCAGACGATATTTTATTGTAACCTCAATGCTGTGCAAAATGTAAATACAAGCAGAACATAATGATGTGCAGACCATTTAAATCCTATGTATAACTAAGAATAGTGTGACGACAATATATCTGATGTTTAAACTGAGAAACTGTATATATATATATATATATATATATATATATATATATATATATATATATATATATGACTATTTTAAATTTGACAGCAACAATCTGTTTCAAAAATAGTTGGTTATTGTAAGTCCCAGCATAATAAATAGCTTGAGTAGAGTTTAATGTTATTTAGTTGTGGTGTTATTCAGAATTGTGTAGTGTACTTCAGCCTCATTGGTTGAACTAAATTCATGATTTTGTATCATTTTCCAGTTTTGTGCATTAGTACCTGTAACACTGTACACTACATCATACAGCCATTGGGAATCGCTGTGGCATTATCCAGTTCTGACTGCTGGCCACTTATATATAGGCTAAAGCTTACAATCAGGCCAGCTTTAGTTGAACTGTTACCTCGACCATCAAACGAAATCATAAAGAAAGTGATTCAGATGCTGTGGGGACAGTTTTGGCAACTGGTTAAGATCAAACACAATAAGCGTTGCCTGAACAGGATATTTCAAAAGGAACCAGAGTCAAACTTTATTCCCAGTTGTGTGCAACCTCCATGCAACCTCAACATCAGAGAATGTTAGCAACCAGTTGGTGAGCCCTTAAGAGAGAGTATCACAAATGTATCTAAAAACTCTACATAATGTAACCGTTGAGATTCAGTCATTCAGAGTGGTTCGGTGTCAAATACTTCATTTTAGAGCCAGAATTATTCACAGTGATTGTGATGGGAACCAGACATCTAATGAGCTTACAGAGCCTCTGGAAGCTGCGTAACAGAAAGTCTTTACTTATAACAGTTATGTTTATGCCAGACAGTGTTTTATGATCATTTTGAGATAAATTCTTATCCATAAAAACATTAAAGGTAACTGGTGGTTTTGTATAATAAATAAAATGGCCTTATATTCACATCAAACCACTCAGAATGATCTCAAAGACTAAATTATACAGACATTTAGAAAGATCAGTGGAATTCTCCTTTAATACACAGGGCTAGTATCATCACTCTGACCTCAGTGTTCTGACCGGTAGCCTGCGTCTGTGCTCTTTGCAGGACTACGACTACTTCACTGTGGAGCTGGAGAAGAGTGTGAAGGGCTTCGGCTTCAGCATTAGAGGAGGGAGGGAGTACAAGATGGACCTGTTCGTGCTGCGCTTGGCTGAGGATGGTCCCGCTATCCGTAACGGCAGGATGAGGGTCAGTCCAGCATGCGCGCTCTCTCGCTCTCACTGCAGTATGATCAAGCGTGTGTTCCAGCAGCCTGCCTGCCAGACTCGGTTATGGCTGGAACTGACTGTACCGGTCTGACCTCAGGCTATGTTCTAGAGTTTACACCCTCCCATGGAGGCTCTCTCTAAATGAAGTTGGACATTATAATTTATTTGCAGACAGCATGGAGGCAAGGCACAGGCTTTGAGAGGCAGAAAATGTTATCAGACGAGATTTTGTTCCAAAGCGTTTCTCATCAGCGCTGTTTGTGCGTGTAGGTGGGCGATCAGATCATAGAGATAAACGGGGAGAGCACGAGGGACATGAGTCACGCCCGCGCCATCGAGCTCATCAAAGCAGGCGGCCGGCGGGTGCGTCTGCTGCTGAAGCGGGGCACAGGACAGGTGCCCGAATATGGTGGGTATCACGAGAACACAACAGGCATGTTTAGCGTATTAACCTTAAAGAGTTTAACCCTTAAAGGCCTTAGCTGTTGGCAGAGATAGCAAAAGCATGCTGTAATGTGATACTAATTATTTCTCAGTGCTAGCTCTTTGATTCAAGCAGAGACATTCTGTTGAAAGTACAGGCTCTAACTTTTAATGAGTACCACACTTGTGTTGGTAAATAGAAGAGTTGATATTTTATTGTAACCTCAATGCTGTGCAAAATGTAAATACAAGCAGAACATAATGATGTGCAGACCATTTAAATCCTATGTATAACTAAGAATAGTGTGAAGACAATATATCTGATGTTTAAACTGAGAAACTGTATGTTTTTTTAAATATATGACTATTTTAAATTTGACAGCAACAATCTGTTTCAAAAACAGTTGGTTAATGTAAGTCTGGCGAAGACAGAGTGAAATATGTCTCTGCATACCTGAAAGGAGCATCCCAGCATAATTAATTATTTAGTTGTGGTGTTATTCAGAATTGTGTAGTGTACTTCAGCCTCATTGGTTGAACTAAATCCATGATTTTGTATCATTTTCCAGTTTTGTGCATTAGTGTTCTCCTGCTACAGTACCTAACACTGTACACTACACCAGTACATCATACAGCCATTGGGAATCGCTGTGGTGTCATCCAGTTCTGCCTGCTGGCCACTTATAAATAGGCTAAAGCATACAATCAGGCCAGCTTTAGTTTAACTGTTACTTGGACCATCAAATGAAATCTTAAAGAAAGGGATTCTGTGTTTCTTCAACACAAGAGGGACGTTATTACCCTTTAGCCAGAAAACAGGTGAGGTAAGGTATTTAAAAACTAGCTAACTAGCTTTTAGCTTGTTGTCCATAAGTAATTTCTATAGTTCATTTAGCATTTGTCAGCTAATAGGGGAAAAAAAATAAATAAATAAATATATATATATATATATATATATATATATATATATATATATATATATATATATATAGAGAGAGAGAGAGAGAGAGAGAGAGAGAGAGAGAGAGAGAGAGAGAGAGAGAGAGAGAGAGATAGTTATAATAATAAATATAATAAAAATAAAATAATCTGCCCCTAGAAATCCACCCTAAAGTAGTTTTTCAAGTTACCTTCATGACGCAGCATCAGAGGCTTTTCTTTGCCTTTAAGCTGGAGAATCTTACCCTAGAGATCACTGCAGCACCACTGCAGTAGGTGAGTAGACCTATTTCCAGCAGATATAGTGATGAGAAAAATGTGTTCTTTTTGCCAGAGCATCCCTTTAAATGCCCTGCTGTAGATGCCGCAGGTAAACTGTGCTCTAATGATTGATTAGGGAACTTATTAATTATTGTATATCTGTATAAAACTCTTCATTTAATGCTGATTATCGTAGATCTTCCTTCTAAACGGTCTGTAATCCTGTGCTCTTACGCTACTGGCTGCGTTCACTCAGCCCACGGCCTCGGCATGTCTGTTAACTGGGATGCGTGTGCTGTCTTGGCCGCGTCTACGTTGTGAATGAAATACATTAGAACACGGCATTAATGCAGAAAGGCTGTGGACTGACGACTGGAAAAAGTTAGTAACAGCTTTAATTAAGGCATGTTAAATATAACAGCTGCCTCCTCGGGGGAGACAGCGGCGTTCAACGCCAGCTAATTTGCTTCTGACTGTAATTTTTGTTGTCAGTGTGTTTGGCTACCTTCGTTCGCATCGCCTCACTGAACATGAAGCATGTGTGTGAGGCGGCACGCGTATCTCTCGCCCGCAGCCAATCAGCTTCATTTGCACGCCGTCCGATTGGGGTCAGGAAGTGAAAGCTTGCTGACTCCGCGGTGTTTCAGCAGGGTTCAGGCTGCTTGCGCCGGGCCCGATGACAATGGAGATGCTGGAAAATCAGCAGCCGTGCTGTGGTCTGCCTGAAACCTGGCCAGTAAAGATAAGGCATTAGTCGTACCACTCTTGCAGTAGTAGCTGTTCTTTCTGTTCTTTGTTTCTGCCTCTGCTCTAATGCCAGTGATGGTGTAGATATTTACTCCCTATCTTGTAGGAATGGTTCCTTCCAATCTTTCCATGTGCATGAAAAGCGACACTCTTGCTTCTCCCTATTTCTTCATAATGGGACACTCTAAAGACACGGTTTGTGGCAAATTGCATGTTTTTCTGATTCTTCTTCCGTTTCTTCTTCTAGATCGAAAGTCATGTCTTGTTTTATGTGTCATGTGTTTGCTTTTAGCCCATATCGAGCAGCACTGCTGATGGGCTTACTACTTCCATTTGTAACGTGCTGTCAAGGACAGGAATGTGCATAACAGGGTCTGAGTCATGGGTACATCTATGACTCAGCTCTGGGTTTGAGTGTAGGTGCTTCCTCATCTGTCCATATGCTGCGTACGGCACTGCGCAAAAGTCAGAGACTGCCATTCATTTATTTCATTTCCAGTAAAAATGGCCATTCGGTACAAGTCATTCAATATTCAGGAGATAACCTGGAGATTTCCAGAACTGGAGTAACAAACATATTAAAAGATGAGACTGTGTAAGACCTGGTGGACCACCATAACTGTCCTCATTAGATAAACAGTTCTAAAAATAGGAATGCACTAATATAAGAATTCTGGACCAATATGGATGTGCAGCGTTGGAGTGGGACTTGTTTTTTTTAAACCTGGGAGTTACATGATGTGGACCACCCCAGACTGTAATGTCCTGCAGTGCTGTTATAGCAGGCTGTAGATTATTCTTAACATTGTAGTCATCACCCTACATATTCCAGAAATTCCCTTCAGCATAGCACAGACAAAACCACACCACATTAAAAACAAACCCACAATAAAATCACAAGTACAAAACAAGGAAAAACAACATGGCAAACATAAAACCTCAACCTAACCAGCATACTGTCATGAAACATGTTTATGGACGGGTTAAATGTCTTACCTGTAATGACTCGATGCACTGAAGTAACCGTGGATGTTCATTTTAACATTTTCTCCGAGCCATTTTTAAGTAAAAGAGCATTAAAAAAAAACAACAATGGTACTTTTATATAACAATTATACTTTAAAAGGTTGGCCATTAAATCTTCACACTACAACTGGAGATTTATATTCCAACACTGACCCACTGATAAGGCTTGTAGCAAATGCCACAAACTCTGAGCTCTGGCCAGAATCACAGAGTCGCAATGAATTTGATATGCTAATTATTTGGAGCTAGTTAATGTCCTATTCAAACATCTTTTCCACCTTAAATAGTTCAGGAGTTGGTGCGCTAGTGCTCATTTATGGGTAACTGCTATGTCATTTAAGATGGAACTGGAAATGAGAATAAAAAGCTTCAGCTCAAGACACTCAAGACCCACTGGGAATTCTCCTGAATTTCCAGTCTCAGCATTACTGATATGATTCCAGTATCATTGTGCATTCCTGGCCTAAAGCTTTCACCTTTGATAGATCAAGCACAAAGAGCCTGAAAGAGTGTGCAGCTGTGAAGACGCCCGCACTGAGAAGAGAAGAAAAGCTTCTGATGTTCTCCAAACAAGGGACTGGAGATGTCCTTGTAGCTTTCTTTACAAAGTCTCCTGGAAAGACAGTGCTCTGGACAGTAAATGAAATAAATAAAAGGTCTCTGGCTTTTGCACAGTACTGTAGCTTTCAGATTATTCTTAAGATAGAAATTCAACTAAACCGCCGTGTGAGAGCTGATCATTCCAGTTTACACACTGACACTGTTTAGTTCAGCTGCTGCTTTAAGATTTTGTAGGTCATTAACTGTCATGGTGTGTTTCCCGCTAGACGGTGCCGCCCCCTGGAGTTCTGTCCCTCCAGCCTCCCCTGCCTTGCAGAAAGTAGTATCGCCTCGCTAGCGCGACTCAACGCCCTTCACCATCGCCCATCATCTCACCCAGCCTCCGCTCCGCCGGCCCCCCTCATAGGCACTGCATGACGGGTCCTGGACCAGACAAGGTGCTCCCTGGAGGCCAGCTTCGCTTGGTGCCACCAGCTTTGTGAAGTTGCACACAGAGAAGGGGTGGCAGGTCCATCCAGAAGAGCTGTGCTTAAAAGTGGCAACCAGACAGGAAGGCAAGACCAAGGGGAGGACAAGGGGGAGTTAAATGAGTGCGAACTGTGTGTGACAAGACAGGAATTGCCATCATAGATTGTCTGATCCAGGCTTTTTGTTTGTTTTTGTTTGTTTGTTTGTTTTTTAAAGACAAGGAGAACGTGGTAGTTTCACCAGGCCACATTTAACGGCAGCTCTAGCAGCCTGGCTCGCTCCGGCGCGCTACGGTTGGATCCCGAGCAGAGACGCTGTCCGAGAAGGCCAGACAGGAACTCTGTGCGTCTGGTCTTCCTGCCCGTCGGATCCTGGCTCGTTCTGCTCCTCCCGCCGCGCCTGAGAGGGAACCGATCCCCTTCGCTTGGTTTCTCGTGTAGAGGTTGTTTATTTTTTCTATCGTTTCGCGTCGGCTCCCGAAGCACTCGGAGCATCCAGCGAAGGAAGGGGACAATTCCGATATCTATGTGTAGCATGAAAGGGGATCCCAAGGCCACCAGGAATCCGCGATGAACTCGAATATAACCTGTGTATTGTGTTTCATCATTTGTCAGTGTGACTCCACCGTAGACCTTCTGATGTGCACTGATGTGAAGGTGGAGGAGACAAAGAGAACCATCATGGTGCTTTTCTGATGAGAGCGTGTGGTTTAGAATGGTGGAGCTGGAATGTTTTTCGAGGGGGGTGGGTTGTTTATTTTAATTTAAGTACCGTGGAGGTGGGGGAGCAAGAGATTTAAACATTGCATAAAAGAAACATATCAATCAGCAACCCGACCATAAAAAGACTTGTAGCTCTAACCATCTGTAATACAGTATCTCTGACGCTATGGGACGTGTGGTACTATGTAATATTACTATGAAATGCAGTTCTTTGATGAAGGCCGAATTTCTTTGGAACTCAGTATTACCTTGACTACGGACTGCGCCGAACCAAACCTGCTAACCACTCTTCTCGCAGGACTCCTCGAAGCCTCAGTGTGTCATTCCAGCCTCATTCTCCCTGTACTGTGCTTCATGAACCACACCACTGTGGGGCCGGGGCCCCGTCCCGATCCTTACGAGCAGCCCTCCCTCGTCTTCTTTCCTTTAAGGCCTCGAACTCGCCGGGAGCCGAGTGGTTGGGATTCCATCCAGACCGTGGGAAAGCAACGGATTGCGTTTGTTGGAACCGTGCTGCCGGAGACCGCCGAAGAGGGGACGAGAAGGTGTTTGCCTCTGGGTGTTGGGGCAACTGCAAATGAGTCTTCATAGCATGCCTGGAGTGGGACCCAGTTGTATGGGGCAGAGTGCCTTACTGGCAGGAATGGGTAGAGCATGAAAGCCGTTGTCCATCGAGGCAACTGAGTAAGTCGAGTTTTCGGTGCATCCTGTTGGGCTTTTTTTCAGACGAGCTTAGCGTTTTCTGCTTTTCAGTATTTCATTAAAACACGCCGCTGTAGAAGTTGTCGCTAATGTTAAGTCACTTTTCTCCAAGCCTACAGTGTGTCTGCTCGTGGATATTGAGTTCAAACATTGTTAAAAATACACGCCGCTCCAGGCAAGGATTCCGAGTAATTTGTAATATCAGTGGTCCAATAGACTGGTGGCTGTTTTACTACAGAACTAATATAGGCACTGTTTGAGAAGAGAGCAGTCGTGACCTGCTCATTCCTTCTGCATTTCAGCTCATAGTGGACTCATACTGCACTTTCTTTTTTCTTCTTTTTGATTTTTCTTTAACTTGTGGCAAAGCATAAGAATACTAATCACAAGATCTTTTACATGTGTAATCAGTCACACTGTAAAATGTACATCTTTTAAAAAGCAATGCCTTAAATTTGAGGTTTTATTGAATTTCAAATATTAAGTTGGCAGAATGTAATAGACTGTTGACAGAAGCTAGATTTAATGGTCTGTTAAAGGTGGCTTGGCAAAAAAAGACTGTCCCCAACCTTTAGTTCATTTTCAAATGTTAAAAAATAAGTATGACCTTATTCTATTTATTCTACCCATTGGGGGGGCCGACCTAGCATTCTTATATCATTAGTATAATGTAGTATTTAATTGTTAATTTAGTACTTAATCTAATTTAGTTCACCTTGATAAGCTGATTTAGGCTATCAAAGCATCATAATTACTCTTATAATGCTGGTAGCATTTTCCAGTAATTACATTCACCAGCTTGTTCGAATTTTCCTGTTCCACCTTAAACGGTGCTGCAGTTACTGTAGTGCTACTGAATGTAACTGCTGCACCAATTAAGGTGGAACTATAAAAATTCAAACCACATACTGGTGAATAAGTTTTATGCACTGTTTTATGGAGTTTTTAATGCACTGAGATTTATTTAAATATGCCCTACAGTAGAACATTCCCACACACTTTCTACTTCTTTCTACCTTTACCTGACGCAGCTATAGAACCAACAAATTCAAATTGCTGCTTCAGCATGAAACATTAAAGTCACTTTCTACAGCCAGTGCATGGTTTATCTGTTCAGGGCTACTGTAGCAACACTGGGGCTCTACATGGTGGACTCCACTCCTATGTAGATATGAAGGGCTCATTCTAAGCTAACGGAAATACATTGATTTCTAGCTACAGGGAAATATAGATTTGTAGAGGCCCCTAAATATTACACATTGCTCCTTTAATTAGGATGCATTGAGATGTTAATAGAAATATAAGCAACAAGACTGTATACCAATATACGGTATGTCAGTGGTTGCCAACCCCGGCCCTTAGGGCCTCACAAACAGTCCACATTTTCTTCCTTGGGGCCCCTGAGGACCAGGTTGGAAACCATTAGTGTATGCAAATGGCCAAAGTTGTTACGTGTGCTGCACGTGGGCTGTTGAAGCAAAGCTGTTGCGTTTTTGGCAGGCATGGGACATAGAAACATGATTCAGAGCTCAACACTGCTTCAGAAGCATGTTTCATATTAAAACATTACACCTCCGTGGCTGAAAGAACACTACAACTCAAAAACAGTGTATGCTGCACAGCTGATTCAGTCAAAAACACGAAGACATGCAAGACAAGTTTGGTCCTGGCTCATTAATCAAGCATTTCAATTCTTTCAGTCTTTCAGTAGTTCTAAAAATCACATGCAAAAAAAATCATCGGTGTGGCCCCGTCCCCTCTGAGCCTTCAGACACTTACAGAGAAGATCTTTTAAACATTAGCTCCAGTGCTGGAATATATCTTCCATCTGCACATGCACCTGCACTTGTTTTTGCCAAACTGCTTCTTTAATTTTTGAACTATTTGAAGTTCGACGAAATCAGCGTTTTAGGACACGACCAACAAACGGTGGAAATGGATCATGTCTGCTGTAAAAGATTCGTGATGGAGGCGTACAGTGATTAATGCTGCAGCTTCTGTCTGACCTGCTGCGTTAATTATCCTGCAAAACGTCTTTTACAGCGAATTCGAGTCACCGAGTCAGCAGATAATGCAGAGTCCAGCTTCCTGAAAGCATCACAGCTTTAGGATACAATAGTAACGGTTATCTTAATTACAGACTGTATGATACTCGCTCTACTGTATGAAGATGATCTTTGCCACAGAACAGATTAATCCAGTATTAAGAACATAAGAGTAAAGTGGGGTTAAGGCGGTAGTGTCAGAAGATCCACTGTCCACTGAAACCGGTGGTCGAGAATGAGTCTCAGCTATTTATATACTCTGAACTTGACCAGCTGCATCTCCTTCACCCTGATTATGAACTTGGGAGCAGTGTTGCTGATCTCAGCCACCATCCTCAGTCCTGCTGATACTCTGATGGAAGGTATATTGTGGTTCCCAGTGGTGGACCTTTCAAGGAGGACCATGTGCCATGAAAGACAAAGTTTCTCTCCGTTTTGCCTTCACGTGCAGTACGGTTAGCTTATGAAGTACGACAGGCCTCTGCTGCTTTCCTCACAGCCTGACAGCCGTGCCAACCCTCCAACGCTGGAACACGCAGAATGTAACTAATGACGATGTACGGTTCAAGTAGTCTGGTGATCCAAATCAACTCACATATCAGTTTGAACGCACCAGATTTGCAAAAGAGGGAAAAGGCTGGAAAAAAATAATGAATAAACCCTGACGAAACCGCTCCCCGCTCATACGGCCCTGCGGGTTTTGTACCCAGCACATACGTTTGTACCGGTTATGGGTTCACACAAGCGGGTGCAGTGTGCTAGATCTAACCGCTGTTTACATGAGGAGACGTACGAAGAGAAGGAGAGAGCATCTATTGCACAGCTCTAGCTTTTACTGTTGAAGCTGTATCCTGCCTGCTGTGGGGGGAAAAAAGGAAAAGAATAAAAAAACAAAAAACAAAAACGTTTTATATTCCTAAAGGAAAATATTGAATCTGTGAAAGATGGCACATTCAAGGGGCCCATTTCAGATCGATATTACTGTGTAGTGTTAGATGTGTATTTACCTTGTACAGCTGTACTCCTATAAATATGGTTTAATGTATTATTGATAGTTTCAAAGACTTAAGTGATCAAATATTTTTATGAAATGCAACAGTGCGGATATATTAAATTTTGCTAAACTCTTGTTTACCTGTATGATATTCTGAAATACTGTCAAATAAACTCTTGACATGGTGTAAAGTATTCATTTTATAGTACTCATTATACTCATGTCCGTTTGTCTGAGTGTGAGCGGTTGTTAAAGACGCTAAAAGACAAAACAATAAAAGAAATGCTCAGAACTGAGAGTTGTATTTCTCAGCGTGATTACCTTTAATAAGCACTGATTCCTGCTTTCTGGTAACTTCATGTATGAAATAAGGGCTTTTTATGTTAAAGGAGCCAAAGAATGGAGAACTGTTCGGTTCCTTGGAAAGAGAGCACTTCAGAACACAGTGCACCGCCTTCATTACTGAGGCTCTGCTGCTGTTGTATGGAAATGGAGTCAAAGCTGTTAGATAATAATACAGACTGACAGACAGATGGAAAGAAACGACAGAAATAAAGACACAAAAAGGAAGAAATAAGACAGAAAGAAAGGAAGACAAGCATGCAGACAAGAAAGGAAGAAAGAGATAGAGAAGGAAAGACAGATATTCAGACAGACCGAAAGACAGATGTCCTGAAAAAAAAAGAAACAGCATACAAGAAAGAGAAAGAAAACTAAGACAGACAGACTGACAGAAAGAAAGGATGTAAAGGAGACAGGCAGAAATAAAAAGACAAATAAAGACACACAAATGAAGATAGATAAACAGAAAGAAAGACAGACATATGGGTAGAAATATAGGAAAGAAAAAGGAGATACACAAAGAAAAACAGGCATTCAGACGAAAAAGACGCTGAAAGAAAGAACAGCATACAGAAAGAGAGAGAAACTAAGACAGACTAACTGACAGACAGAAATAGAGGAAAAACAGACTGACTGACAGACAAAGAGAGAATTCAAGAAAGAAAGAATTCAAGAAAGAAATCAAGAAAGAAAGAAATCAAGAAAGAAAAAAATCAAGAAAGAAAGAAAAAGAAATCAAGAAAGAAAGAAATCAAGAAAGAAAAAAATCAAGAAAGAAAGAAAAAGAAATCAAGAAAGAAAGAAATCAAGAAAGAAAGAAATCAAGAAAGAAACCAAGAAAGAAAGAAAAAGAAATCAAGAAAGAAAGAAATCAAGAAAGAAAGAAATCAAGAAAGAAAGAAAGAAATCAAGAAAGAAAGAAACCAAGAAAGAAAGAATTCAAGAAAGAAAGAAATCAAGAAAGAAAGAAATCAAGAAAGAAAAATCAAGAAAGAAAGAATTCAAGAAAGAAAAATCAAGAAAGAAAGAATTCAAGAAAGAAATCAAGAAAGAAAGAATTCAAGAAAGAAAGAAATCAAGAAAGAAAGAATTCAAGAAAGAAATCAAGAAAGAAATCAAGAAAGAAATCAAGAAAGAAAGAATTCAAGAAAGAAAGAATTCAAGAAAGAAAGAATTCAAGAAAGAATTTAAGAAAGAAAGAATTCAAGAAAGAAATCAAGAAAGAAAGAAAGAAAGAAAGAAAGAAAGAAAGAAAGAAAGAAAGAGTCGAATATTTTAAAGAAAGAAAGTAAGTTCAATCTCCGGGTAAGTTGAGGACAGTCGTTGGCGCTCCGAACCTCGCGGTGGCGCTGTGGTTACAGTAGCGGTTCAGGTCGGACAGAAAATGAGCGCTGAATGAAATCAAAACACAAACAGTGAGAATTGATAAAGACTGGAGTTTCGTAAAGAGATTCACTGAATAAACAGCTTTATCATGTGTGCGAAGCGGAACCTCCCGTCCTGGATGTCTGCGTGTGATTCTAGGAGACGCAGAGAAGACCCGAGCAGCTCCTCCAGAAACACACCCGAAACCAGCGCGAAGAAAAGTGGTAGAAATCAGCCGCCCGGCAGGTAAACTCACCTGTACTGGAGTTACACCTCACCAGGGGTTTACTACCGAGCTCGCCAGGGTGGGTTCACAATCTAGCTGCTCCACCACTGAAGAAAGAAGTTGGTTCGTATTCAAATTCCACCTTAAATAGTGCAGCAGTTACATTCCGGCGCCTCCTAACAGATGTACCATTTAAGGTGGAACGAGTTCAAATAAGAAGCGAACAGAAAACAAGCTGTGGAGTTTATGCGGCTAATTGATAGCGAGGCTGAGTTTTGCGGTACGCCCTAAAGGCGAGGCAGTTGTGTTAGTTTACTGATGAACTCTTCTTTACAGGATCATGATGTACTGGATGAACGAGCGAGAACTCATGGAGACGGCGCTCGGCGTTTTAAAGAATGACGTAAAGGTGGGTTTCCTCATTGAAACTAAAGTTAAATCGGATTTAAACTGCCTTCACACATGCAGTCCGAATTCATTTCGTTAGAATATTCGACTCGGATATGCAGTTGACTGAGCATCGCGGTCGAAATCTAATAGTAATTGAAGTCATATTCGTGTATATTGAATTGCCATGTGTGGTTTAGTTCGCTTTGGAATAAACAGGTTTAAACTTGTTTGCGTCATTTACGACTCTTCTCGTAAAATATACTATAATTTATTATTTTTAAACTATTTTTATATTTTATGACATTTAGAAATACTCTGAAACAAAGACAGACCATTTACCATATATGAGTACTTCGTAGTTCTACAGTTACAGACTCATCTGTTTGTTGGACCTTGTTGGCCTGTTCTTTATCTGGTCAGGAAGAACAGGGGGGCACTGGGGAACAGGACCACCACAGAGCAGGGCAGGTACCATTTGGGTGGTGGATCATTCTCAGCACTACAGTAACACTGATGTGGTGCTAGTGTGAGTGGATCAGACACAGCAGTTCAGTGTCACTGCTTGACTGAGAATAGTTCACCAACCAGGAACATCTAGCCAACAGAGTCCTGTGTCCACTGATGAAGGACTAGAGAACACAAACTGTGCAGCAACCAGTGAGCTGTCATCTCTCACTTTACAGCGACAAGGTGGACCAGCATGGTAACTCCTACTCCTAATAGAGTGGACAGTGAGTGGACACATAGTTAAAAGAAAAACCCTCCAGCATGTCTGATCCACGTACCAGCACAACACACACTAACACACCACCACCATGTCAGTGTCACTGCAGTGCTGAGATAGACCCACCACCCAAATAATATCTACTCTGTGGCGGTTGAGGGGTCTAACAAAGTGTACAGAGAAACTGTAATTGTGGAACTAGAAAGTGCTCCTATAAGACGATATGGACAAAGGTGCTTCTGTTTCTCTGTATGACAGGCAGATGCAGCTTGTCCGGTGGCAGTCCCAGAGGTAAGTGTTGTCTCAGAGACAGATTCAGAAGAGGAGCCAGACTTGGATGCTCAAGGGAGGACCAACGTGGACGTAGCCGAGCAGGAGACATTGCCGTATATCACTTGTACAGAGAAGGAAAGATCAAGTAGATCAAACAATGTTGGTGACCACCATGCCACTCACTCACAGGCTCAACCTCAATTTGAGGACAACTGTCACAGGACTGACCCTGACCCTGAAGGCCTGCAGCTTATTCGAGAGATCTTCTTCAGCTGAGGCAAGACAGGACAGAGGGCCAAGTCCTAAAGGGTCATGGCAGTGGAGTAGGTTCTCTGTGCCACAGTTATCTGATCTACATCAGTATTGCTTCACTAGGAAGGATTATATATATATATATATGGGCTCTGGTGGTTACAACAAAAGACCACTTTTCATAGGTTTTAAGGCCTGGAGTCACTCCCTTAATATTACAGTGTCTTGTGTTTAAAGCCAGAGACTGATTGTACAGGTGGTCTCTGTAGAATAAACAATACATAAAAAGGCAGATTATTTAGTACTACTTAAACTGTTCAGCACAATGTGCTAAGAATTATGTATATTACTGGAAAAGCCTGACATGGCTGTTTGCATTAATATAAAACCAATTCTGTGACAAGTTACTATAAATTGAATGTATTATTTAATAATAGCAGTTCTTATTTCCCCCAAATACTTCACACTGTGAAAAATCATTGGTTTACATTTCGATGCATAGTTCAAACTATAAGACAATTATTATTGTCATTTCAAAATGTGTTTTTTGTGCCATTTTGTATTTATGTATGTATATTTAAAGAGTGTAATTTTATACTCCTTTTCTTTATAAACAGGAGAAACACAATAACTGAAGCTCTGGGGAAGGAGTGACCTAGAGCTGTTACAAATTGTGTTCTTACATGCTAATCTTGTGCTAAAGTTTGTGTTTTGTATTTGCCTGTACCAGATCAGCCTGTACTGCTGTTGGGTAGTTATCCAGGCTGTGAGGTTAATTGGAATTATTGCAGTAAAACCACAGATCAACAATGTTAGATTATGTTCTCCACCTACCAGTACACTGAGTGGGCTTCAGGAACAAAATAAAGAAGCCATATTTATGCTGTTCTCTGTTCAGTTAAAACTTGAGTTGAATGCTTTTGCTTTGTGTAAAATAGCATTTTTAGACTAGTGAGCAAAATTCAGGCTCTATCCCAAATGTCTTCTTACTCCCTAGACAGTGTGCACTATGTATGCCAGTAGATAAAGTGTTCTGCACAATCAATGTTTATATAAAATATAAAAGTCACATTTAGCAAACTCATGTTTAAGCCATAATTTTTATGACACATGCTGCACACTTTATAGGCAGCAGAGAGTCATCTGAGATTCAGCCACTCATTCATACTCTAATGCAAAATCAAAATGATACTAACATTGAGCAGGTTTTGGTCCATAGCCCTCTCATCTCCCCGTGCTCGAATCTAAATGCTAGTGAGACTGCTCATATAGTGGTTTCAGCCTTAAAGGGTATAATTACCACCCTGAAAAACAGACTGGTACATCTCTATAGTAAACCAATAGAAACTGGAGTAGACAGCTGAGCTCATAAAACATAATAGTTCATGAAATATGCGGACAAACCATGTTAAATAAAGAAAGCCACTCCGGTTTAAGTAGCCTGTTTAATTAAGCTACATAACATGAACACGACGGGTTTGCCAGTTTTTCATCACCCAGGCTCGTCTGCATTTCTTCATTGTGGATACTCCAGTCCCCAAATCAGCAAAATTACACAAACTAAGTTTAAAAAGGAAAAATAAGTTTCAGTAGAAAACCAATTACAAATACGGGTCACCAGGCTACTTAGAGACTTGCATTACAGTGTTCTGTTCTTTTAACGATGTAATTAAAAGTATTATTCACCTTCTACTAATGTTTTCATACCAAAAAAAGATCAGTCAGCTAACTGTAAACAGGCACACATGACGTCCTTTAACACTCATTCTTCTTCTACGTCGTCTTTGCATGATATTTCTAACCACAGTCATCTCACTGAGATGATTTAGGATAAAAATAAACATCATGCATATTATCCTGAGAAAAGTGTCCAGCTGACCAAACTTCATCCTCTACAAGCATTTAAACAAATTAATCTGAATACCATCTGAACCCAATGAAGATTATAATACTGCCATAATTCAAATGTGTCTTATGGGGATTTCCTGATGAATGAAACCTGATTTTTACAAACTTAAGCTTAATTTATCTGTAAGGGTTACAGTCATAGGGCTAGTCTGTCGTCGGTACTAGAAGGATTTTATTTTAAAAAGGACGTGTCTTTAAATAATAAAAGCAGACCAGTTTGCAGTGATGGCAGATGCATCATGGCACGTAATCCCTTCAGGTTACGTCTGGGATGAAAGAGCTGCCTCTCACAAGCACAATGACTAGAACTGCATATAATAAATAAATTAGATGGATCTACGCAGCTAGAGTGTAAACAAACTGCACTATGATCGAACCTGCTGAAAAACATATCTGGTCTAGACAGACAGAAATGATTAATCATGCTGTTGGTGGGATGTGATCAATACTTGTTTGTTTACAGTCTGGGTTAGAGTTTTGTGCTTTGTGGAGACGGCCCCTCGTGATACCGCAATGGCAACAAAGTTGATAATACAGCGGGATCTGCCGGTACACTCGTGACATGGATGGAACAGTCTCTGGACCAGAACAGGGATGCTAGTGCTCGTTGTTCTCGGAGAGTAGATGTGTTTGACTGTTCACGTGGCCATCAAGAAGGCTGATCTAAAGAACAGAAGAGAACACTTCTATTTCACAAGCACAAGATCCGGTTTGAAGCTCAATTTCTTTTTCAAAAAAATAAATGTTATATTTAATAACATATGATGCCCTGTATGTACAAATACTAAAAAAACAAAACATTTTAGCACAAAAGCTTATGCCAAAATGGGGTCCGGTGTTAAAAGATCTGGTGCACAGATTTCATGTAAGACCTCTCTGTAAGGGAGCTTTCAGAGGTATATGATGTTTGGTTCTCATTACCTCCACTGGTGACAATTCTTAGTTGTGAAGTTTCTGTAAAACGGTAATTCATATTGTATCAGTCTGAACTCAGTGTTTTCTTCTTAACCATCTGTCCAGGCATATCGTCCCCATGTTTTTAAGGTATGATTATAATTGCGGTTCATAAAAAATAAATATATGTTCTAAACACAAGCTACCACAGCTAATAATTTACTAGTAGGCTTGTCATCAATATCATTCCATAATTAAAAAGGTAAACACATGTGAGTAAATAAAATAAATTAATAAAATGTCTTCGCAGGTCTGACCTTGTGCTGGAAACAAAAAGGAATTAAACTGTTAATCCCAACTATGCACAGCAATTAATCCTCAGGTAAATGTTTATGGCTGGGAGAGCTTCTTTTACTTAAATGTTTTAAACTAGTTACTTTGCAGCTCCTGTGCTGTTCTTGTGGTTTGTGGAGACTACTCTTTGACACCAACAATTTATGACCTATAATTACAGATTATAAGCACAGATCTGCTGTTTGTGCTGTCAGAAAGTTTTTGACTTGAATTTTTGTGCTTCTAAATACTAAATAGATACATAACATAAATAAATACATAACAAAAATAATCAATGTATTTAAATTACTCAGGCCACATTTACTTAAATAATAATAAACAATAAAACATATGCTAAAAACTAGGGGTGTGTTTAAAAAATAGATTTTTTGATTCAAATCGATCTTCATTTGAATAATCTGATATCGATTCGTATTAACCCGAGATCGATCTTTAAAATTAGCATTCCTTGCGTCTATGACTGAAGGCGCTAAAATTAAAACATCCACTGAAACTCCGTATATCTGTTCTTACTATTCTGTGGAGGAGAACCAGCACCAGAGCTTCCTTATCCAGAGAACTGTCTCGCTTATGAAGCTCAGAGGAAGCAGAGTTGTGTTTGCGAGTTAAGTAACTGTTTTATGATCAGTGTCCACCGCGCTAGGCTATCTGTGCTGTAGCTAACGCCCACGCAGAGTGGCTCGGGCAGCTGGCTTGACTTGGGTTTAACCGGCTTTCAGAAATATAAACTCAACGGCCGACATCCCACTGTGCAGGTACTGATTCGCTTCAGTACTTTTATAGTTTTTCATTGCCGACCCGTCTACACCTCAGAGAGTACAAAATAATTAAAAACGTTGCCGTAGGTAACCACAGACCACCTTTTCATATAATCCACCCACTGTGTTATTAACCTCGGATGAGACATTGTTGTCCCATTCAAAATTCTTACTGTCTCTCTGCTCTCCTCCCATGTAACTGTATTCATTTTGGTTAGCTGAGCTGAAGTTTTAACACAAAGGCAGAACAAACACACACTAGAAGGTGGTTATGGCGAAATACTGTGAATATAAACATATGAACACTAATGTTTTTAGTAATGGTAGGTTGAGTGTTCCTTGTACAGTTACCACATTAGTTCTCTGAAAATCTCTTTTCATATTCGAACAAAACATATTATTGTAACTGAAATATCCCTAAAAGAATCGTTATTGAATCGGACTGAATCGGAAATCGAGTTAAATTGGGACCTTGTGAATCGGGATCGAATCGATCCGGGAAATTAGTGGCGATACCCAGCCCTACTAAAAACATAGACGCCATAAAAATGAATATCCAGTGTTTTACATTTTCTGGCTTTCTTAAACAATAGACTACTCCACCTCAAACATCTTCCTGAAATGCACCCCATGACCTCAAGAAACTTTTCTCTTTTCTCTAAAGAGTTAGACATGTACCTGTGTTGCTTCACAATGTTATAACTGTATTGTGACACTGGGGTGGCTTATATATAAATAACTTACCCCCTTGGGTTTATAGACTCCTAGTTTGAAGCGACAGCAGATGACATCTACACAGAAGCCAACCAGGCCATGCAGCATACCTAAGAGACCACAGAGCACAAATGTAGGTCAGTTCAGCTTCTCTGTCAGACACATTCTAACAGGTAAGTTTCCAAATACAGCTGCCATTCAGTAACAGTACCTGTGGTGGAGAAGATGCCTCCAACGATTCCGCATAAACGCACCAGGAACTGCCAGAATGGCATGTGCTGCTCCGTCACCAACACCCTGAGGGAGCTGACATCGTACTTCATAAAGATGCCCGAGACGCCATGACTGCCCGCCGCGTGGTTTATCACTCGCTCCTATGAACACCGGGCCAACGTGTCTTGTGTTAGCTTTACACTACTAATTAGTGGTCCACAGCACAGTCAGTCATGATTAAAACATATAAAAAAAAAATATATAACATACAAATCTACATTCAGGAATCAATTACTTGCATAATGTCAAATAATAATCATTAATTTAACTGGTAGCTATAAATTATAATAGCCCCTTATAATAGTTTCATTTAACCATTGATTCTGTGGCTTGCACAAATTGCCTATTTAGTTTCAAAGTCAACATGGGATGGCAATCGTGAAGCGGTTTCTGTACCACCTACATCTCTAACCTAGCTGTGTTGTTTCTCTCACTGATAGGTAGGGCAGGAATGATGGGAATGTGAAATATAAGGTTGTACGGGATAATATTATTTTTTATAAACAACTGAAGACATTTTAGAAGGGAATAAAATGTCATTACATTAAGATCATGTCTTATTCAAAAATCTGGTTCTGTAAATATGAGTTTTGACAAAATATGCTTAACACAAATTAAGAAGGTAAAAAAAGAAAATGAATAATAATAATGCTATTCTCTGTTTCATAGGGGTTGGACATTTAATGCCATGTATAGATTTGCCAACATCTGCTTTATTTACTAAGTTTTTAGTCTCCTCATTTCACTTCTATCATTTTTATTGCTGCAAAATGGGAGTAAAAAAAAACTTCACTTAAAATCTCCATAATAAAATATCAATACTTGACGTCCGTATTAGGGCTGTATATTGGCAAGAACCTGGTGATGCAATACGTATTGAGATACAGCAATCATGAATTTTATATCTCGAAATAATGCAATACTGCAAGCAAAGTGATATACTGTGATTTTTCACTTGTGCTGCTTGTTAATGTTGGAGTGGAGTTGAAAATGAATTACTACACTGCCATCTAGTGGTCAGAGGTTTAAACACAACACACAATAATTCACTGTCTGCCAGGAATCTGTGTATTGATACTGTGTTTTTGAGAATCGATACAGCATCACTAAACATAATATCCAGATATTCGATATTTCAATATTTTCTTACACCCCTAGTTCATATACCAATAAAACATTGGCACATACAATATCAAGATAATACGCTGAACCAAATTTTCTCCACTCCTGTATTTTTTTGTTCTTTGCTATATTTACTCTGGATACTACAAAAAAAAACCTGGTGACGGGTGAATAAAGCATGGGACGCTTTATTTACATTCTATATAATCAAATAAGCTCTTTTTGTTCAAACAAAAACCATGTGTGATATTCAAGCCTTTAACCTACCCGCTCTGTAACAGAGTACTGATGTGTATCAGCTGACACCTTGTACGTTTCCAGTTTGGTGGGAACAATAGTGATGAAGTACTGAAACATCTGATTATCTGACAGCAAGAAAAGCAGAAGTTGGTTAAAAGGGTATAAAGCAGAAAAGCTTAGAACAAATGAACAGCATTAGTATCAATATTGACAATATAATAAAACGAGAAAGAGTGACTTCTATTTAACATTGTCACTGTTAGTACTTTAAAACCTGTTTTTCAGGTCAAGCCATTGTACCGCACTTACGATCTGTGCACACTTTTTCTGTTCCATCGAGTGGGTTCAGTATGCCTGGGAGTTCTTCACCAAAGGACAGGTGGTCTATTCGGTGGGAGAAGTTGTATGCTGTGGATTGACAGTAGAAACACAACTGGTATCTATTTGAGATCATTGCGTGGTTAGTTGATGGGTTAGAACAGAAAATTATGGAAATAAAGGTTTTATTTAGTGTTATACATACTGTACTGCACTAAATTCAAGCAACAAGGTTTCATTTTGCATAGTTTAAAATATAACATGCATAGAGCTGGGCGATATGGGAAAAAAATCTTATCACAATCATTTTTTTCATATCAGTCGTTACCGATATATGTCACGATATAAATCAAATCACTACTGGCTTTTTACTTTAAGTGAGAAGTGAAGATATCAAAATATATATATGAACAGTATTCACACACAGACACTGTGTTAAGCAGGCTGTTGCTGGCCCTTTAAACTCAGGCTGAGCTCATAGCGGTGAGTCGACCCTCTGTCGGCTCAAATGGGGAGTTGGTTTAGCGATTCTGTTTTCGGTAGAAAATAAAGTTGTGTGCTTCAACCAAACATGAAATGGCTGGAACTCTAGTTCAGCCACCTGATTGGTTTGGGGGCGGCGCTATTCTCATTCTCATCGGCTGTTCGTGTTGTCTCTCAAAACATGGATGGAACTTAATTCTATCGACTTTCTATCGACTACGTCTTATCGCTCTATCGAGGAAACGTTATTTCGCAATAATTATCGTTATCATTTTATCGCCCAGCCCTAAACATGCAGTTAGTCAGTGTTCTTTAAGTACTGATGATGTCCACCGCATGCTCTGAACACCACACTGTGACGCAATGTATCACGCTAGGAATAAATACAGTCATACAGCCCAACCCTAATAATACTGCAAAAACATCTCACAGGGCTTTTCTTACTTTTAAATGGAAATCTCTAAACTCATGAGAAAATTTTGCATACTAAATTTGCATGGGAAGTAAAAGTTGGCCAGTTTCATCTTTATATTCCCCAGGCTCTTCCGTTTCCTCCATCAAAGACAAGTCAGCAATTAAACTAAACTGACATACCTTTAACAGCAACTTATGCTCACTCATATGCTGATGTTTTCTCTCACAAACACAGTAACAATGTAACGCTAGGCAAACAAGCAAGCTTACTTTCATGGCTGACCAGGGCAGCGAGGTGAGCGTGGCCTCTTGGGTGCGGGATGGCCCTGTAAGCACAATATACTTCAATGTTTAAAAAAGAAAAAAAAAAAAACAAAAGCTGCAGCTTGGATCAATACTGCAATCTAGTGCTCATAGCCACTGAGCCCGCTCTACATCATTAGATTTATTTCTCCTACAATAAATGACTCGCAGGAACTGAAACTGTTTCCCTGATATATGACTAGAGATCAGAAAAACTAGAGCACATGCACAATTCCTCACCTAGTTAGTCGGATATAAAGACACACGTTTAATTACGTGACCAAGAAAATGCCACACGCAAAGCTCAATACATAGAAGCAAACAAAATTACAGGAGGATTTAATGGGAAATGCTAAGAAGGCAAAGGATGCGTACTTGCCAACTGTGATGTGGAAATTGCCAGCCACTTTATTAACATAGAGGTGCCCATGTATCCTACAGGCGTTGAGTGGCTGCATGGGCTCGTCCTCTCTGGGGAGAGAAAAAAAATGTATTAACTGCTTATATTTACTAACAAAAAAGGGAATATACTTCTGGATGTCTGTGAACATGCACAGGTCTGGTGTGCCTGTACTTGCTTATAATGTGAACGTGCACTACGACAAACTGTCCAAAAATTAACGTTTAGAACATTGTGCATGCTTTGCCAAGCAGTCCTTGAAATGCCCCATTTTCAAGTATTAGTAACTCCCAGTTTCACACCAACTACATACAGTTAACATGCTTTACAACAGAAATTGACTTTCTCATTTAACCAAAGCTTAGTTCATCTTTGTGCGTGCACAACTCCTGACGATAAGAAGAAAATCGTGTGTGTTCATGTGGCTTAAGTTTGAAAGCAGTTAAAAAAAAAAGCATTGTACTACTCAAGCATCCATCCATTCATTCATCCATCCATCCATCCATCATCTTCCGCTTTATCCCACTAGTCAGAGTTACGGGGTGGCTGGAGCCAATCCCAGCGTCATTGGGCAAAGGCGGGGGTACACCATGGGGAGAACATGCACACTCCACACAGAACAGCCCGGACCAGGAATCCAACACTGATCGTCTTACTGTGAGGCAACAGTGCTGACCACTACACCACCGTGCCGCCCACTATAGATTAATAACTGTTTTGCATTCCACATATCTAATGAATGTTAATATTCTTCATATGACTGAAAAGTCTAGGAGCTATTAGGTGTGCAACATAAGTTGCCATGGCAATGCTGCCCGGTAAAGTGATCCACCGTTGTTAGGCAGAAAAACACACCACTCACTTCTCAGTGCATATAAACTCACAAACGCCAGAACCAGGCTACATGAATTCAACCCAATTTTGAAATGATTTTGTTGCAGCTGACAAATATCAGACCTGAATATGAGTGTCACAAACAAGAAACTGTGCAAAAAGTTTAGCCCTTCAGATTTGAAATTTTTTTTCTGTCTAGTGTGACACGTTGACCACTAGGAGGCTAGAGTGTTCTCATCTGTAAACATGGCCAAGAGAAAGAGAGATGCTGCTGTTGCATCCATCAGGTGGAACAAGCTACAGATCATATATATCACATTAAACATTCTCTCATTTAAAAGCACTACAACACAAAGCAGCACTACAAGCATGATACCCAAATTGCAACAACTAGTGCTGATCATAGTGACAAACTTATAGCACACTACAATCACAAATTCAACCACTTCTGTAAAAGTCACACCGCTCTAGACATGTTAATGCATTCATTACCTAAAGTTCTCTTTGAAGGATAGACATACCAGACTGTCCTGTTCATAAACTGGTATACAATCACATTTTCTTTTTTTTGTTCTTTTCAAAACCACCAGCAACACACACACCAGAAACGTTTGTCTTTTTTTTTTATCCTCTTCTGATCAATCAAATCATGCAAGGATGTGAATGATCTGGCCTGTTTGAAAAGAAAGTATAAAAATGTATATAAAAGGCTAGGGCTAGGTATCGCCACTGATTTCCCGGATGGATTCGATCCCGATACACAAGGTCCCAATTTAATTCAATATCGATTCATTTAGGGGTATTTCAGTTACAATAATATGTTCTGTTTGAGAATCTCAGAGAAGTAATGTGATAAAGGTACAAGGAACACTCAATGCGGGGGGGGGTCTTTATACGAATCGATATCGGGTTGCACCACATGGATTTAACTAGGCAAATAGGTACGAGCCTCCCAATGGGTAATTACTGCATGGGTGATTATGTTTCAGTTGGCAACAAGTTATTTAACCCCAATTGATGCAGTGAGTAGCTTCTTATTTGTTGAACAACCATGTCGAAAGACACATCCTTTGGTCGTCGAAAAGATGTTAGTCTGTTTCACAAGGGTCAAATTATTATGCATTGGAAACTACTAAAACAGGGTTAAGAACTGTCAAACGCATTACTGAAAGTGGAAGGACAGTGGGGAAACATCTTCGAAAGATAGACAGATAGACACTTTATTCATCCCTAAGGGAAATTCAAGATCTTTGCATTTTAACCCATCCGTGGCGTGAAACACTCACATACATACACACTCAGTGAACAGACACACTAAGGGGCAGTAAGCACACTTGCCTGGAGCGGCGGGCAACTCTACCACAAAAAAAATCTTGAATGATCGTGATCGGCGATCACCTAAACGTTTGGTGAAATTAAATGGTAGAGAAACAACAGTAGAGCTCAGGGGTATGTTTAATAGTGAGTGTAAAAGTCTTAAGAAAACCACTTGTCAGTGAGACTAACCGGCAAAAACAGCTTTAATTTGCTAGGGAGCATAAAGACTGGACTCTGGTGCGATGAAGCAAGGTCATGAGGTCTGATGAGTCCAGAGTTACCCTGGTCCAGAGCGATGGGCGCATTATGGTAAGAAGACAAGCGGCTGAGATGATGCACCCATCATGCCTAGTGCCTACTGTACAAGCCTGTGATCTGGGGTTGCTGCAGTTGGTCAGGTCTAGGTTTAAGTCCATGTAAAAATGAATTCTGACAGGTTTTGGTATATATAACTGTACAAATGTAACAAGTGGACTTGCAGTAGCACAGACACATATTAGCACAAGGCGCTTCCTCTTTGCTGTCAGACTGTTAAACAGGTTTTATGTAAACTCTCCTAGTACTAGCCAGTTGTTCCTGTATTTACATGTTTTGATCCAGTCTATTGCCCAAACGATGTTAAGGACTGACCTTGGCGGCAGTGCAGTGGGGCCTCCTTTCATGACGCTCTTGAAGATGACGTCCTGAAGGGAATGCTCCTCTCGCAGCCGGTTCTGAACCATCAGAAGTGTCCTATTGGAAGACCAAAGGAGGCTCAGATGAGTCAGTTAGCCGTGGGTTAGCAAAGTTTGCTACAGTGCATCAAAATTTTATAGTTCAATGCTTTCCAGTGCAATAATGAAGAATTGCTTTGGGCTGACGTTGCACATAATCTTAATTCTACAATGCCTTTGGAAAACCAGGCCTGCATCAATAACAGTGTGAAGACAATATCTATACACACACAACACACACACAAACTAATTAAAGTCTGTTACTACAGCAAGGCAGAGAACTTGGGTTACCTGTGCCACAGCCTCTGTTGAGGGGACAGCTCAAATACAACCTGTATTAAAAAAATTATAATAAAAAAACTCTTATAAACCTTTAAATGAAGCTTAACATCCAAAGAGTACATTAGCAGTAAGCTGCTTATGTCTCCACAGTGATACTTCTTACCGGCTCATACTGAAGGCCATCTGATGCTACCATCGTTTCAGCCAGATCCAAGACATCTGCACCTACAACTGAAGGAACCAAGACCAAGTCATGAGACCATTAGACACTGAGATGTTTACCGGAAAATGTAATTAAATTACTGTTTTACTGTAAGAAACTTTAAAAAACCTATATAAATGAGATATATATCAAGGCTGGGCTTTAATTCTAAACTTAGCCTCATGTGTGTAAATAAGTCCAGCCCTAAGTAATCCTAAAAGGATGTCTATGGGTGAAAGTACTTACATTGGCACCTCATGGCGACTGTAATATCTATATTGATTCTTAATTTACTGCAAGAAAGAAAAAACAAATCAAGATTCTTGACATGCATTAGATTTCAATAACAAAGACTGTAGTCATTGTGTGTATGTGTATATATATATATATATAACCCAGTATTTAACTTGCCTTGAAAAATCTTTATCCACTTCATATTCATATTTCATCCATGTGTCCCGATATACAAAAAATTCAAAGAAGGCCAGAAGTGCCATGGCCAAGAAGGCCACCAAAGACACTGTTAGAGAAGAAAACATTTCTGATTAACTAAAGCTGCAGTACCAAAAAAGTTTGTAGAATATAAACATGGTTGAGGTTTCAACAATACTATCCACTCCCATGTCCATACACTGCATATATAAAAATTAAGCTGCCAAAAGAGCCCATTTTAAATTATTTGTTTGTGTGAACACATTCCCCTATATCTATTCCCCGCCAGCATTTTAGCTCCGCCCAGTCTAGCTAAAGCTATAAACAATGTTTCAACCAGGACTGCTTTTGAATGAGGCATAATCAGAATAGGGGATTAAACATGCATATCTTTATAGTATGGTAATAAAAAATATTTTTAATCAGAAGCAATAAAGAGGGGCCAGAAAGTGGGCAGGTAAAAAAATAATTCTGGCTGGTCTTATATAAACAGTGATCAATGATCACTGCTTGGGAAACTGAATGAAAGAGAAATAAAATGGAGGTCTTATAAATCCATTGGCAATATTGAGAATGCTCACCGGTTCCACCACTAGCTGATGTTTCAACATAACTCTCAGGAACTTTAGGAAAAGCATCCAGTTCCTTCACAAAATTGAGGGCTTTCTTTCGGGACAGTCTCCGCATCTTCAGTGTGATCCACCACCGCTTCCTTCATGAAACTAGAATGAGACAAACTGTTATGAAGTCAATGAACAGTACAAGATTACGGTTAGCTATGAACCTAAATGTATCAACAGTGTTAGCTCTGAATAAAAGACTTGTTTTAAGTAATAAATCTGTTTTCTCTAATATAAAGTGCAACAAAAGCCCCTATGACATCATCTATAATCACATCCCAGAGTGAGAGAGAGCGCTACTTGGGCTCCTTTAACTGGAGGATATGGGTTTGGGTTCTGTGTCCATCCAAAAATGAGACAGCAGTGTGCCCACCTACATGTTGGTAATGATGGACCCTTTTGCCCACATGTATAGCAAGAACGCACTGATACTGGACTTCTGGGCTGATGCCGATACACAGCTTTCCATGTCAGTAATGGGAGTGAAGTCACCTCAATTAGTATTAAGAAGAAGCGTAACCATTAGGCTATTTGTAGAAACACTGCCTTGAGATTTTTTCTTGCAGGATACAATAAACTATAACAGCATATTTCTGCCATTGTATAAATTAAAAAGTCACAATAAAAAAAAAAGTGTTCCATAATAATGGCTGAGTGTCTCATAATGATTTTTTCATAATTCAGGATGCAAGTCGTAATTATAACTCAGTAAGTCATAATTATGAGAAGGCAAGTAACCGACTGCGTCCTTAACTGAGGGCAGCTGTCTTGATGCCTTGCTGCCCGCGCTGTCTCATTAGTCAGTGTATCTGAAGGCAGTACTGGCCACTGTTCCAGTTCTACTCATTCTCATATTTCTTTCCTAACTACACTGCCGCTGATACAGAGGACTTTAGGATACCTAAGGCACTGAAAGATACATCTATGTTACCTTCAAAAAATGGCCAAACAGAGGAACCTTAGCAGGCAGCATTTAATACAAACATTCAATTCTGATATGATTTGGGCTCCTTGCTGCCTCAGAATACTGGAGTAGGAAGCATGTATGATGTTTCAGACACAGCCATAATAATCACTTGGAATGTCATTAAGTCACAATTATGAAATTAAATCCCATTATTATGAGACAGCCATTTATAAATATGAGATACTAAGACATTATTTTGCAAAGGCAAGTCCTAACTCTGAGATTAAATCTCAATGTTGTGAGACAGTAAGTCATAATTATTAGAAAAAAGTTATAATTATGACTTGGTATGTCATTATTATTGGATGCTCAGCCATAACTGTGTGCTTAATCCTCATTACTATGAGACAGCTATTCATGATTATGAGATACTAAGTCATAATTACGAGAAAGAAAGTCATAATTATGACTTGGCGTGTACCAATTATAATTATTATTAGGTCCTCATTCAATGTGAGATTGAATCTTATTATGAGACAGAAATTCATAATTATGGAAACCTCTCATTACTATGACTTACTAAATCGTCCTATTTCATAATAAAAACATTATTGAACAACGGGTTTAAAGAAACAGTCGAATCTTTTCAGGGACATATTATTATATTATTTTTAACATTATCGTGCATTCACACCATACAGAATTGCTGAAGTATCAAAATACTCATAAAAATTACTTCAATGTTTTCCTGCACATCAGCAGCCTTAACATTTAGTACACTAGTTTATCAGAAATCGGTTGAATTAAAGAAGTTAGAGAGGTTATTCAGCTACACTGTCCTAACCGCTCTGGGACCCGGTATTAAGTGTAAACCTGAAGAAAGACGTGGCTGAAAGTAGCTTCTTTTTCGAGTTCCTCGTTCCCCCTTAAATAGTAAATGGGGGATGTAACTGCTGCACCATTTAAGGTGGAACTGAAAGGCGCCAGAATGTAACTGCTGCACCATTTAAGGTGGACCGGAGAATCCGAATATGAAGCTAACTTCAAAAAGCAAGCAAACTGATAGCGAGTCTGAGTTTTACGGTAACCCAACCGCTCTCACGCTACCTACCTGTAAACTAGCACTTTTCTCTTACAGTCTATATCCAAACTACCCTCAGGTCTGACAACGACAGAAGATAATTAAGCTACAACTATCAGTTAATACCTCATACTGGGGCTCTCGGTCCGACAAAATATTAGAAGATGCTAAACTAGCTTAGAGCTAACACCTGCAACAACACACAGCACAGACCGAACCATTACAGCAGTTCCAGACACTCACCTTTAAATGTTCTGCTATACATTCATTGATTCGATTGTTTGGTTTTAAAACCAAATACAGCTCGTCCTAACCTGCGGTCGGAATCATTAAACGGAGTGAAAATGAAGAATGCTCTTTCGCAGGAAAACGCTGCTTGATTTGGAGTTGTGACGACTCCTTGCTGATGCATTCTGGGACTTGTAGTACATTATCAGTGGCTACTACTACGCGTGTATACCGCCCCCGAGTGGGTCACCAGCTTTACTCTTGCTGGAGGTCTACTAGTTTCCTGCAAACTGTTCTCCAACCCGCATGCTGCCCACCTTCCCTGCCTCCTTGAAGCATCTGATCCAGCCAAACCTGTGAGGAAGATAATGAGCTGGAGTAGGTGTGGCAGCTGGTGGATCTTCAGGACCAGGGCTGGTGACCATTGGTCTAGGCTTGTGTTTGTCAGCTCTAGCCCTCTACTGCCCTGCTTTTTTGTGTAGTCCCACTCCTGGGGTCCTTAGCTACCCATTAGTTAAAGTAGCTGTGTTAAGGCAGGGAAAGCAGTAAAGATTGTAGTCCTCCAGACCTGGGTTTGAGAAACACTGGTCAGAATCAGAATTAGAATCTCATTATTTCACCAAGGATGTTGCACATACATCAATCAGCCACAACATTAAAACCATCTCCTTATAGCTACACACATTGTCTGTTTTATTAGCTTCACTTATCAAATAAGAGCACTTGGTAGTTCAACAATTAGACTGTAGTTCATCTGATTCGCAGCATATATTGTTTATCACCTTTTACCCTGTTCTTTAATGGTCAGGACCCCCACATAGCAGGTACTATTAGGGAGGTGGATCATTCTCAGAACTAATGTGAGTGGATTAAACACAGCAGTGCTGCTGGAGTTTTACAGAATTTATATATAAATTAGTCTTGGTGAGAGCACACATGCATGACACGATGACACATAATATACTAAACAGCAAATATGTACATTTACCTAAAAAAATCAAACAAAAAAACAATAAATGTAATAAAGAATTAGAATAATAAAGAAAAGTCCTAAAGACATAAGTTAACATCTGTACTTATATTCATATTTATATATTATAAAAAGTATTATTTACAGAATATTATACAATGATATGTATTGAACATCTGTACAGCTGTGTAAATACAGTGAGATTCATCTTAAGTTCAAGTTCAAGTTTGAAGTGTAAGATATCCTCTATGGTTAATGAGCTACAGGTCTGGGGACAAAGCTGTTAGCATGTCTGGTTCTGCTGGTTTTGGTGGTCTTGAATCTTCTACCAGAGGGAAGTGTCTGGAAGAGGTGATGTCCAGGATGAGAGAGGGCAGCTGTAATTTTGCCAGCGTGCTATTGTAGATGTCCTGTTGCGTTGGCAGACTACATCCAATGACCAGTAAAGATGGTTTGGTCCCTCCACCTCACAAGAATAAGAATGTCTCAGGAACAGCATTCTTTGCTGTGAGGCTTGGGCATGATGTCGCCCAGGGATTGGAGTGACATTAGAGAGACCACAGAGCCATTGATGTTGGGCGGGTGCACCTGAAGCCGACTACCATTGCACCAGAAGACCAACTGCTCAACTGCATTTTCATGAAGGTCTATAGCAACCTTTCTGCAGGTTCTACATGAACCATCTATTGCCATTAGAGTTATGGTCCTTGGCTAAGTCTTTGGCTGTCTCCATAAATGCATAGCTTACTGCAGTGAACTGTAAGTATTATATAATCACTGTCCAAAGTAAAACATGTATTTCCATTTTTCTATTTCATTTAAACACAACAGCTGCTGTTTAAATTTGTGAAAATTTTATAATGAATGAACCAATTAAAATGCTCCAAAATTCCGTGGATAAACTTACATTTGACTTACATTAAAAGTTAAGACGGTTTTTGGCCTCTTCTGTAAAATCACTTTTTTGAGAAACATGTTTTTCTTTGAACAAACATGCTTTATATCAATCAATGTGCTACTAATGTTCAGAGGTGTCAAGTAACAAATTACAAGTACTTTTTTACCTTACTTAGGTGGTAATTTTGGTTATTTATACTTTACTGAAGTAATTATTTTTCAAATGACTTTTTACTTCTACTCCTTACATTTACACTCTATTAACTGTACTTTCTACTCCTTACATTTACACTCCATTATCAGTACTTTCTACTCCTTACATTTACACTCCATTATCTGTACTTTCTACTCCTTACATTTACACTCCATTATCAGTACTTTCTACTCCTTACATTTACACTCCATTATCAGTACTTTCTACTCCTTACATTTACACTCCATTATCAGTACTTTCTACTCCTTACATTTACATTCCATTATCTGTACTTTCTACTCCTTACATTTACACTCCATTATCAGTACTTTCTACTCCTTACATTTACACTCCATTATCAGTACTTTCTACTCCTTACATTTACACTCCATTATCAGTACTTTCTACTCCTTACATTTACACTCCATTATCTGTACTTTCTACTCCTTACATTTACACTCCATTATCAGTACTTTCTACTCCTTACATTTACACTCCATTATCAGTACTTTCTACTCCTTACATTTACACTCCATTATCTGTACTTTCTACTCCTTACATTTACACTCCATTATCTGTACTTTCTACTCCTTACATTTACACTCCATTATCTGTACTTTCTACTCCTTACATTTACACTCCATTATCAGTACTTTCTACTCCTTATATTTTAAAAATAGCCTCGTTACTCCTATTTCATTTCAGCTTGTTTTCATTCATGTGCATTTACATTCCAGTAAAGATTACTGATAACATGACTTTGAAGTTTGACTATTTACACCATTACAATACTTATAGGCAACTAGTCATCATATCTTCTGCTCCATGAAACTCATGTTAATGTTCAGTAGTACACAGATATGCTTCTTTAATATATTTACATTGTACTAAAATACATTCATGTTCAATGGGCGTATATGCGGCTGAAACAGGAAGCCTAGCGCATCCCAAATTTATCAACATTAACATTTTAATATAACATTATAGTCATTATGGCTTTTAGAAGAATCGGGTTGTTGGGGAGGTGGGCTAGTGCACTATAGACCCCTGTGGTGCGGCCTAAGCTTTTGTCCTTAATGGTATTTTTTTCCCTTGCATTACTTTTACTTTTATACTTTAAGTAGTTTTGAAAGCAGTACTTTTACACTTTTACTGGAGTAAAAAGCTTGAGCTGATACTTCAACTTCTACAGAAGTATTTTTAAACCCTAGTATCTATACTTCTACCTGAGTAATGAATGTGAGTACTTTTGACACCTTTGCTAATGTTGGCGTACTACTTTGGTTTAGTATTGCAGGACATGGTTTTGGATGCAGAAGTCGATTAGCTAAATGAGGTGCATTACATCTGGGTTGCAGGAAGGAGGTTTTAGCAATCGCTGGTCTAGAACACAACTTTACCTGTTAATAGTTAATACAACTTGTCCCTCAATATAATTGTTCTCACCAGACTCCTCTGCCATACTACCTATTTACTTAAATGTGTAATTATAACATAACAATCTTGTGAATCTTGTTATTCTTTGTGTTGTTTACAAAAATACAAACACACATTAAAACCAGTTTCTTTAGTTTAATAAGTTCTGAAGCATAAACAATACAACTTTAACAGTACATACCATCCCTTACAAACATGACCTGTCTTCAGTAACTCTGCAGCGTCATTATAGACATGCAGCTGCAGGACCTGCAAGAATCCTGTATGACTTATTTGCACAGGGTAAAGATTCAAGTTCAGTTCTAGACCACCCTCAACTAAAGACTGCTTCCTTTCCCAAAAGCCTCACAGAAGGCAATAACCACTTCACTGATATCATCCCATTTTCACTCTCAAGCACTGCTAATCGCAACAGTATGATCATTTTGGAAAACTGTACCATGGCGAGCTCAACCGCATGTGAATGGTTATCTCTACGTTTGGCTTTTGGAACAAACGTAGACACATTTCTTTGTCAGAGAACATGATTCATCACCAAAGTTATCAGCAACAGCTAAACTAACAAGCAGCCATATGTTAACAGATTGATGACGTTAGAATAGGCACCACATTTTTCACATACTTTCAGTAAAATATGAAAGAACTAAAAGCAGGAATTTGTCATATGTTCTACATAATTAAATGCTTAACATGTCAACAGCATCATTCAGAGTGGTTTGGTATTAAATGCTTTGTTCTAGAGAAACTCACTGAGACAGAACTGTTCACTGTGGTTGTAATAGGAACCAGACGCCTGAGTTGCCTCTGAAAGCTCCCTTATTATATGAAATGGTTATGAATACCCTTACTGATGTTTGAGGCACTGTTCTACAGTAGCCTGTATGAAGTTTTGGCCTGAAAACGAATTTTAAACTATTTATTTTCATTCGTTTTGGGTGAAGGGACACACAAAGTGAATTCTAAGATAAAATAGTCCCCAAAGAAATCATCTTATTTCAGATTTACCACTATTTTACCACCATTAACATTATATAGGGGCGTGTAGGTTCACTGATGGTTTTGGATAGTGAATAAAGTGGCTTCATTTGTATTATAGTCATCAGGACTCCTTACTGTTACCACCACTGTACAAAAAACAGGGTCTGTAAGTTTTTCTACAATTAACCATTTCACACTAACCCACTCTGTATGACTGTCTATATCTCAACCACTTAATTATATAGACATTTTTTCCCTTTAATATGCGCTGAATTAGATCTTAAAACAATGTGCTTGAAGCAATATGGGGCAGGATATGCTACTTCAATGTGAGGTAAAAATAAATAAGCTCTCATTCAGATTTGGTAAAACACACACACACTGTGTAACAACGTTGCCCACTGAGTCATAAAAATAGGAAACATAAAAAGTGACCGATCATTTACTTCAAATCCTAATTTAAATAACTGCTTAAAAGCACATTCGGCAAACGCTGTAGCAGGTTCAGCCCACGCAGCCTATTTATTTAGCTAATACTCAGAGGTACTTAAGTATCTCAAATCTGCACCGTCTACAACAAAAGACTTTAGATCTCCGCTGAATCGGGACCCTCATCCAGCAGCACCGCCCTCTCGGGGCTGTTAGATGTAGGCGTGTCGGGATTCTCCTGCGAGAGCTCCTCGGAGCAGCGGCTAATGGTCGGCGATATGATGTCAGGGCTTGTGTCGCATGACTCTGTGCTCTGTTCGGTCGTGGTGGCTGTGGTGGCCACACTGGGAGGAATGGGGTCAAACTCATCGTCATCGTCCTCCAGACTGGGAGACTCATGAACGTCTATAGACAAACAGATGATAAACAGCATGAAGAGAAGTCAAAACATGCAAGGGGTGGCCAAACTTTTTGTTTTGGAGGGGGCAAGGTACAATGTTTGAGGTGGGCAGAGGGTAAAAAAAACAATATAGGAGGGAAGAAAAGTGTTTCCAAATCAAGCAAATGTATTAAGTGACATATGAGGCTATGACCCTCTTCTGGTGAGAGGGTGTTGTTCTGGAGGGTCATATCAAATGTTTTCACGGGCCAGATTGGGGGAGTCCTGTTTTAGACATATGGCATGTATTATGGGATGTATTATTGACTGAATACAGTATTATTAGTACAATTATGGCAAAACTTACTGCTGAAGGCTTCAGGATACTGCTTAGCAATCTTGCCTTTCAATGTCCTAGACAAAGATACAAGCTATATTAAATAATTTCATATGCATTCTATACCCAAAAGTCTGTAGACATCTGCTCCTCCTGTTTCTTCTGAAATCAATAGTATTCATATGTTACCCCCCAACTTTGCTGCAGCAAAAGATTCTACTTTTCTGGAAAGGCTTTACAGTAGAAGGTTAAACACTGCTGTAAGGATTTGTTGCATACAGCCACAAAAGCATTAGTGAGGTCAGGTACTGATGTTAGATGATCAGTTCTGGATCACTCCAATCATCCCAAATGTATCATCACTCCACAGAACACTGTTCCACTACTCCACAGCCCGATGCTGGAGGGGGGCTTTATATCCCTCAAGCCAACCGGGCATGGTGACCGTAGCTCATGTGTGACTGGCCGAGACAACCCATTCCACTGATCAATGCTGTTCTATAGAGATTATATAAGCATTTAAGCATTTACAACTGTCTCTACATGAGCACCTTAAAGTAGCTACATTCACTAATTAGAAGGAGAGTCTACAAGTCTTTGGACATATAGCACACTAAAGATGCCCAGCATATGTCCCTGTTTCAAGTAAATGGACTGATGGGCTCATGGACACAGTACCTTATTCGCCGGAAAATACTGTCCAGGTCCTTTTTCATCTCAACTAAAGTGCGAGTGTGGAGCAGAAAGCGATCGTTCATCTGTTGCAGTCGCACGTTGGACAAGCCATTGAAGTTGATGAGCATCTCATTGGTCTTCTCAAAGCGGTCCAACCTTAACAGGCAGAGAAAAACACTTTATATATGCATACTGTACAATATATATATAATTCTGATGACTCTTAGATGAAGAACTAACATGTGTCTCTGGGCTTGAATGATGGCGTTTACATCCTCGGAGTTGACCATGCTCAGCATTCTGTTGCAGAAAATGCCAGAGGCAGTCGGATCCATGTTAAACCTTTGAAAGGAAGACGAGGGGCTGTGTTACTTGATATTTCTGTATGGATTAGTGGATATAACACGATTAGCACAAACAGTTGATTCAAAGTGCGTGAATACTGCTGTCAACAACACAATGCAGGTGATATCCAATGCTTTTTAAAAAACATTTTGCATAGAATACATTGTTATAACATAAGAAAAACTTACAGAATCAGAAGTGTTCACAGTGGTGAAAACAGGAACCAGGCATCCAAAGCCTCTAAAAGCTTCTTCACTGAAGGTTGTTACCTGGAATGGTTACAAACAATGTCATAAGACATTGATTCTTTAATGTACCTTTCAAAATATATGCATGGAAATTTTTTTCACCCCAAATCTACCACAACTTGGTAATTATTAGAAACTCAAGAGTGTCATGTTGGTTTACTGGCTATTTTGGACAGGAAAAAATACCATAACAGTATTGCAGACACCTCTGGTTCCTGTCATCACTACTATGAAGACATCAGAGTCTTGATATTTCTCAACAGTGAACAATTTTGTATCAGACCAATCTGAATGACTATATCGCCGCTGTGCAAAGAAAAAGCTGCATCTACATTTTTATTTTTCTACATCATTGATCAACTTGATCATTTCAACTGGCGTTTACATTATGTGAACATTGTATGATGAAAGGGCCAATAGAAATGCTCCAAAATAGGCTGGGAAAATGGGTTTCGTTGACTTCCATTAAAAGTAGAGAGGTTTTTTTCCTGTGCTGTAAAGTTTGGACAGCGACTATATGTTTGAACTTAGCAGAAAATGTGATATATCTTCCCATTTTACCCCTCGATATGTGAAATATAGATAACTGCATTACAAAGGAGAACAAGAACTCAACTGCTTGTCTGGTCTATTTAAGGTGGTAAACGACATGACAAGAAATCCTACAGTTAGATTCTATTTAGCTCAGATTTGTAAGCCGTTATTGAGCATAAACCTGAAAGACGTGGCTGAAGTTAGCTTCGTATTCGAATTGCCCGTTCCACCTTAAATGGTCCAGCAGGTACAATGTAACCGCTGCACTATTTAAGGTGGAACGGGCAATTCGAATAAGAAGCTAACTTCAGAAAAGCAGAGAGTTGAGCTTTTCCAGCAAACTGATACCAAGTCTGAGTTTTACTGTTACCCTTGGGGTACAAGCTGGCTTAATGTAACAAGACCGCCGTTACCTGTCCGGCGTCCTAGCTTACCTCAAGCAGGACCTCCCAATATAAATCCGAAAGCGCAGCTCAAGAAACCGTCAATCTTCTGTAAAAGAAGCTGCGGGTTTTGTGGAAGTGTTAAACGTTTAGTAGAGCTGGTTGGGCTGCAGACATCTTTGTTGTTGTGTTGTCATGTGACTGGAGTGTCACAACCGGAGGCGCGGTCTGCTTTAAAAAAAACAATAAAAAACAACAGTTTCAAGACAAATTTCGTCGTTTAGGTTTTGACCAATTTGTTTAAAACTCAGTGAGACGAAATACAAGGAAACGTGTGGATATCTAAATATCGTTTTATTGTTGTTCTTGTCTCGGTTTGTCTCCTCAACTGCGGGGGGCGGTCGCGAGCGTATACGGCCGGACATAGAGGAAGAAGCTCAGCGAGCCGAAAAGCCGTGCTTCGCTAAATTGTCAGAAAATCAGGCGAAAAACTTCAGTGTATATATATTTATAAGATTGTCTGTTTACTAGAGGTAAGTGTGTGCATGTACCAACTTATTAAAGCGCATAGAAATTAGAAAAATTAGCCGAGCCGTTAGACTGCTGGTTAAGAAGCGACTAGTTACCGTTAGCGATGCCAAGCTAGCTTTGCTAGCTTTATTCGTTCTTTTAAATGTCAGACGCGACGAAGCACATTCGGTGTTTCATTGTGTATTGATATGAGTGAGATTTATATGTGTATATCTTTGTATTTTTGTCTATAACGTGTTATAGTTTTTGTCATGTTATGGTAGAGTTTGTTAGCGGCGGCGGTTAGCTAAAGTTAGCCTGCTAGTAAGTTAACGCTGGCTGCTCCGGAGTCGCCAAGTTTGCTGGAAGATCTCAACTTTTTGTTTTATGAAGTTAACTTCGTATTCGAATTCTTCGGTCCACCTTAAATTGTGCCTCACTTATAGGCGACAGAATGAAACTGCTGCAGGTGGAACGGTGAATTCGAGTACAAGGCTAACTTCAGTCACGTCTTTCTTCGGGTTTACAATAGTTTTGATTCAACAACGGGTCCACTCAGGAGTTACTCAGACCTTTTAATCTGACTTGGCGTAGAGAGAGAAAAATAAAGATACATATAAACGACCAACTGTCTTGATTCAATTATGTATTTTTAGTAGCCACTCATCGATGTTGGTTTTGGTGTTTAAATAGTGGCATAATGTCCGTTTAACCTCCGTCCGTGACGAGAAGTGCGCAGCAGCTTGTTTATGGCAAAATATTCTGTGATTGTGTTTTTGGATTGGTCCATGTTTAGGATTTTGTGGAATACGCCAGGAAGGGCCTAAAGTCTTCTTGATCTGGTGTACATTTTTCAGCTTTTCTTTAACAGAATGGCAGCAGACTGGTTGGGCAGCCTTGTTTCAATCAACTGTGGAGCAACTTTAGGAGTGTACCAAGGAGAAGTCTCCTCAGTTGATCAGTCCAGCCAAACCATCTCCCTCAGACAGCCGTTTCACAATGGAGTCAAGTGTCCAGTGCCTGAGGTCACTTTCAGGTAGGTGCTGACCTCTAGATTGGTCTTGGTTTGGTTTATAAAAAGTACAATTCCTGAAACCTCATAACATATTCAATCCATATATCTATTTTTTGTAGCGCCAGGCTGTGTCAAGATAAGATGAGATATCAGTGTTAAGAACTGTTTACAACCATTTGTAATTTGCATGTGTTTCTTGTGATTCTAATGCTAATTCCTCTTTGTTGTCCTCACAGTGCGATGGACATCAAAGAGCTCAAAATCTTGGAAATCCGTAATGGCTCCAATGGAGTCACAAAGCGAAGTGTTCCCGATGGAAACTCCTCCTCAGTTGGCTACAATGGACGCAAGGATAAGGGAGGGGGATGTGGTGGCAGCACCCAGGTCAACAGTGCTCCTGTGACCGTGCCGAATAAAGCTGAACCCCGGCTCCAGGAGGGAGGAATGTCTCCTGCACAGTACTATTCTAAAAGTTATGGAGAGCGCCATGTAGACATGGCAGGCCAGAATAAAGGCTTCCGAAGAAGACACAACTCCTGTGAGTGTTTAGAGGAGCGCAAATAACATACAGTGAAGATTTCTATGCAGTGACATAAATTAAATTTGCATGTTTTTATTGTATTATGTGTCTTGTGTATGTATTTGCTCTCGTAAATCCCTGTATTGTCAGTGAAATATCATAATTTATTACTATAATTCATCTGTTGGTTTTTAGGAGTTCCAGTCTTGAGAAATCTAAAGTTTTTGGGACCATGCTTTTTTGTAGGGTCCTCTAGCAGTAGGGGTGCAAATCAAGCCACCCCAAAGAAGAACGGGTCAAAGAATGGTCAGATGAAGAATAAAGATGATGAATGTTTCGGAGATGGCATGGATGATGTCCTAGATGAGGACTTTGACTTTGAGGGCAACTTGGCTCTTTTCGACAAAGCAGCTGTCTTCTCGCAGATTGAGTCATCTGATCGGCGAGGAAATGGTGCCCGGTCGCGAGGAACTCCTGCAGAGCAGACACCCTCACGCTACCGCCATGACGAGAACATTCTGGAAGGCAAGCCTGTCGTCTATCGACAGATTACTGTACCACAGCCTGGGACAAAAGAATATAGCACTGGTAACTATTTTCATGGAAAATGTATTAACACATGAATTGTTATGCATTTGTAATAGTAAATGTACACCTTGTGCTACAGTCCAATCATGGCTTTTCTTTTTTTTTCTTTTTTTTTCCCCCCAGACTCGGGGCTGGTGGTCCCTAGTATTTCATATGAGTTGCACAAGCGCTTGCTAAGTGTGGCAGAAAGTTATGGCCTGTCAATGGAGCGCAGGCTGGAGATGACTGGTGTGTGTGCCAGCCAGATGGCACTTACACTGCTCGGAGGCCCAAACAGGTGAGTGAACTTATATAATTATAGTGCAGGGCAATGATGTTGGCGTGGGCGGGATGTCGGAAAGGTTCTTATTCACTTTACTCCTGGATGTGCATTCAGGAAATGCTGCCGTGGCCACTTAAGGGAATGGACAGGTTACAGGCAGGCAGATGAGTTGGCTTGATGGCTCACTTGTGCTTATTAGGATAGCTTTCACTTTATTGTTAGCTTCCCTCATTAAGTTTCTCCAACTCAAAACACAGGGAAACACAGTTTTAGCCATGGCAAGGACAAGCCACGTCAGCATGGTGGTGATTGGTTAGATTGCAGCATATGTACATGCGTCCCACATTAGGATGGATTAGTTTACATTAAAAGGGTAGAATTTTGAGCACATACTTGGTACATGTATATTGTTTATCCACAAAAGTAACAATAACCTATTTGTATAGAAACCTGGATTTAGTTCACCTGGGACTTCATAGTTTACATCTTTCAAACAACACCTGGTCTGATTGAAAGACCAAAGCAATAAAGGGTTTTGTCTTTTGTGACAAATCAAGGAGTAGACTGTGTATTCTGTTTCTAGGCTCACCCCTAAGAATGTGCACCAGCGGCCAACGGTGGCCCTGCTATGTGGGCCACACATACAGGGAGCTCAGGGAATCAGCTGTGGCCGCCACCTAGCCAACCATGAGGTGGAGGTCGTCCTCTTTCTCCCTAACTTTGTCAAGATGCTTGAAGTTATCACCAGTGAACTAACACTGTTTGGCAAGACGAGTGGAAAACAGGTTTCCAGCATTAAAGGTGAGTGTTTACTTGTGACCTTTTTTTTTCCTTTGGTGTGTAAGTATTTACAGACCTATTGCATCACCAGTAATGATTTTGCATTCTCTCAGACTTGCCAGACACCCCAGTGGACCTAGTCATAAACTGCCTCGACTCTCACGAGAACACCTTCCTGAGGGACCAGCCGTGGTACCGGGCTGCTGCTGACTGGGCTAATCAGAACCGAGCCCCTGTGCTGAGTATAGATCCTCCAGTGAACGGGCAGGAACAGGCTGTAGAGGCTAAGTGGTCCATGTCTTTGGGGCTTCCGCTCCCGCTGCCTGAGCGGGCAGGTCGTGTCTACCTGTGTGACATAGGCCTTCCTCGGCAAGTTTTTCAGGAAGTGGGCATCAAGTACCACTCCCCCTTCGGCTGCAAGTTCGTCATCCCGCTGCACCCAGCATAAGCAGACTATA
Source organism: Megaleporinus macrocephalus (assembly GCA_021613375.1). Classification (NCBI taxonomy): domain Eukaryota; kingdom Metazoa; phylum Chordata; class Actinopteri; order Characiformes; family Anostomidae; genus Megaleporinus; species Megaleporinus macrocephalus. The sequence continues at coordinate 12,623,817 of CM038713.1, read as the reverse complement.
GCCTGCATCCATGACCTTTTATGTCAGGGTACAGGATAATTGAGCCAGGACCTGCCTTAAATTCCTTTTTTTTATTTTCCAAGCTGGTGATCAGAGCATTGCTGTGTTCAAGCTCCACTATGGTAGTACTGAACCCAGCATATTTTTTGTCATTTTCTTTGAAGCTACGTAATGATACACAAACACTGAAGACAGGTGAAATGTGAGGCTTCCTTAAAAAGGGAAGAGCAGAGGACAGCAGCTGCGTCTGTGCTCTTCGACCAGCCTATTGTGGAACCAGCATTGAGCCTCTGGCGCCTCCTGCTTTTAATTTTAAACTGAACAGTCTTTCGGGTGATACTTCATAGTCTTTCCAGACTAAAGATGTGGTTTGATCTTCAAGGCTCAGATCTGTTTGCACAGAGACACCATATTTCAACGCTTGTTTAAAAATCTTAGAACAACACTGCTTCGAGCTCACCTTTTCTGTGATCAGTCCTATTTAGCTCAGATATTTCTTTTTATGCTTATCTCAAGTGCTCAAATTCTTTTGTAGTCACATGAACTCACTTTCATGCTGAAAGGATAAATATCTGTAGCATGTGGAGGTTTTCTGTTTTTAAGCTGGTGCCAATATGATCAAAGTCAGCACTAAAACACTGAACCAGCACAAGGCAGTTTATTTCATTTATTTAAAATGTAGAGGTCAAAGCCTTGTTTGGCTGTCCATTGACCAAGCATTGTTGGATCTATAGTAACTGGCTTAATGTGATCAGAGCCTTTTCAGTTCCGTACTGCCTACATTTATTCATCAGGCAAAAGTGAGTTTCTTTTCAGCAACGTTGATTTACACCAACAGATGTTATACAAAGAGTTTATTGAAAGGCCTATTTTTTACAAGAACTGTGGAATAATTTGTGTCTGTCTGTCGTGACACTATGTTGTATGGCATTAAGTGAGACTATTTTGGAACTACTCTTTACACAGAACCATGATAACCATTGGATCCCTTTACAAGGGGAATTACATGCGTTTCTAACTAAAACTGGCATTTTTAAATTAGAATAATAAATAAGAAAACAATTAGATGGAGATATAATTATACACTTGCTTGTAAATAGTGTGAAACAGTTCTATGGCGTAGGTTTTGTTTTAAGAGAAACAAAGGTTCATAGAAATGGCTCTAGCTTTAGCTATTTCAGTGGAGTCCCGCTTCTCCTGTTGCAGGATATGTTCCTATTTTGTAATCATTTTCCAATTTATGCAGCTGTTATTCTACTTGTCTGTATGACCTTTAGTCTTTCTCAAGTTTGCACTTGGACTCGTTTGTTTGTTGGCTGGGGAACCCTCCAATAATAACGCAGTCTATTGGAAAGTGTGATGGTGTTGAAGAAAAATGCCTCAAATGACTCTGTTGACAATGATGTATGTCTAAACGGAGACTTATAAGCTGCCCCTCTGTTTAATTTAGAAAAAGTTCTCTCTCTCCGACCTTATCTCCAGCGTCAGCGGTACAAAAGTGGCTGTGTCGTGGACCCCGGGTGGGCCAACATTTGTGAAGTTTGCAAAGATGTTGCGTACTTATTTGTGTACATGGTTATACATGGCGAGCAAAAGGCACATTCAGTGTGTTTGTATGCGTTACTTCTTTAATGGAGGACAATATTAGTATTGTGCATATCTTTTTCTTGAAGTCCTCTCCGTTTCTTATATAGTACATGTATGTAGTTTTTGCTGATGCAGTGAAAATCTTGCATCCATTAAAAAAGTAACTGATCAGCTACAATGTTTATTCTCTCGGGGAGAAGAGTGTAGAAAGGCACGCTACATGTTATACTGCTGTTAAAATACGGCTGGAGGCGGTTTGGAAAAAAGTGCTAAATGCACGTCATGATTTTGTTTAGTCTTTGTTGTACCTGGACATTTCAGTAGGTCAGTTATGGTAACCACGCCAGCACTGGCTACAGTACAATGTGTATTAATTTTGATTGGTAATTGTTATTGCAGATGGGTGATGTGTAGCATCGGCACAGAGCAGACAAGAATATTTAGGCGATTAGCCTGACTTTGTCGAGATGTAAATGAAACCTCAGCCTTCTAATTAATTGCAACAAGGTCGACCGTGTTATCGTTTATTGTAGGACATAATGTAACCTTTCACAATATTACTTAGAGAGAAAACCTATGCAGCATTGCGGCAATGTGGAATCAAAAACTCGCTGATATTTGATTATTGATGCGTATCTTAAGCCAGTAGGCTTCAATATAGCCAGTCTGATTAGAGGCTGGATCTTTTTTCCCCATTTTTTTAAGACTATAAAATTTGCGCATCATATCTAATTGCAATCATTCTGACTAGTGTTGTGAATGCGATTGAAATTGTGATTTATTATTTTTTTCCATAAATTTAGGTCTGGGCCGAGAAGACCAGCACATTTACTTTCTTTGGCATGAATGCCAGTTGCAGTGTGCCAGACTGCCAGTCAGTTAGGGTTGTGTCGTCATGTACTGATCATGGTTGCTTCTAATTAGTCTAACTTACGTAAAGGAGATTCAGAAGCTCTGGAGTTTTTCACCAATTAAAACTGACAACAAATGGCTTGTAATGTAGGCTGTGATTTGATATTGATGGATCTTTCAGCCCTACATTTTACTACAGCTGGGTTTATACAATCTAGATATAATGTGCTGCTTGTGTAACTTAAAATTTTTGAATCTGTAGCCCATCAAATGCTTTGTTAGCAGGAAAAAATAATCATTCTAAAATTCCTAAAGAATAGCTTTAGTTGTTCCTCTGCATTTATTATAGTAACCTTTTTTTTCTTTTCCAAACATCAGCGCCATTTGGAATTCTGGAAACCTAAAATTAAGCTAGAAGTATTTTGTAGCTGAAAAGATGCAGAGCTTCTTATTGTGGAGAGGACTGAATGTTTTCCTCTGGTTTTGATTTTGTTTGGTTATTTGTTTTCTAGCCCCACCAGTCGGCTTTAATTCAACCAGAAACCACTCCAGAGGTTACTGCTGGTTTGATTTTGAACTGTTACTGTGCTGTGCGCATGACGTCTGGGCACTGAGATTACAGAGTTGGCTGTAGAGAGATGCACTTGTATGTCAACCATTCCTGAATGTGAGGTTTAACTCGCTTAGGTTTTCAGATGTTTTGAAAATCTCCTGACCAAGAATTGACTCTGAGCCTCTCAGCTCTTCTGGCATTTGGCTATAGACTATAGCTTTAATGCTTCAATGCTTTGTTCTCTTATTATTTTTATTTGTTCCAGTTGTTTGCTGTTCTCATAAGAACCGATGTCTGTCTGTGTTCTCGAGGTTTCTTCTTTTTCTTGTGAACTGAAGAGTTTTTTTTGTTGTTCTTTCGTATGTAAAGTGGAGGCCGTCAGTAAAGACAGTTGGTGTCAGGCCCCGGTCCGCACAAGACAATGTTTAGTTCACGGGGCCTTTTTTTGTGGGCAGTCATGTTCACTGTTCAGATTAGAACAGATTCTGGATATGCTTCAGTTTTCTCTTCTTCTGGTATTTTCTTCTTTTATCCATACTGACAAAAGCATGCAGCATTAGCCAATTTGCATTCTGATCTGTTGTTTTGAACACCTGTTTCTGAAGCAGTGCAAGCTATAATTTAGTACAAGACTACTATGTGACTCGGTTTGAGCAAAGAACTTTATTTCTGATTCACTGGTCATGTACCGTGTTGCTGTTCTGAGTGGTTTGGGTGTCGATACACACGTATTAACCCCTTAACTGCTGTCAGTAGGATGTTAAAACTGAGGCTGAATGAATAAAGAGAAGAATGAGCTTTTATGACTCTTTTTTGCCCTTTGCATCTTATCAAGCATCTCTTTCTGTGTCTGTTTAGCAAATATGTAACCTAACATTGGATCCCGCTACAGGTATGACCTATTATTCCTAGATTTTTGCTCTGGTAAATGCTAACACTGCAGTCTCCTTCTGGGAAAACGTTAATATTACCTTTTCTAGGTTAGTAAATTAAAGATCAGCTCACAAGTCTGGCCACAGAGATTGAGAATGCTCCATAGCAGGAGCTTGTGGAGTTTCTTCTAGAATCTATACTCATTGCCAATGTTATCAGCTCCACCTGCCATATAGGAGCACTGCTGTGACTGATTCACTTTTACCAGCACAGCACACACTAACACTACCCCTGTGTCTGCAGTGCTGAGAATGATCGCCCACCCAAAAAATACCTGCTCTGTGGTGGTCCTGTGGGGTCCTGATCATTAAAGAACAGGGTCAAAGTGGTTTATGTAAAAGGTATATAGAAAGTCTAATAGACTCTGTAGAACTAAAGTGCTCCTATAAGGTAAGAGATAAAATGGACAATGATACAAGGAGGTGGTTTTAATGTTATTGCTGATTGGTGTAAATATATCCATATTGATATCAGAGGGTTGAATCTCATCTTACATAGTAGTGATTTTAAAAATAAAGGAAGGAAAAAAATCAATGGCCTCCTCCCCATATCTTCCCCTCACTGCACTTCTTTAGCCGAACTGAGGGTGTCGCTGCACTCATGGTTTTCAGTGTGGCGAGCCGTGCGCATGCGTGCATTCTGTGCTTTGTGGGGACCAGAAGTCCTTACAATGCAGGAAAACAAGAACGTTTTGCCATTGTTTTTAATATTAATTGAGTTAAAGGGCAAGTCCACCGATTTTTTTCTATATGCACAATTGAAGTATCACCATTCAGTGAGGGTTGCAATGGTCCATTATTGGGGAACTTACATACTTTCGGTCTGTTTGTACATTTCTTTGCAGTGGATGACAGGAACCAGGAGTCACAACATCTGCAACTCAAATATAGAGGGTTTTGCATGTGATGTCAGAGTTGGCGGGAGTCTGGATTTTAGGATAAAATAGTACCATGAGTTATACACTGTAGATTACTCTTCACGTAAATAAATGAATTACAATTTTGCTTTCTCTGTTTTTGCAATCATATTCTCTGTAACTGTAAACATTTTGTCTGTATTTATTAAAATCAACCATGATGACAAGTCCAGACAAGTTCCAGAAACATTAAAAATCATGATGACCACAGGAATGGATATTTTACTGTCAAGTCCAGCTGCCTAGTCAAGCAGAAAAGTCCTTGTTTGGTTCCCAGTTTCTCCATTTCCCCAAATAAACGCAGTCGTGTTGCAGAACGTTATGCAGCCTCTCTCGGTCCAACTGACTGGCTCGGTCCTGCAAGAAGGTGATGTTAATGAAGACCCTCCAGAGAATCTTCACATACATGTTTTTTTATTTAACATATAACGCGATGATAAACTAGTTGGAATTCTGGAATAAATACGTTTTATTTGATCTGTCTCCTGTGAAATACAGTTTAGGCTGAAACTAGGCATCAGGCAGCATTCGTAACTATTTAAAGGAGCAGTATGTAAGATGTAACACTTCAAACTTCGTCAAACTTCATCCCTTCACTAGCCAAGAACGTTTCCAGGCGTGGAAAGCAGCTTCAAAGTTATCTCTAGATTAGATGTTATTTTTGTTACCTGATTTTACTTTTGAATACATTTTTTTTATAGTTGTGCTGCTTCTTCAACCCCTCAGGTGGGGATTAAGGCAGACTTGACGCTACAGTGACTCACTGCCGCCTCTTCAGGTACGAAGTGGTATTACAGGACAGGACGGCGGGGCTAGCAGGCTAGTATTCTAACTGTGCAACCATTGACCCCTTTGACAGACGGTCAAAACTGTTTATTCTTTACGTTCTGTTTATAAATTTAGTTGGTTTTGGGGTGTTTTAAACTAAAAATCATTAACACAACATTGTCACACCGTTGTCTGTATTTCTTACAATGTTGCTACAACGTTGTCAACGGGTGGTGTGGTTTGCGTTGTCTGAACAAGCATGTCACAGCGTGTCTATTAAGTAATTTCAGGCAAATATAGTAAAGACTTGCAGGAGGTTGTGACAACGTACTGACAACGTTGCCACTACGTTGTCAGATAACGTTGTTACAACTTTCTGAGGAATTATATTTTAACGTTGTGACAACGTTGTGGGCTCCAGAACAATGTTGTCACCACCTTGTCACAACGTATAGGTGTTTGCAGGGATATGAATGTAATAACTGTCTGTGATGTCGCTTTTAGATACATAAACGCTCATATCAGCACTACTGAAGACAAAAGGGGGCATTACACGTCACATCGCTCTGAACGACACTTGTTTACGTCCTAACCAGTTGATTATGGCGAAATTCTGGAAAATCGGTGGAATTGCCCTTTAGATTCAGCAAAGCAGCGGACACAAGGCGATGTGCACACCCGACAAAGACAGGAATACAAGCTGGTGTGTGAACGTACAGCGCCCGCTTCCTTTTCGGTGGCGAGAGAGAGAGAGAGAGAGAGAGAGAGAGAGAGACAGCTGGAGCAGCAGCGTAAGCCCCCCGTAGCTCTGCTGTCGTTCAGTTTCTAACCTGCTCGCATTCAGTAACGTTACCAGACAGAAACCTCCTCCTGCCTTCCAGTGAAGTTACCGCGCCGCCCCAACGCTGCTAGTGACGGGGCTGAAGCCGTAGCTGCTGGGTCTGTCAGTAAAGCCTCTCTCAGCGCGTCCTCGCTTCACGCCTCCCGCTATTGTCTCACTGCGCGTCGGTTAGCTGCTGCGAAGCGAGCGCTGCTTTTCCTCTTCACACCGGAAAAGCTAGCGAGACCACCGCCGGCCGCGTCCTGCCGAGGAGCTGCTGCTCCTTCTCACTGCTGCCGGAGACACACATGAACGAGCTGCCTGGGAGAGCTTAAAAAAGCCATCACCTATTCGCTTCTCGGAGGTCTTCATCTGGGAGCCCACAACAACGACCGGACACAGGTAGCAGACCTTACTCTCTCAGGTTTCCCACCATCTACTGGGGTCGCCGTTCCGTTTAGCATCGGTTTGGCTCTACATTCGTCCTCCAGTCTTGCTTAATCGTAGATCACGCTACAGCCTCGGGCAGTGCTCCTGCTTCTAGCTGCTCTAGGTAATGTCACAGTCTGTGTTACTCTGTAGGAAAGCTCTGCGCTGGATGTTCTGTGCTAAAAATTCCGAATGGACTCCTTGTGGGCTACATTAGGAAACCAGGATGCATTACGGGGTTGTTGGAGGGGCTTGTCTGCTGCACAGCTGTCCCACATACAGTCTGAGGTGGGGATCCTTCGAGCTGCAGGGTCATGGATTAAGCCTAGCCCTGCATTTTCCTTTCATTAGAGAGTCTCCACTCTGTCCAGAACCAGTCCCCGTTGGGGAACCTGACCCTCAGTGGCTTTTCAAGACTAACCTCATCCCGTCGTAGTGGTCCAGTAGGTCTCGTTAGGCCTTACAGAGAAGGAGGACTGGGATCTGCTCCATAAGGCTTGAATTACAAGTAGTATTGCAGTATGTATTGTAATAGCAGCACAATGAGTCTGAAGCAATGTGCAGGAAATGAGTGGTTGGCTTTTTGAATGTACTGTAGTGATCCCCAATGCACTGGAGTGACCCTCGGCCCTGCAGTGCAGCGGGACCGCCTTACTCTTGTGTTATGTTGTCATGGTTTCTAGCAAGTGTTTTCATCAGACACTATTAGTATTATTTGGTATCCAGAGGAAGGGCAGTCGCTCTGTAGTGGTGACGGCCGGGTGATGTTGGATGTGTTGCAAGCTTTAGTAGATCTACTGATCGTGTGAAACAGTGGCTTACGTGTCGCTTTGCAAGCCCGCCGAGAAAGTTTTATTGGTTATAATAAAGTTCCAGATGCATTCCACTGCTTTTTTCCCCTTTTTGCACTCTGGACACTCATATAGGTCAAGTATAGACCAGCCCACCAACAATGGGACATTTAGATCTAGCACTCAGTATGTTGACCTGCTCCATTACAAGCTGTCAGTTAGTATAAGCAGCCTGTTATGTAGAGAAAATGCCTCCTTTGTTTTTTGGAAATATATAACATATTTAAAACGTTCTCCCAGTCAAATGGCCAATTATTCAAATGCTGGTCTTCTCATGGTATCCAAAACCCCAGTGTGTGTTTGGAGCTGATTTGAATTAATGAACAAGAGATGGATTTAGACTTGCTGGCCTCAGAAGGTCACTTCCTCCTCCTCAGCGCACAGCGCAGACTTTGACCTGGCTGGCTGGTTCCAGCCTAATCCCACTGCCAGAACCACGCAGCAGCGTTAGCCCTGTCACTGCAGATCTGTGGCGAATCAAACACAAGCAAAACAGCCAAGCATTAATAAAAGGACCTCATTATTAAAATCTGAACCATTTTCAATAATATAATGTGTTGGGGTAGGAGGGGGGGTCCCTTCTTGGGGTATTTTGCACAGAGGCAACATTGTGGGGAAATTAATAGATGATAATCAAATGGAAAGCAGACTTCTTGGTCTTTATATACTAAAAATGCTCAAATATTTAATGTTCTGGCAATGTTAAGATTTCTTGTTCATCAGACTATCATTTAAAACCCCACTTCACATTTAAAAGTTTGCTAAAAGATAAAAAAGATGCTCTGTAAAGATTAAAGATTGCGGTACCACTACAGAATAAGGCTATCAGTATAAAGTGTTAAATGTTTTAAAAGGGTGTAAAATGAATTTACTAATGGTTATTAATTAGGTCATAAACATTTATAAAATCAATAACAAGCAGTTACAACACATAGATAGAAAGAATGACAGTGACCTGTCGTTTGCCTAACAGTGAACTCCACCTTCATTTAAACTGTTAAAGCTTATATTTTGATGTGCACAGATCTTGATTTGTCTTCTCCATGAATTTTACACATAACTATATTCATCATATTGAACCGCTCACGTTTGCCCTTTTTATTAATGCGTTATAACTATTTACTAATACCTTGTAAAGTGTTTATGGCCATTAATAAGGTAATTTTAGCTATTTATAAGGTAAGGCTTATGCTAAAGTGGTACTAATTTTATGACAGTGTGTCAACAATACTGATCGTACTAGTAAAAATATCATATTTCTTTATTAATATTAGATTTGCCAGAATTTCTACATAAACAGAAACATAAAGTACATGTTTTCATAATATATTTATAAATAAAACATAAAAGATAATCACTTAGTTTTGCCAGCCGTATCCATTCTGCTGTCACACAGTGCTGCTTCAAGGCAACGAAACATTTCGTCACTGTCCCAAAACAATCATGTATCTCCAAAATGACAACCCTACAGTAGAGGCCAAAAGCCACCTTCACTTTTAATGTAAGTCAATGGAACCAGAAGTATGTCCAAGCTGTTTTGGAGCATTTCCATTGGTCCTCTTTAAAATTGTCATACAATGTAAACAGTAGCTGTCATATGAAAAATAAAACTTAACAAAAATGGAGATAAAAAATGTTTTTCTTTGGACATTGATGATATTAAATCACTGTCTAATAAGAAAACCATGTATTGTATGATTTTATATGTTAAACAATCAACTACACACTCTGGTAAATGTGATTAGTATAGGTTTATTCAAAATCCTCCCTTCGCTATTAACTCTTTATTTATGTATCATGGTATTGTAAAGTGAGGTAAATGCTTTTGTTGCCCTCAGTCAACATCAGACAGTAGGGGTTAATATTTAGACTGTTCATGATTTTCTTGCATGCACATACTGCAGTATTAAAACTAAAATATCTCGGTCGCTTTAGTAAAGACAAGCATATATCTCCGTAGATGAGGTCAGATGATTAAGCTGATCTTAACGGCCTGCCGGCTGAGCGAAGCCAGTCTGGTTTTCTTTCACACTTTCCATTGTTCCAGAGAGGGCGTCTTCGTCTCGCGACAGCCAGGCTCAGTGCGCGTTTAAACCGCGGCAGAAGTTTAGGTCCTGGATGTAAGGTTTGGATGGCGAGCCCTGTCATTTGCTGTGGGATTTCCCCGGCTCTCAATTGCTCTTTATTTGCTCGGCTTCCTTTCCCTGCGCGCTCTGAAAACGGCTCTGTGGTGGAGTGGCCCAACTTAAACTTTTCACAGGCCTCAGTTTGTGGTATTTACAGTAGAGTGAAACTGTCACTTGTTTACTGCTTCTGCTCAGCACAAGGGCCACTTTTCAGGCAGCGGCTGTTCGGACGTGTACGGCGCAGTTTGAGCCGCTGCTGTGTTTCTGCCCTATATAGCGATGACTTCCTCGTCATCTGCGTCCCCCCTGCGAGCCCTTCTGCGGTTTTTAGAAAACAGGAACGGCTTTGATCGCTTGCAGCAGCCACTCCAGGGCCGCGCTCGCGCGCAGTCTTCGGTTGAAGCCCGCCCTCCTATGTACAGTGTAAACAGGATGGATGTTGTGTCCCTCAGGCTTCTGGCTTCATGCGGCCGCCTTCTCACAACAGTGCTTGCTGAGGGGTCCTGCAGAGAGGAACCTCCGAAAAGGCACAGCGTCACCGTGTGAACAGCTTGTCTTGCAGCATCAGCACAACATATCAAAGTACATCCAGCGACGTGCCTTTGACCATCAATTAAGATCTTCTCAGCGCAACAGCCAGGAAGAATCGCAGGCTCTGTAAAGTTTCAGGCACTTGGGGACATTATATTTAAAAACCTTTTAACTGTTTAGATTGTATTAATACTGAAGGTAGTGCTTTTACGTACACCAGTGTGTTTATTTAACCCTTTCCAAGCTTCTCCTTGTGGAAACAACCCAGTATTATTAACAGTTCTCATCTAATACCTGCTTTAACTGCTCAGTACTTCATTAAGCTAAATCAAGATTGCTGCTGAAGAAACTGAATACATTCACACAATGTCTGGGGCGTCCAGGAGAAATCTGGAACTACACTTTATTCTTCAAACTGGAGCTCAAGATATGATCTACTTCTTTCACTTCTTTATTTATGTTACTTTGTATTTGTAAACAATGAGTTTAGATACACAGTAATATATATATATATATATATATATATATATATATATATATATATATACATATATATATATATATATATATATATATATACACATTACTGTGTATCTAAACTCATTGTTTACAAATACAAAGTAACATATATATATATATATATATATATATATATATATATATATATATATATATATATATATATGAACAATTTAGTATTGACATATTCAGACAATATTACTATTGCTTGTTTTTAGCAAGCGACTAATGTTTTATTTCAAATACTGCAATATGTGCATGCAGGAAAATGATAAACAATGTGAGTATTAACCCTCTACTGCTTGATATTTGTTTTGATGTCAAACAAGGACAGCTATCAGCAAATATGCAGGTAAATTAATGCACAAAATATCTCCACTTCTACTTGAAAACACAAATTTAATGCCAACTTGTACAATTTCCGAACTGTGTATTTAAAGTAGCTGCAAGGTTTTGTAGTGGTAACTGACTTCTTTGGGTTAAAGGGAAATTCCACTAACATTTTCAAAATTTCTGCATAATCAAACAGTTGAGATGTAAACAAAGACCTCCAGAGTGGTTATGAAGTGAAATGCTCAGGTCAGCACCTGAAACACTGTTTTAAGATTTTTTGGCCATTTTTTGACTATATAAATCAGTATTTGACTATATGTATCCAGTGAAGCCCTAATTTAGCTGTAAGTGGATACGTGAGCAAATATTTCCCACTGCTGCAGGTCGGAGGGAGGTGTAACACAAGGCTGGGGATTATGGGCCGATGCTAATACCCAGTATTTTTTTATGTGGGTATTTGCTGATTCTGACACTGATACAAAAACATTTATAAAAGTGTGTGTAGTGGGACCCGCGATTCAATTTAAAATGTATTTCTATATATCTGAGTTACAAATGTAAAAAGAATTAAATGCGAATAGAGAAGCACAGTAACCTAACATCACCTACACATTCTGCTCCTCAGAAGTACAACCAATACATCATCAAATATAAGTTTGGAGTATCAGTCAAATCGAAAACATCTGTCGAACGCTGATACATAGTCTTAAGCACTCCTCTGCTGATACCGATATGCTTACAATATTGTTGTGCGTTCCTGGTTACTAAGCTGCCTGTCTTGATTCTTTTGGCACCAGTGCAGTAAGATCATACGCAGGCTCATCGCCTGCGGGTTTCGCTTCATGTTCACTCTGTTGATCAGTTTTGGAATTTGCACACCGCAGCGCTGCGCAAGGCTCTCTCACTCCTCATCATCAAGTGTTTTTATTTCCTTAGGCTTTTTAACGAGCTTGAGTCTGTATTTGAAGTACAGTGTATGAAATCCCAAACAGACTTAGTTATGAGTCAGTGTCAGATGCTGTGCTGTTTTTGCCATCTGTGTGCAGCTGTTTTTTTTTTTTTTGCACAGTTTTTTAGTTACAGGCCCACTAAGACAAACATCTGAAGCCGGTCAGGGTGGAGTGAAGTTGGCCACCTCTCCCTGCCACACATACACACACACACACACACACACACACAAAACACAAACCCACGTCGCTTCCTTGCTTGTTATTGCCTGCGCCGCTCTCTCACTCAGTCGTAGTTCATACAGGCCTGTTGTTTTCTGCTGGTAGCTGTTTTTACTGTACGTTAGTAGTGTGGACAGTTTAAACTCCAGAAGGAGCTGCTCTGGCCCGAGGGGAATGGCGTGTGTGCCGGGGAAGGGCGATCAGCGAGAGGCTCCCAGCTGACCGCTGGTGCTCGGTGAGAATGGAGGCAGGGAGAGGGAGCGGTTGGCTGGGAATAATTACTCAGGAACATGCCTTGTACTCACATTGCTGAGCTTCCAGTAAGCTTCTGCTTATTGCTGCTTAGGGGTGTACAAATGCTTTGCGGTGCAGCCATCTGAGGGGGGTGATGGACCTGCATCAGTGTTACAGTGACTCAGGTTTATGAAATGCATAGTTTCAGGCCTGAAAGTCAGATTGGCTGAGCCACGTTTAAAGATTTGCTGAAATGTTTGATATCTGCATTTCATCGCTGTCCAATGAAAAACATGAATCAAATTTTTCTCGATTTTAAGTTTTCTACATCATTTGAACACGCCAATGGTCGTTTACACTGTCTGAAAAATTCCTGATGAATGGACCAATAGAAGTTCTCCAAAACAGTTTGGAAAAAACTCTGACTCCATTGACTTACATGGAAAGTAAAGTATGTTTTTGGTCTCTCCTTGAAAGTCTCCAATTGTGGAGACACTTGTTTTTCATTGGACAGTGACAATATACAACCACACACAGAGACAAAACTCTATATTAATGCACCAGATTATTGAAAAAGCATTGTGTTGTTGACGGAACAGATCTGTCAGTTAGCATTCTCCTCCAAGCATGTTAAGTAACGTTGTGTTAGCCGCATTTAGAGAAGATCTTCATGCGTTCCAGGGAAAGTACATCTTCACTGACCAAAAAACAAAACAAGTATAGTACGTTTACATGAGAATGCAAAAACATTCTTTAGATTTTATGAAAGTTAATATAACAAGTCATTTTGGACCAATTCGTTTGGTCCTTTTGTCAGTAAACATTCACACCTTCCCGTCCAGCTTGGTGACTTTCAGTAATAGGGGGAAACACAAGTGGGGGGCGTATATATTGTAGGGCTACTCGAAGCACGAGTTAGAGTTTTTCATATATGACTAACTTTACTCTCGTTGCTAACCATGTTTGTTACTTTGTCAGTGCCAGTGAAGTCTAGGCCTGAAGTCTTTGTAGCTCTTGTCTGGCGCTTATAATCCCACGCCTCCGCATGCAAATGCAACTTTCACCCGCCGCTTCCAAAGATGTGGTCTTTCCTCCCGCTGCTCAGACGGCTCTAATCTCCAGCCTCGCTCTCTCAGCACCTGTCATCATGAATGTGTTTTCTGGAGCAAAACAGGAGTCAACTCCCCTCAGATTGAGCTACTTGAAATGCATGCAGCCATTCTCTCAGCCATACCATCTGCCCTGCCTGGCGATCCACTTCTTTCCCCTGAGTCCGAAGAGTTTTAACTTTCATTAATATTGATGAAATGCTGGAATAATTAGTAAAGAGGGTCTTCAACAGGCCTTTTCAATGCTGCCGCCATGTCCACATTTCCATAAGGGTGTTGTCCTGAGGTTACATGGTGGAGACTGTAATGGATTGCATTGTAGAGTATCAGGAGGTAAGCAGAGATATCTGGACCACAGGCTGTCCGGTGGTAGCACCGTTGAACTGTACATTCTTGAGTGTTCCAAAAAGTATTCTTTCCAGCAACCACTTTTAGTTTATTGAGAATAAACAAATCACACTTTTTAAAATGACCAGCTGAGTTTAACTGATTAACTTTCACAGCCTGAGATGAGATTGCGCTGAGAAAGAGAAATATGGGTGTCTAAACTCATTGGCCCAATATGCATGGGGCAGTCCATTTCTGGCGGCCGGTCCAGGGTGCTTCTAGCCCCCTCTGCTACCAAGTAGGATAAGGGGCTTGAAAACTGAATGAATAAAAGCTGTATATAGTAGGACTAGACAGTATGATAACACTTGTTGTTATTAGGGCTGTGGAAAATGTAAAAGTACTGAAAAGCCGTTTGAATAACTGACACATAGCGTTTTATTGAACACACGCACTTCTGACTCGCTAACTCTTCAGAGTACTCGAACGTTTAATTCAACACGGCTAAGTTTAGTGCAAGCTGAGGTAGTAAGTCGGTTTAAGTGGCTTAAAAACCTGCATCAATCTCACATTCGCTGACAGGAGGTCATCAGAATATCGTTATCTTTAGGACGAAGGGTAAGACGACGTGCTCGCCAGAGTGGGTAGAATCAGAATTCTTAGTGCAGCTTGCTGTGAAATAATTCTTTACCTGTGATGTTTTGATACCTTAAATTTTATTAAAAAGGAAAAATGTATGAATTCAATTTATGCAACAGTGCAGAGCAAATAGAAATACCATAGTTACACCAATGATTAGAATGGAAAAGTAATATTAATGATAATATTCTATGTAATATTCCAAACTGAAAATGGACCATAGTTATTTTTTTCCCCATCAAACCCCAAACAAACTTAAGTATTGTGTCCATACAACATGAAACTTCAAATAATATAAAAAATTAATAAACAAACATAAAATACAGATATATGTTTTTGTTCTGTTATGGTAGAGGAGGGTGGGGTTAGGGGAACTCTATGGCGGGACAGATCAACTTGGGCTCTTCTGGATCAACTTGGGCCTCACTCCAGATGGAGTGTTTTACTGCCTCTGGTGGTAAAAGATCATTGGAGTAAACGCTCTGCACTCAAAGCTGCACCAGCTCTGTGTTTGAGTCAGGTTCTCGTGGTTCTATGCTTGCTGGGAGGAAACAGCAGTTTTGCAGAGGATGAGAGCGAGAGTGAGAGAGCGAGTGTGAGTATAAGAATGTTGTGTGACCTGAGGTCAGAGCGATTTGCCTGTCTGATCTTGCCCTAACGCAGAGGCTGTGGAGAGATAATCACTTGTAGCTATCCTCTCTCTCTTTCTCTCTTTCTCTGATCTGTACATATAGAAGGCATTAGGGGTGAAAGTGTGGAGAGACTGATACGAGTACTGGCTTTCTGCTCTTTCTTTTAAAGAAAAATGCAGTTAAAGGGATGGCACTCGTTTGCGTTCTTGATTACCTCGTTTGCTTTTAGCCGTGTGCAGCTATTTAAGTTGGCTGTCTCTGCAGCAGGAAGTAGGAGGTTGAATAAAATATACATCAACCAAGGCTGCCTATAAATATTCTGTGTTTGGATTGTGTAACAGCTGTTGTGCCACACAAACACACCTTAATAGAATATTAGCATTGACTTCAACTATGGCAGACTGGACGAACCCCAATCAATAATAATAATAATGATTTTTAGGTACTGTTTACAGTACCACACTCAAATTCAGTGCACTCTTTAGAGTGTACAGTTCTTTCACGAATGTTTGTAAAGGCAGACTGCAAGGCTAGGTGCTCGATTTTATTCATCAGTGACTGATCATGGGACTGAATGTGTGTCCTTTTATTTTCGTCATATATATGTATATATATATATATATATATATATATATATATATATATATATATATATATATATATATATATATATCTGTTTATTAAGGGATTGAACTGAAATGCATTGTAGTACTGATACTTTCAGAAATTTCAGAAAAAAATATTTTATGTCCATTAAAGGAGCAATATGTAACTTTCTATTTAAACATATTCCAAAATATAAATTATATATATATATATATATATATATACAAAAAATGGACACCTACAGGAGCATATATGGCATACAGTTCTAAACCCATAAGCATTAACATGAAGTTGCTCCCCCTTTGCAGCTAAAACAGCTTCCACGTTTGACAAGCTTTTGGAATCTCTTTGGGAATTGTTGCCCATTCACCCATAAAAACATTTGTGAGGTCAGACACTGATGTTGGATGAGAGGGCCTGGCCTGCTATCTCCGTTCTAGTTCATACCAAAGGTGTTGGATGGGGTTGAGGTCAGGACTTTGTTTTGGCTAGTCAGGTTCTTCCACATCAAACTTGACAAGCCCCTATGGAGCTGCTTCATGCGCTTCCTCCAGAGAACCTCCAACATGACTGTTCAAAATGTCTCAGTATGCTGAGGAACTAAGAGGAGGCCCACCCCTGAGATACAACCTCATAGTATCATCCCTCCTCCACCAAACGTCACTGTCAGCGCAGTGCAGTCAGGCAGATAACGTTTTCCTGGCATTCACCAAACTCAGACTCACCCATCAGACTGCTAGATAGAAAAGCGTGATTTGTCACTCTACAGAACTTGTTTCCACTGATCCAGAGTCCAGTGGTGGTGCTTTACACCACTACATCCGGCGCTGGGCATTGTGCCTGTTGATGTGAGGCTTGTATGCAGCTACTCGGCCATGGAAACTCTAATATTAATGCCAGAGGACTCTGCAGTTATTGAGTCAGCAGAGTGTTGATAAATTTTACACACTATGTGCCTCAACACTCGAAAACCCCGCTCTGTAACTTCACAAGGTCTGTCACTATGTGAGTTGCTGCGGTTCCTAAGTGCTCTCACATGCAGTTGATG
Source organism: Megaleporinus macrocephalus (assembly GCA_021613375.1). Lineage (NCBI taxonomy): Eukaryota > Metazoa > Chordata > Actinopteri > Characiformes > Anostomidae > Megaleporinus > Megaleporinus macrocephalus. The sequence continues at coordinate 12,606,835 of CM038713.1, read as the reverse complement.
GTGGAATCTCTAGCAGAGAAGAAATTCACGAACTGAGTTGTCGCAAGCGTCCTTTTACAGTACCACACTTAAATTCAGTGTGCTCTTTAGAACGACCAGTTCTTTCACTAATGTTTGTAAGACTGCTGACTGCAAGGCTAGGTCCTCGATTTTATTCATCAGTGACTGATCAGGGGACTGAATTTCATATATACATATATATGAAATTCAGTCCCCTGATCAGTCACTGATGAATAAAATATATATATATGTTATGTTATGTTATATATATATGTTTATTAAGGGGTTAAACTGAAATGCATGGTACTGATACTGAAACTTCAGAAAAAATATTTCATGTCAATTAAAGGAGCAATATGTAACTTTTTATTTAAACATATTCCTCATATTATCAAGAAAAAATATGTTACAGATACAAAGTTAGTATGCTAACCAACTTTCCCCGGCCTGTGCTGTCTCATAACACCACTTTATACCATCTCAAGCTTTTGGATAGATAATGTAGGTACAGATAGTCAATGAAAAAAAGATTTAACGCAATCCACTCTTGGCGAGAATCCGTGTTTGGTGGTAAACAAAACAAGCAATATAAATAAAAAGCAAAAAAAACCCCAAACTTTGGATTTGCTTTCATCTGCTGGAGACATTTCTATGTGTCCGGTGCCCCCTTATACCTCAGAATTAAACGGATTGATTTTGTTACTGTGTCTTTAAGGCTTATATATGTAAATGAGCTCTGTTCCGATTGGCTGCCCTGTATTGGGCTTGATTCACAAAGCAGTTTACTGTACAAGGTGGCACTAAACTGCTGTAGGCAAAATAGGTGAAGATATGTAAATGAGTTGGTTTTTGTGACATCACAAAAACAATGAATACAGATCAGGCTGCTTTTGCTGCTTAGTTGTCAGAAATGGACCACGTGGATACATTTAAGAATGTTAGCAATGTTTGCTACAAGCTTAGTTATTAAAAAGGTGAATATTTCTATAAAACAGATCCTTTAGAAGAAGGTATCAAACATTAACCAGTGGTCCAGTCAGTATTTGATAATGTATAAAGTAGGGCTGTGCATTGGCAAGAACCTGACGATACAATTCGTATCATGATACAGCGGGTACGATATAATATATCACCATATACTGCAATATTGCAACCAAAGTGATATACTGAGATTTTTCAGATCCTACTATCCTATCCAATACTTACAATAGCACTGCTCCCTTGTGCTGCTTGTTAATGTTGGAGTGGAGCTGAAAATGGATTACAACACTGCCATCTAGTGGTCAGAGGTTTAAACACAACACACACTGATTCACTGTCTGCCAGGAATCTGTGTATTGATACTGTGAGAATTGATACAGTATCACCAAACATAATATCCCAATATTTGATATTTTCTTACACCCCTAGTATAAAGGAGACCCAGCACTTGGTTATAGCTAACCAGACTTGTTTTGGGAGAAACGTAGTGTAAGTATGTTCAACGTTTCAACTGGTTGACTTGGACCTTGAACAAAAAACAAAAAACAAGAAAATTATCCAAAACACAAAGCTGTGCACATATGACATGAGTGTTCTGTTGTAAGTGATCTTCCACATGAAAAGCTTTGCTGGAAGCAGTGTTTGTGTCTGGATGTGCGTGTTTTGAGAAGACGATGGTGAAGTGGGTGATGAAGGATGAAAGGCTGCAGCTCCGGACCTTCTGTTCCACCCTCGCTATCTCCCTTGCACATCATGTCTCCTTACTCACCGCTCTCATTGAAGCTGGCTTCCTGGTTCCTCATGTAGCCTAGAGGCATTTCACTTTCTGTCTTTTGCTGTCACTCTCTCTCTCTCTCTCTCTCTCTCTCTCTCTCTCTCTCTCTCTCTCTGTTCTTTCTCGTTTAACATGGTCTCAGAACCAGTCAGCAGGTCTCTGATCTGCTCAGTGTGACGTGCAGTGATCTCTCGGCCGGGTTTATCAGCGAGCGCGCCGCTGCAACCTTCGAGACTCGGGCTGAGCCTCTGATCGCTTTTCTTTATGAGCTTCAACTTATCAGTCCTCCGCACACCCGTGCATGACGCCCGCACGCGCAGATCTGTGTGCTCCTTTGATCACTCTCTCTTTCTGAAATTCACTTATCGGCTTAACGTGCAGCTTCTGCACCCTGACGCATGTAAGCAAATCTGTTTTTGCAACTTTCAAAACCATATCAGTCGCCCGAGAGCCACCAATTTCCTGTCAAAACATCTTGGCTGTATTGGGGGGGCCCGGATGCGTTTGATGCAGGCAGGTGTTCAACCGACCAAATTGCATGAGGACCCCTTAGTATTGATCACTGCAGCCGTTTGATACCACATTTCACGCATTCAGACTTTTCAGGACCAGCCGTCCTTGATTTTTGGATTTTTTCAAAATATATACAATTTTTCTAAATGAACAGCAAGTCATGCTGGTATAAGTGGATCAGACCCAGCAGTGTTGCTGGAGTTTTTTAACACTGTGTCCACTCACTGTCCACTCCATTAAACAGGCCTACCTTGCTGCTCCACCGTGTAGATGTAAAGTCAGAGATGATAGCTCATCTGATGCTGCACAGTTTGTGTTGGTCATCCTCTAGTCCTTCATCAATGGACACTGTTGGCTGGATGTTGCTGGTTGGTGGACTCTTCTCAGTCCAGCAGTGACACTGAGGCGTTTAAACACTCCAGCAGCACTGCTGTGTCTGATCCACTGCGTACTCATAACCATTTCATGTACTAAGTTTCTGTAAGGGAGCTTTTACAGACCTTAAGCTGTTTAGATGTCTGGTTACCATCACCACCACTATAACAATTCTCACTGGGTATGTTTCTTTAGAATAGAGGTCACTAATAGGTGGACTGTGGTCCGGGTCTGGACCCAGACGTGGTCCAATACAGACCCGAACTGATAATCTATTGAGAACGATTTAAATCTGACTGTGTTTATTTTAAGCGGCGGAGCTTTTCTTGTCTTTACGGTATACAGGCTTTGCGGTACAGTAACCTCACAGACCAATCATGTGCGTAGTAAAACCACCAAACGCGCTCCTCAGCCAATCAGATCTGTGCAGATTTGGAAGCATGGCGCACACACAGGTGTGAAGCAGCCGTCGGAGAATAATGCATGCTCTAAAAAAAGAAAAGTTGGCGGCGAAAAACAGCTTTTCAACCAGGAATGGACTGAGACAGATGTACGCTCCACACAGAATGACTCGGATATCTCATATGTGTGTGAGAATGGTCCTAACACAATTTCAGCCCAGGTTTAAAGTCCTGGCTGGACAACCAAGAGCTCACTTCTCTCACTGAACAAGAGAAAGTGTGGAGGAATACAAGAGAGAGATAAACTGTTAAGATGTGAAACTCAGTTGACAAGATTAAACATGTTATTTACCTTTTTTATTATATAGAAACACTTTATGATGCACTTTTGCTTAAAATCATTTTAAATGTTTAAAAGTTTTAAGTTGAGCTTTGAATGAGTGACAGTCTCGGAGAGATTGTGGTAGTATGTTCCACAGTTTGGGGGCCATGACGCTGAAAGCTTTCCCCCAACAGTGACCAGTCTGAACTTTGGAACAGACAGGCAACCTGCGTCAGAGGACCTAAGAGTTCGGACAGGGCAGTACGGGTGCAGGAGCTCAGCTAAGTAGGCAGGAGCTACACCGTGAAGAGATTTGTATGTTAGCAGGAGGAGTTTAAACCTGATCTGAAGCTTGACAGGTAGGCAGTGTGTCTGTAACAGAACTGGGCTGATACGAGCCGTTTCTTTAGAACGAGTGAGAATTCTAGCTGCTGAGTTTTGTAAGTATTAAAGGGGATGGATAGCTTTGTTTGGAATGCCAATAAGAAGAGAGTTACAGTAATCTAATCGGGATGATACTAACGCATGGACCAGAGTTTCAGTATCTTTTATGGAGAGCAAGGGTCTAAGACGAGAAACATTACAGAGATGGTAAAAAGCTGATTTTACTAGAGCCGTAATGTGTGATTCGAAAGAAAGGACAGAGTCACTTAAGTTACAGACTACTGGTAAAGGTTTTACAGTCACACCATCAAAGTTAAGAGAGAAGTCAGTGAGATGATGGTATAAGATGCTGATACTGGGCTACTTCACTATACAGGATACACCACTGAATCATAACACAGGTTAAAAATGATGATGGTCCCGACCTTGGCCTGAGAAAACCTCCTCTAGGTGGACCTTACTGAATTCTAATTAAACACCCCTGCTCTAGAACAAAGCAGACATGTTGAAAAATTCACATTTAAAGTTGGTCAGTTATTATTGGTCTGTAAGTTATTATCCAGTGTGTGGTTAATGTGACGTGTTTGGGTGAAAAATGCTTTATATTTAGATTCCATACACAATTCTCACATCCAAAGTGGACAACCAGTAACTGCAGGACCATGCGCCATGTTTTGTGATATCAGACCCAGTTGAATGTGGTCTCCTTCTGTGCTTGTATTATATAATAATAATATATATTGTTCTATTATTGTGTGATATGTGCTGAGAACAATTCCGCAGATTTTTAACATTTAAAATTATCATTCATGATGTAAACAAAGTCATTCAGAGTGGTTGCAAATGCTCCGTTCACGAGTTAGAATTGTGGTGGTGATGGGAACCAGATATTCGAAGCATTTAATGCTGAAACTCTAAACGCTAGCCCACTGAAAGTTATGAGCACTGAAACGTTTACAGTAGTTTTGAGAAGGTTTTACTCGAATAGTGTTTCTCCTTCTGTGTTCCTGAGGAGACGTAGAGTCATGGTTTATTTTTTATTTATATTTTTTATATTATAAAAACATATATAAAAACAGAAACACTGTGTAGGTTCACTGGTCATTTGGGGTGGTAAATAAAATCTCTACATTCACAACATCACTACTCCCGGTTTTTATACCCACCACTGTAAAGAACTGTGAGTTGATATGTTTCTCTGCAGTGAACCATTTCAGATCACTCTGAAAGACAGAGGAATCAATAGAATTCCACCTTAAAGCTCTGTCTGAGAGGCAGCCATGAGAAGCGCTCTCGTGTTGGTGGAACTAATTTCCTGAGCGGTGATATCATTTGTAAGGGGGTACTTGCCCGGGCACACCCCACGTTGCTGCTGTCACAGAAAATATCTCTTGATTCTGCGTTCGTGAATGGATTGGAATGAAAAGGTCAGGCTTCTTCTCGCTGGCTCGGATGAAGTCTGCGCCGGGCTGTTTTGCAGAGCTCTGCAGCATCCCGCGTTTTTGTTGTGGCGTACAGAATTGTGTTCTTATTTCTAGGTGTTTTCATGCGATTGCATCATGTTTTCCTCTGTGGGATGACGAGCATGGGCGCGTGTTTGTGTGCATGTGTGCAACTGTGACTGTGAGCTCAACATCGCCATCTGTTAGTGTTACTCAGTTTGATCTCACTAAAACCATCCGCTCACTGAATTAAATCAAATTAGCTGTTTCTCTCTAATAGGTCCTTAACAGCGGCCGGTCTGATTCTGATGTGTCTTTATACTGTATCACAGCTTAAGCAGCACTTCAGTTCTCTAAACAAACCCTTAAGACTGAAGTTATACCCACCGGTATGAGATGCTTAGGGATTGTAAGTTCGTCCCCTTGCTGTAGTGGAATGCCTCAGCTAGTGTAGTGGTAACGAGAGCAGAGCTTCTAGGATCAAACAAGCAGCTGAAGAATCCCCCAGATGAATGTGCTGTAAGTGCATGTCTGCTGGGAATGCCGAGGATGAGCTGTTCTTGCTTTCAGATGCTGCATTACTGACCGTGGAGATTGAAATTCTCCATTAACTTTCAATAAACAAATATTTTGGGGTGCAGGGTATTTGGAAAGCTGGGGATGAATAACACTAAATCGAGTTCGAAGCACAGCAGGGAGTAGTTTTTCATTTTTTGAAAATGAGCTTTTTATTTTTAGTGTGCCCCATATTTGGAACGAATCCAGAGAAAAGCTCCATCTAGCCTTTTGTTCTAGGAGTGGATTCTATAGTGGATTTTTTTTTGTGTTTCTGGTACATAAATTTCATTTTCAAAGCACTGGAATCAAATAGATTTTAGGAATTTGTGCCTCTCGTAGTCTCCAAAACTTCAGGTGATGTGACTGTTTCAACCATATATTAGATATACGTAGAGAAACTATTAAACATTGTTATTTAGTTAGTATCCCCACAAAAAAGTAGCAGTTTTTATGTTTAAAATCACCTTAAAATCACATTTGCAATATAGTGCCACTTTAAAAATCATTAAAACATTCCTGTCTGTAAATTCTTATTGTCTTATATATCTTATGAATATCTTCCCACAGTCTAATAAATATCTGCTGTAATTCATCGTATTTCTCTTCTCCTCGTGTAAAGTGGGTGGTCCTAATTTCTGGTAATGCTTCTATAAGCATTTCCTAACCAATCGCAAGGCTGGCATCTCTGGCCCCGCCCACACAAACCAGTTTCAGAGTTGGAGAAACTTGGCAAGCTAAAGCTAACCAGCATAACCAAAAGCTAACAAGCTAGATATCCTGTCTGTGGCGTTTATATCTCTGTGGCGTATATACCTCTTCATTTATTTATCTATACGTCAACATTACTTTCCTTTATTTATTTATTTTATTAGCCTTTAATTAAATGAGGCGATCCATTAAAACATATACTTATTTATTAATATTTACCTGTTCGTCCATTCATTCATTTCTTCATATGTTTGTTTGTTAAATCATCCACTTGCGCACCTGTTCATCCATTCCTTCTCGCAGTGTCTGTCTGTTTGCTTATCTATCAGTGACTTGATGATGATGATGATGTTAGTTTTGTATGGGGGGCGTGGTGTCAGGTTAGGAGACGTTGACAGTTCTCGGATAAGTCAAGCCATGTTTTTCATCATGTTTATATCTTGTATTATTCATTCAATATGAATATTTAACATAGTCATTGTTAAAGTTGAATCTTCTACCCAGTAGGAGTAAATGGGGTGCAGCGTTTGTGTACCCAGCATGTATTAGAACTCCATTAATAACTCCCCATTAACCCTGAAGGATAGCATAGCAACACACTGAACAGACCCTTGCAGATGTAAATCATATCCGTTTTAAGAAGAAGCTGTGTTTGACATTGACCCATATGTGATTCGTTTAAATGGGTCATCTTTTGTAGCACAAATTAGTCACGTTCAATTTGGTCTATGAGGCTCTTTTCCTTCCTCTGGCTCCGTATCCACCAGCAACAAAACACTCCATTAAAGCAAACTGTTTATTGTGGAGTGTCTTATGAGGCTGGCGGAGGCTGGCCAGCAAGCGTCTGAACTTTCAACTCGTCTGAAACAACAAGTCTCCCTTTAGCCCTGACAGTCTGTTTCCTGTCTTTAAGTGATTCATGTTATTCTTGTCGAGGTGGTGTAAAATTAGGCAGTCGGAAGAGTGGAGGAAGAGGGTGTTTTTAAAGGGAAGTGGCTTATATCCTTACTGTAAGGGCTGCTGGGGATGGGGGCTGTGGTTGGCGCCTCACTCTGTGTTTCTCTAGCCCACACCCAGCACATAGAATTCAGTGCCGGCTAACGATTCAGTGTGCTTCCACCGTTGGGCACGCAGGAGGTGACATCGTAGTGTAGAGCATAGAACTCTGAGTGATCCTCAACTTTCTAGCTAATTAGCTGCTTTGTAACTAGCTGCTGAGTGATTCAGCATTAGGCATCCGAAATATATTGTATATATATATACTGGTCATTTTGAGTCTGTCAGCAAGCCATCAACTGCTGATGCTTCAGATACTAAACTAACCTAGAATGTTGTGATTCCTTTTATACTCACTTATTAGTAGAATGTTTTTCAGCTGTGCATCACAATTGAGCAAGAGTGTCCTAACAACCAATTAGCCCAACAACATCCTTAACTTGGATTGGCGGCCGTACCAGAAGATTTAGACAGAGGACTGAGAATTACTGATAATAGGACTATATGCAAAATAGGCCTCTATACAAAAATAGGCTTTAATACAAACATTTTTATTCTTTAAAAATCATCTGATACACTTACATTAATTGTGAAATGGACAATATTGTTTGCGAATTGCATAAAAATTGCATGAAATTAAATTCTAAAGTGATCCTAAACTTTTGAGCGGTAGTGTACATATATATATATATATTATTATTATTATTATTTTTTTTTTTTTCTACTTTGTTTGTTTCATTCATCATTTCATATCCTTTCGATCTGTGAGATGACCCAACCTGTCAAATTCATACTCCAAGCCTTTTTCAGTCTTTATTCTTTACTACTCTTGAAGAAAAGTTGCAAGTTTGGGATCCAGCTTCATCCCTGTACAAGAGCGTCCCCATAGGTGGAAAGCACAACCAGTGTCTTGTTTTGCTTCTATTAATGTTTTTATCATTATTTGCTACCAAATGTGCATTGTTGCCGAGCGGCGGTGGTCATTATAATGGTTGCATACCAAGAGCTTCAGCCATCATTCTGTTTACTGTACCTTTCATTGGCTACCTGTTCTTAAACAATCTAACCGGAGGCAGGACCTTCAACATGATTGGCAGGAGATTAAAAAAGCACTGTTGGGGCAGCGCTGCCTCCTAGTCCTATCATATTAAATTCTTGGACTGCATCTTGAGGTAAAAGTGGTATCACAGATGGGACTAACGGGTTGACTGCTAACTTGTTGATAATTTGAGTTCTTTTTGGAGCATTTTAAACTAAAAATTCAATGTTAGACATTCAATGTATGTAATAAGAAACAGAAAGCAAAAGAATAAATCAGTAAATAAAGATAATACTACAATGTGCTGACATCCAGTTTGCAGTCTAAGCAGTCGTATAAATGCAGTGGTTTGGGGTTTTAGCAGCACGATCTTGCGCCGTGTTCACGCAGGCCTACATATTCCGTTAAGTACAGTGCAAAAAATGTGCAACTCTGCGTGCTATAGTGTCTTTAACACTGTCTGGTAACTTTGAGTGGGGAGAAGATCAACCTAGCAAATGTTGCTGAAGTCTTTGAAAATTGAACTGCAGAACATCAGAACACTCAGCAGCTGCAGCCTAGAACATTAAATATTAAAAGGCACTTATACTATATTTATCTATTTTTTTCATTTGTGAGAGTTTGTGTACCAAAACAACCTTAATTGCTCTTTTCACATCTGTTTTCCAACCAAGGCTGTTTTGTCGCTGCGCCTTGAAGACTGATATGTATGTAAATGAGCTCAAGCTGAAACACTGCTTAGAACTTTATGTAACTGATTATAACTGAAAGCTGAAGACTAAAGGCTGGATGTTTGGGAATAGGTATGTATTCCCAAACATATTTGTATTGTATCATAAAACCTCTACTTTTAACTAGGGCTGTGTATTAGCAAGAACCTGGCGATACAATACGTATCGTGATACAGCTGTCATGATTCAATATATAATGATGTACTGTGATACAGCAAGCTAAGTGATAGATTGTGTTTTTCAGATCCTACTATTAAAACACACCACTATATGAACAGGTTTGTCAATGCTTACAATAGCATTACACCCTTGTGCTGCTTGTTAATGTTGGAGTGAAGCTGAAATAGATGACAACACTGCCATCTAGTGGTCAGAGGTTTAAACACAACACACAGTGTTTCATAGTATAGCGATACTGATTTTTTAAGAATCGATGCAATATCGTGAAACATAATATCCCGATATTTGATATTTAGATATTTTCTTACACCTTGCACTAATCTTACTTTTAACTGCGTGTTTGTTACAGGAAGTTAGCGCCTGTATATGGAGAGTATGGAATGAAGAGTCTTCATATCAGAGCTTATGTAGAACATAGGATATCTTTTAATAACGCTTCCATGTCCACAATGTCCAAAATAATAAAAATCCTTAAAGTAAATGAGGCTGAAATAGTTTAAGTAGAGCTTTAGTCTCTTTAGTCTTCTTTATTAAAAACAGGATTATTAAAGGGCCTGTATCCTACATGTATTTGTATATATGGATATATATGGATTTTGTGTGTGTGTATATATATATATATATATATATATATATATATATATATATATATATATATATATATATATATATATATATAATGTTCACGAAGCCCAATTATGACATTTATGCAGTTTCAGGTACCAAATCTGTCCTAATTCATTACTATTTTCCAAACTCTTATTGTCTCTAAGAACTGAGCAGGCAGTTTTTGTTGCTATGCCTTTAAGACCCGTAGGCAGATATGTGAATGTGTAGTTTTCTGTGACATCATAAATGTGCTGAATTTGAAAGGGGCTGTTTTCAGAGCTTAGTTACCATATATGGACTGCATGATACAATGATGTCATGATATGCTTTGAAACAATGCTGAAATACTACTGCTTTATATTTAGAAGAGGTTTTCCACAATACGGGCCCTTTAAGAAGCACAGAGCAAGTTCCATCCGTTAGTACAATGTGTATTGAATTTAGGAGTTACAAGTGCAACCAGGCTACAGAGGAAGTATGGGTGGAGTGGTTTCTGGGGCACTTGCACCTTTGGGGTAGTTTGAGCAACATCATCATCATCAGTGTTTCATTCGAGTTATACTGTGATGCAGCTCTGTTGTAATAATGACATAATATATTCCCAGGAATCGCGTCTCATCGTGGCGTAAGCCAGAAAGCATGTGTGTGGGGTTTTTTTTTTTATTATTGTAGTTTTTCTTTCTTTTTTTTTTTTTTTAAACAGTTCTCTGTTGTTTTTGTCTTGGCTTCGACCGAGGGTTACAGTCTTAGCAGTCATACACCTGGTCTGGTGATGCCTCACTGATGCCAATGTTCATATTTTCTCTTCACAATAGGCTGATATATTTATGTCTTTTGTGAATCTAGCATGCCTTTAGCAAGAAGTAAACCACCTTTGTCTTCTGCGTGCACGCCTCACTGCGTTAGGTAGTTAACAGCACCCGCTCGGCCTCAGTTCCTGTCTGAGGCATCGGAAAATCTGCAGCCACCACTTCCCCTTTGAAAGTGTGCATGTGTGCTTCCTGTTAATAAGCTGCTTCCACCGACATGCTAGTTAGCTTCAGAGCCATTGGCAGGTTCGATCATTTGATTCTGTAAAAACTAAGGAGGCTTCTAACGAATCTGGAGCGTCACCTCCTTGTACGCGGATGCTGATCAAAGCCGTCCTTGTACCACCACATACAGTGGAAGGAGGCTTTGACAGAAGGGGTCTCACTGGTGGGTGCTGGTAATTGGAAGTTAGTTTTACATCTCTACTCTTTTCATTAGCAGCGCCGACCCTTCGTCACGTTAGCTCTCTCTCTTTTCATGCCGTTCTGTGAGCAGTATGTTTTTTTATGTATGTGGTTTTGGGTTTTTGTGTGCAGGTCCTGGATCTGTTCTGGCTCTGCTGGATGTTTCAGCTACAGCTCTGATGGTGTTGGCTGACCTGTTGGGATACTGAGAGGATCTTCTCCTTCCCCTCTCGCTCCTTTCTTTCCTCCTTTTACCTAAACATGTCTGCCCTACAGGTAAGGACAGATTTCTTTTAGCAATGCTTTACTCAAAAAACACTGTGAAAGAAACTAGTGTGAACCATTTAGTATGATATCTCAATGTGCTAGCGTTAACAGTTAGAATAGCTGTGTTAGGTGAAAGAGGATCGTTGCTTATAGTATTTGTTTTATATGATGAACTTAAGGTTGTATGTAAAAGTGTAAGCACCCTGCTCATATTACATATTGTGTTGGTTTTCCTAGTGAATATGTTAACAGCTACTTTACAAAGCACATATCTAAACACTGTATTTCCAGTGCGTCTGCTGAGACTAACATACTGTAAAAAATTATTCATGTTGTACTTTTTTAAAAGAAGTAGTGATTGTGCGAGTATGTTCTCTGTAGAGGATGCATGAACTTATTCTCCAGCCCTTACATGCAGTTGGGGCTGCCAAACGTTTGCATATGACTGTGTGTATCAGTGTCACACATAATAGTTAGAGGTTCTATTGCACACACTGGGGTTTGATTTATCTGGATATGTTTGATAGTTTATTGAGCTGCATGGGGTTTGTCTCATTCTCTTTAGACCACCTGGCCTCCAGGCACAGAGTGTGTAGCCAGGTACAATTTTCCCGGCACGAATGACCAGGACCTGCCCCTCTGTAAAGGAGATGTCCTCACCATTATAGGAGTCACTAAGGTAAACAGCACGACTTCATTCAGATATCACAGCCATGCAGTACAAGTAATAGTGTGTGCTTACCTTTTCTATGGACACACCTCCTCAATTTCTGACCGATATCTAACTCAGTTCAACTCATTTTTTATTCTAGCTTATTTCTCTATTGCATTTAAACTAACTCAAATTTCTCTAATGCAATTACACTAGCTAATAACTCTTTCTAACTCAACTCCTTCTAACTCATTTCTAACTCATTTAAACTAACTCAAACTTATTCCAACTCATCTCTAACTCATTTAAACTAACTTAAACTCCTTCTAACTCATCTCTAACTCATTTAAACTAATTTAAACTTATTCCAACTCATCTCTTACTCATTTAAACTAACTTAAACTCCTTCTAACTCATCTCTAACTCATTTAAACTAACTTAAACTCATTCTAACTCATCTCTAACTCAATTAAACTAACTTAAACTCCCTCTAACTCATCTCTAACTCATTTAAACTAACTCAAACTCATTCTAACTCATCTCTAACTCATTTAAACTAACTCAAACTCTTTCTAACTCATCTCTAACTCATTTAAACTAACTCAGACTCTTTCTAACTCATCTCTAACTCATTTAAACTAACTCAAACTCTTTCTAACTCATCTCTAACTCATTTAAACTAACTCAAACTCTTTCTAACTCATCTCTAACTCATTTAAACTAACTTAAACTCCCTCTAACTCATCTCTAACTCATTTAAACTAACTCAAACTCATTCTAACTCATCTCTAACTCAATTAAACTAACTCAAACTCTTTCTGACTCATCTCTAACTCATTTAAACTAACTCAAACTCTTTCTAACTCATCTCTAACTCATTTAAACTAACTCAAACTCATTCTAACTCATCTCTAACTCATTTAAACTAACTCAAACTCATTCTAACTCATCTCTAACTCAATTAAACTAACTCAAACTCTTTCTAACTCATCTCTAACTCATTTAAACTAACTCAAACTCTTTCTAACTCATCTCTAACTCATTTAAACTAACTCAAACTCATTCTAACTCATCTCTAACTCATTTAAACTAACTCAAACTCATTATAACTCATCTCTAACTCATTTCAACTAACTCAAACTCTAACTCATCTCTAACTCATTTCAACTAACTCAAACTCTAACTCATCTCTAACTCATTTCAACTAACTCAAACTCTTTCTAACTCATCTCTAACTCATTTAAACTAACTCAAACTCTTTCTAACTCATCTCTAACTCATTTAAACTAACTCAAACTCATTCTAACTCATCTCTAACTCGTTTCAACTAACTCAAACTCTTTCTAACTCATCTCTAACTCATTTAAACTAACTCAAACTCATTCTAACTCATCTCTAACTCGTTTCAACTAACTCAAACTCATTCTAACTCATCTCTAACTCACCTAAACTAACTCAAACTCATTCTAACTCATATCTCTAACTCATTTAAACTAACTCAAACTCATTCTAACTCATTTAAATTAACTCAAACTCATTCTAACTCATCTCTAACTCATTTAAATGAACTCAAAATCATTCTAACTCATCTCTAACTCATTTAAATTAACTCAAAATCATTATAGCTTATCTCTAACTCATTTAAACTAACTCAGACTCTTTCTAACTCATATCTCAAACTCCTTTAAACTAACTCAAACTTATTCTAACTCATCTCTAACTCAATTAAACTAACTCAAACTCTTTCTAACTCATCTCTAACTCAATTAAACTAACTCAAACTCTTTCTAACTCATCTCTAACTCATTTAAACTAACTCAAACTCTTTCTAACTCATCTCTAACTCATTTAAACTAACTCAAACTCATTCTAACTCATCTCTAACTCATTTAAACTAACTCAAACTCATTCTAACTCATCTCTAACTCATTTCAACTAACTCAAACTCTTTCTAACTCATCTCTAACTCATTTAAACTAACTCAAACTCTTTCTAACTCATCTCTAACTCATTTAAACTAACTCAAACTCATTCTAACTCATCTCTAACTCGTTTCAACTAACTCAAACTCTTTCTAACTCATCTCTAACTCATTTAAACTAACTCAAACTCCTTCTAACTTATCTCTAACTCACTTAAACTAACTCAAACTCATTCTAACTCATCTCTAACTCGTTTCAACTAACTCAAACTCATTCTAACTCATCTCTAACTCACTTAAACTAACTCAAACTCATTCTAACTCATATCTCTAACTCATTTAAACTAACTCAAACTCATTCTAACTCATTTAAATTAACTCAAACTCATTCTAACTCATCTCTAACTCATTTAAATGAACTCAAAATCATTCTAACTCATCTCTAACTCATTTAAATTAACTCAAAATCATTATAGCTTATCTCTAACTCATTTAAACTAACTCAGACTCTTTCTAACTCATATCTCAAACTCCTTTAAACTAACTCAGACTCTTTCTAACTCATATCTCTAACTCATTTAAACTAACTCAAACTCATTCTAACTCATCTCTAACTCATTTAAACTAACTTAAACTCCTTCTAACTCATCTCTAACTCATTTAAACAAACTTAAACTCCTTCTAACTAATTTCTAACTCATTTAAACTAACTCAAACTCATTCTAACTCATCTGTAACTCATTTAAACTAACTCAGGCTCTTTCCTACTCATATCTCTAATACTTTTAAACTAACTTAAACTCCTTCTAACTCAATTCTGTAACATATTTAATCTAACTCAAACTCATTCCACCTCATCTCTAACTCATTTAAACTAACTCAAAATCATCTCTTATATCTCATATCTCTAAAGCATTTCAACAAACTCAAACATTTAAACATTATGCATTAAAACTAACTCAAACATTTAATCATGATGCTTTCAAACTAACTCCAACTCATTCTAACTCTCACACATTCTAAATTCTCACACATAACTCATATCTCTGATGCGTTTAAACTATGTCAAACATTTAAACATATCACCTATAAACTAACTCAAACGTTTAAACATAACACATTTTAACTAACTTAAACATTTAAACATAACGCGTTTAAACTAACTCAAACATTTAAACATAACACATTTTAACTAACTTAAACATTTAAACATAACGCGTTTAAACTAACTCAAACATTTAAACATAACACATTTTAACTAACTTGAGCATTTAAACAACGCGTTTAAATTATCTCAAACATTTAAACATAGTGTGTTTAAACTAACTTACACTTTTAAACATAACGTTTAAATTAACTCAAACTTTTAAACATAACATGTTTAAACTAACTTACACTTTTAAACATAACATGTTTAAACTAGCTCAAACTTTTAAACATAACATGTTTAAACACTCAAACAATTAAACATAGCACGTTTAAACTAACTCAAACTTTTAAACACTTGTTTAAACTAACTCAAACATTTAAATAAAACATGTTTAAACTAACTCAAACTTTTAAACATAGCGCGTTTAAACTAACTCAAACTTTTAAACATAACATGTTTAAACACTCAAACAATTAAACATAGCACGTTTAAACTAACTCAAACTTTTAAACACTTGTTTAAACTAACTCAAACATTTAAATAAAACATGTTTAAACTAACTCAAACTTTTAAACATAGTGCGTTTAAACTAACTCAATCTTTTAAACATAGCGCGTTTAAACTAACTCAAAATTTTAAACATAACATGTTTAAAATAACTCAAACATTTAAACATGACATGTTTAAACTAACTCAAACATTTTAACATAACACATTTTTACTAACTTAAACATTTAAACTTATCACATTCAAACTAACTCCAACTCATTCTAACTCATATCTCTAATGCATTTAAACAAAATTTAACATAATTTATTCAAAATAACTCAAACATTCAAACATAACATGTTTATACTAACTCAGGGCAGTAGGTCTCCAAGACCAGGGTTTAGAATCAACAGTTTTGTTTTAAAGGAAAATGTAGTTTTTTTTGTGTTGTCTGTTCTGTTGTTTGATCATTTCGGCTGGTTCTATTGCTGAGCCAAGACTCCAAACATTTTTGTGTTGTACACATTTTTTAATTGAATTCAATTTTATTCTTTATATGAATGGCAGGACCCAAACTGGTACAAAGCCAAAAATACAGGGGGACGAGAGGGAACCATCCCAGCAAACTATGTTCAGAAACGAGAAGGGGTGAAGTCCTGCGCCAAGCTTAGTCTCATGCCGTAAGTACTGAGAATGTTTTGTGTGTGTGTGTGTGTGTGTGTGTGTGTGTGTTTTGTTGGTGTGAGTCAACTTAAATAACCGCACTTATTTTTCTTTAGCACTGTTAACACTTTTTTTTCTAGTTCAACCATCCATAAACCATCAGTAAATATAGGCTGCATTTAGCTCTCTTGTTCAAATACAGCCTTAAATCTCTTTTATATGAGCAAGTAGTGTAAACCAAACCTAGACATCTTTTGATCATTTTAGTTCATTTGGAGTGTTTTAAACTAAACATTGCCCTTTTAGTGAACTATGGATAAATCAACAAGCATCAAACTAACAAAAGCTAAGTGAAACTTCTAGTGTAAGAAGTATCTACAGTTGACTCCCCCTGTTGTTTTATTGTTATTGGCATTGTGATGTGGGTCACAGAGAGGAGTGTAAATTTGAATAGTTAGTTGGTTTAATTAGGTTTGTTTGTGTTAGTTTGCTTTAAAAAGTGCCAAAAAACGGTTTTGATGTGTCCGGCACCACAGCTCTTCATTTGGGTTGCAATGACCAATTATTAGAAACAGTATAAGGAACAAAAACCAACAACAAACAGCATTTTTACAGAGTGCTATCAAAAAGAGGATGAAGCTGAGATGTGCTTTTTTTACCAGCTTCTTTTTTATATTTCCGTTTCACCTGCAGTTGGATTCTGTCACCAGTGTATCATTAAGGTAACTGCTACATCACTTAAGGTTGGCCAAAAAAGCGAATATGGAGACTTTAATAAAGATAACATCAGTATTTTTTTAAGAAGAATGTGCAAATGCTCCTTTTTTAAAGAATTCTGATTATGTCACGCCCTGCGCCTCCTCTGGGGAGCCCGCTCAGCCTGGGAACTAAGCATCCCAGAATCCACCGGCGGACGATGTCGCCAACACGCGTCCTTCGGCAGCCAATAGATCTCAATTGCCAGAGTATTGACTTCGCCTGGTCCTCATCAGTACATATATATGTTCTGCCCTGTTTCCAGACTTCGTTGCGAGGTTTGCATTTGTTCATCACTGCATTTCTGAGTGTTGTATTAATTCCTCTTGATACCCGGAATCAACCCCTGCTTTGTTTTCTGACTCTTATGTTTTGATCTTTCTTATCTGGCTGTAGTTTGCTCTCTCTCGGTTTTGACCCTGCCTGGACCTCGACTATGCTGTTGATTTACCCCTATTAAAGACCTCTTGCCAGTATAAACTGTGCGTGCGTCGGTTCTGTCAACCGGGCCTGACAGATTACAGTAATGATGTTCTCAGTCCATCATGCATAGTGGTCTTTGCCCCTCGAGATTTCATCATATTACTGTAATCTCTAACTACTCAAAATTGGGTAAACTATGTTTAGGATGGTTAAATATCTGCTGTCTTGATCGAGTCGGGGAGTCATCTCCATTAATTTCAGTTTGCAGAACTTAAAAGTCTGTATGAATGAGAGCAAGACTGAGAGGCTGTAATTAAAAAGCTGGAACACTGACAGTGGAATGATTGGAAACAGTGTTCACTCCATAGAAATCTTGTGATTTTTATGTTGAGGTTCATTTGAACTGCATTGCTCTATAGTTGGTGAAAGTCCACTGTCATTCATGTGCTTATATACCTGTCTGGAGAGCGTGCTACTGTGAGCTTTATGACTGCTTTAAAACTTACAGTAGATGTATACATAGACATATTGCATTCTGATGGAACTATCAGGATTATTAATGGATTATCAGGCTGCATGTTAACATGGTTATTTTAAAAATTGTGATTAAGAATAATTAGTTGCTTAGAATCTTTAGACAAGGACACCTGGTCACTTGATGTATCTTCCCGTATCAGGATATCTGTATAAGGTCAGCCCACATGTATAAATGCACCCAAAACGCATTTAAAATAGATTCAGTCCGATCATTTAATCCACTTCAGGAGATGGACTGCAACACAACTGAGCCACATATCGTAGCAGTATAAATACATACATCATACCTTCCATTACAACCGAATCCCCTCCCAGTACAACCCAAACTCCTCTCAGTAGAACCAAAACCCCTCCCGGTACAACCCAAACTCCTCCCAGTACAACCTGATCTCCTCCCAGTACAACCTGAACTCCTCTCAGTAGAACCAAAACCCCTCCCGGTACAACCCAAACTCCCCCCGGTACAACCTGATCTCCTCCCAGTAGAACCAAAACCCCTCCTGGTACACCCCAACCTTCTCCCAGTACAACCTGACCTCCTCTTAGTAGAACCAAAACCCCTCCTGGTAGATTCAAGATTCAAGATTCAAGATTCAAGAGTTTTATTGTCATATGTACAGCAGAACAGACAGTTACACTGTACAATGAAATTCTTACTTTGCTGCTCCTCCATTCACCAATAGATAAGATAACAAATAAAAGAAATAAAAAATATATATACAAAATATACAAAGTATAACAATATAAGTTGAAGTAGATAAAAATATTTTTATAGTTAAAGAATAAAAAATAAAAGTTATGTGTGCTTTTATGTGCAAGTATGAAGAGCAGCAGCCATAAAGTGCAAGTTGCAAGTAACAAATGTAAACAATAATGTTTGTGTGAGTAGTGAATGTAAACAGTATTCTGACAGTACAGTGAGTGTAAGGTGCAGTTTAAATCAGACCAGTTAAAACCAGTTCAGAAAGGAGAGGTTGGAGAGGTAGTGCGTGAGGTGTTCACAAGCCTGATGGCCTGTGAGTAGAAACTGTTTGTCAGTCTTGTGGTCCTGGACTTCACACTCCTGTAACGTCTGCCTGAAGGTAAACGTGTGAAGAGTGTGTGCTGGGGGTGTGTACTGTCCCTGATTATGTTGTGGGCCCTCCTGGTGACCCTGGTGTGGTAGATGTTTGGTACACCCCAAACTCGTCCCAGTACTACCTCATCTCCTCTCAGTACAATCGAAACCCCTCCTAGTACAACACAAACTACTCCCACTACAACCTGAACTCCTCCCAGTACAACCAAAACCCTCTTGGTACAACCCAGACTCCTCCCAGTACAAACAAAATAAAAACCCTCTTAGTACAACCAAAACCCCTCCCAGTACTACCTAAACTACTCCCACTACAGCCTGAACTCTTCCCAGTACAACCAAAACTCCTCCTCATGTGGTGTGTCACTGTGCACATGATCTATGTCTGCGAAGGAGGTAATCATGGAGAAACTGTTCACGGCGCGAGACAAGAACAATGAAATGCTTAGTACCGATATAGGCAGACACCACTCTGCAAAACAAACAGCAGACAATAGAGGCTGAACAGATAAATAGTTCATGATTGGCTGCCACATAACCAGCGTATTTGCATATTCCGTCCCACACAGCAACCAGATATCAGTCCAACTAACTGGAGACGCATTTGGCTAACAAGTCTAAATGCATGTGGCTACAATTTTATCAGGATATCATCCAGATCCTAGTTGCATGAGGTGACCTGGTGTAAATAGGTTCTCACTTGAGTCCAGGTTAGGTGTTAGATATGTAGAAAAGAGAAAAGAGTGAGAGTAAGATACGGGTCCCTACAAGTATAGTAATACTGGTACGCGTAAGAGACTGTTATTCACGTGTGATTGGGCTGCGGGTCAGCGTGTTAAATAGGGACGGTCATGCAGACAAACACAGACACCCCGCATTTAGCACATACGGGCTATATTTGGCACGCGCCACCGATATCATCAGTGTTCACTCACTGTACCTGTGCCCGTGACACACATCTTCCTGCTGACGGGCCGAGCGCTCATGCCTGACGCCTCATTTGAATCGGCACTTAGAGCTGAGCTGGGTAAAATGGGAGGAGAAGGCAGGCGATGAAACAAATGACCCTGCTCACCTGAATCAGGGAAATGGAAAAAAAAGTCAGTGGCTCTGCGTCTGATATGCAAAGCCGCGTGTGGATATCTCGGGATGAGAGGCCGTCTGAAAGAGGACAGTTGTCATTCTTCAATTACTGCCACAGATGTTCTTTCATCTGCTGCTTGATTTATCCCTCTGGCATTTGTTTAACATGTTCTATTTACACCTGCAGTATATCGCTGGCAGGGTTTATTATCGGCAGCTCTGAACCGCAGCTGCTTGTCCTCTCCACCTGAAATAATAAATACACTTTTTATAATGAAGACTGAATACACGGATATAAAACCCATCACGATGATGTACGATACTATTTAAAGGTTACTTGTCATAATAATATTTGCTGTTCAGTAATAACTCATACAGTGTAGCTTGAAATGCTATGAACTAGATGTAAGCTACAGCAATACTCACAGTTTACAGTGTTTTTTGGGCAATATAAAGTGACAGAAATACAGAAGTGTTATCAAATAATAATAAATAATGGTTTCATTAGTAATTTGGTTATTGGTTTTCAGATGTGAGGCATTGTGTATGTGAGTTTCTTCATGCTTACAGCTCAGTTTACCATTAAACATCTCTTAATTTTTACAGCTCAGTACAAACTGTCAGAAATTAGTTTAATCATAGAATCATTTCATACAGATACCTTCAAAGAAATAGTCTTTTATATGAATTAAATCAGTGACCCTCCCACTACAACCTGAACTCCTTTCAGTACAACCAAAACCCCTCCTGGTTCAACCCACACTACTCCCACCACAACCTGATCCCTTCTCAGTACAACCAAAACCCCTCCTGGTTCAACGCACACTACTCCCACCACAACCTGATCCCTTCTCAGTACAACCAAAACCCCTCCTGGTTCAACCCACACTACTCCCACTACAACCTGAACTCCTTTCAGTACAACCAAAACCCCTCCTGGTTCAACCCACACTACTCCCACCACAACCTGATCCCCCCTCAGTACAACTAAAACCCCTCCTGGTTCAACCCACACTACTCCCACCACAACCTGATCCCTTCTCAGTACAACCAAAACCCCTCCTGGTTCAACCCACACTACTCCCACCACAACCTGATCCCTTCTCAGTACAACCAAAACCCCTCCTGGTTCAACCCACACTACTCCCACTACAACCTGATCCCCCCTCAGTACAACCAAAACCCCTCCTGGTTCAACGCACACTACTCCCACCACAACCTGATCCCTTCTCAGTACAACCAAAACCCCTCCTGGTACAAGCCAAACTACTCCCACTACAACCTGATCCCTTTTCAGTACAACCAAAACCCCTCCTGGTTCAACGCACACTACTCCCACCACAACCTGATCCCTTCTCAGTACAACCAAAACCCCTCCTGGTACAAGCCAAACTACTCCCACTACAACCTGATCCCCTCTCAGTACAACCAAAACCCCTCCTGATTCTGCAATATATCACAATATATTGAATCGTGACCGCTGTATCACTATACATATTGTATCAGCAGGTTCTTGCCAATACACAGTCCTAGTAGAGATGCTGGAGGGAGTTGCTGATTATGCTCTTTTATATATCCAGTCATGGATGCCTAGAGCTTCAATGGGGATTGAAGCTTAGTCTTCTGACAATAGGGCAAACAGTTGTGAGAATGGAAGACTGGTGATTATGTCTGTTAGTAAAGCGCTGTTTACTAAACCAACTAAACTGGCTGGAATAGGATTTTAATCTATAATAATAGCAGATAATATCAGTTGTGGAAATATTTAGGTATGAATTCAGTTCATGCCGGTCAGGCCATAGTGTAAAGCAGTGTGCGTCTGTGGCTGTTGTGAAATGCAGATTGTGTGCTTTCATGCCAGATACGCCGCAGTAGAGTCTGACGCTGCTCTCCTTTTGGAACCTTGTAATTTAGCTTCACTTGTCCCGGACTCTGACTTTGCCACGCGGGAGTGCGTATATGCTTGAACTGTCCACGTCCGTATGCTTCCCCGTCTTAAAAAAATACACTAAATGCCCCCTTTTTAAGCTCTTAAAGCAGTGGGACTGAACCGAGTGAACTCTTCTCACAGTGGGAACGAGACTGCATTAGCCAGCGTGCATGGAGAACGTCCTTGAGGTCTTCATGTCCATTTTCAACAGTGCAGTTCTTCTATACTGTATCTTGTGTGTTAATGACAGGCCTAAAAGAACATCTTGATGCAGAATGGAATCTGTTTCCATTCTATGTTCTTCAGATCCCTGGCTGTCTGTAGGACTAGGCCAACACAGAAATGGGAACAATAATATTTAAAGAATTCTGAAGGCTGTAGTCTAAGCTGTGGCTGTGGCAAAATGCCTCACATCCATAAATACAGGGCGGCAGGAGCAAACCCTCTGAAAGGTTTTCCTTTAAGAGCACTTCACTCTCCAAAAGTTTGGACACATCTTCTCGTAGAAGAAGTACTGTCAACTACTGTCCACAAACTCGGGATGAGATCAGCTCCATTTATCATATAGGTTCCCTTTGTAGTTCTGCAACAACAAACTGTAGTTCATCTGATTCTCTGTATACTTTGTTACTCTGTTCTTAGATGGTCAGGAGTTTGTGCTGGTACGAGAGGATCAGACACAGCAGTGGTGCTGGAGTTTTAAACAGATCAGTGTTGCTGCTAGGCTAAGAATAGTTCTCCAACCACAACCATCCTGCCCACAGTGTCCTGTGGGCAGCATCTGTCCTCTGAATTAGACACGCCTACCTTGCTGGTCTACCATGTAGCTGTAACGTCAGAGACGATAGCTCATTTGCCGCTGCACAGTTTGTGTTCCTCTAGTCCTTCATCAGTGGTCACAGGTGCTTTACAGACACACATATATATATATATATATATATATATATGTGTATGTGTGTGTGTGTGTTTGACTGGTACTGACCATTACATATATTCATTATACATTCATTTAGATCAGTGATGATTATTCAATAACAATGCATGGTTGATTTTAACAGATTAATCAATTATAATTTACTTAATGAATTAACTTTGAGATTATTTTGTAAATTGAATGGTAAACATTGTGTAAGCAGATCTTTATAGTAATTAGAACCCAAATTGCTTTTTGGGCAATTTTTTAGCCACTGATAAAAGGAAGTGCATGTTTATGAAGTAAAATACAATGTTTGTTGTTATAAATTGCATGTATATATTAACTGAATTGATTAAAAAGTGGCAGCGCTACAATAAGGATCTAATCCTATGTACTGTGTTGTGTTATATTTTGCTATAGTTTCCTGTTGTTTGCAGTGCTGAGACTGTATTGTGTCGTCTCATCCTCAGATGGTTCCATGGGAAGATAACTCGAGACCAGGCTGAGAGGCTGCTGTACCCGCCGGAGACGGGACTGTTCCTGGTGCGAGAGAGCACCAACTTCCCCGGAGATTACACACTCTGCGTCAGCTGCGACGGCAAGGTGGAGCACTACCGCATCATCTACCACAACTGCAAACTCACCATCGATGAAGAGGAGTACTTTGAAAACCTCATGCAGCTTGTGGAGGTGAGTTTATCAATCAGCCCCACACTACTAATTCAGAGAGATCAGGCTGGAACTATCTGCTGCCGTTAGGTCTTCATAAGATTACTGTGAAAACATTAAGTCTCTTTTATAAGAACTAGCTTTTATTTATTTGGTGTTTGAGGATTACGTCTATAGAGGTGGCAGTGGGTGATGTTTGTTTATTTGATGTTTGTTAATAACACATTAGAGGGCAGTACTGAGTATTATTTGTTGAATATATGTTTTTAATAATGCCTTTAGAAGGCAGCAGTGAGTATTATTTGTTAATAATGATAACAAATTGATAATAATACAGTTAGAGGATATCAGAGAGTATTGTTTGTTTGTTTATTAGACATTAATAATACAGTTAGAGGATAACAGTGAGTATTGTTTGTTTATTAGATGGTAATAATACAGTTAGAGGATAACAGTGATTAATGTTTGTTTATTAGATGTAATAACACAGTTAGATGATACAGTGAGTATTGTTTGTTTATTAGATGTTAGTAACACAGAGGATAACTGAGTAATATTTGTTAGATGATACAGTGAGTAATATTTGCTTATTAAATGTTAATAGCACAGTTAGAAGTCAGTGGTGAGTAATATTTGCTTATTAGATATTAATAGCACAGAGGGCAGAGATGAGTAATATTTGTTTATTATATATTTTGAATGACACCTTTAGAGGGTGGTGGCGAGCAATGTTTGTTTATTAAATATTAATAACACCCTCATAGGGCAGTGGTGAGCAATGTTTGTAAATGAGATGTTTGTTAATAACACCTTCATAGGAGAATGGTGAGTAATATTTGTTTATTTAAAATAAGCTCTGTCTGTTGTCAGATGAGGGTTACTGGGTATCTACAGCTCAGAACATAAAATTGCTAATCAGCCAGTTTGGTCATTGATTGGAAATTGATTGAACGTTTCCTGATCGTGACAAGACTAGCAGCTAGCCTGTCCTCAGAACTGCAGAGTGGTATCCTTGCTTGCTGTAGAGTAAACTCTAACTCTGCTTAGGGAACTTTCTTTTCCTCCACCACCTCTTTTTTTATTGACTGTCATATGCAGGCCCAAAAATAGACAAAACAGGAAGCAGGTCCACGTCAGGCCGACCCGCAGAGACGGAGAAAGCGTCTGAGTCAGGCTCCAGGAAACGCACACACACACACTTGGCCAGGGGTCAGAGGTTCTCGTAACATTAGTTTTTGCTGCAGCGGCTAAACACACCCCTACAAAGTTGGTCAGTGAAGTTTGCGCTTGTTTATGTATGTACGTTTGGGCTGCATGTCACTCGACATGAGGTCCAGCTGAAATGTAGTGCCACTAACTCTGTGGATCTGTTCAGTCTCCTTTCCCTTCCTCTACAGACTCGAGCACTGGAGGAGCTTTATTGCAGTATAATGGCTGTAAAGTCCAGTTACCTGTTCACAGTAAAATAAAGCTCCTGCCTGTGACGTGTGGTCAGACCATGCGGTTCCACAGAGGTTAAACCGGTACGCCAGTGGTGTATGATAATTATCATGGCCATGCTTTTGATCCTGAACCGGTCAGTTAAAGATCTGTGTTGAAGAGTGGTCACTTAAACCTGCCCCTCCCTCTGCAGCTCTCACACCCCACCCCTCTCCCTTTTCTCTAGGGCCAAGCCTGTTGCTTCATTCCGTGCATTCTTATGTGTAATTTTGGATTCTCTTTCTTTCTCTCTCTCTCACTCTCTCTTTCTCACACACACACACACCACACACACACATATATACATGCAAACACACACTGGTTTGTTTTCATACAATGTCAGGACATATATGTATGCATGACTACATATGTACAACATTAATCTGTATCATATATATTATGTATAAATACCAATATGTAATAGTAATAATAAGTTGTATGTGTACCACAGCACTGTGCACACGTCTTCATTCTCTTAATTTCAAGTGAAAACAATTAAGTGCAATTAAGTGCGAGGTATTTATATGTTCTGGGAGATTAGATTTGATTCCTTTACATATGTAAGAGGAAAGCCAAAGGCAAATAAGTGATTCCAATTATTAAAAGATACAGGGACACCTAACAGCCGTCTCAAAAGACTTGGTAGACCGCCCAAACAGTGCCCATCAGATAAGCAGCACTGAAAGGGGAATTCCACTGAATTATAAAAGTTTCTGTATATTTCAGTGGTTGAGATATAAACAGAGTTATTCAGAGTTGTTTGATGTGGGCCGTTGTAGAGAAATTTCCAGACTCTTCTGAGTCTTCTACACGCATGTTCTGAGTGTCTGTATGTGTAATGTCGATGATGTTAATCATAATTCTGAAACAAACGTTTCCTAAAAGGACTATTTTCCCTTACAACCACGAAAGGGTTAAAAATGACTGAATGAATGTACAGTTTAGACCAAATACTTAAAATCACAGAACTACCTTGGAACATTGTCTCAGACATCAGGCAGTGTGTTCATAATCAATTATAGTAGCAGTTTTTTTTTGTGAGGGAGCTTTTAAAGCAGTTCATATCTTCAGACGTCTGGTTCCCATCACCACCACTGTGAGCAATTCTGAATCAGCGTGTTTCTCCAGAACAGACCACTAAACACCAGGCCTCTCATTCTGATTGACTTTGTTTACATCTTAAACATTCAATTATACAGCAATTTAGAAACATTGGTGGAATGTCTCTTTAAAGAGAGAAACTCAGGCTCCACACTGCTTAGGAGCTGAGAAACAATTAAAGGGACGTTTGCAAATGAAATAAAGAAGCTCTTAAAGTGATGGGCTGACCACCCAATGAGTCCAGGCCTCACCATGACTGAATATGGGATTATTTCGATGATGAGAAACAGAAAATGGAACTTCTAAGACTGAACTTTGGAGATGTGGATAAATATTCCAGCAGATTCCTTGAAATGAATAGAAGCTGCAGTAAAGGGCAAAAAGTGGACACATCATACAATAACGTTTCAGGTTCTTTCAGATATTGGCCGTTTTGACTGGAAATGAGATAATGATGGCTAGTTTTTCACTTCAGCGCAGTAGTTTCTGTTCCTTTCAGTTTAAAAAGCGGATGCACTCTCACACTGTTTCTATCTCTTCATTGTTGCCTTTCTCTTGTTTTTCTTTTTCCAGTGGACGGCTGTTGAGCTGTGAGTGTAACTGCCACAGTGAGTGTCAGTCTTTGGTTTTAGATTCAATTATAGTATCAGTGATCTCCTCCTCACTCTGCTCAGTAACACACATCACCTGACCCTGCAGATCACTAAGTGACACTTATTGACCAGACTCACAGCACTGAGACTGGACAGACCGTACCTGTGGCTCGTCCTCACGCTGTTCATGCTGTGAGCAGTGGTCCATCACAGGACATGGTGTCCATCAGTTTCTGAATACAGTGGCGCCGGCCTGCCTAGAGTGGGTGATTTGCTGTAGAGGTTAAATGAGTAGTAGGTAAAGCTAGTGTTACAGTTTACCTGTACACAGGTAGGTGAAGGTAGTGTTACAGTTTACCTGTACACAGGTAGGTGAAGGTAGTGTTACAGTTTACCTGTACACAGGTAGGTGAAGGTAGTGTTACAGTTTACCTGTACACAGGTAGGTGAAGGTAGTGTTACAGTTTATCTGTACACAGGTAGGTGAAGGTAGTGTTACAGTTTACCTGTACACAGGTAGGTGAAGGTAGTGTTACAGTTTACCTGTACACAGGTAGGTGAAGGTAGTGTTACAGTTTACCTGTACACAGGTAGGTGAAGGCAGTGTTACAGTTTACCTGTACACAGGTAGGTGAAGGCAGTGTTACAGTTTACCTGTACACAGGTAGGTGAAGGTAGTGTTACAGTTTACCTGTACACAGGTAGGTGAAGGCAGTGTTACAGTTTATCTGTACACAGGTAGGTGAAGGTAGTGTTACAGTTTACCTGTACACAGGTAGGTGAAGGTAGTGTTACAGTTTACCTGTACACAGGTAGGTGTAGGTAGTGATAGGAGTCTCACCCAAGAACTCCTACTGGTACAGTGTAAGGTGGTTACCCGGATAGGGAATTGAACTCCGGTCTACAGCATGGAAGGCAGCAGTGTAACTCACTACACTGTACTATACTGTATCCATATTTTTTGTTTTGGAGGATGCACAGATATGAGATTTATGAGCCAATGCTGATATCCAACATTTTATATGCTGATGATACAAAAACAATAATAAAAGTAGGACTACATCCTAAAATTTAGATTTTTGTTCCACATTACCAGAGAACAAAGACTAAATCATCAACTTTCAGTCAAATCTGAAAAAAGGTCAGAGGAAGGGCAGTTTTTTTACTGTCATCTGCCAGTACTGCTATGTTTTATTCACTGTTTTTTGATTACTGTTTCATTGTTTTCCCAATATTAACTATAAAATGGTGTGACTGCAGTGTCTTTTCCAGGCTTATGTAACAGTAGCTGTCTTTCGTTTGCGTTCCTCTGCATTATACATGTAAGTGTTGCTATCAGCTTTGTTCAGTCGACCAACTGCTGTTGGGTAGTTGCGTGTGCTGCCGTCTGTGTCTGGGTCGATGGTGTGCGAGTGAAGCACTTGCGTTGTTTGTTCTCACCTTTTTGACTGCTCTACAGTTCCTGGAAAAATTGATGAAAAGGAAGTGAGAAAGAGGAAGCTGCAGCGCAGGTTCCAGCTCATTTAAGAGGCTGGATCAATATAGCTCTATTGACTCCACCACCTTATCTCTCCTTCTGTCCTGCAAAGCCCTGGCCACTGACTGGGCTGCTTTTTGCCACCATGAGGGTGTTCTGCATGTGTGGACATGTGTGTTTGCAGGATGGTGCGATGCGCATAAGAGTTGGTCTCCAGGAGTCGGTTGCCCTCTGCTGATCACTGATATTCATCTTTTTCAGTCTTTATTTCACAACGATCAGTGACGATTCAGCCAGAAATCAAACGTACACAGTCCCCCATCTACTCTAAATGCAGTCCGTCAGCCTACACATGTTTGGCGTCTGAGGATTGCTTCTGAAGTTTTGCAGAGGAGCATGAACTACCCACTTGGCCAGGCCAGGCCAGCCCTGGCACGCTAAGGTCGGCTTCGGTGGGGCTGCCCCTGCGATCTGGAGGGTAGTGTAGGTGGGGGGTATTCCAAAAGGTCAGAATAGCAAGATGCAGAGCAATGTCCAGCAATGTCTAAGCACTGTGAGAGCACTGGTTTCTACGTCCTCCGGTCTTCCACACAAATGCTGACCGTTCTTCCTGTCTTATGCAGCGGCTAAACTCTAAAGATACAAACCAGCCCCACCCCCCCTTGAACCGCTCTGACAAAAGGTTGCACAAGCAGGGGGTTTCCAGAGAGGTGACATCAGGATATCAAGGTCCAAAGCAATATCTAGGGGACCAAGCACCATGAGAGCACAGGCTTCTAGGTCCTGCTGCCTGATCCCTCTGTCAATGGGGTACTTGCGTTCACCTCATGCTGAGTTGTTATTTAGATCTGCCAATGAGGTGTATGATGAAGACTGTTACTTTTTGCCTGAACGCTGCAGCTGGTTGTCTCCTTTCTCTTATGAGCAATGCATTTATGCATTTATATTTGAATGGATATGATATGTTTAACTATATGACATCCTGACAACTTCAGTTTACACAAATATGCATAGGCCTTTCTGAATTTGGAGTTTTTTTATTCGTGAACATTCAGTATTGATGTATTATTGTGGGCTTCTGTTCCCTCAGCACTACACCAAAGACGCAGATGGACTGTGCACCAGACTCATAAAGCCCAAACTCATGGAGGGCACCGTGGCAGCGCAGGATGAGTTCTCACGAAGTAAGACTCTTATTGCCATTTCTATTTCTGTTTTTGTTCCAGGATGCTGAGCTAATAGAAAACATACATACAGTTGGTACTTTCTCAGTTCTCCAATGTGGCCATACTATAACTTTCAATACTTTCAAAACTTTCAATTCTAAAGCGAGATCTAAAGGGAGGAATGACAGATTTGCAAAGATCAAATGTATACATAAAGATAATTTTAAAGAACCTTTCTGAAAGTGTTAAAAAACATGTAAATGTAATGTAATTTAAAGTAATGTAAAGTTTCTTTACCAGATATTTGGTTTTGTCATTACTTGCTTGGCTTCTGATTTGATTTAACATTTTAAAAATAGTTGAGTAAAATAAGAAATATGAATAGAAAAGACAGATACTAAGACATTGTTTGTTAAGCTATAACGTTGTAATATTGTTTTATGTTTAATCCAGTGATCATGTGGTGTTCAGTGATGATTAGTATGTTTTTTTCCTGCCATAACACTGTTATACCACTTTAATATCACAGTCTGAATTCTGGTATCGTGATAACTCTAAGACATGTTACCCTATAATAGGAGTACTGTTGATGTGTAAAGCTTTACTGTGGTGGTGTTCTGGTTCATTGGGTTCTGATGGCTGTAGTAATGTTTCATGATTTAACGCTCCTGTGGTGCACAGGTGGATGGGCGCTGAACCGAAAAGAACTGAAACTCCTCCAGGCCATAGGGAAGGGGGAATTTGGGGGTAAGTTTCACAGTATATACCCGTATATATGTGAAGAAACATGTACATACTCATATTTGTTCATTTATTCCATTTTCTTATTGTTTTTATTTTTTTGTCTGTATGTCTGTGAACTTCTTTATTTGAATTGTTTAATTGCTGGCTAATAACCAGCTAAGTGGCTAATTGTTTATGACTAATTATAGTGATGAGTATTAAGTCAGCCAGTTGGCTAAAAATGGAATACTGGCATGCACTTAAATAGGCCAGGGCCTGCCAAGGGGTCCAAACTTCTATAGCACACTGGTGCTCTTTAGCTCTATTTGAGTGGGATTAGTTTTACCAGAGGAGTAATGTCTAGTAATGCAGTACTTGTGTAATCTGACTGGCTGATTCATACGGGTTAAAGGATGTCTGTAATTTCCCTAAAATACCCAGATCAGACATCATCTCGCAGACATTTACACCAGCATAGTGCAACAGGCACCGCACACAACAGTAACAACACATTGTCTGGCTAACCCGCATATAGACTAGCAGATATTACAACAGCGCAGATCCCGCAATGTAACTGCTGCACTATTTAAGGTGAAGCAAGACAATTAAATCAATTTAGAATGTTTTGTTTTGTTTTGTTGTTACATTACCAACATAAACTATACCTTGGGCTTGGCATAACACCTTGGACTTGGCATATTTAGTCTATATCAAGTAAGTAAGTAAGTAAGTAAGTAAGTAAATATTTGTTTATATAGCACCTTTCTAAGTGAAACTACAAAGTGCTGCACACAGTCATAAAAACATAATAAATAAAAATAAACACATAAACATCACAACAGACCAAAATCAATTTAAACACAATTAAAAACAACAAACCTAGTCACAGAAGTTGTTGGGAATAACTCAAATTACACCACAAGTCTAGGTACAACCTACCTTCCGCATTTAGGGCTTTAAATGTGTCTATTATGCACTAATACTAATATTATTCACTAATAACTTGGGAAACAGTGTAAGTTGAGTTATTTTTGTGTTATTTTAAGTAATCCACAGTAGCCTAGTTTTGTGTGTATGTTATGCTCTTCCAGAAAACCATGAAGTCTTGGTTTGAAATATCAGCGAAAAATTTAAACAATGCTGGTGTGTGTTTTCGTCTGTTGATACCAATTTGTGTCTGTTGTCACTGTGCATTCATGATAACAAGCCTGGAAATGTAAGGGGCTCATTCATTTATTAAAATATGTTGACGTATCATGAGTTTGATTTACAAAAAGGTAAAAACATTTTCATATCACTACCAAATCATAGAGATTTAGTTCATGAGTCTTATTTTAGCCATGCCATTGCATTTAATATCAGGAAGTGAGACTGCATCCCTGTCCCTCATGGTCACATGATCAACTGTTAGAGACACTGTTTTAAGGTGTTGGTCTAAAAATCATTGCGGAACATTAAGAACTGTCACTTCTAATGAACGGTTCCAGTTTCAATGAATGATTTTATGTGTGAACAGCTATTAAGGCTGTGTTCGCCAGTCATGGACTGACTGTGTCTGTTCAAAATGAGCTAACATTCACTACTGACACAGTCACTACCTTAACATTTAGTTTCAGAAGTACTGTTTTGGTAATAGTAGTGACAGAATTGCATGTTCAACCATTTTTTCAAAATAAAATGAACATAATTAGGACATAGAATCACTCAGAAGAAGATGGTTTTAGTGTTCTAAATTCATTGATTGGATGGTTTGATTTATTAATCTGGTGTTTCTCAATTCCAGTTGTAGAAATCCATATAAACACTAGATTTTGTATTGTTCAGATGTGATGGTGGGTGATTACAGAGGCACTAAAGTAGCTGTGAAGTGCATCAAGCATGACGCCACCGCCCAGGCCTTCGTTGCTGAGGCCTCTGTCATGACGTACGTTCTTTTATCTCTTTCACGATGTGCTTATGAAACCTGCAGCATTTTCATGTAACTTTTTCAAAATCAGCTTCAAGCTTTGATCACACATGTCAGCTGGTGTGTGAGCTGCTGTGTGGAAGTCAGTTTCAGTGGAATTTACGAAACACAATTTTGTTTTCCAGACAAATGCGCCACAACAACCTCGTTCAACTTTTAGGAGTAATCGTGGAGGAGAAGGGCAGCCTGTTCATCGTCACGGAGTACATGGCCAAGGTCAGTGTTTAACTCTGTTTAACTCAAGAGTTATTAATGTTACGTGATTACTTCACTATACATACATACATACATACATACATACATATATAATGAATTACTTGGGTGGTTTAATAAATATAACATTTGTTGTTACATCAGACGGTGACATATATGTGACAGAAGTATAGAGCTTGTGCTCAGCAATAAATTGATCAAACTCAAATCTATGGATTTAAGTGGATTTAAAATTTAGGAAGTTGATAAATGTAATTCCTGTGGGCAAACATCATATTACTGGTTAATGTTTTTCCCAAAAGCCACCAGAAATTGTCTTTTACATGACACAGTATGATAAATTGTGATTAATGGGCCAATATCATAGAAACACAGATGTTAAAGCATTTATTGTAATATGTAAACATTGTTTTAAAACATACAGTTCAGTCCCCAGTCTATTTTGTTTTGTGATGTTATGAAAACCACCGCATTTACATATATCCAAGTAGTCAGCCTACAACAGTTTAGCCCCACCCATCTGTATCAAAGTTAAAGGAAGTGTTTCAGCCCAAACCACATCTTACACTACACCCAACATCAGCGTTAATACAGTAACAAAAACAGCCTGTTTAATCTGAAGGGAAAGGAGAGGTTGGAAAAAGGTGAAAAATGAACTATGACCATGTACATGTGCACATATATGGACTTCAAGGGAAAAAATAAAACAACAGAAATGCTGGGGGTGACTGCTAGTCTAGTGATCGAAGAGGGGAGAAACAGCTGTCAAGAGAAGCTCAATCCCAGGATACCTGGTTGTGCATGGGCAAGGCAGTAAGCATTTTTTGGCCTCAGTAAAGTACATAACATAGCAATATGGAGGCTTTAATATGAGCATGGAGATGAACTAAGAAGGTAAAAGTAAATCAGGTTGAGATCCATAAGTAAAGAAGTTGTGTTTGCATGAGTATACGTGAACGCTCCTGGTTTAATGAATGCTGGGCTTGTTTCTGCAGGGCAGTCTGGTGGACTACTTGCGTTCCAGGGGGCGCAGTGTTATTGGAGGAGACTGTCTGCTCAAATTCTCCATGTAAGATTTGGAAATACTTCATTTCTTCAACTATTTTTTATTAACATATTTGAACTCTTTGCTTATTATTCGTTTTTTTCATGGTTAGAGTCCAGTACCTACTCTGAATAACTTCTATGGGCACACACCAACTCTCTCTCTCTCTCTCTCTCTCTCTCTCTCTCGCTCTCTTTCTGCAGGGATGTATGTGAAGCCATGGAGTATCTGGAGGCCAATAACTTTGTGCACAGAGATCTGGCCGCTCGTAATGTTCTCGTGTCCGAGGACAACATTGCCAAAGTCAGTGATTTTGGCTTGACCAAGGAGGCGTCGTCCACTCAGGACACGGCCAAGCTCCCTGTGAAATGGACAGCTCCTGAAGCTCTGAGAGAAAAGGTAGGTGAAGCGAATGCCTGAGCGCGTGTATATGCTTACGTGTTATTGTGTGCATGTCTCTCGACGCTCAGATGCTCAGATAGGAAGATTATCTACAGAAACAGGCTACGACAAGACCAGGGCTGAACACTACTCTTACTGTTTGTATCCATGCAGAAGTTTTCCACTAAGTCTGACGTATGGAGCTACGGCATCTTGCTGTGGGAGATCTACTCCTTCGGACGTGTGCCGTACCCAAGAATCGTGAGTGTCTTCGATTCTTTTGTTCACAGGTCTGCTTTTTATTGGTGATGTGAACTAAAGCTTCTGTCCATACACTACAATTGAAAAGTTTAGACTCTGAATTATATCCAGTAATACATGATACAGTGTAGATTTATATAACAATTGCATTGACCTGCACCTTAAAGGGGAATTCCACCAATCTTTCATCATTTCTGCATAATGGTTGGGATGTAACAGAGTAATTTGGAGAGGTTTGATGTGAAGTGGTTCACTTTAGAGAAACCTACAGACTCTGATTTCAGGCGTCACCATATTGTGTTGTAACCGCACACATACAGGCATTTTATTTACTATCCAATTCCAACTGTAAGCCCACTGGGTTTTATGTGTGATGTTGTGAGTTGTAAATAGAAAAAAACTTCTTTGCGAGCTACTTGTCTTTCATGTATGTACCCCTTTAAGGCATCAGTCAGTATATGTATAATAATTTCATGTCAGAACTTTCTGTGTAGCTTTTAGAGACAGTAAAATCTGTGGACGTCTGGTTCCCATCACCAGCACTGTGAACAATTCTGACTGTTTAAAACTGAGCACGTGTGACCAACAAATACACATTCTGAATGATCTCGGCACGGTGGTGTAGTGGTTAGTACGGTGGTGTACCCCACCTTTGCCCAATGACATTGGGATTGGCTCCAGCCCCCCTGTGACTCCGACTAGCAGGAAAAGGTGAAATATGATGGATGGATGTCTGGTACCCATCCCCAGCACTGTGAACAATTTTGACTCTGTAAATTTCTTTACAGCTGAGCACGTCTGACCAACAAATACACTCTAAATGATTTTTGTTTGCATCATGACTATTTAATATTGCATCACACTTAATAGTCCATTTTGTAAATTATTGCACTCTTAGACACCAAACAGTATTTTTTTGCACTAGTTCAGGCACTTTGTGAGCAGCGAGTGTGTTTAAATAATAAAATATTTACTCAGTCATTTTAGAATTATCACACTGGACGTCGCAATACTTCTTCTTACTGCTTGCTGGCCTGCTGCTAATTATTTGAATCAGCACCAACATTTTAAACATTTTCTACATGTATAAGATTGATACCAAGCGTTCTGATATAGCTCTCTCTCCAGCTGTTGCCTGCACTAGTCCTACACACAAGTCACCAGCAGAGGGCAGCATTGTCCACTGATTTAACCTGTTTGTTCTGCTGAGTGTGATCAAATAGGATGTAAAACGAACCCTGCCTGCTTCTTTCTCCTGTTCCCTTTTAGCCCCTGAAGGACGTGGTTCCGCGAGTGGAGAAGGGCTACAAGATGGACGCCCCGGATGGCTGCCCGACCGCCGTTTACGACATCATGAAGCTGTGCTGGACTCTGGATGTGGTCCAACGGCCCACCTTCAGAGCGCTGAAAGACAAACTGCAGCACATCTGGACCAATGAGCTCTACCTGTGACAGCAGAACACACAGACGGACAAAAATCACAAAGAGAGAGAGAAACAGAGAGAGAGAGAGAGAGAGAGAGAAAGAGAGAGAATGGAGGAGAACCACAGAACACCTCCTCACTGGGACCATATACACATCCTCAGGCCAGCACTCTGACTTCAGACAGAAGACTTAAGAGAAAAAGACATGCAGAAAACGTTTCATTATTCAGAACGTTTCGAATTCTTTTGTTCAGTTTCTTTCACTGCGCCTTCACGGTTTATGTTACAGAATCGGGGAGGCTGGGCTTCTCTAGAGTATTCAACTTGTTTTGATTTGAGCATCATCGGCTACGTCTAAACCCTTCATGTCCTCATCCCTTCACCGTCCCCCCTGTCCTGGGGGCTATCATCATAAAGCAAGGTTTGTCCGTGAGCTGTATAAGGCAAGCTTTTCTGATAAGGAGAACAGTATAGGACGTTCCTGTTGGACAGTCCTCAGTAACTCACACAAGAATGTGAACACAAACGCAGTTACTTTGTTATAGAATCAATGACGAGCAGCTCAATACCACTTTTACATGTGAAATATAGATACTGATACCACCAACTGATACTGATAACCAGTTCTATACCATCTTAAACCACTACGCTCTTAATAATACATTTGTCTGGATGCACATCTCAATAACATCACACTCAAAACGAGAAACACGTATTCTCCTCACCTAACGGTAGAAATACATCGAAAACAGCATGACTCAGTTCAGCAGTACTGCTGTTTCTTTCTATTTATCAGCATTTCTGATTGGTCAGCGCCATCGAGCATTCAAAATCATATTTAAAGTGGAACTCTTTGAAGTAGTTTAATTAAGCATTCACATAATGGTTTAGGCTAATGGATCACATCAGATTATCCTTTTTTTTTCCTCCAGTGGTTTTAGCCAGTGTCTGAGTGGCAGTGAGTTTCGTATCAGTGCACCCCTAGCAGTTATTAATGTAGTAACATGACAGATATTTGAAGGGTTTTTTTTATTCTGTAATTCCGAGACTGTAAACATCAAATATTTTAAATCAGATTCCAATCATAATAAAATATCTCCTCTCATTCAAAACAGAAGTGTGTTATCGATTAGGATCTGGGCTTTTGACAGAATTCCTACATTTGATTCAATGAGCCATGACTGAAAAATAATTAAGATCAAATTATAACATTCCTTTTGTCGCTGTTCACAGAAAAAACATGTATCTATATTTTTATTAAATTTTTTTAAACTTTTTTTTTTTTTACATAATTTTAATGGCAGCTGTTCTTTACATTGTGTACAAATTTCACAATGAATGGACCAATCGAAATGCTCCAAACTTCTTGGAATCAATATCTTTCCATTAACTGACATTCAAAGTTACCGATGTTTCTGCTCTCACCTGAAAGATTCTATTTTAGAGACACTTGTTTTTCTTTGGACAGTTATGGTTTGTAGTTAAAGTGAGGACTGTCCAGCAGGAATTGATGAAAAAAGCAAGGCTGGACAAAAGCTGACCAAACTGAACTAGCCTTAGTTTCAAGCATACATCAGATACTACACATAGTGCAGTGTGGTGGAACTTGATGTTCTCCTCTTTCTCAAAGATGAAAGCTTTAAGTGCTGTTTATCTAATGCGAACAGTTTTGGTGGTCTACCAGATTTTGCACAGAAGTTTCTTGGAATAATTTATTGATCTTGAACTTTCCCCTTTTTCGTGCTAGTGGATTAGTGATCTTATAGCTAACGTCCACAGAACAATACAAAGAAATTCAGCCTTGGCTGCAAGTTTTTCACAGCTCATTTTCACAGTTCTGTGATGTAGAGACCACTAAAGGCTGTAATAAAGGTCACGGGCTTGACATAAGTTTAAGCTTACAGCTTTGTAAAGAAAAGGTGCTTTGTGAACCTTCCCCCCAGGACTGCAGACCCCCCCAAACCCCCAGAAAGAGATGTGCCCCTCTGTGAATATGAATCCCTGCGACAGTGCCAGATAAACAGGCTTGTTTTTTCTCTCCAGTGCCAGCTCATGTTTGAACTGTTGTTTGTACTCACTGACCTCAGTGCGAGACTGACACAGCAGTTCCTCTGTCCGTTCACATGACCACGCGCATCATTACAGTCCTGTTGTATGTGTGTCTGCGTGCATGTGTGTCGGCGTGTGTGCTCCCTCTCTGCGGACGTTAGTGCGACGAGTCTTTCTTCAGTGCCGTAGTGCCTCCAGAGCGCTGGACTCTACCCTGCCCCTGAGCTGATGTTGTTGTTATTTAGTTTTTATAGTATTGTTTACCTCTTGATTTTTTTTATTATTTTTTTTTTTACATTTCTTTCACACGACTTGACTGAACTTGTGAGCATGTTTGCATTCACACAGGGAAAGGACAGACCTGATCGTGCCATCTTTTTGATCCAAACAGTACATATGAAGAGAGTTTTGTTTTGAGAAATGTAAGGAGGTGATGAGAAAAAGAAAATATAACAGGTTAAAAATATGAACAAAAGTCTTGCAGCTTCTTGTTGGTTCTTGGTTCTTGCACTTAGCATTGCCTGTTGAGAAGAATCCACTCCACAGTGTCCACAATGAAGAAATTCTCAATCTTCCAGTGGAAATTGGTAATGCATCCTATCTAACTGATATTACAGCCGAGTAATCCAGGCCACTCGATATTGTGGATTCAGTTAACGTGGGAGCATTTTTATTTAGCAAACTTGGGACGGCCAATATGGAATAAATGCTATTTTGGAACAGACGTTAAAAGTAAACTGAGTACAGCAATTTTTATTCAACATTTTATATACAGTGCTGCACTAAAACTGTTAAACAGGCCTAATCATGCTTTCTGTACTACAAAGTGCAGATACTGGCAAAATTGATTAAAATACAATAATATATCATCTTAGATTATCAGAATCAGCTAACAATTAAAGTGTCCAAAAACACTTGAACCAATTAATTAATATAGCCACTGTTGCTGCTGCAGAAGAGTTTGTTTTTAAAAAACTGGAGGTTCAAACTTTTGCATTACCTGCACAAAGTTTTAAATGGTCTTAACAACAAACAATAAAACAATTTCTAATTTCTTTTTAATTTGAATTTCTTTACTATAGAAGAAATTAGTAAAGATTTGTCAGTTAAACTTGCAGACATTGCTCTCAGTACTGATGGCTGCAAACGGTTAAATAAAATATTCTGCATAGGGATTAAATCTGCATTCTGACCCGTCAGTATAAACCATCGTACTTTGGGCATTGCCCAGGAGTGTACGTGCACATACATCCCATGTGGAAATCAGTATCTAAAAGTGGGCGTGGGAAGAATTGCAAAAAAACATTGTAAGAATCTTGTAAAAAACAAAATTGATATGCACCATCATATTTCGTTACTAGGGTACAACGTTTGGCTAGTTGTACTATATAACTGTAATTTGACTGGGAAACCCTCAGAGCAGCATCTGGCAAGTTCCGTCCAAACCCCGGAAGCAGTGGCTTCGGTTCTGCAGTATCAGTTAGAACCAGACCCTGATCCTAAAATCAAGTAGAACAAGCTGGTAGAGCTGACCCACCTTCACAAGCTAGACTGAAGCAGGTTTTTACTGTTTTAGCTGTTTGTGTATTGTGTGAGGTGTGCCAAGCTTGATGATGTTACCATGTAACAGAGAAAAGGGCTGGAATTGCAACGAGGCGTTTCAGGCAGCTGAGAAAAGTGGTTTCTGTGGGTGAGGGTTTCTCCCTCTGGCATGTACTTTGGGCTTTATGACTTGGCATACTGTTTACATGCACAATAAGCTACATAAACGCATGAAAGGTCCCCATTAATAAATCGTTACAGGCAAAACAGAACCTCTAGGGTCGCATACTATTAATACTTCTAAAAATAATATAACAAAGCTGACTGTTTCTTTGTTTTTTACAAAACTACAATGATTTTAAAACCTGAGGTGCTCCAAATCCAGTTAAACTGGTCTGAGTATGTCCTTATCAAAACATGTAATTAGAGTTATTTAAATACTGACAACATCTTTGATATACATAGAAAGGCAAAAAACTCATTAGGAAAAAAAAAGATATATAAGACACTGAGTCGTTTGAATGAACCCGGCATTTGAGGGGTAACTACAACCATCTTTAATGTCCTTTACTCACTACTTTTGGACGGTTGCACAATCAAGACTTCTTCAGAATAGAAATTCAAAATGATCATTAGCTATATT
Organism: Megaleporinus macrocephalus; assembly: GCA_021613375.1. Lineage (NCBI taxonomy): Eukaryota > Metazoa > Chordata > Actinopteri > Characiformes > Anostomidae > Megaleporinus > Megaleporinus macrocephalus. The sequence goes on along the minus strand of CM038713.1, from coordinate 12,567,013 downwards.
AAAATTCTATATTCATCGTTATTATTAGTTGCTGGTATTGGACCTGTACCTATCATGATGAGGCCGTCAAAGTGTCACAATTCTTACGACGCAGTCACTCATCTAAAACATGCTTAGTGTGTAAAGTTTGTTTTACTTTAGCGCCGGAGCTAGGAGGCTAATGTAGCTAACAGTAATGAAAGCTTATACTCCAGTCTCTAGCCTTGTGCACACTGCGTGCTTTATCATCACACACTCGAGTCAAGCAGTGCAAATTAATCACACATGAGCTTTTCTGACCGTGCAAGAGATTCCTTCCCTTTAACCGTGTATAGCAGGGGTGTTTAATTAGAGTCAGTAAGGTCCAGTTAGAGGAAATTTCTTCAGGCCATCATCATTTCTAACTTGTGTTCTGATTCAGTGGTGTATCCTGTTTACTGAAGTAGTCTAGTATCAGCATCTTCTACCATCAGCTACTGAAACACCAACACACCACACAACCCGTTCAGTATATTTCAGTATATTTACTGTTTATATGCTGAACTGAATAAATTATTTATAAACTTCTAATAAATGTTTTTTACTCTCTTGAAGTAAGAACAAGGGCCACATTAAAAAAACAGAATGCTTTCAAACAAAGTGAATATTCAAGTGTTTATTTATAGAGAAAGTAAATAAAATGTGTGTCTTCTTGTTAACTCAGCTTCACAGATTGACATGTTGGTTTTACAGAGTGGTATTCTCCAAAACTAGACGAGCGAGTCCATTCCAGAACCGTTTTCTCTTTTTGTTTTTTGAGCACGTTATTCTTTCTGACTCGCTTTAGTCTCCGGCTGCTGCCTGTCCTCATCTGTGTGCGCGCCGCACGCCCTAATCTGCACAGATCTGATTGGCTGATCTGATTGGCCTTCAGTGATCTTACAGCGCATGCGATTGGTCTCTGAGTTCACTGCGCCGTAAAGCCCGTATACCATAAAGACAACAAAAGCTCTGCCACTGAAAATAAACACAGTCAAAATTAAATCATTCTCAATAGTTTATTGGTTTGTAAATTGAGTTCCCACTGAACTCTCACCAGGATGATCCTTTTGACGGAAGACCGTTTCCAAGGCTTTGCAGAGTTTGGGACTTTTCACAGTGCGAGGTTAGATATGTTGTGATGTAATTCGGGCAGAAGTGAAAGGAAATGCCGAGGCCATCCAGTGTTCCTCATCTCCAACTGTCTGTACCTGCCAGAGCGCATTGTGGACATGGCCTTCAGACTGCGGTGGGCTGCATCTCTTGAGCTCTGCTTCATACAGAGGAGCACACATGTAGTCAGCATGGCTTTTCAGCTGCGAGATCTCAAGCAGAAGGGAAGTGATGACAGTGCAGTCAGGCTGGAACATAAACCTTTATACCTGAACGTTTTGCTGAATCCATAGTGTGTTCGCTTGATGCTACGGCCAAAGCCACACATGCTGGCTCAGAGAAATATAAGCAGCGCTGAATGTTTTTATTCCAGAGATTAATGCATGTTTTTGTTTACTATACTGAAATCTGAGATGGAGATCATTTTGGTACAACTGAAGAGAACCATTGCTCTTATAGTCACAAGTGGACTTTTTGGGGTAGAGCTTCCTTACTGGCCAGAACTACACAAATAGAAAAGTAATAAATAATAAAGTTTATGTTTTATTTTCAATTTATAATGTGATTGTGCAGTTTAAGCCTGCACATCTAGAAGAATTCAACCAAAAAAGTTGGCCATTCAGACACCCTTCCCCACTAGTTGGTTGCACAGCCTTTGGTAGCTTTTTTAGCCATTGGTGAGCTTTTTGCACCTGTAGCTTCTTCCACGCTTCCACAGCAGTCCTCTTAAGCTCTTTAATGTTTACAGGGTTCCTTTTTTTACTAAATAAATAATTTTAGCTCTCAGCTTGGATTGACATTAGGACTCATTGCTGGCCATTTTTTGGTGTGTTTTTTGGCTCATTATCCTGCTGTAGGACCCATTTTGCTCAACCCAACCCTAGTTTTCTTATACTTAGGAGAACATACTGTTCTAAAATGTTCTGATAATCCTCTGTTTTCATTGTTCATGTGATACATTCAAGGCCTCAAGTTGATTATGGATGCTCCGCCATGTTTCACTGTGCACTTTTCTTAATGGGCTTAATTTAATTAACAGAATGCTGGTATGTAGAGCTTTAGTTTGGTTTCATCTGTCCATGCAGCATTTTTTCTAGAAGATTTGTAGTTTGTCTAGATATGTTTTGACAAAGTTTAGTTATACTTTTTATGCCTTCCTTTAATCAGAGGAGTCTCTGGTCTTTGCCCACAGAGCCATGTTTTATTTAGCATGCTGCGAATGGTGCAGGTTCAAACCATCACTCCAGATGTCTCCAGCTTAGCCTTAAGGTCTTCGGATGTTGTACATGATTTCTTTGACACAATTCCAACCACCAGTAGGGTTCTCTTCTCAGGTCTTTAGAGATCTTGTTCTCTTTACACTGCTTGAGTTTGCTGATAATAGAATTTCTGGTCTGCTCAGACAGGAACAAGAAATAAAACTGGCTTTTTAAGCATCAAGGTCAACATTCATAGGCTGATAAAAGGTGGCGGCAGGTCTAATTTCTTAATAATCACAAGTTTGTCTGATTTTGTCCTGAACAAAGGGTGCAATTAATCAAGTCTTGCCATTATTTTTAATTTTGTATGATTTTTTCCTGACAAGTTTATGTTATGCTTTTCTGCATCTATAGCCCAATTGTCAGACCCTAAACACACCCCTGGTCTAGCTCCAGTTCTGAAGAGACTGCTATCAGCGTATGCCATATGTCATAGGATAGATGGCTAAGAAAATAATGCAGTTTTAAAAAGTGCTGTGCAGTTCTCAGCTGGTATGGAGCTTCATTCAAGTAGAATGTATTCCTGTACAAATCAGATGGATTACCATCACCTAGTAGTACAACTCGAGTCCTGTAACTCACCCCTGCTTTTAACCCTTGGCTTACCTAGTGTTTGTGGCGATGTTGTGGACTCACTTGACACCTACAAGCTTCTGATCCAGTTTTACACAGCAGTATTCTCTACAACTAGTTGAGCAAGTGGTAGAAACGACATTAATCAATTGTCTAGTCATGACTTAACAGCAGCCAGCCCCCTCTGTTGAGCAACGTGAGGTCTTAGAACTTTATGGTGCGTGTTTATAGAAATAGGGACGTCTGGCTACCCAATATAACAACAGCTCACTAGCACAAAAGCTTTCTGTGTGTTTGAATAGTTTTGACATTGAGATGTAGATCCTGATTATTGTCTGTAACTAATGGGTTTTATATATAGCATCAGAAACCACACACACCTGGTGGAGATTTAAACCATAACATACTTGCGAATGCAGCATTAGCCACAGGATCATCTGTCAATGTCATCATGCGCAAGATGTAAGTGGCAGCCTTGGCACACCGTTCTGGACAGTGTCTGTTATTGGCCAATAAATCTGATTGTGATTCTAAAATGGTCTTCTCAGCTTCAGGAATGAAACCGAAACAACACCACCCTCCACATGAGTCCGTGTACAATTTTCTTCAGTAAGATTGACTCTTGCACTCTAAGCCAACATTTTTTTCCATGTTCAGTCGAGTCTTTCTTCTATCATGGTTTCCAGCGCTGAGAAAATGGTGAAACTTCTGCCTCAGGCTTTTTCTTTTTATGTCAGAGAACATGGCAATGCATGTCAACCTGTATGTGTCACTGGTGGAGCCAGTGCTATGCACTGCATGGTGTATTTCATCATTCAACAAAAGATTCCACAGCATCCAGTGAAAATGTAGCGTTTTGTCAGGTTTGGTACAGCAGATCAGTATAGAGTGGTTAGTGTTTGGTGTCTCTACAAGTGCTTTGCACTGGAGCTACAAGGCTAGTCTAACTAATGCTGACCTTACACCAAACGATTTTCAAGCGATTTTACTGTTGCAGACAAATTTCCAGTGTCGGAATAAAATAAAATAAAATCAAAATGAGAGTCTTGCTAGAGTTGGGTAAAGAAGTTAGACATGGAGGGTACAAAAGGAGAAAAAACTGGTGGAGCTGTGGCGTAAGCATAAGTGTCTCTTTGACGTGTCTTCACATTTAGGAAAAAGGTTGACAGAAATTGCTGAAGCCTTCAAAATCCCCGCTGAGTATGCTATGCTAAAACACTGCCGAACGGGGCTACAGCGTTTACAATTAGCCTACCAGCAAACCGTACATTTTAGCTTAATACTGCTAGCTTCAATTACATAAATAGGAAATCTCAAAATAAATCTAGATTCCCAGTCTTGGCAAAATCATAGCCTGTGACTAAAAGTCTGTGACTAGTCTGTGACTAGTCTCTAGCTTGAGTAAATGTCTTTTCAGAGTCTTTTAAAAGTGTATGGTTAGCATAAGTAATGAAAGCTAATGTTACACAGACTAGTATGTGCTAAGATGATCCCACACACAGCTCTCTCAAACTGTGACATGTTGTTAAATAATCTCAAATAGGCTTGAATGACATCTATAAAAATGGGCTGAAGTATGTCCATAGCTACCAACAGTTGTTGTCTTAAAAACTTAGTTGGTAAGTTTTTATAGATAACAGTATACAGCATCAGATACTACGCACGTCTACTGGAGATTTAGGCCAACTGACCAGAGTCAGAATATTAATAGCTAACAGTAGCAATCATGCTAGCTGACTAAGAAAGCTGCAGCTGTCTATAAAATCTCAGTTACTAAATAATTCAGATTTTCATTTATTGTAATGTTTTTCTTCAAACCAATTCTTATGAGAAGCTACTTGAGTGACTGGCACGTCTGAAGATTTAAAGTAACTGGAGACTTTTTTGTACTCCATGTGAATCGTTAACCCTTGTTTTTAAAAAATGTTCAGAAATGTAAATGTTCTAGTGCCTTTAATTCAGAAAGACTGCAGCTCCCCTGTTTATGTGGATTTGTTTACAGGCCAGTCTTGCCCAGGCCAGTAGGCATATGAAGTATCTCTGCATACTCACCTGGCAGATATTATCTTATACTACTTCTCAGCTGCATTTACCTCCAGTGCAAACCTTAAGCAATAAACTGGCCCAGTCCTAGCCTAGTCTTGGACTAAATTGCAGTACCAGTAGTGAATCCCCAATGGAAATTCTTTTAATGCTAATTAGGCTATGTGATTTCAGTTAGGCTAATAGGAAAACAGGGCACATATGATATTACAGTACTATGTAACCAGTTTCTGCTCTTTGATGGGGTTTTGGAACTTTAGTACTCTAGTCATATACTTCAGTTATTCCTAAGCAATGTCTTACCTTTTATGTTCAAGTAGCATCTGCGCTCTTCCTACCATAGATACAGAATAAAAGCAGCAGTGAATCCCCCTCACCCATGCTCTGCCATGTGCTTTAGGGTGCCTCAGGGGTCAGGGGGCGGCTGGAGCTGACATGCAAACTTTGATTCGCTAAAATATCAAGGTTCTTCCAGCCGGAGCTGCAGATACCTTCCGCTGCGCTCGTCAGCCTCCGTTTGCGTCTCCTCACTGACATCTGGACCCTCCGTCCCGCATCAGCCTCGCCCACTCCTAGCCTGAGGGGGCCGGCGTGCCACACAGGATCTCACTCACTGTGCTTCTGGACCTCAGGGTGGACACATTAGTTTTCTCACACGAAGAAGCAGGCTCACAGAAGAACAGCTGCACTGTGTGGTGAAATATTAAGACTGTGATTGTACTGCTACCTACTAAAATATAGGAACGGAGTGTTGTTTTCAACCAAGTCTGTTTCTGCTGAGGATGTTCCTGTGCTTTGTAAACGAACAGATCATATTAGATTATCTTCAGGTGCATTATATATTCAGTTATTGGTTATTACTAGTGTTAATCAGCCATATGCTGTAGATACAGCAGATTATATTGGACGCTGGAGTATTCAATTAAAAAAGTGCATTAGTGAGTCAGTGATGTGGATAAAGATGACTGTGCATTGTAATTTACTTTTGTTGGACTGGCATCAGTCGCACCTGTTTGGTTTTAAAAGAAACGAATCTCAGCATTTGTTCTGCTTTGCTTTTTGTGGACTCTAATTTTGAAGGGCAGGGCTAGGTTCTGCTGGGTGATGTTGTAGTCAGCTTCAGGGAGCCTAGCATTTAATAGCAAAACTTGAGGTCGAGCTCACAGTACAAGCCAAGCGCTAGTATCATATAGTCTGATGTCTTTAGTGTGTTATTTTGTCTTTAGTGTGTTAATTTGGCCACCCTGTCTGGATTCTGCCAGTCACTTTCTGATTGGCTAATCACACTTACATGTATTTACACTTGCATGTATCATTTTGTACTGGTGAGTCAAAGTTTAAGTTCAGCCAGCCAACAATAGTCACAGCCATAGATGATCCACCAATCACATACTCTGGTCCAAGATTGCTTGCTAATTAGTTGGTTTGTGATTGGTTGTTTTGCGTGCCAGTTGAATTTTCCTTTAGTGCAGTATTAGGTGGATCTTGGCCACGTTATGTGGACTCCCTTAAAAAACTGGCAGTGCAAGACTAAAATCCTAGGACAGCGTTTTACGCCCAGTGTTCTGTTTACTGTGCCAAGTTTTGAGTAAAGTCATAGTATGAACCAGAACTTAGAGGCCTCCGTGTTTCTTCAGCGAACCCTCTTTATTACAATATCATGATAATAGTTAAATATAATCATCTATAATGTTATTATGCAGTCTTGGCTTTGAGGGATTTAAAGTTTGTGGTGGTCTGAGATGTGACTGTGGAAGATGAAAGTTACTCGAGTACAGTAACTAGAGAAACTTGCAATATGTGCCCTAACATGACAAAACCTTCATGAAAATAAACATTTTACTCGAGGACTGAGCTAATTATGTTTTGATGAGTAATGCGCAAGGCTACTGGGCCAGTTTCAGCCAGAAGCGCTTTTTCAGGTGAGCGCACTCGTGTAGATAGGCATGCGTTAGCAGTCTTTCACTGTTAAGAGTAAAGGTGCCGAAGGTTCTGTGCCTAATGCTACAGAGGAACCGCAATAATTGGTTCTTTAGACATGTGCAAGCAGGAAAATGTTTTATGAGTGGACACAACCTCTACATAATGTAAAGGTTCCAGGACATACCCATGAACTGGTATAGAACATTGTTATTGTTATTAATAGTATTATTCATATCACTTTATATTAATATATATGATGTATATGTATATTAATATATATGTAACATTCAATATTGCAACATAACATATTATTATTGTTGTGATTGTTATTGTTGTTATCTTTATAAACAATTATTACAAACAATAATACAGAGAAAACAAAAAAACTAGAAGATTTTGTAGGAATTAAGAAAATTAATGAATAACAACTGCAGAAAAATATATATATTAAATATTAAATCATGTTTTATAAGGTTCAAAAGAACTCAGTGTTACCTGCTTTCAGGTTTCTGGCCTTTTCAGGTAGAGAGCTGAGGGGATCCTGTATTGTTCAGACATACGCAGCCTATATTAGAGAGCTCATATCATGGTAAACCAGCTTTTCCTCACATTTCTGGAATTAAAGAGTACACAAGTTAAAGTTTCAAACCATATCATTCACTCTCCAGTCCATTTATGGAAAGTAAGCTACAAAACTTTGTTAGTGATGTTACAAAAACCAGTGCAGTAACATAACCCACTTATCAGCTTCCTGCACTTTAGCTCCGCCTGTTTACTCTGAAGTTAGAAGAATTGTTTCAGCTTGGACAGCCTTTCAAATGAGGCATAATACAAGGCAATCAGAACAGAACATTATCTGTTTATAGTTAGAAATGCTTTCAGGTCAACATACAGTATATAGGCTGATTTGATTTGTTGACTCCTGTTACATTTTAGTTATCTGGGGGAGCAATGACGTGAGCATTAGTTCTCCCCTCATTTCTTTTTTTTATTTCAAAAAGATCATGAAACATTATTTTAATTTTAATTAGCATTAAATTAAAGATTATGCTCACACACACATGTATGTATGTATATATATATATATATATATATATATATATATATATATATATATATATATATATATATATATATATATATATATATATATATACGCATGTTATTTATCTATTGAATGAATCTTTGCCTTATGAATCTCATATACTGAGAGTCACCTGTTTTCCAGCCTGACTTTAAAAATAAGGACATCCAGAGTGGAAAGGAGAGAAACACAAATAACTTCAATGATAATGTAGTCAGATACATACCTTTAAAAACAGAATCTGATATCATCTGAAAGAGGAGTGAGAGAGCTGTGAGGGAGACGAATGCTCAAAACTAACGTGAATACAAACTAGAATAAATAACGGATGGGACAGACCCTTTGGAGCAGAGCAGTGACTCACAGCTCTTTCACAGCAAATTCATCATCAACAATATCACCCCAAAAGAGGACACACGCACATGCATAATGGAACAAACTATAATTCATGTTCATATCTTTCACATTCGTGTCTTGTCAAAACATTAAGTTCAGTGTAGGTTCCAAAGCGATGGAGAGATGGAGAGCAGGAAGTCAACAATGCTGAACGTAGTAGCCTTTAGTGCATATTTCAAACAAATAAGCCCAAAATTAACTCAGTAGAGGTTTCTCAGTCTTGACATTACACTTAATGTGCCTTATGGGTAGAAGGGAGGACCCTCATTATCTCCATCATTAAAAAGACCCTCGAGGTTTATTCACAGCCTCACACATAGGCCTTCATTAAGACAAGAAGAAGTAAAAGACAAGGCTGGACATCAGCTGACCAACAGTATCAGTAGGTAAATACTGATCAGAGCAATTTTTCAAGAAGGGCTTCTTGAACAGCTAAACATGCTTTCAGACCAATGATGCTTTCAGATCTGAAACAGGAGCAGAGCCTGGTTTTCTGCTCTCTCTCAAAGATGCAAGCTTTGAGTTGCCTCCTGTCTTGTGATCAGAGACCACTGTCCCCTGAGCGCTGACCCCGGCCCCCCACTGGGTCTGGTCAGTAATGCACATAGAGTAGAAATGTTCCCAAAGTCGAGTCACAGCTGTTACGTAAGTATATGAACCCACGCAGACTAGAGACATCTCTGTGCTGCTCACTTTAGTAGCCCCTTGAGAAGTGACAGGAGAGAGCAATGCAGCATGGGTAACGCTCACTTCCTCACGCTTACTCATCAGCATGTCCACAGACATGGTTTACGGTTATGCTTATGGTTAGTGAACAACAAACATTGTGGAAATCTTTCAGTAGAGGCATAATGATTTTATTATATTTGACATCTCCACATAGACAGCCCCAATAAATACAAGACATTAGTTAAATCATTCAGTAAATACACTGTTATGGTGTTATGGAGCTTTATATGCAGTATATATATATATATATATATATATATATATATATATATATATATATATATATATATATATATATATATATATATATAGTAATAATACAGTAAGTAATTCATACAATGTCTGGGGCATCCAGGAGAAATCTGGAACTACACTTTCTTCCTCAAACTGGAGCTCAAGATCTGATCTACTTCTTTCACAATAAGATATTTATGTTACTTTGTATTGCATTTATGATTATTTACATCTGGTCTAATACTATATTGTGTTCTTGCTGGTGAAAACACACTTGCTAAGATATACATATATATATTGTTTGCTGTTATAAATGCTTTTGGTTGAGTTAGCTCTCCCTTCATCTCTTTTTCCATTTCAAAAAAGAATAATAATAATAAAAGATCACAACATATAATTATAATCTTATAAAAATAAGATTCAAAATCTTAATAAAAGTAATTCAGAGTCATTTGGTGTAAAATACTGGATTACTTACAGAGTCAGATTTGTTAACAGCAGGGGGTGTATTACTGAATTTGTCATATCTAGAATCCTGTTCACCCCAACCTCCAAAACAATCAAGAAAAGAATTAGCTTATGACATCATATTCCTTGGCAAGTGAAATGATCTTAAATTGCATCAGCATGTCTACTATTTCCCATTTTGAGATTATTGGGAGCTTATTTTAAGATTTTTATATTTGTCCATATTTTGGTTACATAGAGTAGAGTTACATAATATTCAATAAGGTAATCTCAGATTGAGGCATATTAGATATGCAGATTCAGCAGATACATTCGGAGCAGACTTATCATAAAGCCAAACTTATAAAAGAAACAATTATTAGCATTTTTTTTAAATAAAATTAGCAAAAAAAAAACCCAAAAAAACCATACCTGGTTAGTCAGCTTCACCATTACCCACGGTGTCTGACGCCCCTCGTTCACAGTGGTGGTGATGGATACCAGAAGCTTGAAGCATTTAATATCTCTGTCTACATTACATAAAGCTTTTACGTGAAATGGATATGAATACACTGTGTGATGCCTCTATTGACTATTTATGGAGAGGTTCTTACACGACACTGTAGGACAAACAGCACCCAAAGAAAACAGACCTTTACCAGAAATTTACTATTTAATACAACATTACATATCAAAGCTCAGAAGATTCAGGTTTAGTAGTGGAGTCTGGATAGTAAATAGAATCTGGGTTTGTGTTACAGAAAATTCCGACCCCTGGTTCCCATCACCTCCACTGTAAAGACATTTAAATCAGTATGTTTCACTACAGTGCACCATTTCACATCAGATCATTCAGAATTGATTTAATTATGCAGGAATTTGGAAAAAGGTGATATTATTCCCCTTTAACTTGACTTCACGCCCCCCAGCATATCTGCATATTCATTAATCCAGCACGTGCACAGTGATATCAGATATATTGAGACTTTTATCCTACGTGTCATGATTCAGTGGGCTGCACCTTCTCAAAACTGGCTGCAAAGTCACAGTGCTGAAATGAACAGCACAGCAAGCTGCGACAAGCTCCGCCTCCTGTTTGTATATATAAACTACTGGCCAATCCGTGTTTAGGAGGCGGGGCTTGTCTTAATAAGGGAAGGGGAAAAAACCATGCATGGGATACAGCTTCATATAAAAAGAGAGATGCAAACATAGTGTTCAGCATATTCCCCAGGGCCAGAGCTGAAAACAATAGAGACAAACACTGGAAGGGAATAATGAGCCTTTATTTATTCACTTAGTCAATCAGTTACTCAGAGTGCAGCTAAACTTTAAAGTGTTGCTGGTTCGTAAAGTAATAAGTGTTCTGTCTTGCAGAGGAAGAAGATCATGGCGTTCATGGTGAAGCACATGATAGGGGGGCAGCTGAAGGATCTCACCGGGGGTCTTGCGGAGGAAAAGCCTGAAGGTGAGAAGACAGAGGCCGCAGCCAAGGGGATGACACAGGAGGAGTTTGAGCAGTACCAACAGCAGCTGGCAGAGGAGAAGTAAGTGTAACACTCCTCTCCTGTTACTCCAGGTCTTATAGCACTGAAGTGCTAAGGTAGCTTCTTTTAGCTTAAGCTACAGCAATCCACATGCCCCCCTCCCATCCATCTGTAACGGCTCAGTTCACTGACAGTCAGGTGGTACTGGTTTGGAAGCAGAGGTGGGGAGTATGTGTTGTTTCCTTTACTCAGTTACATGTACCCTAGTAACATTGTGCTTTCCAGATGGATTCATATTCCTCCTGCTTGTGTTTGTATGTGTGTGGGTCAGGTAGTACTGGAAAGAGCCTAATTCCATCACACCGAGCTTGCGAGAGTGAAATAAGACAAGCACCCACACGGCCAGCCTGCTTTCACTGTTAGAACTGTTAAATACACTACACGGCTCTTCTGTGCATATCGCAAAACTTTTATCAAAAAAACAAAACGTTTCTCTGTCTATTTTAGGTGATGGAGTGGTGCTTCACGGATGTTGTCACTTAATGTTGTCATGTAAAAGTTGTTGTGTTAGGGTGGAAAAACATTTTATATATGTATATATTTTTTTAAATTAATGTTTTTTATATGATTTTAATTATTTAGGAACATTTGAAAGGGAATTTTAAAGGCTGTCAATATAGGCATGTAAAAAGCCCACCTTCCTTAAAACATATTAATAAAAATAAACCTTTTTCAGAAAAATATTACATGTTTTATACCCTCTGGTACTGAGGAACATGTATTGAATTCAAGCTTATGTTCTTAGCAGATGTTTCTCTTATAAATGCCACTCTTCAAAGAATGACACATTTTAGACATTAACATTAATTTATTACATTTTTTGTTAAGCGTTTGTGCTGCTTTTCACTTCTCTGGTAATGTTTTAAAGTGTCCCAAAAAGAGAAGAACAGAGTCTAATACATTCCTCTGCTGATGAAAGCTGGATGTAGTAAGACACTCCGCAGCGGTTCTGTGTTAGAATTCAGTACCTGAGCAGTTTTTGAAGCTACTACATTTGTCTTTCTACTCAGCGCATCGAAGTACCAGACCTTTTACTCAAGCATCAGTGTCCAGGCTACTGCTTCCCACCTCTGATATAATATATTGATTGAGATTTGGATGGAAATCAGTCATTGCTGTCTAGTGGTGCCCACTCTGTGACCACACACAGTGATTAAGGGTATCTGTCCAAGGGTACAGTCATTAGGCTGGTCATAGGAAAGCAGGTTTTCCAGTCAGTCATGAGATTAGACCCGATGAGCTTCTGGATGCAGATTGTTTCAACACGTAGTGTACGACTATACATCTGTACATTCATACATTTATATCCTTTATATCAGTGTTTGACACTTAATTCCTGTCATTTCAGCAGTTTACTGACTTTAACTAAGGCTCGTTAAAGGAGAATTCCATTAAAAGAAAAAGCTCTGCATGAACTAGCTGCTGAGATGTAAACAAAGTCATGCAGAATGGTTAGACATGAAATGGGTTATTTCAGAGAAACGTCCTGGCTCAGATTTTCCCACAGTAGAACTGATTAGAACCAAGGTTCCCTACGTCTACAATATGGACTTCCCCTTTAATTAACTGATTAAATAAAATACAGCCTTCTTCTGCATTTTAAGGTCAAAACTTCATCAGTCAATAGTATTTTTTAACCATCACATATAATAACTTTCTACAGAGATATTAAGCTCTTCAGACAACTGGTTACTATCACTACCACTGTAAATAATTCTGCCTTTGGACCAGAACATTTAACATCAAACACCTTAATCAATGCCAATTTCATGCCAATATATGGACTTCCCCTTTAACTAGCTGATTATTTGGATGAGGTGTGGTAGAGATGGAAAAACAACCAAAGGAGCAGACAAAAACATCAAAAGGCTGTCAGAACTAAGACTTTCAGTCTGGAAATTTTGAAAAATACATGGACTTCCCCTTTAACTAGCTGATTAGTTGGATCAGGTGTGGTAGAGATGGAAAAACAACCAAAGGAGCAGACAAAAACATCAAAAGGCTGTCAGAACTAATACTTTCAGTCTGGAAATTTTGAAAAATACATGGACTTCCCCTCTAATTAGCTGATTAATTGGATCATAGTTGGAAAAACTCCAAAAGGAGCAGCATTAGGAACCAGATAACTTGATCTTCAAGTACGAACCTTCTTCACAGAGTTTTGGAGCCTGGTGTTTATTTTCTGCTACGCAGCAACATAAAAATAGCATCATCACCCCTTTCTCATGTGTAACAGGAGGAGAGATCCGGAGCGTGGGTTTTTATTTACAGTCCTCTGTACCTTCGATCAATACTGTATGTCACAGTGCCCTCTAGGTCCATGTTTGCCCGGTCCAGACTTTTACGTGTGTGGCTTCTGCCCAGAAATGCATAAGCAGCTCTTTCTTTCTCTCTTTTCTCCGCGTCATTTGGAATCATGTTCTATGTACGGCATTAGATGTAAATTGTGCACAGACTGCTGTCCTGACTTCCGAATTACACGACGGCTGCAAGAAAACGTTCGGCTGAAGATGCTAAAAAAAATAAATGAGCAGACGTGTTTTTTTTGTGTGTTATTTGTTTTCTGAACACAAACAGCATTCAGCTCTTGTTAGTGTACATGTGCATATTTGAGCCATTCTGATTTTTGTGGTGTTCACTCAGGATGGAACGAGATGCCAGCTTTGCTCAGAAGAAAGCAGAGAGGGCCACAATCAGGAGCCACTTTAGGGACAAGTACAGACTGCCAAAGGTCTGTAGCATCACTCGTCCAATCCCTCAGCCCAACATACCTGTGTTCAGTATCTGCCGAATGCATCACTACAGTTTTCACACTTGATTTCTCATTAAAGGGCCCATATCCTCACCACCACTGTCCCCAGTCCTAAATCCTTTCTACATCTCTACTTCTGCTTTTACATTTAAATTAAACAGGCTTTTTTTTTAGGACGGATATAAAATAGCTCTGCTCTGATTGGCTGCTCTGTATTATGACTCATTCAGAAAGCAGGCAGGGCTGAAATACTCCTGAAATACTCATCGCTGTAAAAGGGGCGGGGCTAAACTGCTACAGGCATGTGTGTAACATGTCATCAGTGATGAGTGGTACTTCAAAACTGCTTAGAATAAACATTAAAAATAGTTAAATAAAGTTAACATTTTAGAGATACTTTCTTTTTCAGTGTACAGTGAAGATATGTAAATATGACTTGGTTTGTGATGTCATAAATTCAGTTAGCTCATATCTCTTTTTGGTAAGCCCACAAATGATGTGATAAGCTCTGCTCTGATTGTCTGGTTTACAGTGAGGCGCCGCAATGATCACACAGCAGTAACAGACAACTGAATCTTTCAGTTTAAGATGATCTGCTTTAATCAGCAAACAGAGATAAACTCACACAGCATGGCTGCTACTTACAGGATACTGTTGGGGTTGTGATGCTAATAAAGGTGGAACTGCTCGTCTCTTCAGTGTTAATCGCAGAGTGAAGCTGCTCAACATCGTCCAGAACCTGAGAACCAGTCCTGAGTGAAATGAAACCACAGTTACAAACTTCCTGTCTTAAACCTTTCCACCTTAAATGATGCCACAGATACATTCTAGCACCTCCTAGTCTCTATTCTAGTCTCCTTGTTCAGCTACACCAATATAAATATATTCCATTCTTTCAATTCCACCTTTAAATCAGACAAATGTATGTAAATACATCTCTCTTCTAATTGGTTGACCTGTTCTGTGACTCAGGCTGAACCAGTCCTTATAACATTGATATAAATGGGCAACATGAGTGGGGTGAAAGGAAAATAAAAGGTGATAGTTTTTGTGATGTCACAAAAACTAATAATGGAAAACTGCTTGTTTATTTATTTATTTATTCATTAGTTTGTGGCTTGGACTGTATAGGCTTGGCAGCAAAGACTAAATCACATGTTAGAAATTTACAAACTGCATCCAAACAAGGGATATTCAGTTTTCCATGATATGGGCCCTTTAACCTTAAGTATATTTGAACCAGTAGCTACAACAGAGCTGAGTTTTAGGTCCTTTGCCCACCTGCCTGTGCTTCTCCCCCTCCTAGAGTGAGCTGGATGAGACTCAGATCCAGGCTGCAGATAAGGATGTGGAGCTGCCCACTGAGCTGGCCAAAATGATCGCAGAGGACAACCAGGAGGAGGAGCACAAGCAGTCCGTCCTGGGTCAGCTGGCCAGCATTCAGAATGTAGATGTGGACCAACTGAAGGACAAAGCCCAGGCGACCCTGGAGGATCTCAGACAGTCAGCAGAAAAGTGTGAAGTCATGTAATTTAGGACTATAAACACAAGCCTCAGGGTGAGAGAGAGCTGATCTAGGATCAGACATTGCTCTCTTCATAGCTAAGCATAAACACAGGTACACAAACAGCACATTCCTGAGACTCAGGGTTCTGATAATGAGTCCTGTTCCAAACAAGGTAGCCAGGATAGAAAATCTACACAAATCCATTCAGTAAAACATGGTTTGTGATGCATCATCTGACAATAAAGGTTTAGAAGCACATATTCAACCCAGGATATTTTTTCCAAAGGAAAGAAAGTTATTATAACATCTCTTCTTTAATGTATGTGTAATAATTTGTTCTTTCATGTGTAATACGTTGTTTATAAAGGCCTTTTTATGCCTGACTGTTGTCTGTTTGTGAGCCCCCAGTATATAGGCTACACAAATCGAGCATGAGATATATATATATATATATATATATATATATATATATATATATATATATATATATATATATATGTAAATTATTATGTTTCTTTGTAACTTCAGTGTAGTAGAAAGAAACTGGTGAGAAATAATAAAGCGCAAATAAAAAGGAACTAATTGTAAACCGTCCAAAGAACGTGGGAATCATTTTCGTGGCGGAACCTCGTAGCCGCTACAGCGAACTCTGTTTACATCGTTGATGTCAGCAAAGATTACCTAAAAAAGGATTTCTGTATAAGTAAAAGTTAAAATATTAATAATAATAAAGCCCCAGGATGGACAGAGAAGCTGACCTTTTCTATCGACAGCTGCCTAAAGTGGTAAGTCCGCAAAATCAGGTTAGTAAGTGAGGCTCTGTGTTAATAGTGTTTTTATAATTAGGACTGATTTACAGGACAATAATCTCAGCGTCCCGTGTTTAAAAGTGTTTATTAGTTTATTGAAGAAACCCGGTTTAAAGTGCTCGGTGGCTCACAAACCAGCTGACTCGTTATTGAACGTAAAATATTCCTCGTTCCACCTTAAATAGTGCAGCAGTTCCAGAATTTAAGAAGCTAACTTCAGAAACCAAGCTTTTTCAACAAACTGATAGCGAGTCGTTCAGAGTGGTTCACTGTTTAGTGGTTCACTGTAGAGAAAGTTACAAGACTTTATTAGTATTTATTTGGAGTGGTGGTGATGGGAACCAGGTGTCACAATGTCTACAACACACATATACACATTTTATTTACTATCAAAACCAGCAGTAAACATACACGTATCTTCGTATGAACGTTTATATGATACGTTGATGATGGTAAAACAGTCACAGTCAGCATGCACTCCTCTACTATAAATAGATTAAAATATTCAATTATTTTAAACTAAAATATATCACAACACTGTCGTAGAACAAAGTCTCAGACATCATGTAGCATATTCATAACCATTTCATGTAGTTTGTTTTGGGAGGAAGGTTTGGGAGGAGTATTCAGCTCTTCAGATGTCTGGTTCCCATCACCATCACTGTGAACGCTGTGACTCTAGAAGGGAGCGTTTTACACACTTGATTCACATTTCAGCCATTTAACTGTGAAGAATTTCTCCCTTTAATATCAGCAAGACCAGACTCTGCACCCTTCAGTGGCTAACTGCGAGCTTTCAACAAGAATGTTGTCATTTATGATTACAAAGCAGTTTATTTCTGAGCTTATTTATTTTTATTTTTGTTTTTGAGCTTATTGGTGTCTTTTTATCAGTAATACATATTGACAGTAATGACATATTTTGAAATAGGGTTGATGTTATAAAAAAAAAAAACCTACGGGCAATTTACAGTGACCGATCAACCTAACATGCATGTCTTTGGGCTGTGGGAGGAAAGTTTTCCGTTTTAAATATAAACCAATATATTTTAAATAAGCAGTTGTATAAAACAGTTGGCTTAGTTTTCTATATGCATCATTAACATTGTACTGCATTAATATAAATAATATTTTGGCCACTTGTGTTATTTTTAGCTCTGTTAAACTAATTACTTGAGCAATCATCTCAAGGCATGAGTAGGCGAGTCTCTACTTACTCATTATATTTCAGAAAGTGATTTTTTTTCTTATCAGGCAGCACATAGCTTCTATGTGTGACTCATGGTGTGAACCTTAATGACTGGGTAATTGAAAGTTTGCCAAAGTAATGCTATATTTTATTTTTATCATTGATTATAAATAGTTTCACAAGGCCATGGCTTACATTACAGTAATGTTAAATAAAAAAACAACCCAAAAAAATCAACTTATGACAAAAAGAATGCCTCATTAAGGGCTAAATACCAGTAAAAAACAGACTAAAACGTTGCCTGTTACACTGAAATATATTAAATAAATGAATGTACATATATTCACATATAGACATAAAAATGTACTAAATTTATTAAATAAATAAATGATAAAATATCAAATTATTTTTTTTGCCTGAGTTTCCACACCAAATGGTTGTTCTCCCTTATATATAGTGATCTTGAAAATAAAGAAGAGACTATGTAAAGAGTCTGGCTAAAGGTTAAGATTCTTGTTTTTACCTACAGGAACTTCATGCACATCTCAACGGCTCTGTCAGCTTCAAAACGATGGAGAAGCTCATTGCCCGTAAACCACATCTCAACATCGAGCACAGTATGACAGCCATACGCAGTGGACAGCGCCGCACACTGGACGAGTGCGTACTTACAGCCTTACACTGCAGTGTGTAGCTGTTCAAACACTATTTTTTCTAAATCCAACACAAAATCGAGACTTGGGAAGCGTACATTTAACAGAAAGCATCTAAAGCAGCTGAGCTATTTCTTTTAGAGTGGTTAGTCTTTGGAGTGACTCCACAGCTTTCCTCACCGGGTTCAAACACTTTAGTCACTCTCATTTTTTTAGCTCTCTAGGACCAATTATATCATGTTCATTGTCGGTTGTTTTTGCAGATGCTTCCAGGTTTTCAAAGTGATCCATCAGCTTGTTGATTCAGAAGAGGATATCCTAATGGTAAACGACTGCATCTGCTGTGACTTTCACAGTCGAATAAGTTTATAAGAGTTCATAAGGGGTACTTTATTTCAACAGGTTGCTAAAGCTGTGATTCAGGAGTTCGCTGCAGATGGAGTGAAGTATTTGGAACTGCGGAGCACCCCACGTGAAGAAGCTAAAACAGGTTGCGTAGTTATTGGAGGATATCTAAATGTGGTGGAAGGACACGCGATTGAAATTCTTTTGATTTTAATAAGGTCTGTCAAAGAAGAGGTACATTGAATCGGTCATTGAAGCCATACGTCAGTGTAAGCAAGAAGGAACAGACATAGATGTCAGGTTCGTAAGTCATTCCAAAAATGTTTGAAATGCTCTGGTACGCCACATTTTGGTCAGATAAAAAATGACTTTTAGTTTTCCTGAATGAGGACGTTTCTGTTTAACAGGTTTCTTGTGGCTATAGACCGGAGAAATGGTCCTGAGGTAGCAATGGAGACGGTGAAGCTGGCTGAGGACTTCATGTTGTCCAGTGATGGTGTGATTGTAGGACTGGACCTGAGTGGTGATCCTACGGTGAGTGTGGCTTCCTGATTGGTCTACAACAGGGTTGAAGTTCCACAAACTAGTGTATACCAGGTTATATGCATCAGAGATTGTGGTTAATATAACAACCACACACTTAGGGTTTGGCTCTAGAATAAAATGAGCTTTATTTCCTTTTTATGAATAAATATATAAGTTCCACTGTAATATGCTAGTTTACAATGAGGCACCACAATAAACACACTGAAGCATGTTAGAATGGACACAGACAGGAACGCAACAATAAAACCATCATGTAAATAAGCTAGGTTCTGATCTGAGGCATACTAGTAGCTAATGCTTCCTATACTAGTTACTTACTTTCAGTCTCAACACAAAACAAAGTTGTTACTCACTATGAAACTTTCAGTTTATGTTGCTTCAACTGGCAAATTGTGTTGACCACACAGCATGGCTTGTACTTGTAGGTTGCTTTTATGATTTTGAGGCTAAATAAACTGCTTTGTCTTTCAGTTTCCTCAGTGTTAAATGCTGAGTGCTTGATATGGTCTGGAGTAAAATGTGCAGAGCTAATCAATTAGTTCAAATTGTTGAATATGTGGGGACCGATGTTGGCTTTCTTTTTGCCAGCTTGTTTTGCGAACTGTCCATTCCACCCTAAATGGTGCCACAGTTTCATTTTTGTGTAGCATTTAAAGTGAAACATGAACATTTGATTAAGAAGCTGGTGAATATGTTGTCAAGTTCAGCCTCATTTAAATATGAACATCAGCCAGGGCCTCAGAAAGGGCGTTTTCTGTTACGTAACAGTTCAGGATTTTAGAATCGGCCCATATTACTGTCATCTGTCACAAATCCAGGATTTGTATTTGAAGGAGGAACAACGGTGTTCGAGTTTCCCAGTGTGCCAGATTATGCAACTGCAATATAAATACAGTTTTTTTATTTTATGGCACCTTTAGAAATTTAGTCAATTGTCAATGTTTGTATTGCTTTATCAATCTTTTGTCTCATGTTTCTAAAAATATTTTAAGGTGGGTCATGGAAAAGACTTGCTCCCTGCTCTCCAAAGGGCAAAGAACTGTGGACTGAAGCTGGCATTGCATTTGTCAGAGGTTTGACTATTTATATCAAAACCTTATACTAGTATTAAATATTTAATGTATTGATCATTTCTTGTAGGAGCCAGATATATTGCAATATGTCCTTGTTGTTTTAGGTTCCTTCTCAAAAGGAAGAGACTGAGTTGCTGCTAGATTTGCCTCCTAATAGAATTGGTCATGGGACATTTTTACACCCTGAAGTTGGGGGTTCAGACAGCCTCGTTGATAAAGTTTGCAAGCAGAACATTCCTCTAGGTAAGCAGTGATGAGGATATCTTTATTCTGCTGTGCTCCAGGTTGAAGTCGTCATGACGTCCGGTATATTTGTATCTGCAGATGCGTCAGTGTATTTGATTTCCCATTTTTCAATCTTCACTTGCAGAGCTGTGTTTGACCTCTAACGTAAAGGGTCAGACTGTACCTTCTTATGACAAGCATCACTTCCAGTATTGGTATGAACGTGGACACCCTTGTGTGCTTTGTGTAAGCATGATTTTTCTTCTGGCAAATCTGGTCGTACTTGTGCTGAGCCATCTCAAATAAACAACTACACACTCGTTCTTCTTTCCCAGACGGACGACAAGGGAGTTTTCTGCACGGATCTCTCTCAGGAATACCAGCTGGCTGCTTCTACGTTCGGCCTCAGTCAGGAGGCCGTGTGGGTTCTTTCTCAGCAGGCCATCCAGTGCAGCTTTGCTCCGGCGGCTTTAAAGCAGCAGCTGGAGCAGAAGTGGGCTGAACTGAGGCCTCAAGTCTTACACTGAGACTCCTCTTCTGCCAGTGTATTAAACAGATGTCTCTGCGCGGACCTGGTTTGACAGTAATTCAGTTTTAGACAAGGGAACAGAAGGGAATGCCTTCTGTGCTGCAGAAAGGATGGCCTGTCATTTTAGCATATTTCAGTCTGGAGGCTTTTTTCATTCGCTGTCAGTTCACTGCACTGCATGTAGGATGCTCTTTTGATTATCCTACCGCCGACAGGAGATGTGTATCAAATAACTTCTCCTGTAGAGACAGAATAGACACTGTTTAGATATGGTTTTTATAATATTCTACATTAAGTTATCATGGGGCAGCATATATTGAATCAGAGAGTCTTTTAACACCTGGAAATATTTCAGTCTACCTCAATTTATAGACGATTGCACATGTGATGGTTTACCTCCACTCAATAAATAACAGTTCTCAATAGAAGTGTGCATTCTTGTCATTTTTATTTACCCTGGTGCTTAAAAGATCCTTTATGTTTTTATTCAAGTCCTGAAAGTAGATAAATAGAACCAAATTAAACATTTAAGGAAAATTATCCAATATTATCTGTTAGTTGCCTTTAGCTTGTAACTTAAAGCAACCCAGGGTAACTTCTAATCAACTAAAAGTTCTCTCACAATGTCTAATATTAATGTTCATGAGTCCAACAATGGTGTGCATTGGCAGGGTTGCAAGGAGAGAGCCACTGCTCCGCAAAAAGCATCATGGCTAAGCATCATGTGGTCAGAAGGCTTTTGGAAAAATGCTTTGTAGACAGATGAGACCAATACAGAACTTTTTGGTTTAGAAGCTTTATGGCCAGAGAAAGAGAAAACTTTGCATTCCAGCATACAAACCTTATCCCATCTGTGAAACGTGGTGGTAGTATCATGGTCTGGGCTTGTTATGTTGCATCTGGGCCAGGATGGCTTGCCATCACTGAAGGAACAATGAATTCTTCATTAAATTAGCAAATTGTAAAGGAAAAGGCAGAACACCTGTCCATGAAATGGATCTCAAGAGAAAATGAGTCATGCAGCAAGATAACAACACTAAGTACACAAGTCGCTCTATCGAAGAACGGTTAAAGAAGGGCCAAATCTATAGACATGTTGTAGAAGGACCTGAAGTGGACATGTAAGGAAACCCACCAACCTCCCATAGTTAAAGCTGTTCTGTACAGAGGAACGGCTAAATTCTTCCAAGCTAAGGTGAAGAATTTATCAACAGATAGTGGAAATGTTTAGTTGCAGTTACTGCTGCACAAAAAGGGCCCCACCAGATACTGAAAGCAAAGATTTACATAGTTTTGCCACTCACAGATGTAATTTTGAATCATTTTATTTAATAAATAAATGACAAAGTAAAATATTTTTCTCTCACTAGTTTAACTGAGCTTTAGATTTGGGATATTTAGCAAATTGGATTGTGTTTAAGGCCACATTCATACAGAAATAAACTTTCAAGCACCACTGTATGGGACAAAGTGGCGGTGTCTTCCAGCAGAGGGCAGTAGCACAACAGAAAGATTTCTATAAGGACTTCAAATCTATACTTCTGAATCAAATATCTCCAATATCACAACAGACAACATATAGAGGTGCCTGCAGGGTGGAGCCTTTCAGCAGGATGGATAGTGTAGAGTTCCCTCGTGAATAAACACCTATTAACCAATGGGCTGCGAGCACAATAAAACATTTTGAGAGGACAAAAGATGTCTCAGGGGGCACAGGACGGCCTGAGGACAAGTCCATCTCTTTTTGAGTGGCTGCAGGAAAATCTTATTGAGAGGGTGTCATGCCCATTTTGGCCCCATGTGGCTGTGTTGGTGGACCCCATGGCCATGCATTTCTCCAACCTGATGTACTTTTATATTGAACTGTCTATCAAATACATGAAGTAATTACCCATCGCTGAAGATTCGCCAGAGATGTTCATAGAAAACAATAACTGTATTCTAGAAAGTTGGTGCTGGCATGTGCTTTCAGGATGCAGATGTCTCTGTTTGGCATCTAAACATCTATTGATTTTTCTTCCTTCTCAGCTTTTTTTATATCTTCTAGCTGGAGGCAGAATAGATCCCAATGCACAGCCCTCTCTAGTCACAGTCTGGTTGTTTAGAGACTCTGTGGACCACCCATTGCAGGCTTGTCTGCCATTCTCTTTTATCACCACAGTCTGTCCAGGGCTTGAAAGAGGTAGTTCTGGGTTCAACCTGTTAAAAGGGAAGTCCCATAATCCCACAACTGATTAGGTAAGGCATGATTATGGTTCGTACTGTGAGCAGCTCTATAAAATCAGTCATCATATGGCCTGTTAGGCAGTTTTTAAGGTCCTGCTGACTACTGAACAGTGCTGTTTGTTCATGGTCTAATTTCAGTGATCTGATGAGCCGCAGATGCTGAGTATAGAGTTTGGCTTTTCTAGCCACATTCCTCGATCTGTGAGTACCACTAATACTCTTTAGCGTAATAGACCTCGTGTTAGTTCATATGTTGCGCCATTCGCAGTGTCTTCCTGTCCTGGCAATTTTGCAGCAGACAATATTCAGTGATGTCTGTCGGGAGTGTCACGCGTTAGAGCGAGGGTGTTTAATTAGAATTCAGTAAGGTCCACCTAGAGGAGATTTCCTCAGGCCAAGGTCCGGACCGTCATCATTTCCAACGTGTGTTATGATTCAGTGGCGTATCCTGTTTACTGAAGTAGCCCAGTAGCATTTTATAATGTTAACTCTATACTGCCCATAGGTGTGAGTGTGTGTTGGCCATGCGATGGACTGGAGACCTGTCCATGGTGTAAACCGCCTTCGCTCAATGACGCAAGGATTGGCACCAGCTCCCTGTGACCCCGACTAGCGCGATAAAGTGGGAGATAATGGATGGATGGACGGATGGATGGACGGATGGATGGATGGATGTGAGATACGTGCTTTTAATTAGTGCCAGGCTCTCAGAACATATGAGACGTGTTGGTTTGGAGCTGTCTGTGGGAAGTATAAATATCTTGGTGTCGGTCCAAAGTTGACAGTTCTTTTCGCTGTCAACTTTTCTTTTTTTAGAGCACGCCGTCTGACTCGCTTAATTCTCCGAATGCTGCTTCTCACCTGTGGGCAGCCGCACGCCCGCATCTGCACAGATCTGATTGGCTGAGGAGGTCGTTTAGTGGTTTTACTATGCACGTGATTGGTCTGTGAGTTTACTGCACCACCTGTAAAAATAAACACCTTAAATCTTTCCAGTTTATCAGTTTGGGTCCGCATTTGACAATGTCTGGGTCCGGACCTGGACCACGGTCCACCTATTAGTGACCCCTGAGTTAGAGGATCTAAAATCAATGGGCGCCTAAGGAAGTTTTTTAAAATATCATAGTTTATAAATTATTTTATAAAAGAAAATAATCTTGGTATGTGTTGGTATGTCTATACAAATCAGACTACCAATCACCTGACAGTACGATTCAAGTCCCGTAACCCACCCCCTGCTTTTAACCCCTGGCTTGCCTTGGATCTTGGAAACATGTTTGTGTTGATGTTGGGAACTCTGGCTGGCGTCTGGTGGAGCAGTATTCTGTAAAACTAGGCCAGCAAGTGGTAGAACCAGACAATACGTAGCATCTTTTGGTTCTGTTTTGGCTCTGTTGGCCAAAACAAGCACAGCAAGGGACGTCTGCTGTCTCGGCTGCAGGTCTTTCTTAGGACTTTTTGGTGTATTTTTAATACACAGTTAAAAACGGAGACAGACCACTAAAAATGGGGACTGTCCCAGGAAACAGAGACATCTAGTCACTCTAAATAATTTCAACTGTCTTTGGTTTGCTATTGTTTTCTATGTGGGAAATGGGATTTCTTTTTTTCCAAAAAAGGGGTGCAGTAATGAGAACTTACTCTGTATTACTAATGTCATGTATTCCAAGGAATTGATCAACTTACCAACCAATCAGCACTTATTAGCAGTAATGCCAACCAATCAGATCCCAGTAGCAGCAATGCCAACTAATTAGATCTCAGTAGCATTAATGTCAACTAATCCCATCTCAGTAGCAGTAATGCCAGCTGTGATGTCAACCAATCAACATTCAGTATTAGTAATGCCAACCAATCAACATTCAGTAGCAGTAATGCCAACCAATCAACATTCAGTATTAGTAATGCCAGCCAATCAACATTCAGTAGCAGTAATGCCAACCACTCAACATTCAGTAGCAGTAATGCCAACCAATCAACATTTAGTATTAGTAATGCCAACCAATCAACATTCAGTATTAGTAATGCCAACCAATCAACATTCAGTAGCAGTAATGCCAACCAATCAACATTCAGTATTAGTAATGCCAACCAATCAACATTCAGTAGCAGTAATGCCAACCAATCAACATTCAGTAGCAGTAATGCCAACCAATCAACATTCAGTATTAGTAATGCCAACCAATCAACATTCAGTAGCAGTAATGCCAACCAATCAACATTCAGTAGCAGTAATGCCAACCAATACCCAAACTTGTGAGTTACATGTGTCTTTTAGTTCCATGCAAATTTAAAGAAGACAAATTCGGACATCAAACTTTGCTGACTGCATGTATTTGGAATGGGGGGGAAACAAGATGCATTACATTTTTGGATGTGAGATTTTCACCCAACAATCACTTTAAATATCAGCGAAGTGCAGCTGTGAGAGCACATCCATCAGTATTTTCTGTTCCTGCGGCCATTACAGTGTCAGCTGAGCCTTCTTTCAGCCTGTAATGAACTGTGAAAAAGGAGAGGAAGGACAAATGCGTGCTGCCTAAGAGAACATTTTCTACTTTCCATTTGAGTCTCACAATGTAACATGCACAGAGGTGACCAATGCTGGCCATGTAAGTCCATCAGAAGGTCAATTACAGTAGCAGTGGCGTGTCGTTCGCACAAAGAGCCGGCCTTATTGTCTGTGCTTGCAAAGTGGAAAACATTTGACAGGCTTTTAATTAAACCAGACACATGACTCCAAAATTCACAGAGCTGAGATCAAGCCCAACAATACCCAGCTTGTGTTAATCACCGCCTTACCTGCCTTTTCAGAAAGAATAGAGTCGTTCAGGGTCAGAGCAGACTGCAGTGTGTCCGTATGGGCCGAATCAGAAGAGCAAGCAGTGGTGATCAGCATGATGAAGGAAATGAAATGGCTAAAAAGACTTCAGGAGAGCCACTTTTCAGTTTTTCAGACTGCTCGAGTGATATAATGCACTTGAAATGAGCAGTAATGGAGTTTGGGTCAAGCTATATTGTTTTGACCAGCTAGACCTAAGACTTTAGTAGACTTAGGTAAAAGAATTGAATATAATTGAGACTCAAGCAGAACAAAAAGTAGCCAAAACTTCAGCATCATGCACAAAAAATCTGCCTAACAGGGAATGAGTTTGGTGTGAAATCCTCTGTTCTAGACAAATATAGCCACTCTGTGAACTGTTCACAGTGGTGATGATAGGAACCAGACGCCTGATGTGTTTAGTATTTCTAAAAGCTCCCACAGAGAAAGCAATTACATGAAATGGGCATTGTTTTATGATCATTCTGTGAAACAGGTTTTAGCCCAAAACATATTTTTAAAACTCTATTTATGATGCAGAGTGTTGTAAATATTTCTTACACACTATGCCCGTCTGTTAAAGTGAGTCTAAGACACAGATCCATTATATAATATATGGCAGGAACCCCCCAAGGAAATCTGCCCCAAGCCCAATAGATAACAACCTGGACATACAGGTCAGGGCCAGATGGACCTGCAGTCAGTTGAACTTAAATAGGTTGTGTTTTGCATGTTGAGTTAGGGCGTTTTCACACCAGCACTAGTTAGTCCGGTTAAAACGGACTCAGGTTTGTTTGCACCCTTGGTTTGGTTCGTTTTGGCAGGTGTGAAAACAGTTATCGCCCTCTAGAGGAGGTGGTCGAACTCCGGAGCGGCTCATTTGTGGTGTGAACGTGATCCGACCTCGATCCGACCCAAGTATTAAGTGTTCTCCACAAGCTTGATCTAAACATCTCCTGTAGCCAGGTGTGCTTTGCATTATGGGATGCGGCAGATGGCGTAAACAGAGAACTGGAGAACTGTAGCAGCTAACAAGGCGAGGACAATGAAGCGAGGTCTCTCTTGGACTAGCAGTGAGGGACGTTGTCTACTTGATGTTTGGAGTGAGCTGGGTGTTCTGCAGGTGGACTGTAGTTTGGTATATTATCAGATTGTTATTACAGCTATGAACAGATGCTGTCTTTGCCGCTGCTCTGTGCTACGCTTTGATAAAATGATGCATACTTCAAACAAAAACCTTGTAAAAGAAATCAAATACATGTAAACCTTGGGATAGGGGTCTGTTAATACCCATATCTCAAGGTTTACTTGTATTTTATGTATTTCCCTAACGTCTCGCTTAGAATTAATCAGGCTGTGTTTGTTGTTGGGCCCCATTTAAGAAGCAGTCTGGGCTAAAACACTCTAACTTTAGTGTCCATGTGCATGTGCCCTGACTGAATAGGTGGATATACAGTATTGTGCTGAGGTTTTAGGCACTTGGGGACATTATTATATTTGAAAAGCTCTTTTGCAGACTCTAAGCATTTATTTGCCCAACAAAACACTTTATTATTTAAATATTCAAATAGTATTAACACAGTAAGCAATGCTGACATACGTCAGTGTGTTTATTTAACCCTTTCTAAGCTTCTCCTTGTGAAAACAACCCAGTATTATTTACAGTTCTCATCCAATACCTGCTTTGACTGTTCAGTACTTCATTAAGCTAAATCAAGATTGCTGCTGAAGAAATTGAATACATTCATACAATGTCTGGGGCGTCCAGGAGAAATCTGGAACTACACTTTATTCTTCAAACTGGAGTTATTTATGTTACTTTGTATTGTATTTATGATTATTTACATCTGTTATAATGATATCTGGTGTTCGTACTGGTGAAAATACACTTATTACTAAGATGAAGGCTTTTAAACAATCAGCTTTGGTACCTAAGACTTTTGCACAGTAGTGTATGTGTCTCCATTGTTTTTTTATGACATCACACAAACAGTCAATTCAAAACACTAACTCATTATAACTCAACCTTTCCTTTTCTTACATTCCTCTATAAAACATCTCTCCATTCTATTCTCTGCTCTGCTCCTGCTGATCATGGCCGTTAGGTTTGTGGAGAAGGTCCAGTGGAACGATTCAGACAGCAGGAGAGTGTTGTATTGTCCCCTGTTTACTAAGCTGGAGTTGGTGATAGCGCCTGCATGGGGTTTCGAGCTTTGAGGCTATACATGCTGAGAGAATCAGAAGGACAGGTAAGAACTGGCTACTCCTGCTGTTTAGATTGAGGGGAACGCTTAAGGAACGGATGGTAATGGAAGTTGGTGGGGAATGAAGTCTGTTAAACGCATGCTGGGAGGATTTCTTATTTCCAGGAAGCAGATACTGTTGACACTGAGTCGAGGCAGGAACTCAGAAATTTGGATTTTCTCCAACAACTGCCGAATAATGTAAAATACACAAGATGCAAATTTGATATTGTTTGTATGCAAATACAAAAAAACATATAATATCAGGAATAGATTTGTTCCAATTGCAGATAGATACAGGTCAACTAAATATATAAATTTGAACCCTCAGAATAGCCAAATGTGATCTGAGCATTCAAATTAATTCACGAGGTAATGTGAACATGGCCCCAGATGAACATCATCACTTATTTTTTTTTAATGTATATGTGAGCTATAAGAATTACTTATAGCGTATACTCTCCCAGATATGTGACTCAAGTGATGTAGTCTTTTTTTTTTAGATTTTGTTAAATTAATGTTTTACTCCTCGCCTGCTGGGAAACTAAGTCATACGTCAGATCTGTTTAAGCCAAAATCTGATTTATCCAGTTGTTTCACTTACCCTGGATCAGAGTTCCTTACTTAAATAAAAGTACTAGAAATCTAGTAAAAAAAAACTTAAGTAAAAGTATGACCATTTTTTTACACAAGTAAAAGAATAAAAGTTCCTGCTCCCAAATGTACTTAAAGTAAAGAAGTAAAAGTATTTCTTTAAAAATAATTCTCTTGAGAAACTCAATTTTCTTTAACAGGATATCTTTGCCCAACACAATAGGCATCTCATTTGCCAAGAGGTGTCTTGTTTGTTTGTTTTCTTTACTGCTAATGCCTGAAATCTGTCAAAGTAGCCAATCACAGCCCCCCCCCACACACACATCCAGTAGGATTATGATTTGCGCTTCATTGGGACCCTGAATAGAATTACCTGATTAAAAAAAACATAAATAAGGAGATAAAAGATTGTTGAAACTAAAGTAACGAGTCTGTTTTTAAAATGTAGTGAGTAAAAAGTACAGATTTTTCTTTTTAAATGTAGTGAGTAAAAGTAAAAAGTATTAGGTGACAGAAATACTCAAGTAAAGTACAGATACCAAAAAAAGTACTTAAGTACAGTAACAAAATACTTGTACTTACCACCTCTGGACAGCGGCGATATATTTTTTAATATGTTTCTTAAACATCTTAATTGTCAGTCTATGTTTAAATGACATTGTAATGTTTTATAATGGTGGTGTGACAATCCAACCATATATGAAGGGCTGCATTCAGCACTGACCGCAAATAGCAAAACATTTATTTAAAGGAGGGCTTTTTTTTTTTCTTTAGTGTATTATGTCTGCAAAGTGGAAGGCGGGCCTAAAGACACAGGAGCTCTAATAGAGTGTTTCAGAAAGTAAATACTGATGTACAGTGTGAGAAAACTATTGAATACATAAAATAATATATGTAAATATATTTTAATCGATTCTAGTACAGCTTAAATACACAATTATGAACACTGAAAATCAGCATAACAGCTGGAAAGGTAGTGAGATTTATTTATGGTGGGGTTTATATACATATTGCTGTTTGCTGCGACACGCCCATCAAAAGAGAGAAAATGTGCCTCAAAGACTGTTGCACAACAGCTACCCAGAAACTGTAGCATTGGAAAATCAACAATGAAGACTTTTATTCTGATATTCTGCCTTAAAAAAAAAACTCAACACTGTGGTAAACACCGTGAAGACCCTAAGAGACCTTCAATGTCCAGTGCCAAGGTCAAATGAAACAAAGACTACATGTATGTCCAAGTACAAAGGCAATGCAAGTTTTCTGTAGTAATAACCTCCTAACTTCCTAACATGTTATATTTATATTATTGTGTGGTTTTAGACATTCTCTGGTAGGTAAAATTGATGATCCTGTTTAAAAATGAATTTATATAATTATGAACACCACAAAATAATCAAACTAGGAAGTCGAAAAGATGTGCATGTTATTTTGCATGTGTTTTTTATTCAGTATTTCGAAATGATCATTTTGATGCCTTATTTGTCACTGGACCTCATATAGGATGCAGCTCAAAACAAGCATCAGAACACAGAGTGTGGAATTCTCATTGGAAGGTGCCTAATGGATCTGAGTAGGATACAAGTCCAATAATGAGAGTATAATTGTTTCTTTTGTCTTTGCTTATAGAAGAGCAGTAGTCATGTGGGGCTGTGTACGATGTTTGGCAGGTGTGGTGTGTGGAGGAGATGGTGTGTCCTGCAGGATGGTCTCAGGTGTGCCAGTGCTCATCTCTTCCCTGCTGTGCACAAACTGCCCGGTGACTGTGTGCACGTGGAAAGAGTGCAGCGGCTGTCACTGTCGTTACTCTCAGCAGCTGCTAATCTAGTCAGTAATTTGTTGTCATCCTGAGTCTGTGTGGGAGCTGATGATAGGAGACAGGTAAGGGCCAGCGTTTCCTCTTTAATCTGACCACTTACAAGATCACATTTACATACAGACATCTTGCAGAGTATTACAGCTTCGTAACCACATGTCGGTATACTCTCTCACTCTTTGCCTCCTTTCCTTTGTTCTTTGCTTCCTTCCTGCCTCCTGCTCTTCTTCCCCAGCATTAGAGTAGCTCTAGCCCACCAGCACACCCTCACCAGTCTTGATCCACAGACGTCTACTACACCTGCCTTTACTCACGTTCTTATTTGGGGTGATAAAAAATCTTTCGGGCTTCTTTTCTTTCAATGAGTTGATTTTGTGGACGTGTGATTGTGAAGAAACTTAAAGTTACATAATATAAAAGGTTAAAGAGGTTTCTTTGAACCCTGCTTCCAATCCAAACATGAATCAACTCACATCCCTTCATTTATTTTCACCCACCAGTGACCTTCACCTATTTTTATCTACTGCTATAGATCCCAAAGCATCCAGAGAGCCCCACTAATTACAGCTACGTCAGGGTGCACACACTGCTGATACAGGTGTTCTCTGTATGATGGAACTCCATGAAGATCTAGGTGCAGGTGCTCAGGTGTTTTTTATGCATAACATTCGTTTTTTTGCTTTCTGCCAGTTCTCCCCCAGTTTTCAAAATATCAACACCGTTCCAACTCCAGATTGTACAGTCTGATCGTGTGATTCGGGCTTGTCCACAGCTTTTTGATCAGATGCATGAATTCTGGAAAACAACAGATTTTTTTCTGGATTTTTTTTCTACCATAGAGATTAAATAGGATGAAGAAGTGCATGCTAATCTACTGAACCTGTCTGAATCTGCTCAACCGACAGACACCGTTTCTCCTACACTGACTCAGGGCAGACTCCCGACCATGACTGTAGTGTTGGTTCGACCCGCACTCGTCTATTCTGCATTTTTTTTCTATCCCTCTTTTTTCCCCTATAGAGTCCTATTCATTTTCTGTCACACCCAAACCTTATGGTTTCATTTAACCTATGGCCTCCAAACTGCATGTACTCTTGTAATCCACAGTCATACTGACCTGCACTCGTCTCTTTGTCAATTATTTGTCATTCCTCCAATAGGATTCCATTAATTTTCGGTGTAACCCAAACATTACAGTTCGTTTAACCTACAGCCACCAAACTGTCTGTACTCACTCAGGACAGTTCACCAACCTCTGTACCATAGACATACCCACCTGTACTCCTCTATTTGATGTTTATGCGAAACCAACCTGCGTTTCCTTCAGAAAATGATCTTTTTTAGTTTATATATATGTTTTACAGCATTTTGCTCTCAACTGGATACACACTTTTTTACAGATCACTAAACACACTTCCCCATCTCACACATTCGAGATGATCTCTCATAAAAGATGAGGGCAGATAATACACAGGTCTAGAAATGAACTCAGAGCCAAAGTGCCATTTCCCATAAATATACAAGCATATAATAAATAAAATGCAAATAGACAGATATAGACATGAGTCTATACCCTTATCACTGAACACAATCAAATCCTCAGAGGAGTAGAGACTATTACTGCAGCAGAGTGGGGACATACCCCCTATCACTACACTTGATTTCAGAACAAACTTTTTGACAAATTAATAATTGTAAAACATTTTTACGCTTCTTGTATGAGCAAATGAGCAATATGTAGCGTGTAGCGTGGTGGCCCTTTAACCTACAGTGGCCGTCAGGTTTCTGCCATTGGTGCAGTATCCTGATTTCAGGTATTTGATGCTGAGAATTCGCCCTCTGGTACTTTTGCTTGTGTTCTCCAGCACTGGTGTTCCAGCAGCATATTCTAACCATCAAGAGGTCTAACCCAGCGTGCTCATATCATTACAATGTAGTACAGTGTAGTTACTCAGTATTTAAAAATTCCAGTGTTTTTAATGTTAAATTTAGTATTTAATACCACAACTTCTCCCCTGATTTGTTGTTCTAGGATCAAAACATTCTAATTATTCTTATAGTATTAGTAACATTTTCCAGTAAATATAATTCTAATTATAATTTTCCTATCCAGTTACCTTATATTGGTTACATTCTGGTTATATTATAATCCGATTACATTTTATTACAGTAACTGCTGCACTATGTAATGGTAGAACAGGAGGAAGCTAATGAAAGAGACTCCAGCCATGTAGTATTGTTGGAGCTGATTTTGAAAAGGAGTAATAATCCTACCTGGATGGTATTCTACCTGGAGCTACTGATATATGTGCTATGGAAGGACATTTGGAATAGGATTCGTCTTCTTTCTGCGTCTTCCAGCCGGTGATATAGTGCCACTGAAATTCAAGCGGCCACTTCAATGTAAAATTATGGAATGTGAAAGGTTCTCTCTAGAGCCAGTGTGTGGTTTCTGTCCTTTCTGGGCTACTGTAGCAACACTGTGGCTCTACATGACGGCCTCTGTTGGAAGGTGCCTCGCTCATATGTAAATAGAGCTCATTCTAGGATATTAAAACACAATGATTTCTAGTTACACTAATGAAAACAGGGTTCTTTATATTATATCACATTTCTGCTAATCACACGGCTCCGTTCAAGGTGTTTCAGGAATGTACCTTTTAACTGCAATGTACATCCTGCAATGTGCACATTTCTGAGTGCTCCATGTAGATGATCTCTGCAGGAGAACCTGGAGTGCTTCCTGAGCTCATTCTCCATCTCTGCGTCCACTGCGCCCTCATTATGACAGACCTGGAGGTGAGCCCCTAAACTAGAATGATTATACTCTGATGGAGAAACCATGAGGACAAAGCTGGTGATCATGGCATGCAGTGCCTCTTGTGGCAGGGGTGGGAAACATCACACTGCAATATTTGACACAAACTTATATTTACTATCTGTTCTATATATGAAGAATAAAGCACTTCAAACTGATGAAGTAGGCCTTCGTTTTTGGCCCTCAGGGAAATGCATTTCAGGAAAAAAGTGATGAAATTTGTCCTTAAAAAGTGAAATCAACAGTGAAGGTGTCAAGTTTTCAGTGACGCACTGAAAAAAAACACACACACAATAAAATTACAGCTGTTATTAATCCTCAATCCTCAAACCTCCCTAAAAGAAGGCTTTTATGTTTGTGATCCGTAATTACAGATCAAGTGCTTATCAGACAGAAGCTGGTAGCAGACATGTGGGGAGAATTTTGTCTTGAGTGCCTCTGATGACCCCGTCAGTGGCACATGGTTGTCCTTGAGGGACAGTTACTATGGTGACAGGCAGGGGCAGCATCTTTGCTGTAGTGCAGCTTCACAACCAACATGAATCAATGAACACCTGAATCTTGAAACTGGAAACTGGAACTATAAAACATGGACCTGGCCAGCTTGCGCACTGGGTGCGGACAGTGTGGATAATGAGGGCCAACAAATCTCCTGCTTGCTGATCATTTATCATTAAGTGTCTAGAGCAATGATTTCCAATCCTATTTCAGAGGACCCATCACTACAGGACAGCCCAATCTTATCTGGGAAGAGCCGGTATGGCAGCACATTTTCATGTTTCATCTTAGCTAGAGCCTAACTTTTCCCACCTGTTTAATCAGCATCGCTGCATCCAGAACCACATACCACTGGCATACTGAATAGTGGTTTAAGAAGAGCACACCACCAAATGAAGCCCATTCAGTCGTGTAGAATATGTAGTATAACTGCATGTGGTTTAAGATGCAGCTTTGGTTTTGGTCTTCAACAACTGTTGGAATGAAAACCTACTGCCATACCAGCCCTTGGAACCCCTGCATTGCTAAGATTAGTGGACTGGACACTGGAACTGACCTAGAAGGATCCACTGTGCATGTTGTGGTAGAATACATTTATTTAGCATTTTAAATGGCCAAATTTTGTTAGCATAGCTAAAATAGTACATGATGAAATCTCTTTCATCTCTTTATTATTATTTCTTATTCTTAGCCTGCTCTGTTCAGTTTGCCACGTGCCATGCATGTATACGCGCACCAACACAAAATCAGGTGATCTGGGTTTAGATATGGAGCTTGCATAATGCAATGGCTGTAGGTGGCTATACGTTTCCATTACTTGTAGCTACATTAGTGCTGTACAGAGGTGTCAAGTAACAAAGTACAAATACTTTGTTACATTATTTAAGTAGACATGTTGGTTATTTATACTTTACTGGAGTAATATTTTTTTTAAAAATACGTTTTACTCCTACTCCTTACATTTACACTCCATTATCAGTACTTTCTACTCCTTACATTTACACTCCATTATCAGTACTTTCTACTCCTTACATTTACACTCCATTATCAGTACTTTCTACTCCTTACATTTACACTCCATTATCAGTACTTTCTACTCCTTACATTTACACTCCATTATCAATACTTTCTACTCCTTACATTTACACTCCATTATCAATACTTTCTACTCCTTACATTCACACTCCATTATCAGTACTTTCTACTTCTTACGTTTACACTCCATTATCTGTAATTTCTACTCCTTACATTTACACTCCATTATCAATACTTTCTACTCCTTACATTTACACTCCATTATCAGTACTTTCTACTCCTTACATTTACACTCCATTATCAGTACTTTCTACTCCTTACATTTACACTCCATTATCAGTACTTTCTACTCCTTACATTCACACTCCATTATCAGTACTTTCTACTCCTTACATTTACACTCCATTATCTGTAATTTCTACTCCTTACATTTACACTCCATTATCAGTACTTTCTACTCCTTACATTTACACTCCATTATCTGTACTTTCTACTCCTTACATTTACACTCCATTATCAGTACTTTCTACTCCTTACATTCACACTCCATTATCAGTACTTTCTACTCCTTACATTTACACTCCATTATCTGTAATTTCTACTCCTTACATTTACACTCCATTATCAGTACTTTCTACTCCTTACATTCACACTCCATTATCTGTACTTTCTACTCCTTACATTTACACTCCATTATCTGTACTTTCTACTCCTTACATTTACACTCCATTATCAGTACTTTCTACTCCGTACATTTACACTCCATTATCAGTACTTTCTACTCGTTACTCCTATTTCATTTCAGCTTGTTTTCATTCATGTACATTTACATTCCATTAAAGATTATTGATAACATATCTTTGAAGTTTGACTTTTTGCACCATTACAATACTTATAGACAACTAATCATCATATCTTCTGCTCCATGAAACTCATGTTAATGCTCAGTAGTACACAGATATGCTTCTTTAATATATTTGTATTGTACTAAACTACATCCATTTTTAATGGTCGTATATACGTCTGAAACAGGAAGCCTAGCGCATCCCAAATTTATCAATATTAACATTTTAATATAATATTATAGTCGTTATGGCTTTTAGAAGAATGGGGTTTTTGGGAAGGTGGGCTAGTGCACTATAGACCCCTGTGGTGTGGTCTAAGATTTTGTCCTTAATGCCATTTTTCCCAACATTACTTTTACTTTAATACTTTAAGTAGTTCTGAAAGCAGTACTTTTACACTTTTACTGTAGTAAAAAGCTTGAGTTGATACTTCAACTTCTACAGAAGTATTTTTAAACCCTAGTATCTATACTTCTACCTGAGTAATGAATGTAAATACTTCTGACGCCTTTGGTGCTGTAGCTCACTTGTGTACATAAATCAGTTTTTTTGTTTTTTTGTTTTTTTTTACCAAACTCTCCAGTCTGTTGTTCCCTTTTTGTGCTGTTTGTCTTCTGCAGCTGGAATACTGTGGTCCAAGAGGTCGGAGTGTACTACAACCCTGGCAAGTGCTGTGCAGGCAGACTGAAGCACACGCTTGTGCAGGCTGTCACCACCTGCCATGACCAGAGACAGCTGCCTCCTGTCAGCTGCAGATACGCAGTGAGTGGCACATCTGTTCTTACTGGTTGCCTGTGAGTGACAGCTGTCAGTCATGCTGTGTTACCAACAGTCCCATGACAGTCTCAGCCCAGACTCATAGCTTATTTATAACATGCTGGTGTGACGATTATGGTCATTATTTTAAAGCATATTTCAGAAGAACAAGCATCCGATAATTCATTCATCTCAAAACCCAGATGTTCTGATGATATAGCAGGAGGTTTTGTTGTGTCCTTACATGGAGATACTATTCCTGTTGTATGTAGAACGTAGCATGTAGCACATGAAGGCTACAGGTTAACATGTAGCACTTTTACGAAAATGGTTCTGTGAAAAGTAAAGTTAACACAGTTGTCTATCTAGATGATCTAGTTTCTAGTTTTCTATCTATCTAGTTTCCTCTAGGTGTAGTCAGTCACATGTTTGTTGTCCAGATTTTGCTTCTTTAGTTTAAAACTGTGAGGCTATGTGGCTTAACTCATAAAGTCAACAGTCGCCCAAATCTTTTCTGTAAATGAATCCCCTCAACATCTTCATTAAGGTTTTTGTTTATGTATAGACCAGAGGTCACTAGGCGGTCTGGATCAGGACCCAAACTGATAAACTATTGAGAAGGATTTATTTTGACTGTGTTTATTTTAAGCGGTGGAGCTTTTCTTGTCTTTATGGTATACAGGCTTGCGTGCACTGTAAGATCACCAAAGGCTCCTCAGCCAATCAGATCTGTGCACATTGGGGCGTGCGGTGCACACACAGGCGAGTAGAAGCAGCAGCTGGAGACTAAAGCGAGTCAGAAAGAATAATGCGCTCTAAAAACAGAAAAGTCAACAGTAAACACTGACTGTTTATCCAGGAACGGTTCTGGAATGGACCTGCTCGTCTAGTTTTGGAGAATACCGCTCTGTAGAACCAACATGTCAATTTATGAAGCTGAGTTAACAAGAAGACACACGTTTTATTTACTTTCTCTATAAATAAACACTTTAAGATGCACTTTTTTTCAAAAGCATTCTGTTTGTTTAATGTACTTGAAGTGGAAAAACATTTATTTGGAGTTTTATAAATAATGTATTCTATTTAGCATTTAAACTGTAAATATACTGAAATATACTGAACGGTATTTGTAATTTGTTGGTCTTTCAGTTGCTAATGGTATACAATTCTGATACTAGACTACTTCAGTAAACAGGATACAGCACTGAATCATAACACAAGTTAGAAATGATGATGGTCCGGACCTTGGCCTGAAGAAATCTCCTCTAACTGGACTTTACTGAACTCTATAACTATAAAATTAAGCAAACCATCACCATGTAGTTGGACTCACCAAGAAGCCATTTCCCAATTCTGTAATTGGGAAATGTAATTGCACTTTATCTTCTAGGAGCACTGGCTAAGTACTGCACTTGTACTGTATGTAGTCTTGTATTTGTTCTCTTCTCTGTAGGTGTTCCTGTCTTGCTAGGTATTGTGTTGTCTTTTTTCTAGGTATCAGCACTGGCCCTGTGTTTATGGCAGTGTTTGAGTATAAGAGTGGTTTGGACTTAATCCTGTTGTACTAGATAGAGATTCATACTCTAACTGAACACTAAGCACTTCTGTAAGTCGCTCTGGATAAGAGCGTCTGCTAAATGCCGTAAATGTAAATGTAAATGTAATTCTAATAGTGCCGTATATGTCCAGGTATATGCATTACACTACATTTTGTTCTTCAAACTGGAGCTCAGGATATTATCCACTTCTTTCACAATAAGATATTTATGCTTATTTACATCTGTCCTTATGTCTAGTGTTCTTACTGGTGAAGATACATGTATTGCTATGATAAAGGCTTCAATCAACAATCAGCCTAAACAATCAGCGTTATCGTGGCTATAAAGGGAAGCACCTGGTCAACAACATTTCAAACAGACTGGCATTCAAGCAATGATTTGGTCCCTGGATTCATGCTGTTGGCACCAAATTCTGACCCTACCATCTGTGTGCCTCAGCAGAAATGGAAATTCATCAGGCCAGGCTACGTTTATTTCCAGTCTATAACTGGTGAGCCTGTGCCCAGCAGCGGTATAAGGTGATCAGGGGCCCGGGTCTACACTTTGAATGCCCCCCCCTTCACAACAAACATTCTATTTATGTACTACCAGACAATGGACAATACAAAGAGAAAACTGAGCTGCTGACAGGTGAAATGGAAAACTGGAATGCTGAGAGTCACAATGTATGCGTGCACACACACAGTAACTACAGTAATCTGTTAGCTTAGAGATCCACACGCTAGATAACGATGCGATTGAGATCCATCTCTTTGGGTCAGACATAATTCTCAAGAGCAACACAAACAGTCCAACTACACAACTACATGCAGTTATAGGTGTTTCACTTAAAAACTTTTTAATACACGAGAAGTAACAGAATTTCTACATTAAGAATGTTTTCTTTCTTTGTTCACTGTATATAAGTCATTTAACAGGCTGGTGAAACCAAATTTGTGAGGAATGCTACTCCACCGAAATGCGGGCTACAGGAGGTGATCCAGCCTAGTCTGATTTGCTGTTGAACTCGGTGCTAGTTTTGAAAAAAATTGTTTACCACTCATCTGATGCTGGCTTTATGTGCTAGTCTGAAGACCTTGCTTCCCACTCATTGAGCCAGAAGTACTAGTAAATCAAGTGCTGTGTTATCGGAGTGACATGAAAAATGGCGAACTTATGGTTTGCTGTTAGCAGAATAGTCAATATGCTGTGGATAGAATGATAATTAGCAGCGTTTTATATCACAATAAATGCACATCGATTTCAGAATAACCCATTATCAACAAATACACTGTTAAAGATAAAGAATTGGTACTATCCAATACTGATACTGTCCTGTGCAGCATGCTGAAAGGTGGCAGGTCAGCTTAACTCAGGAACTTGAGTATCAGGATTATCTCTGAATTTTCCACTAGGACTGACGACTTTTGGGGGGTTGGGGGCTCATATTTAGCATTATTCCAGTAGCACATGAAGGCAGCATAATACTGCGTCCATGCAAACATGTTAAAGATGGCGATGATTTATTATTTCAATACAAAAGCAACATCCAGTTTGTTCCACCGCTGTGCTCTACGGCAAAGTTCGGGAAAATTAGTCAGTCATGTGATTCAGTGACGTTTGAAATCCAGATGGATGGCACAGAATAGAGATGGCCCCAAATCCCTGTGTGGGCCCCTAGACTGCAGCCTATGGTATCCTGTGTGTTAAACTGCCCCTGCCTGTGCCTACTACAGCCTCAGTTTTCTGCTAGTGGCTGAAAGCGGTGCAACCCAGTGTGGTCTTCTGCTTTTGTAGCCCATCTGCCTCACTCCACTGACCTCTCTCACTGACAGTACTACTCTTCTAAATAAAATCAGCAGTTATAGAAATACTCAGACCAGTCTGGCTCCAACAATTATACCATGGCCAAAACTAGATTATTCCACATTTTGATGGCTGGTTGCTGACCATGGTTTTATGCACTGCACTGTACTGTTGCTGCATGATTGGCTGATTGGGTAAAACTGTGAGTAAGTAGATGTACAGGTGTTTATAATATAGAGCTTGGTGAGAGTATATACAATTTCATTAATGATGTACCTGTGGACTGCTGTGGCTTGGAGGTGTGGAGCACTGCCACTATGAGGGCCAGTGATTCAATCAGAAGTAAGAAGTGATCAGGTAAGAAAAAGGGTCCACAAATGATACATGTTATTCAACACATCTCAGTGCTGGTGTGTGCTGGTGTGTGCTGGTGTATGTAAAGTGCTCAGTTTTGTGAAGGTGGACTGTGAACGTTAGGTGGAAAGTTCACAGGAAAGTGACTTGAACTACACAAGATGTTTGGGTGACCTAGACCCACTGCTGGAGAGTGCAGGTACCCAGCAGAGGGCGATGTT
Organism: Megaleporinus macrocephalus; assembly: GCA_021613375.1. Lineage (NCBI taxonomy): Eukaryota > Metazoa > Chordata > Actinopteri > Characiformes > Anostomidae > Megaleporinus > Megaleporinus macrocephalus. The sequence continues at coordinate 12,526,469 of CM038713.1, read as the reverse complement.
GTGTTTGCTGGAGATTGAGGATAAATTCATCTTACCTCCACATCACGGCTGCTGTCCAGAGAAGAAGCCAGCGGAGCAGCAACCTCTAACCCTACGGGACTGCTGATAGCAAACTGGTTGATTGATTATTTGTTGTATTTCCTTATGAGGTCTCAATTATGTTGGCCTATAGTTACATGTATACATATTAACTCCCTTCTTTTGGTTTAGATGTAGATTTTTACTCAAGCAAAGGAAACAGTTTCGCTATTTATTTCTTTAGTTTAAAAGAGGCTTGATTTGTGGTTTCTGAAATTGTGTGACAAACTGTTATTTATAATCTTAGACAAAAGTTTGTTGCACAGCTAAAAACACTAGTTTTGGTTCATAGATAAAACTATGCTGTGCGGTTTTAAAAACTACAGAGGCATGTCTATTGGAAAATATTTAAAGGAGCAGTGTGTAATATTTGGAGGGGCGTCTGTTATCAGATATAGAATATAATATCCAAAATATACAAAGTAATTACAAATTGTTGTCTTTTCGTCAGAATAAGCCCTTCATATCTACATAGGAGCAGGTCCTCTTATAACCAAGGCCCAGAACAAACTACGCACTGACTGTAAAGAGCATGCCTTCCATGTTTTTTTTCATTGGCATTTAAAGTTGGTGGTGCTATAGCACCCGGTTGGAAGGCATAGAACGAAGAATCCTTGTAAAAATGTTTTATTACAGCACATATCAGCAGCGCCGTACATAAAACTCCAGGTAGGATATTTTGATAGCTCAAATCTCCTTATCAAGGTGAGTTCAGCATCTTATTCACCGGCTTCTTCTTTATTTTTATTCTGTTGCACCTTAAATGGTCCAGCAGTTATAATAACATCTCATGTGCCAGAATGTAACCACAGCGTTGTTGAAGATGGAATGGGAAAATTGAAACATGAAACTGACCAGTGTCTTTATTAGAGGTTTATAGGATGTTTTGATCAGCCTATTGGGGAATGTAGTGATTATTAAGCTGAGCCTGTACAAAATTACTATTATAAACAAAATTACAGCTACTATGCCGTACTAATGATACAAGCATGCTACACTACTGCTCAAAAGTTTGGGATCACAGTGAAATGTTCTTGTTTTCAATGAAGTATCTTCTTCCTTAACACAACAATGGACTGACGGGTCTCTAAAGAAAGTTGTTTCTTTCTGGTCATTTTGAGTCGGTCAGCAAGCCATCAACTGCTGATCTTCAGATACTAAACTAACCTAGAATGTTGTTCCCTTTTATACTCACTTATTAGTAGAATGTTTTTCAGCTGTGCATCACAATTGAGCAAGAGTGTCCTAACAACCAATTAGTCCAATAACATCCTTAACTTGGATTGGCGGCCGTACCAGGAGATTTAGACAGAGGACTGAGAATTACTGATAATAGGACTATATGCAAAATAAGCCTCTATACAAAAATAGACTTTAATACAAACATTTTTATTCTTTAAAAATCATCTGATACACTTACATTAATTGTGAAATGGACAATATTGTTTGTGAATTGCATGAAAATTGCATGAAATGAAATTCTACAGTGATCCTAAACTAGTGTACATAGGATTGCTTGGTGGATAGAATAAATTGCTGGAATGTCAGTACTGGAGAACTATGTTGTGACAAAGTAAAGAAGGGTGAATCCCTCTCTCACAGAACAGGAAACACAAAATCAGGACAGACACTGAAGCAACAGCAGAAAACCTGATGGCCATCGTAGGTTGTAGGGAAGGAAGACGTGGGTTGTGGGATTCAGTAGGTTGCAATATGTAACCTCACCACTAAGGTTTACATATGGCTCCTTTAACATTCTGAATATGTTCTGATTTTGGCATTCAGTTGGTTTGTTAAGTGGTGGAGTTTGAGCTTCCTGCATTGACCTGGTAGTCCCAGTTTAAAACACAAGGAGCTGGTATTGTGTAAACTTGATAAACCATTGCTTTAAACTCTCACTACACACCAAGAAGCTGTTTGATTCCTGACCTTCCAGTTAAGAAGAATTAACCTCTGAGAGAGAACAAATGAACACTTATTGTTAGCCTATGTCAGGAGGAGGCTGATGCTGCCAGAGTCATTGCTTTAACCTTGTGATAAACATGGTGAGCTTTCTAGGTGTATTGCACTTAAAATACATTTGATGTTCTCCAGATGACAGCCGCGAAGACAAATACTTCAACTTCCGAGTGGCAGTCCAAGCACGTTCGTGTGTGAATGATTATTATAGAAGAGTGATGGGTCTCCAGCTCAAGAGTCTGCTCAACAGTCCCTGAAGCTCACCCAAACAAAAGTTCTCATTTCTACATTGTTAAACTTCATAACAGGCAGACATGGCGTTTGATACTTGTCTGTGTGTACGTGTCAAGTTTAAGTGTTGTGTTTTATTAAAGTTTAGATTCTTTCATTCACTTTTCAGGGAGATCTCTGTAGCATTTAGGTTCTAATATTCATTTACATTTACTACATGTACAGGTGTTTCTCTCCAGAGCGACTCGTAGCAGTGCTGTGTTTGTCCACTCTTTATAAATATGTTTTCTTAGCTAGTGCAGTCTCTAGCTTGACCTGACAGTTAGGGTCCTAGAACTGTGCTCGTGCAGTGAAGTCATTGAGGGACTTCAGTTAGCCTACACCTGTTTTGAAGGCAAGAACGGATTAAGGATAGTAGGAGTTGCCCAGGGATACACCCCCCCCACACCTGCGCCCCTCAAGTTTATTTATTTATATAGCGCTTTTTACAGCGATGTTGTCTCAAAGGTGGTATGCCCTTCTCTTCTCTAGGGCCGCCTGGTAGGGGCTCTCATAATCAGGGCCCTCTAAAGTTATGCCCCCGCCTCCTTCCTAGGACCCCTAATAGCCAGAGGTCAAAGTCAGAGCAGTGCCACAACGCCTCGTCCATTTTCTTAAGGGGCCCAAAAGCATGGCTAGGGGTCCCAAAAGCATGGCTAGGGGCCCCAAGAGGCACTGGGGGCAAAGTCCCTAAAAGTCAGAGAATCCCTAAAATGGAGAGCCCTCGGAAATAATCATAAATGTTGAAAAAATCATAAATAATCATAAATGATCATAAATGTTGAAAAAAATCATAAATAATCATAAATGTTGATAGGCATCGCAAAATGTTTTGGGCCAGGGCCCCTTTGGGGCCCCCTGACCTCTAGGGTCCCTGGGCGCTGGCCCCACTGGCCCTGTCAGTAATCCAGACATGCTCGGAGGCAGGTCAACAACTGAACCATGCTAAATTTGTACACGGAAGTACAGCAGTACACCAGTATATACCAATATATGGAGCTGATATAGTGACAAGTATAGATGCAAGGGATGTGGTTTGGGTTTCAAACCAATATATATATATATTCCAATACCACCTGGGGGTCTTTTAAGTATCGGTTTGAAAACCACTGATATATAGTATAACATTTTTTTTTCTGTTATTGATTGTGAAGGTGGGATTAGGGTAACATTCTGCAGACTAAATGGAATGTGCTTTGGCTAGCACTGCACTGGAGCACTGGACTTTAGCTTAAAGTGACCCTTGAGCTAAGATACTACCAGAAACAAGGACTCAATGCAGATACTTGGATCTGACCAATAGACAGTACAGTGTATAACTCTATAATGTAAGCACAAGATTAGTGTTCATTTAAATGCTTCACAAAGAGGAGTCAGTGTTTGAAGACAGCAAAGGCCTCAGCTGTTCAAACCCCTAAGGAAGTTCATTACCCACCTGCGTGCCAGAATAGAGAAGAAGAAGCTTGAAGGATGCTGGGTCAAGTCAGTTTATACACAGATGCCACAGAGGCCTCGAGGTATGGATTAGATTTTGATTATTGCCGTCATGTATGAAGGAGCTGGTCCAGTTTTGGCATCAGGGTGTTAAATCTGATGTGAGCAGCTAGAAGAATCCAGTAACGGGTCCGTAGCAATGGCTCAGTCATTCTGCATCAGCTGCAAGAACCTGATGTTGCAGGGGTCAAGTATCAAAATAGACACACTTAGTAAGTTGCACAGGAGAAACCTTCCCAGATGCAATATAGGTTAAAAAACTATGGAATGAAAAACAAAACAATGTCTCACAATGTGCTTCTTCAGATGGAGAGGCCGTTTTCAGTTCAGAGCAGGACTTTTCTAGCAGTCCAGTCTTGCTGGGATTCAGCTTAAGGGAGTGTTGCTGCCATCTATGACGTGATGTAGGCCAGACATGCAGATAAGCCCAGAGAAACCCGGGTGAAAGCATGTCTGTGGTGGGAGATGCTATGAGAAGATCTTACATCACCAAGAGACCAAGTGAAAACAGAAGAGTAACAAGTACCAAGCCTTGTGGGACATCGCTGGAGAATCTGCATGGAGCAGTTGTGAGTTCACGCCATGACTAGATAAGAATGCTTTCAGAAGGTTTCTCCCAACAGACTGAAAGGCAGTGGCTAAAACAGCCAATGAGAATGCAAAGACTACCTGAGCCACAAGATATAAACATTTGGTTTTGGTATAGCATAGAGGACTAAGCTTAAAGGAGCAATTTGTAAGATGATGCAACCTGTTGAACACATACTCCAAGCTGGAGATACCATATCATTGGAAAATGCACACTGCCTTCTCCTGCCTCACTCTTGTTTTGCTTCTATTTGTGTCACTTTTTTCGTTTGCTGGCGAATGTGCCGAGAGCGGTGGTCGTTATAATGGTTGCTTGCCAAGAGCTTCAGCCATCATTGCATTTACTCTACGTTTCATTGGCTTCCAGTACTTAAGTGACCTAACCTGGAGAAGAACCTTCATCGGGTCAGCCCGTCCATCGGGTCAGCAGTGCTACTGCTTCGTCCACTCTTGAGGTACAAAGCGGTATTACGAGACAGGACAGGAAGGAGCTAGCTGGTAAGCATACTAACTTCAGTAGATATTTCTTCAACACAATACATAGATGTCCCTGACAAACCATTAAAACTCGTATTTCTTCACACAGTCAATAATTTTAGTTCATTTTGGAATATTTTGATCTAAACCTTTTTGCTTATTGCTCCTTTAAGTAGGAAATAAAAAGGAACAATGCATCTGAGGAGACTCTAAGTCAAGTAAAAACGAAGCAACAGCACTTAAGCTATGTAAGAAAGGAAAGAACAAAAGAACCTGGTTTGAGCTGAAAGGAAGATGAAGTGAACTTCTTCTGGGATGTGCTTTAAGACTTAGTGTTTCCTGCTTTCTTTAATAATTTCAGTTGAGAGTCTTTATAAGTTCATATAAGTAGAAGCTTTTTTCAACCTGCTGGCAGGAGAAGCTTTGCTGTGCCTTTTAGAACCTCCCCAGGCATGTCTTACATTCTCTCACCAGAAGTTAGATGCAGAAGTGAGGGACTGTAACAAGCCGGGGGTCCGTCTGGCATACATTTATGACGTGTCTGGAATCTTTGGTTGTGTTGCCGCTCCTCACTTGCTGACTTCCCCTAACAGCAAAGACGTGGAGAGAAGTTATGGATGTTGGAACAGACAGGTCATGTGTGCGGAAAGCAAATGAGTGGAGGTACAACTCAAGGGCAGCGCTGCGCTCAGACATCTCCCTGGATCTGTAGGATCTCAGTGTTTCAAACCTATTATTATTATTATGAATTATTTATGAGCCCTGCGTGTATTTATATGGCGTCGGCTAATTGAATCTTCATATGAAGAATGACTTGATAGGCTAGAGTAAATCTGGGAAATTGTTTTGGAGTTTTGAGACGAAAAAGCGATGATGTTCTCGTAAACAACCGAGGCAAAACAACTTCATCAGATGAAGTGGTCAAAGAAGGTGAAATTAATCATCGAGGAAGAAAGGCCATCAGCTTCGTTTCGGAAGGGAAAACTGATTTGAGCACTGGAGGGACGGATCGGCAAGAGGCCATGAATCCTAAAATCTATACTCTATTCTCTTTCTGCTTCACTTGAAAACAGCGCCTTATCTTTTGGGCTCTGATATGAAATACATAAATATAAGATTCCTGTGGAGGAGGGTAATGATCACTGTGCGAGTGAGGAAATAATAATAATAATAAAAAAAGAAGCTTGCTGTAGCTTAATGCATTAAAGAATCGATAGACACACAGAGCAAAAGCCTCCGGCAACTGCCATTCATAGATCATTCCAGCATTTTGGCTATTGAGCTTTGTTGTTTTTTGGATGCACTGAAGTCAGAGTTTGCAATAGTGTCATAAATAAAGCTGGGAGAATAATGCACTGCACTGCGGACCGTTATTGACACAAATGTCAATACGCTGTGAAATGAAGTAGTACATCATATGAAACAAACAAAGCTCTTGGAGGGGAATTTAGTTACTGCAGAATGTGTTACAAAGCGCAGACAATAGAGACATGATTGCTCAACAGAAAATATCAATTCCCAGCTCCACTTATACGTCATCTAGCTTATTCTCATTTTACTCTGCACCCATAAAAGAGAGGTCTGGTCACTGGCAGCAATAGAAATGGGAAAGTTCGTAATGCGCAGCTTGACAACCATTTACCAGGAATGACACACCCTTCAATAAAATTAGCCAATAGACTCGCTGTTTAAACCTCCAGCAGGAACAGCACCCCTAGTTATGGAGATACACTACCAGCTAAACGTTTTAGATACACTACCAGTCAAACGTTTTAGATACACTACCAGCCAAACGTTTTAGATACACTACCAGTCAAACGTTTTAGATACACTACCAGCCAAACGTTTTAGTACACTACCAGTCAAACGTTTTAGATACACTACCAGCCAAACGTTTTAGATACACTACCAGTCAAACGTTTTAGATACACTACCAGTCAAACGTTTTAGATACACTACCAGCTAAACGTTTTAGATACACTACCAGTCAAACGTTTTAGATACACTACCAGCTAAACGTTTTAGTACACTACCAGTCAAACGTTTTAGATCACTACCAGTCAAACGTTTTAGATACACTACCAGTCAAACGTTTTAGATACACTACCAGTCAAACGTTTTAGATACACTACCAGTCAAACGTTTTAGATCACTACCAGCCAAACGTTTTAGTACACTACCAGTCAAACGTTTTAGATACACTACCAGTCAAACGTTTTAGATACACTACCAGCCAAACGTTTTAGTACACTACCAGCCAAACGTTTTAGTACACTACCAGACAAACGTTTTAGTACACTACCAGTCAAACGTTTTAGTACACTACCAGTAAAACGTTTTAGATACACTACCAGTCAAACGTTTTAGATACACTACCAGCCAAACGTTTTAGATCACTACCAGCCAAACGTTTTAGATACACTACCAGCCAAACGTTTTAGATACACTACCAGCCAAACGTTTTAGTACACTACCAGCCAAACGTTTTAGTACACTACCAGTCAAACGTTTTAGTACACTACCAGTCAAACGTTTTAATACACTACCAGCTAAACGTTTTAGTACACTACCAGCCAAACGTTTTAGAACACTACCAGCCAAACGTTTTAGTACACTACCAGCCAAACGTTTTAGAACACTACCAGCCAAACGTTTTAGATACACTACCAGCCAAACGTTTTAGTACACTACCAGCCAAACGTTTTAGATACACTACCAGCCAAACGTTTTAGAACACTACCAGCCAAACGTTTTAGTACACTACCAGCCAAACGTTTTAGAACACTACCAGCCAAACGCTTTAGTACACTACCAGTCAACAGTTTTAGTACACTACCAGCCAAACGTTTTAGATACACTACCAGCCAAACGTTTTAGATCACTACCAGCCAAACGTTTTAGAACACTACCAGCCAAACGTTTTAGATACACTACCAGCCAAACGTTTTAGTACACTACCAGCCAAACGTTTTAGATACACTACCAGCCAAACGTTTTAGAACACTACCAGCCAAACGTTTTAGTACACTACCAGCCAAACGTTTTAGAACACTACCAGCCAAACGCTTTAGTACACTACCAGTCAACAGTTTTAGTACACTACCAGCCAAACATTTTAGATACACTACCAGCCAAACGTTTTAGATACACTACCAGTCAAACGTTTTAGATACACTACCAGCCAAACGTTTTAGTACACTACCAGCCAAACGTTTTAGATACACTACCAGCCAAACGTTTTAATACACCACCAGTCAAACGTTTTAGTACACTACCAGCCAAACGTTTTAGATCACTACCAGTCAAACGTTTTAGATACACTACCAGTCAAACGTTTTAGATACACTACCAGCCAAACGTTTTAGAACACTACCAGCCAAACGTTTTAGTACACTACCAGCCAAACGTTTTAGTACACTACCAGCCAAACGTTTTAGTACACTACCAGTCAACAGTTTTAGTACACTACCAGTCAAACGTTTTAGTACACTACCAGCCAAACGTTTTAGTACACTACCAGTCAAACGTTTTAGTACACTACCAGCCAAACGTTTTAGATCACTACCAGTCAAACGTTTTAGATACACTACCAGTCAAACGTTTTAGTACACTACCAGCCAAACGTTTTAGTACACTACCAGCCAAACGTTTTAGTACACTACCAGCCAATTGTTTTAGTACACTACCAGCCAAACGTTTTAGTACACTACCAGCCAATTGTTTTAGTACACTACCAATCAAACGTTTTAGTACACTACCAGTCAAACGTTTTAGTACACTACCAGTCAACAGTTTTAGATACACTACCAGTCAAACATTTTAGTACACTACCAGCCAAACGTTTTAGTTACACTACCAGCCAAACGTTTTAGTACACTACCAGCCAAACGTTTTAGATACACTACCAGCCAAACGTTTTAGATACACTACCAGCCAAACGTTTTAGATACACTACCAGTCAAACGTTTTAGTACACTACCAGCCAAACGTTTTAGTACACTACCAGCCAAACGTTTTAATACACTACCAGTCAAACGTTTTAGATACACTACCAGCCAAACGTTTTAGTACACTACCAGTCAAACGTTTTAGATACACTACCAGCCAAACGTTTTAGTACACTACCAGTCAAACGTTTTAATACACTACCAGCCAAACGTTTTAATACACTACCAGCTAAACGTTTTAGTACACTACCAGTCAAACGTTTTAGATACACTACCAGCCAAACGTTTTTGTACACTACCAGCCAAACGTTTTAGATACACTACCAGCCAAACGTTTTAGTACACTACCAGCCAAACGTTTTAGTACACTACCAGTCAAACGTTTTAGTACACTACCAGTCAAACGTTTTAATACACTACCAGCTAAACGTTTTAGTACACTACCAGCCAAACGTTTTAGATCACTACCAGCCAAACGTTTTAGAACACTACCAGCCAAACGTTTTAGATACACTACCAGCCAAACGTTTTAGTACACTACCAGCCAAACGTTTTAGAACACTACCAGCCAAACGTTTTAGTACACTACCAGCCAAACGCTTTAGTACACTACCAGTCAACAGTTTTAGTACACTACCAGCCAAACGTTTTAGATCACTACCAGCCAAACGTTTTAATACACTACCAGTCAAACGTTTTAGTACACTACCAGCCAAACGTTTTAGATCACTACCAGCCAAACGTTTTAATACACTACCAGCCAAACGTTTTAGTACACTACCAGCCAAACGCTTTAGTACACTACCAGTCAACAGTTTTAGTACACTACCAGCCAAACGTTTTAGATCACTACCAGCCAAACGTTTTAATACACTACCAGTCAAACGTTTTAGTACACTACCAGCCAAACGTTTTAGATCACTACCAGTCAAACGTTTTAGATACACTACCAGCCAAACGTTTTAGATACACTACCAGCCAAACGTTTTAGAACACTACCAGCCAAACGTTTTAGTACACTACCAGCCAATTGTTTTAGTACACTACCAGTCAAACGTTTTAGTACACTACCAGCCAAACGTTTTAGTACACTACCAGCCAAACGTTTTAGATACACTACCAGCCAAACGTTTTAGAACACTACCAGCCAAACGTTTTAGTACACTACCAGCCAAACGCTTTAGTACACTACCAGTCAACAGTTTTAGTACACTACCAGCCAAACGTTTTAGATCACTACCAGCCAAACGTTTTAATACACTACCAGTCAAACGTTTTAGTACACTACCAGCCAAACGTTTTAGATCACTACCAGTCAAACGTTTTAGATACACTACCAGTCAAACGTTTTAGATACACTACCAGCCAAACGTTTTAGATACACTACCAGCCAAACGTTTTAGAACACTACCAGCCAAATGTTTTAGTACACTACCAGCCAAACGTTTTAGTACACTACCAGCCAAACGTTTTAGTACACTACCAGCCAATTGTTTTAGTACACTACCAGTCAACAGTTTTAGTACACTACCAGTCAAACGTTTTAGTACACTACCAGCCAAACGTTTTAGTACACTACCAGTCAAACGTTTTAGTACACTACCAGCCAAACGTTTTAGATCACTACCAGTCAAACGTTTTAGATACACTACCAGTCAAACGTTTTAGTACACTACCAGCCAAACGTTTTAGTACACTACCAGCCAAACGTTTTAGTACACTACCAGCCAATTGTTTTAGTACACTACCAGCCAAACGTTTTAGTACACTACCAGCCAATTGTTTTAGTACACTACCAGTCAACAGTTTTAGTACACTACCAGTCAACAGTTTTAGATACACTACCAGTCAAACATTTTAGTACACTACCAGCCAAACGTTTTAGTTACACTACCAGCCAAACGTTTTAGTACACTACCAGCCAAACGTTTTAGATACACTACCAGTCAAACGTTTTAGTACACTACCAGTCAAACGTTTTAGTACACTACCAGTCAAACGTTTTAGATACACTACCAGTCAAACGTTTTAGTACACTACCAGCCAAACGTTTTAGTACACTACCAGTCAAACGCTTTAGATACACTACCAGTCAAACGTTTTAGATACACTACCAGTCAAACGTTTTAGATACACTTCCAGTCAAACGTTTTAATACACTACCAGCCAAACGTTTTAGTACACTACCAGCCAAACGCTTTAGATACACAGTGGTGGTCTAATAAAAGCTTTTAGATTAAAGGAGCAATATGTAGTGTTCTTAATGTAAAACATTCCATAAGTAACTAAACTTATCAACAGAACATAAAGAAATATCTGATTTTAGAAATATCTACTGAAGTTAGCATGCTAACCAGTGTGTCTGGCCCATCTTATCTCATAATACCGCTTTATAGCTAAAACAGTGATGTGGAGTCACCGTAGTGTCCTGGAAAGATCAGTTAAGGTCATGTAGCTAATGAAAGGAAGATCAAAAACAACAAAGGCTGAAGCTCTTGACCAGCACCCATTATTAGCCTCACTGTTGCCCTTCCTCTGCGACAAACCACATTCGACAGCAAACAAAAAAATCAACATTAAACTTTCCATAGCTGGAGAAGCTTTTGGCAAATGAAGCATTTGCAATGTATCTTCTAGACTGCTAAGTAAACAGCTGTTAATATTAACATTGAGGAGGAAGAGCTCTGCACTTCTTTGTTTCTTTCTGGAGAAATTTTTCCTCCTATTTGTTTGGAGTATGGATCTGACAGGTTTTGCCAGTTTACACATTGCTCCTTTAAAGTTGGATGTTGATAGGTGGAGTTATATGCACCTATTAAGAGCATCTCCTTTGAGATATAACAATTTTTAGGTTAATTACTTTGGTGTTTTTATGCCCTTAAAGTTAATGTTTCATAAGGGATAGAGGGAGGAACCCTTAATACCCTGCTTTTGGTATCATACTAAATCCCCTATTTGGCTGAAGATCAGAGAAGCTGTGTTTTTCTGGAGTGGTGGTGCTCCATCCAGTGGTGCTCAACCTCACTGCACACTTCTGTCCTGTTTCTGTATTTCTGTATTGTGTACTAATGTATATTAGTGTATATATTGTAATTACATTCTAGTGTTACTTCTTTTGAGTATATTATTAAATACTCCATTATTGATTATTTTTATATTTCTACATCACTTGAATGCAGCGACTGTAGTTAACCTTGTGTGAAGATTTCATGGTTAATGGACTAATAGAAATTTTCCGAAACAGCTTGGAAATAAATCTGTCTCTATTATCTTGCATTGAACGTAAAGAAAGTAAAGTTTTTGTTTTCTTCTGCACAGCCATTTTTGGAGATAACTATTTTCAGTGATAATATAATTGTTATTTTATTTTATGGTTATGTCATTTTGCTCTTAACTGTTCTTCAATATTGCAGATATCTTTAAATCTATCTTTGTATATTTTTATTGTTTCATGTGGTCAAAGCATCTCATTGCTTGTGGTTACATGTATGACTCTTTATGACCTTCATGATGACTTTGTGATCCAGAACTGATCATCCAACATCAGAACCTGTCTGTGGCTTGTGGCTGAATGCAGTCAAATTCTCACAGGTATGTTCCAGTGTAAGCCTTTCCAGGAGAGCAGAGGCAGCAAAATAGAAACAGAACTCTCTGAGGATAAACCCTGATTTCAGAAAAAACAGCTACTGAACAACTTCTGGAGAAGAACTGTGGCTAAAAATAGAATAAATAAAAAAACAGTGAATCAGATTTCCTTTAATTGAATTTGGGGGCGATGGCGGTACATTAACGACGAAACTGCCAACTTGGCAACAGTTTCCCAGACGCTTATTTTGCAGCCGTTGCTTGGCAATACCGGCGTCCCTAGAGAGGGCGCGAGAATAGAAGCAGGGATGCTCGAGCTCCGTTCCAACTAGTGATGGGAAGTTCGATTCAGTTTAGGGAGCCGATTCATTCGGAACTGTCGGATCATTGATTCACAGATCAAGTCAACTTTACTCGCTTCACCCTTCAGTGTGCAATTACGCAAGTGAACCGCATGTAATCATTACTTCTACGCGGTCGCGTACAGACCCTCAAATATTAGGGCCAGTTTAGGTGTAAAAATAGCAATTCAGTGTCGTGAGTTATATTTTATGTGCTTACATTTTTTTCATAACTGGTTTAAATCTAAGCGACACGTAGATAAACATCGCCCAGCGGCTGCAACAAAAAAAAGTTCGATTCAATTTTGGACTTGTGAAGCGGTAACAGGAAAGAACCGGTTCCCGAGAACCGATTCGCGCGCGAGTCGGACATCGCTAGTTTCAACTTCACAACTCGCCGCTCGGAGGAGGAGAAGAGGCGCCTCAGGATGTTCACACGTTCTGCACGACGTTAGACAGACGGTGAAGTTGGATATGGGGGCAGCGAAACGTCGTCGACTCCGACTATTTTTATCCGGCTGCTGTTGAGATGTGTTTATTTTGAGCCATGTTCGACTTCGGCTCTCGTATTCGCCCCACTTGCTGAAGCGTATTCGGGCGACTCGTTGAATTTGACTTGAGGCTCTCAAGTGGGACTCACTCAAGTAGCTACACGGACTTTCTCAGCCTTATGAGGACAGCCGAGGTCAGTTCCCATGGCTTTTGTTGTTCTAATGTTGATATAATGTACATTTGTGGGGTTGTTTTTGTGACGGCGTGTGTCCTTGACGGGACTAACGAAGCTGAAGTCAGGTTCTCGTTCGAGTTTTCCCGGTCCACCTTAAATGGTTACATTCTGGATGTAACTGCTGCAACATTTAAGGTGGAACAGGGAAACGTTGAAGAGGGTAATAACTGATAAAGTTAAACCAGAACGAATACTGATTTACACAAGTGCTAATGTTTTAGGCAGGGAACTTAATATTGCTTGTGAAAGCTCAGCACTAGCTCAGAACTTTTTGTTGTTGTATTAAATGGAAGCAAGCGTGCTATTAAGTGTTTATAACTAGTTTTGTTGAGATATTGAGCCCTTATTGAGCAGGAGGGGCGTTCTGTTACCTTTAAACGCGTGAATGATGTAGTTTTTTGTCTGTAAATGTATGTTTTATGGATGTCCTGTACCATATTACAGTGGTAAGTGATTTAAAGAAACCATTTAAAGGCTTTAATTATGGGCAGAAAAGGGTAGACCACTGAGTGCTGGGTGCTTACCTGGTTATTATATTCAGTGCTACACCTTTCAGTCCAGCAATGCTTAATAATAACTTGGAGGAAGACCGATTCTTTGTTCTTTTTTGCACCGTGTTTAGACAAAGTCTCTCTGGGTTTGTCATGTGTTTAGATCTTTGCAATATCACTCGTACGCTCCTTCAAATGTTATGTAACATTACTTCACAGTCTTACGGGGACAGACAAAAGACACATTTCCTCCCTCGTTCCTCCTCCTGTCAGAGATTTGAGAGATCTTCTCTCAGATTCCTTTGAATTATTTCTCACCAGGCTATAAATAGGGCCGCTGTACTCCCACCACTTTGTGCGCTGGAAATGGATGCAGTCTAAGAACAAGGCTCAGTGGATCGGAGCAGACGAAAGCAGGGGCTCGGAGCTCGAGTGGTGCACGAATACTTCCTTGGCCGTTCGGCGGTTTTACCCATCGCTGATTGTGCCAAGGAAAACTAGTGTGCAGTGTTTAGATGGCTCACATGGTGGTGATGGCTTCATGTATCTTATCTTATTCTGTCTGGCTTCATATCGAGGACGCATGCCTTCGATAACGTCACTTGTAGATGTAATCCATAACGGCAGCCAACAAAACATTCCCTTTATGTCTCACGCAGGTCCCAAAGGCTTGGGTATACCTCACAGGGACGCTGCCGCCAAACAACCATCTGTCTGTAAACGATCAACAAAGATGATCCACCAAAAAAAAGCTGTTGGCATGCAAGGCAAGCCTGATGAACAGTGTAATAGATTTGCTATTAGAAATCACTCACAGCTTGCCATTTATAAAAGCCACAGCGGTCTTCAGAGACTGACGTGTGGCCTATCAGACGACAGAAATGGTATCTGTCTGTCTCTTTTAATGAGGAAAAGGGCACCTTTTAATTATTCATCTGGGATGTCAAAGTATTCCTTAAAGGCGGTTATTCAGAGTGCAACCGGTGAATTATAAATGACTGGGAAGCAGTTTCCTCTCCTGCGGAGGCTTAGTTTATTTGGTTGGTTAGCGCGCCGTCATCATGTGAGAGCTTTTATACCAGCTGGCATTTACCGTTCTGGCATTTCAATTGAAGGTGATTTCTGCATCTGCTGCCGTAGTGTCTAATGGCCTTTAATTCCAAGGAAACCACACTTGTAGGATGTCTCATGCATTTTTTAGCGCTATACTAATGCGCGTTTGCTGTGTGCGGAGGGCGTGTAGAGCTGCTTAAAGACAGGAAGCATTGTCGACTGAAACGGAGATTTGGCTTGAGTCATTTTTCTCTTAAGACTGAATAATTTGGCAGCCTGTTTATGCCCACTTTGGTCATTCATGAATATTAAAGCAGTTGTGACTATAGGGATGCACTGTCCCTGTCCTTCGTAACAAAACTCCCGGGCAAGGGAAAGTGCATTGAGCCTTGTTACTCTAAGCATATAATAGAACATTCTGTGGTGGTGAATAAGGATAACAATAACTGATGAAACATAATTAACAAAATAGCAGATGTACTAGTTAAGTACAAGTTGGCAGAGTTGTTGAAGTGACGTGCTACCATACAGAATTAGTCGCAAAAGCAAAAATGTTTATGCATGATCAGTAATCTTTATTTTGACCCAGTTTTTCCTCACAGATTAGTCATGGCCAGTCCCCACCCTTTAGCTCATTTGATACTGCCATGCTGGGAAGGTACATGCTAGGACGTGCTTCCATGTGAACTCAGCCACCATATATTTTCGGCTGTTGATTACACATTGTTATTGAAAAGCTTAGCCTGTTTGGTGGAGAACACTACCCGCCAGAAGCCATAGCTTGGCAATGAGTGAAAGGTAGGAGGGAGAACCATCCCAGGGCCCTTTCACACCCACTTTGTTTGGTGTGGACCAACCTGTCCACGTGTACAGGTGTTTAAATGCATGTGGACATTACTTCTGACCATCAGACAGTGTTGGAATTTGGACCACGTTGCAGTCATTCATGTATCAGTACCAGCTGGTCCACATCTTGGTTTGCATGGAGTCAAACATCCTCGGTCTAGTGACCTTGCTATAGAAGTTAATGTAAAGACAGTTTGCTGTGTCGAAGCACATCCGTGGCTTCATCCGCTGTAAAATCTAAATTTGCACACTAGCTGCTTTCCTCGCGGAGTGCTGCCGTGCTCACAGCGTGGCTTCACTCTATCTGCCAGGCCTGCTCGCCTCTTTCAGCGGGTTCAGGGGACGGGGTAGGTAAGTGCTAGGGGGTAATAGCACAGTGTGTGTTCAGGTTAAGCAGCACTTCACGGATATGGTCTAACTCGAGGTACAAAGGGCATAAAAAGTATAAATATATTATAAGAATATGCTGTCAAAATGTATTGTGGCTTTGCAAAGCTGGATTGTAAAGCCTTCTGTTTTTTTGAAGAGAGGAAATGTTGTTTGGCTCTTTTAGGTTCATTTGTACAAGGACTTTTATGTTGAAGTGCCTGAATACGGGTAAAGTGGTGGGTTTTCTAAAGCACAGCAGAGTGCTGTGTTTTTAGCTGTTAGCTCTGTTAGTGATATCTTCTTGCTGTGTTTGCTGCAGTTTTCAGCAAATAAAAAAATAAAATAAAGCTTTTGTCGTAATTTGAGTTATGAGTTACAGTGTTTTGCAGATTGTACGGTCTTTATTAATAGCCTACATTAAAAAAAGAGAATATTTGAATACCCAACCTGAAAACCGAATACCTACCCAACAAATAAATATCGGAATAGGCCTAGAAACCAATATTATTTTATTGTATTAATATTATTATACTTATTTAATCAGAGTAGGGCTGGAGCGATGTGTCGACATAATCAATGTAATCAATTCCGAAATTACACCGATTAGCATAACGTGCGTCAATGCTTCGCAAAGATGGCCGCGCCTACTGAAAGCATGGATTTATCTGGAGCGCAAGCTGCAGCTACAAACAATCGCTCGCGTGCATCTAAAGTTGTGAGAGTGTTTCACACAGAAACACAACAGTGTGGTGCTCTGTCAGCTCTGCACAGTGGAGATGATCACAACAGTACAACTGCTATACACGAGACCTTGAAGATCAAAAATACCATAGCGCTTTATCAACACAGCAGCAAGACAGCTCCTGTTTACCTGATTTTCTTATCTTAGCAGATTATTTTAAGATTATTAACACGTGTAACATGTTTTTTCAGTAGTAGTCAGTTAAAAAGTCGCATTGTTAACCGTTTCTTAATCGTCCAGTGTAGAACCTAAGACTGTTCTCGATACCGCGGAAGCTTTAAAACACATGTAGCTGCTTCTCAAATGGCTCTCTGCCAAAATATATATAGTCCACAAACTGTCCAACTTCTTGTGCTTGAGGCGTGTAGGCTACGTGTCTTTTGTCGAGTCAGAGCGTACCTTTTATAGACTCTGTGCATTTAAGGTCCCCTTGAATACATTAAGTCTAGTATGACCATGTGTTTTCCTTGTGCTTCTAAAATATATATGCACAAAAACATCCATTGGTTACAAATTCATAACAAAATAATACAAATTTTAATTCCACTCTCACGTTAGAGTAATCGAAAAAATTAATCTTTAGATTAATTGACTAATTGAAAAAAAGAATCGTTAGATGCAGCCCTAAATCAGAGTAACATTACAATGCTGTGAACTAGATTCCTATTTATATGTTTGTTTACACAACATTTACTTTTCAAAATGTGCCACCAGGATTTAGAACCAAAAGGAAGTGAGATCAGCCGCACTTGATGGGGGATGATTTAGTTCTTTATAATTGAGGACGCAGAGCTGCAAAAGTAAACACACACTCTCTCCGTCTTCTCTCTCAAATCCACACAGTATTCCTCCGTGTGTATCTGACTGAGTCTGTCTGTTTTCCTGTGAGCATGAATGTCAAGGACAGAGTCAGACAGCCATGAGAGAAAGCAACAAGACCTGCTCTCACTCCGTATGATTTGTCAGGCCCTATGAGAGTGAAGGCTTTGACATTCAATAAAGCGCTTGGTGCTCCTCACTGCAGGATGCGGGGCTGGAGCAGAGAGCAGAGCTGAGGGGTGTGAGGGGTTAGGGTTATGGGGACAGAGGTAGCCCCTCTGGATGTCTTGTTTAAAGATCATCACAGGCCTAACAGCTGGCCCGGAAGGCGCTCGCCGCTTGCTTCTGCACAGGCCCGTATTAGTGTGTGATTGATTTCCCTGAGGAGCCAGCACACCTCATGTGTAAGAGAGGTCAACATATGGTGCTAAGCCTGCTTCTAATACTTCTTCGGGTGTGTGTGTGTGTGCATTTGTTTTTAGCCCTTTGTAAGGATCAGATGTCCTCATCATCATGTTGTACATGGTAGGATATTCATCAGTTCTCATATTTGTTGCGTTTTGAGAAGAGCACAAGAAACAAAAATGTTTCAGTTGTTTTCGACTGCGTTCACACAAGGAATGAATATTTATGGCCGATTCTGATTGAAACATATGAAACATGCCGATACTTTTTCAGCAATTCTTAGTAGCCAAAGTCTCAACACGAATAATACTATTTGCTCTTTATTGGACCAAACAGGCGTTTAAATTCAGACATTAAAAAAAGTGTTTTTTCTGTTTCAATAACATAAGTTCTTGTAACATTAGCTCCTTCAGAAGTAAGAAGTAACCAGCTGTTCAGGACAATGAGTGATGTATAATTATACTGTATATTTTGGTACTGGTGTAGCAGCGGCATTCAAAGCATGAGTGCTCTTACTCAACTCTCACATTACTGTTGAATAAAAACCATTGTGCTCACAGGTTATGATTACATCTGTGCACTGTAACAGTTTCCGTTTGGCAAACCTTCCATCCATCTGTCCATCCACCCATCATCTTTTGCTGCTTTATCCGCTAGTCGGGGTCAAGGGGGGGCTGGAGCCAATCCCAGTGTCGTTGGGTAAAGGCTGGGTACACCATGGTCAGGTCACCAGTCCATCGCATGGCCAACACACACTTACTCACACCTACGGGCAATTTAGAGTGACTGATCAACCTAGCATGTATATATTTGAACGGTGGGAGGAAAGCCACTTAAGCACGGAGAGAACATGCAAACTCCACACAGAACAGACTGCACCGAGGACGACAGTGCCTCTTTGCTAAACCTTAAAAAAACAAAATATCTTCAGATGTGCTGTGTATTGTGTCCCTAAGTTTGCTGCTGTTGTTTTATTGTCCACCCTTATTAAATGATTTATGCATTGATGCATAAGATCAGAATAGGCAGTTTTTGGCTTCATACTTACAGTCAGCAACAACTTGGTTATTATTTTGGCTGATCTGTGCTGCAAATTTATATTCCTCCATACTACATGACATATTTTTATGTATAGTGTATGCAGAAAAAGTGATATAAATTGAATTACATATAGGTACATATAGAGTACCTTATATCATACTTCATGTGGGAAATGTGGGATGTATTTATATACAATTACAACTAGTGTTGCACCGATACTGGCACTTACACACAGTATCGGTATCAGCAATAGAGAGCGCCGGTACCATGAAGCTTATTGACTAAATGGCTGCACGTGTTTCTGCATTGTGGCAATTTTTATTTTTTTCACAGCTCTGAAACTTTTTAATGTGCAGTTACTCAACCAGTAAATGTTGTTCTTTCAAGGTTGTTATATTTTGTTCAGGATAAGACATAAAAAATATAACATATAAAAAGTGCAACACTTAAAATATCAGGATTTATAGCCATATATTGAGCGTTTAAGTCAGAGTTGGTATCGGTACTCGGTATCGGCAGATACCTGAAAAGCTGGTATCGGTATTGATATTGGTAAGGAAAAAGTGGTATCGGTGCATCCCTAATTACAACAGCTCCTATATGCATTACATTAATGTGTATACTAATACTATTACATATAGGTACACACCTAAATACAGATAAATACAGATGGTAGATTTTGTTATTATTATTATATATAGTAACTTACTTATGTAATATGTATGAAGTGTGAAGGAGGATTAGAGAGAAAGTGAGTGAATGAATTAGTGAACTAGTGTCTGTGTGGTGCTACAGTAGAGTGTTCGAGTGAACTCATCACACATATCAGCCTGCAGTGTGAGGGTCAGGTTACTGTGGGTTTATTTGTGTGTGCATGTGTGCGTGTGTGTGTGTGTGTGTGTGTGTGTGTGTGTGTTTATATCCGCTTCAGTGCTGTGACTGATGTAATTTTCTCTGTCACAACACGAGTCTGTGCTCAGATGCACAGAGGACAGAGAACAGGGCAGAGTGATGACTCTTCTGTCAGCTCTGATCACACTCTTAGCCCTACATAGCGTACAGAGTCCAGGACCTGGTAGAGAGTCTTACCACGCAGAGCATCTCACAGTGTCTGTAAGAAACATTTGTTTGGGTACAAGGAGCTTGTTTACAGGGTGTGGAGCTCAGCTAGCAAATAATAAGGCCCATAGACATCACTATAATATGGAGGGCGACCACTAGATCATTAGAAAACGACCACTGAGGGAGAGGGAAGTTTTTAATATTTGAATATCAAACTTTACATACGAATACTTGTATTGTATTCACCTTCCTTTACTGTAACAGCTGACAGGATACCACAGTAAATAAAGGCTAATTAATAGATTTGCATTTTTTACTTTTACATCTTTTACATTTAATCTACAGTAGCCTAGGAAGTAGCACAGATATGCTTTCAGCAGAAATGGTGGAGCAAGCTGGTAAAAGCTAGTGTTTGGAGCAAGTTAGAGCAAGCTAGTGTTTACATGTTTGTATTGAAAAGGAAGCATTGTTCTGTGCCTTTTGCTTGACTGACTGTGGGATGTAGGGCACATAATCATTGCCTTGTTGGTATTGTCAGAAAGCTTTATCAGTCTCTTTTATTTACTTAGAAAACGGGAATGCGAAAAATGACAGCCCTACAGTTTGTAATTGTTTAAAATGGTCTGATCTAATAAACTTTGATTATCAGTATAATAAACCTCATAGTGCTTCAAGGGCAGCAGCATTGAAGATATTCTGCATTCGTGTACTGAATGAAATAAAACTGGCTGAAGACAAGAGCATTAATGGTGTGAACATTTATGGTGTATGGGTTCATGTTGGTTTTCTTCTGTGAGGCATAGAAAAAACAATTGATTAGGAGTTCTGAACCCTGGCAGAGAATTCATTATGAACTGGATGTTTCTAGCTACATCAATAATAAAATATTTGTTGTATTTCTTTCATGTATATGTAAAGAATGTAAAGCACTTTTTACACTTTTTCCAGTTGAGTTGAAAATTCCCAACAATCCCAATACTGTTATCATAAGGAATAGGACCCTACTAAAATCATAGGATCATACTAGTACAGTAAGCATAATGAAATTATGGTGATCTCTAAAGGAGATGGCTTTAGTAGGTTTTCTAAATCCTTAATCCACACAATCAATACCACAATCGCGATCTCACAGATTTTAAATATGGCTTTGTTCTTCTCAAAAAAGTTATTAAATAATAATTAAATTATACCAAAAATGATAACCCATCATCTCTTTGAGCATTTTATGAAAGTCCTTATAATCCAGCCCTGAAATGGCTTGGCAGACAAATCTTGGGTCATGTAAGGGCCACTTACTTAACATCCATGCAGTGTCTTATTCGAGGTGATGAAAATTAAATGTAATAATATCTGTGTTAAAAATGTTTACTGCCAGGAATCGTTATATTAAGATATTAAAAAAGATACAGGTACTGATCATAAATGCACATGTTTGATAACCCAGTTCATATTCCTATTGCCCTTAAAATCCCAAATCCAAAATTTTCATCCAGAGGTTACCTCCTTTCGTATTTCAGCAAATCAGACATGCAGGAAGTAAATGCTGAAATTTGCAAGCAAGGCAAAGGTCTGGATTCAGATGAGACTGGTGAGCGTTAATGTAATGTAATCTACATTTTGAATGTTTTTTACTCGGCTTTATAGGAAATACAGACGGAAAATACTGTTTGTTCTTTTCCAGACACAGATTAATAATATGCCTCTCCTTAAAATGCAACATAGAATCTTCATTGACAGTGTAATTTAATCCAGGACTAGTGTTTTATTCAGAAGCACTATCAGTGATATCCATAATCCGTAATACAGGCCTTCGTTCAGATCTCACAACAATCCTTTTGTGGAGTAAGACGATTAGTTCTGTAATATTATATGCCAAGGAGATCAATGCGGGCTGTGAATAAAGGTCAAATTGCTTCAGATTTCTTTCCTCGTGAATGTGCTGTAATTTTCTTCCTGAATCTGATAGGGAGCTTAAACTTTGTTCGAAGGAAGTGAAGTAAGAAGAATCACTAACCTGCAGAGATCTGGTTTCACTTCAAAAAAGAGAAGAAGTAATCAAATAGGGGAATGAGTGAAGGGCTGAGAATACGGCCTTTATTTTAAAAGAGACTTAATTTGATTGTGCCTGCAAATCGGACTGATATAATAGCTTCACCACATCAGCAGGGCACTGATAAAACATGCAGGGTGGCGACGACTGCGAGAGATTAAAACGATAGGCAGGTGGAAGAAAATATGGGAGAAAAAAAGATGTTGAGGGCGTATTGATTCTGCAGTGTTGTTGCACCAATCAATATTAATATGAGAATCAGTAGAATTCACTGGTTTAACAGAGAGGACAAATTGACGCTTTGTTTGGGACTCAGACTGTCTCTGCTACTGAGCGACCTCCCTTCGTCGCGTTCCCATTTGAACAAAAAGTAAAGAAACAGGTTAAACAAGTTACAGCAATATTCATTCTATTAAGAATCGTTTAGAAACGTTTGCTACTAATTCGTCCGCCTCAGATAACATGGTGTAAAATCATTGACATTGAGCGCACGACTCTGTTTCACAATTAAAACAAATCTGTCTCAGTAAATAAGGAAAATTGAATTTGTTCATAGAGTAATTAAGCACATCTGCAGCACACACACCTGAGATGTGGTTTCAGATTCCATCATTACATTTCAACTCAGTGAGCAGCGAAATTAGTTATGACAGGGACAGACCACAAGACACTGACAGAGTTATATTCTCATTAACTTTATTATGGGCAGCTCCCTTTGATTATTTTCCAGGGCAGGTGTCAGAAAATTACACAAAAGAGCCCTTTATGTAGAGCGCTTTCGCAGCGAGACATACAAATGAACTTACCGTTCACTTATCATTCACATCGCAGACCAACATGGCTGGGAACTGTAGTCTGTGATGAAGCAGTGACATACATGTGATGTGTCAGTAAACCGTCCAGCACATGAACAAATGCAGTACCAGTTGTCCTGACTAAAACTCATGTTCTTATTTTACACTGTGGGCGTATGATAACGCATTGTCAAAGCATGATACCGCAATGCAAGACAGTCAGGTCGTGCATCGTGGCGGTGTGATCATGCTTCATAGAGAGTACATATTCTATTAATAATACAAGTGCACTGTTTTATTGTCACACCTGCCCTGTTCTAGTCATTGTTTTCATCTTGTCTTAGCCATGTGCTGATGTTTTTGTCATGTGTCAGCCATGTGGTTCTGTTTATCTGTTTTGTCATGTGCTCCTTGTCTCCGCCCCTCCCCTGGTTCTCATCTGTGGCGTCACTGATTTTCATTTTTCTGCATAGTTTGAGCACAACAGCTGGCCTTTACATTGTCTACAATTTCCATGATAAATGGACCAATAGAAATGCTTCAAAATCACTTGGAAGAAATTCTGGTTCCATTGACTTACATTGAAAGTAAAGACTGTTTTTGGCCTCTCCTGTAAAGTTCCTATTATGGAGATGCTTGTTTTTCATTGGACGGCGACGATATACCTTCTGTTTTCACATTGTCCTTGTTGTGGACAAGGACAACATCTGCACTGTTACGATTTGTGTCTGTCGTTTTGTTTCTATCCTATTTAAATATAATTATGTGATTACATACGTACACATTTACAGAATTTATTACATTTGGTTTACACTCTGTACCATTCCGTATAGAGTGTAAACCTCTGTTTAACCCCCTCTTTGTGGGGTTAAAAACAGCCAAGTTGCCATACATAAACAATTTCCTACGCAACCACTGGACCAAGACAACCACATACAATTTTTACATAGCTTATATTATTGATGATAATGCAGGTTCAATGTTTCTTACTAACCCTGTTGCATTACAAGCTAATACAGGGTGAAAATACTGCATGAAATCAGCTGTGTGAGAGTCTCTGGCAGTCTACAACAGCGTAGTGAAGTTAGGTCATTATTATTATCTACATTACAAAGCTTGCCCCCAAGTTAGCAGATTAGATTTGCGCTCTGGTGTGAGCTTACACCCAAAACAAACCTGGAACTATTTTAGAAGGAAAAGATAAAATACCTAATTCCCAAATAGGAAATCTACATAATACCAAAATGTGGAGAGAGATATAAACAGAGATTTAGGTTTTACAGTGTTTACAATAATATCATGCTAAAGGTAACACAAGCTGAGTCTGTTTGGTCTGGTCAGTGAGTGGCCACAGGTTGCTCAGTGTTGAAACTTAAACTTAGGATCTAAACATCAATTTTGTAATGTTTTTTTTTATAGTTTTTTTACTGAATCTTCTCCCTGAGGGGACTGCACTCAGCTCAACTAAACTAAAAGAATGTTTAAGTGAAGTTGTAGGGCAAATCTAAAATTCACTTTTAGTTTAGTGATGCGTTGAGATGAAAATTCATGGTCAAGGTCACAAGTATGTCGGCTACAGTATATGCCACAACATCCAACATCTACAACAAGAACAATTAGGATATTACATCCATTAATATTTGTATTTTGTTAGTTTGTTAGTTTAGTTTACAGTTTGTGGTTATGCTCCCAATCGCCTCAACTGTCTTGAGTGCTGGTGATCCCTGGCGACGCCTCAGCTATCCTCCTAAAAAGGTTAAAAGAAAGCATAACTGTCTCGCTGCCTCTGGTTGGGTTTGACGGTTCTCCCTCTCTTCTAGTCACTGAGCACAAAGCTAGTGAAGTGCACTGAGCTGTGCAGTGACTGGGGGGAGGGGGGGATAAGACTGATACAACATAGTAATGTGATACTTTGTGTGGCGCTGCTCTATCGATATGCAGACGCCACATTTTGATATTTTATTCTAAAAATGTATGACAGTGTTAGTCTGTCTGCTGTGTAATCCAATACAGCAATAGAAATAACTGAAGAGAGATGACCGGATTGAAACTTTATCTTACTGGACAAAACAGATCAAAACAGTTTCCTTTTGGAGGCAATTTGCAGTTAAAAAAGATAATAAATTGTAATATTCTGGCGCTGTCCAAAGAAAAACATGAATGCAACAAAAACTTTCTTCACTTTTAATTCCAAGCTGAAAAATGGAGAAAGAGCAGTGATGTGTTACTGCAGTACTCTGCATGTCACACTATTTTACAAACCACAATAATTTTGTATCAAGACTTAATTATCCTGATAAAATCGTATCTCAGGGCCTTTATTGATTCCCACCCTTACCAGGGACGTATTAGTAGTCGTTGGAAAAGATAAGGTGGATGGCCTGACATGTCTCAGAGAAGCATGTGCTACCTTTCACCCTCCCAGCTGGTAGCCTTGTATTGGGGGAGAAATTTGGGGACCTTCTGTTTCTGTTGTTTTGCTCTGTTCTGCTTACTGAATGAGAGGTGCAGTTTTCGAGTGGTATTAAAACCTGTAATGGAGATGTTTCTGCCCTCCTTTTAAAACTTAGCATAAACAGTGATAACAAAATGCTCTGTCCTTCCTAGAAGTCATGAAATAGATGATTAAGGGCTGCCTAAACTGTTTCAATCTGTGTGCGCGCTGGTAGAATGAGGAAAGAGCAGTTATAATCACTTTTCCTGTTTTTCATTATTACTGAAATTGTCTGGAACAGTCTGTCTGTAACAACAATCTCTTTTATCACTCTCTTCTTTAATTGTAGGCCTATTCATCAAGGGTTTTTTTCTTTTCGCTCAAAATTGAAAGTACTGTTTTTGCAAGTGACCAATGGCCTTCATATAACAAAGTGCCCCCTGCCACAGTCAAGCCTAATTCTTTTTTTTAAAAATAGGTAGTTAGGTGAAACAACCCAACAACCACATACCCACCTATAGGGTTATAAAAGAGATGACACTTGTGAGTGTTCATTTCTTTCTTTTTTCACATTTGTTGCAATGTAAATGGCAGACATGTGTAATGAATGTTTTTTTCTACTGGATGCACAAGAACTTTCCTCAGTTTTTAATTATAATAAAATCACTTTTTATACTTACAAACACAAATGTGCTATGAATTGTAGGTATAGAATCTAAACGTTCAACATCAACACCAACAACCATTGAGCTACGAGTGAGAAATAATTCCACCATGCTTTTGTTCTCACCGGTAGAAACTGTCATATAAGATTAAAACCCATACAGCATGACTACCAGCTGGTCCTGAAGTCCAGTCTTTTGTGTATCGTGTGCACAGGGTCATGACATGCAAGGGACCTCAGTCTACAGCTCTATTTCTACTGTCTGCAGGCTCATTAGATGGTGACCTGCCACTTCCCCTGAGAGCAACAGATTCTAGATTACATCCACCGGCTTGCTGTCTGCTGCTCCAGACGCTTTTAAATCCCTCCATCTCATAGGTCAGGGATCAGCGATGCCGTCAGACCCCAGGTAATGAGGGAAGTGGTCGAGTCCAGGGGAAAGCAATCAAGCCCAGATAAAGGGATGGAGGAGTAGATGCGGGAGGAGCAGGTGCACTGGGTATTTTTTACTCAGAGCTGTTGTTAAAGAAAGCTAACCTCATCGCCTCTCCAGTGATTGCCTGCAAAGATGCGACTGCACACATCAAGCGGCCAATTTTGTTTTTTTTTTTCATCTGGCAAGATGATAGGACTGGTGTTGTCCATGTGACAAAGAAAGAAAGCGGTAACATGTACGTTCGAGAGTCGAATGAAATCGTGTGTATGAGCTGGGAAAGCAAAAGCACCAATTCAGCGTCATCATGGAATCATTTGCATCTTTTGCTTTATCACTAGAAATGCAAATGATGCGTTGAAATAGTGCTAAAAATAAAAGGCATCTGATGTGTGGAACAACACCAGCGTTTTGGTTTGATGAAGGAGGTTCAAAGATGGAACAGAAGGTATAAACTTAGAAAACTCTTTGATTAGCTATAATTAGCGGGTGAGATACTGGCGCAGTAAGCAGTAACACCGACTAGCCAGGATAATTTGTTGATGTCTCAGTGTTTTTCTTTTCTTTAAATAGCTGTTAAAGGAACATGCCAGTGTGGTTCAACCTAATTCAGTCTTGCAACCCTAATTCAACCCTGCACTTACACAAGACCACCAAAAGATTGTCTAACCAAAACACTCATATAATAGAAGCCAGTGCGTAACTGATTCAGCACCTGCAGCACCTTTCTTTTATTTAATTTTCAGTCAAAATGGCCATTACATTATACATTATACATCAGAAAACAGTCAGAAAACACAACTGTAACAGCAAATCACACAGAAGCCTCAACAACTGTATGTGCTCATCGGGTATAACGGTAAAACCTTGAAACCTCTTAGTTTCTGCACTCATTGTCTATTTTATTAATTCTACTTACCATATGAGAGCAGATTGTAGTTCTACAATTACAGATTGTAGTTCAGCTGTTTTCCTGTTAATCACCCTGTTATTTAAAGGTCAGGACCCCCACAGATATTTTAGCAGATATTATTTGGGTGGTGGATCTATCTCAGCACTCACATGGTAGTTATGTGTTACAGTGTGTTGGCTAGTATGAGTGGACCAGACACATGTTACCAGCATTAAAATAATTGTTAGGATGTTCTGAAAGCCTAATACAGCTGGGAATATTCAGAATATTACTAGGAGTATTAAGTCTGTACTGAATGAACATTAAGTACACTATAAAGCATGTATAATACTGAGTTACTATGCTGTACTAAGGATATAAGCATGCTAGTTAGGGCTGCATGATGTGTAGAATACAGTGCAAGAACTCTGCTAGACAACTATTTTCTGCTGTGAGAAGTTTCCAAACCCAAACTTTGATGAATGAAGAATTGTACCTATTAAAACACAAGAGGCGTTTTTATTTTATTCTCTGTCTCTCAATAACAGCTGCATATCTTTTCACTGTTGAGTTCTCTTCACAGTGGATGGATGGACAGAAACACCTGAGGATGTCTTTTGGAGCAAAAATAGGGCTTGATGTTCTCCTCTCTCTCAAAGATGAAAGTGCTGTGATTTAAGTGCTGTTTATCTGATGGGGACAGTTTTACTGGGCTCCCAGGTCTTGTAGGGCTGTTAGGAGTCCAGTTTTCTCTGTGTACTTTTATTGTGTTTTAAAATATTTGGATACTCCCTTTGATTTAATTCTTTCCTGCGGCAACTGAATTACCTTATTATCTCTGAAATATCTCCTTTAGCCATTATAGATACAGCAGTTATCTATACACAGCTGAGAGTTTGGCTAGTTGTTGGTGTAAGTGTTAGTGTGTCTTTGAAGGGTAATACAATGTCAGGGACTCTGTTGGGAGCAGCTTTTGTTGGGAGGATATAACTGAAACTGGTTGTGTTGTTTTCTTTTGTAAAGTTTTCATTTGTCTACTTTTTTTTTATTACACTGAAAATGGGCCTTTTGACTGGACGTTGAATAAACTAAAGAGTGGTTACACAGTATTGTACATGTGAGCAACATCTGGCAAAGATTTGGCATTTCTGCTCCATAGTCGACCCTGGTAAACTGTATTTGAACCAAATGTGGCCCACATTAAAAAGATTTGGGCCACTTCTGGCGAGACTATGGCAGTGCTGACACTGACACTGCAAACCTGCATATGAGCTGAAAGTGGCCCACATATGGAAAATACTTGTAGGTCTCCAATCAGATCCGGGCCATGTCTGGCAAAGATAGCCAATCTTCATTATGTTTGAAACAGGGATTTGTCAAAGGGCAAAGTTTAAATCCACAGCACTGAACCCTAGAGAAGACCTATTAAAATGTTCTGGCCTATGTGACATTTTGTTTGTTAATGAAGAATGAAGAATAATTTGGAGTTAAGATGTTGATTCTAGTTAGTCCAGCATGGTTTGCCTTAGTTCTGGGTCAAATCCCATTAATGATAGTTAAGCTGATAGTTAAAGAGTGGAAAGCATGTGAGCCTGGTTGCATTGAAGTGAAGAACAGTGAAGTTTTAGTTTTTTGTAGTAGTGGTTTTGAGTGGCGGCTTAGTTCTGGCAGGGATAGTTTAAAGGTGGCTGAGATGCAGTCCCCTAATGGTAGCAAACAGACTGGCTACTGCATCTGGTTGTCTCCTGTGCCATCGTTCCATGCAGTATGTGGGCCGTAGGTAAATGTCCGATGTGGTCCAGGTCATTGTTTAGGTTTAAAGTCCAAGTTCTTCTAAAAGTGGAGTAAATGTAGGGCACATAAAAGCGAATGAGTGGCTGTACCGCAGTCTGTCTGAGCCATACAGTCCTTGCATAATACTAAGGTGTGTGGTTGTTGTAGGGGCAGGGGTTTGTGGGGATTATGTGATGTGAGGTATTTGTGGCACACTGCTGAAGCCTAGCCTGAGCGTAATCACGGTGAGTGTAGATGTAGCACGGCGCTAGCAGGGTGACGTGTACTGTGTAAGCTCCGTGTCCCAGCGGCACTGTGCACGATTCCCAGCGCTAGGCTTACCTGCTGACAACAGCAAACTGAGCACGTTCCATACAAACAGCTGTGCTCCCCTCTCTGTCTCTGTCTTTTTCTCTCTTGAGTTGAGTTTGCAGTCAGCAGGATATTCATTAGATAGCCCTGAAAAAAGACACGTTATTTTTACGTACACACTCACACACTCAAGTGTTATTGCGTCTTCTAATGCTTGTGAATGCACAGATCTCTTTTCCCCCATTGTCTAATTTGTCTTCATATAGTGGGTAAAAGTTTAAGGTTTATATGAAGGTTTTATGTAAAAATAGTAAAAAGTTGAAAATAAATTATATCACATGTAATGCAATCACAACTTCCTTGCACTGGAAAAGCAGAATCTAACATGTTTGAAAATGTAACCTATGAATTCTGGACTCAATCTTAATACTTATTACTGCTCAATTCATCCATTAAGTGTTTACCTAATATGTAATCCAGAGGTAAAGGTGAAGCAGTGTGTTGCTTTAGGCAATAAATGTGAACAATATAGTAGCTAGTGCAGGACAAGAGCAATCTCTGGCAGATATAGATTTAAACATCTTAAACTTAAAAATAACATTCCCTATTTTCATTTGAAGCTTTCGATAGATATTAACATGTGTTTTTGCTCAGTAAGGAGTAATAAATGTAAAAAAAAAAATATTGACTGTTATATTTTTATGGTTTTTGATACTGTACACATGATCAATTTTTAATCAATCAATTATTTACAATAAAAGATTTGTGGTTCATTTTGTGCTAAACCCCTGACCACTAGATAGCTGTGTTCTTTACCATCAGACTACTCCACACATGAAATTAGTCAGTTATTGACTGGTTGATTCCACCATCAGTTCCTTATTTTTATTCAAGGACATTAGGCCTTCAGTCCAGCTCCAGACACACCGAGAATAAATAAAAAATTTCTGTTGTTAAATAAAAATATTGGACTTCTTCTCTGAAGACCTAGAAAGCTTTGAGGCTTCGCCACTGGTTTAAGTTATGTAGGTACAAGAGTGAGATCTGAAGTATAGACCCACATACAGGCCCTTAAAGGTTGAGGGGATAAGTGTGTTTATGTAAAGGTCTGAAACATATAATATGTATCACATATACAATAACAACAATATATAATATGATATCCCTAACTAGGATATAGGATATTTACATATTTTTTAGATATAGAGAGCCTTAGTAACTTTATTAACTGCATAGTATCAAAAGTAAACCATAGTTTTATCTTATTTCATTCATTTGTTTTACCAAGTGTTTACCATTCTTCTTCTTCCTTCTTTTGCAGAGCTATTGTACTCGTAGCCTTATTTTAAATATGGCACTGCTGTTTTGCTGATGCATTTTGTACAATCCAACTTGTATTGTGAACTGTGCTTGTGTGTTGTGATGCTATACATTTATATAACTATATGTATTTATATATGTTTGCCATGTTGCCCACCCTATAGGTCCCAGGCTTGAGGCCAAGGTCGGTAGGCCATGCTGTGGCAGGACTGTAAGGGTGTGGAGGTCAGCTGTGGGAGCAGAAGACGCGTGCGCTCAACCGTCGTCGCCATGAGACTACCCTGCTCCTTCTGGTTCCTGCTGCTGTTCAGTACGGGAGGCCTTCTGCTGCTGTTGCACCTACAGGACCTCACCGAAACAATCCAGCAGAGTCCAGGTCAGTCAAGCAGTCACCGTATCTAGAGATGATGTGATACCGTGTTTTCTTTTTTGCTACCGACATTGACACAGTCCGTATCAATGCTGATGTGATATTTTCTTCTTAGTAAAAGCTGAGCTTTACACTTTTAAATAAAGAACTTTTGTAAGACGGCCATGTAAATACTGTACTGTGCCCAAACTACTAGAACACCCTACTGGAAGAAAACAGCAAACAATATGTCCTAAACAAACTCATGTTTTTATTTACATGTAAACAAACAAATAAGCCAGTGCACATATGGGCAAAATTAAATGATTTAAAAATGTGGCTCTACTAAGGTTCTCATGCAAAACCAATCCTAGTAACTATATTATTATGATTTGTTTTCTGCTAGAATTTCACTGTGTAACTTGTAAAAGCTTGTATACAGCTTTTTGAACGAATGTACAGATTCCGGAAAAGCAGCAGATTTTTCCCGATTTTTTTCCCATAGAGAATGAATAGGAAAAACTAGAAAGGATGGTTGCACATAAACGACAAATAGAGGAGTGCGGGTGGGTATGTCTGTGGATTAAAGGTTGTCGATCTGCCCTGAGTGAGTACAGGCAGTTGGTGGCTGTATTTTGAACAAAACCGTAATGTTTGGGTTTGGCCGAAAATGAATGGGATCCTCTGGGAGGAACAAGGGATGAATAAACAACAAATAGACAAGTGCAGGTCGGTATGCTTGTGGATTAGTGCTTGAGGACCTGTCTTAAGGGAGTACATGCAGTTTGGAGGATGAAGAATAAATGAAAACCATGCGGTTTGGGTGTGAAAAAAAATGAATAGGACTCTATGGGGAAAAAAGAGGGATAGAAAAAAGCAATAAACAGAAAAGTGTGGGTCGAACTGACACTACTGTCATGGACAGGGTCTGCTCTGAATCAGTGTATGTGAAACAGTGTACAAGAACGTTTTCGTGGGGAAGCTTGGGGCAGTGCATGTAAATAGTCTTCAGTGGACTGAAGGACTGTTTTGTCTTTAAATGGCAAAGTAATTGGGCGGCTTAATAGCCTCATTCACTAGCCTCTATCTGCATGCCACACGCAATGGATTCAGTGCATTACCGGTTCCAGTAGTGATGAATTTGTATTTTATGTACAATGGGGTCCTCTAAGAACGCTGGTGAAAATTCTGCTTATTTGTATTTGTGTTTTTTTTCTAATTTAATGTATTTTTTGGTTATAAAATTACATTATCAGCATCACATTTGAGGAATTATTATATAATTAGAATACTTAAATATACATGAATTTTGGGTTGTCTGAACACAAGCGTCAGAGGACAATCAGGCTAAAAAGCATCTGACCTTTTTGTACAAAGAGCGTGTCACGGTCAGGACTTCACATTTGCTTTAAAAAAGTACATAGTGTTTCTGCTTCGTTTTATTTTGTCATTACTTTTTATTTTTATTCATATGTGTTCTTTATTTTCAGGTTTAGTGCGGTCTAAAACTTCTAAGGCCAGCTGTAGCAGCCATCCTATTATACATTGAATTGTGCTTCTGTTTTCTAGGAGTTCCTTTCGTTCTCTGGTTGAATGAGTTTGCAGCCCCAATTTAAAGTTTGTTTATGTTGAAATTTTCTTTATTGTTGACTCTTTGACATATGCCAGCCATCTGAAAACAGCCAGTATAGCCGGTAGTGGCACAAGGTCATATAGAGACATGATGTGTTTGAAAGAACTTAACTGGCCTTGTAATTGATCTTTACATTTTTTTTCATACGAACAGTCATAATTATTTTTCATGCAATTTTCATGCAATTCACAAACAATATTGTCCATTTCAGAATTAATGTAAGTGTATCAGATGATTATTAAAGAATAAAAATGTTTGTATTAAAGCCTATTTTTGTATAGAGGCTTATTTTGCATATAGTCCTATTATCAGCAATTCTCAGTCCTCTGTCTAAATCTCCTGGTACGGCCGCCAATCCAAGTTAATGATGTTGTTGGACTAATTGGTTGTTAGGACACTCTTACTCAATTGTGATGCACAGCTGAAAAACATTCTACTAATAAGTGAGCATAAAATGGAGAACAACATTCTAGGTAAGTTTAGTATCTGAAGCATCAGCAGTTGATGGCTTGCTGATCGACTCAAAAGGACCAGAAAGAAACAACTTTCTTTAGAGACCCGTCAGTCCATTGTTGTGTTAAGGAAGAAGATACTCCATTAAAACCAGAACATTTCACTGTGATCCCAAACTTTTGAGCCGTCGTGTGTATATATATATATATATATATATATATATATATATATATATATATATATATATATATACATATATATATTGTAAACAATACTTTTGACATTTAAACAATGCTTACATTCAGTTTATTTTCCTTATAACTCTATGTATAGGCTAGGAATCTTTGAAGATCCTTTATTTTTAAAGCAGTGAATCCTGTCACACAGAGCTCCTTTTGCTGATGTTCACTGCTGAACTCAGCACAATGTCACTTCCTTGCTTTTCTTGTAACTAATGAGTTTCCCATTACTCTGCATTCTAGTTTATTGCACAGGCGATTATTAATGTGACAACACCATATGCTGCCTTCTGCAAAAGGGTCTCCAATAATTCACTGGAGAAAAAAAACAAAACCCCAAAACAATCTCATGTCTCATATGAAGAAGTGCCTTAAGGAAAAGCTGATAGTACCATCTTCAAAAAACGCTGGGTTTGATAGAGGCACGGACGTGCAGCATGCTATAGCATGTCTAGTGGCCTATATTACACTATGACTTCCCTGCTGGGCCGTTACAAGGAGCAGATATGAGGTGTGTTTCAGCATCGCCACATAGAGCAGCCAACAAGAGAGCGCAGAGCCTTATGGGAAGATGATATTATACCCATCTTAGGATACACATGGGAGACATCAAATGTGGTTTGTTTTGTAAGGAAGTCTTTTCTCTCTCTCCCGCTCTGTCTCCGAAATGTAGGTCAATTCTGAACTCTACAAAAAGGCTTAAAGAGAAATCTTCTATTCAGTTTATTTTTTTGCCCTTGCGCTTCCACGCTGAAGTTTAACACAACAAAGAAAGGTGCACGACTGAAAAACGAGGTTGAGGTCATGTTTACTTTGATTATCAGCTAAGCCTAATAATATCCTCCAGCGGAAACGCCCGGATGAAGAAATTATCACTGCAATATTGGAGGATTTCATAGACACAAATTGAAATGAGGTTTTCTGGGGTTTTTTCATCTCAAAGGAATTTATTGCATTATATCTGTTGTTTGCTGTTTTAAGAGGCATAACGCCATCATTAAAAAAGAACACTGCAGCTGTAGTATTTGCTTTAAGAACAGTACATTTCATAGGTATTTGATGCAGTCTCATTGAAAAGTGCAGTAAGGAGCAGTAATTACAGGATGCATTCCAAATGGCAACAATTATTTCTATAAGTTGTAAAATATCTCAAATAATTAAATAATGAAAGCCATTGTTCCTCACTGTTAATGACTAGCGAGACCAGTAGTGAGCGATTAAAGTCAATTAATATTGACTGCAGACCTGTGTAAGCACTCAGTGGCAGGGAACTAAAGAAACTGTTCAATAGAGTTTGTAAGAGGACCCCTGATCTGTCCAGCTTCATCTCGTCATTGATCACTCTCTTAATCTCTGGAGAGGTCAGTGAGTGTCCTGGCTAATGTAGTTTGATCCTGCGTGTCTCCACGCTGTTTGCTGTGAAATGTGTATAATTAGTAAGTCATTTCGATTTTTGCACGATGATATGAATATTTTAAATTGGGTGGACACAGTTCATACAACATTGTGTCACAAGCACTGGCATAAGTATTGGTACACAGTAACCCTACAGGGGTCTTTTCCTGTGATGCTTAATGAGATTAAAGAATATTGTGCAAGCAATTTATGACCACTCTTCAACACAGACTTCCTCCGGCTCTTCCAGGGTTTGAGGTACATCTTTTCCTTTTAAGCTCTTACCCCTTTGGTCAGAGGAGTGGCCTGGCCACGTCAGTTCTTGATTAGTGTGGATTTGGGTGTTCCGTAGTGTTTAGCAAACTCCAGCTATGAAAAGCATCCTTCTTCTGGCAAACCCTGTGAACGCTTTTCATATGGAGATGACGTCAAATAGAAGGGACTTGATGACCTCAAAATGCTATCATCTTCAAAGCTTCAGCCTCTAGTACACTGCAAAGCCCCAACTGTGATTGTTTGATGAACTGTAACTTTTCTTTTTACAAAACACTTGTGCATTCACTAGGCTTCTGCGATAATGTAAATTCTCGTCTCCAGAACTATCGCAATAAATGATATTATCGTCTTATAAAACAAGCTGCCTCACTAAAGCGCACTGAGGCACTTTTACATGAAATGCAGTTGAACTGGCTTTGCGTAATGAGTGGCTTAAGGCTGAGTATACTTTAGCAGCAGAGAACAACTTGTGCAGGACTTGTGCTGATGGCACATGAACGCTGGGGACATTTACTTCATGCTCTTTATGCTGGTGCATTATGATTCTCAAAACAACACAAGGTGGTTCAAAATATCAATAACACCTGGAGAAGTAAAGAAATGACTATTTCATAATAAATATAAATTGCAAACCTATGTAATCATTTAGAGACAGATCATACAAATACCTATGGAGGTGAAGCTGCTACACAAGAGCACATTCAGAGTCGTCTGTTTTAGATAAAGCGCAGCTTGCGTACTGAGTGGCAAGTCCAAGTTACAAGCACTGGCGCATTCGCTCTTTCTTCTGTACGAGCTCCTCCATTTTCTCCACCATCTAGCAGAGAGCAAGTCACACGTACCAGATCCATTTTACTATAGTCATATATTCCAGCATTCTTTACTGGACTAGAACTCTCTCTCTCTCTCTAACTCTCGTTTAACTTTATGTGAAAATTTTTATGTTGAATGGACCAATAGAAGTGCTTCAAAATAGCTTGGTTCCATTGACTTACATACAAAGTAAAGTATGTCTCTCCTGTAAAGTTGCAATTTTAAAGATACTTGTTTTTCATAGGACAGCGATGATATATGTTTTTTAATCTTTTTTCTAGTGGTGTTGTAAACATTTATATATGCAGTTGATCATATATGTAGGTTGCTCAAAAAAAAAAAACATCGCCAGGCACATTACGTGATGGAAAGCACTGAGCGATAATTGGCATGATATCGTCAAGGACTTAAATTATCACAATATTCAATTATATTGTTTATTAGCACAAGGCTAGTGTTCACTACATCTCTGGATGTCTTAATTGTTGCCACAACAGTGGATGTGGGGTTTTTTAGACATTACCCGATATCTAAGGTTCAGCTCTAATATTCTCCATGCTGATTAATAAAGGGAATGTGTCATCAGCCTCATATATATGCCCCAGTTAAACAACGAACCATGGATTACTGCTTAAGTGTTCCCAAACAGTTGGGTGGACCTTAAAAAGTAAAATATATATGGGAATGCATTTCTATGATCTGATAGATTTTTCAGTGGGCGATTTTATACTATGTAGCTATTTTAGTCAAAGATACCAATAATTATAAATAAACCAATAATAATGGAGTTGACTATATATGCAAAGGTTTTATAACATTCTTTAAAATGATTCCTTAGAGTATTTTGAAATGTCATAAATCATATTTATTAACTGACATTGAATATATATGGTTTAAAAACATATTCTCATGATGTGTTGATTACTCATAACTAATATTGATGGCAACCCTGTACTGATGTTAATCAGCCGTAAAGGAATAAAACAAATTCAGCATGCCTTATCTTTAAACTCTGAAAACAGCTTGATATTGCCGTATTGCTGTAAATGTCAACTGTGGCAGATGTACAGTACTGAGTCTAGTCTACTTTATATTCTTGATGCTCTTATAATGACTGTTAGTCATTCACCAAAGAAGTTACGAGGAACTTCTATAATCCTTTAAGCTTTTCATTTCTGAGTTCTGTGTCTAAGCAGTTAGCAGTGGCACAGGAAAACAGGACGGCAACTCACACCTACAGGAATAAAATTATTATGTATTTTTTTTTATTTTTATCTTCAATCCATTCTTATGTAAAAGAAAAAGCAATAGTGAAGACTGTAGAAAGTAGTGTGTCATAGTGATTGCCTACTGTACAGTTGTAGAGCTGTACAGCATTTTTACCTGCTTGTCTGCACTTGCTTTCCAATGAGTACCATCTGGAAATGATTGAAAAGTGAAATCATTTGATGTCCTGCACATCTGTTTTAATGCAGGCCAGCGTGGATTGAAAGTGATGAAACATGCCCAAGAGAAATACAGTTCCAGCATTCATTTGGATAGACTGGCCTTAGATCAATTATTTCAGTACTGTGGGTGCTGTGAGTGAGCAACGACGGTGGTAAATAACTAATCATGAGCATAAACAACTCGTCTGATCTCTTACCTAAATGATTCACGTGGAGCTTTATTTACCCAGGTGCATGCACGTTTATAGTAATGCTGGGGTACAAATACATTCAGCCTGAAAGCATGTACAAATACAGTTCTTAGCACATGGATGGAAATACCTTGGACTGGACGTTGAAGCTGTTAACACATTATGCCCTGAATCACGTACAGTAAATTTAGTTAAGGTGTTTATTTTGGATTCAATTAAAGAGTTTAATGGACACTGTGGGAAAGCCAAGATACACATTCAAATTTTGTTATCAAAGAGGAAGCTTTGTTGAGAGTGTAATTGAGTCCTTGATTTTAGTCCAGAGTTAGACTGGCAAGCGGCCCTGTAGGAATGAATCCTTAGAGGTCGAGAGGTATTTCTTTTGTTTTCTGTGCTGTTGGAATGTAAGTGTGTAATTGCATATTGAGGTTTGTGCCAAATTATGTTCAATTCAATCCTAAACTGTCACCGTGGTGGTACCTTTAAGGGCGTATTATGAGTACCTTTAATTAAAGAACATAATTGTACGAAAATCCATTGCATTTTATAAGTTGCATCCACACACTCTGTCCAGTCTCCTAGCTTTTTCTTTTGCTGTTGTATTTTAAAACATTAAGCTATGAAAAAGTATAAATATACTCTGTTGTCCTTGGAAAAGGTATTCACAGTCATACAGTAGGAGTAATAATAAGATGACACACCCTGTCAAATTCATTCCCCAAAATATGGGGGCAACACCAGAAAGTTCTGGAGTCCACTCCTGTCGTAAGAAACAAGGAACTTTCCAGTCTCTTCTCCTCTCTTTTCACTGCTACCAGTGAAGAAGAAACTTTAAGGGTTCAGCATCAAACTCGATCCTATTAGTCACCAAAAGCGTTGCCAATGGTGGAAAGCCAAAGGTGACTCTTGTTGTGCTTCTGATTATACTATTTCTTTTGTTTGCTGCCAAAGGTGATTTGTTGCTTATGCTTTTTACCAACTATATGTAAGTTTCTCACATTTAGCTTTGAATATTTCCATTAATTCCCAAAAATTCCCATAATTACTTGTTAATTCCTGTTAATGTCCATGGTAACTTTCCCAACTTGCATCCCTAATAACTGACTGTTGGACTAATAGCAGACACGATGCTACAGTGACTCACGTTCGCCTTTTGTGGTACAAGGTGGTATTACATGACAGGACAGAAAGGAGCCAGCTGGTAAGAATGCTAACTTTAGTAGATATCTCTGCAACATGATACGTAAATGACATGCTGTCAGAACTGTTATTTCTTCACAGTTCAACTAAATCCCTCACACTTTTAAAACCCCTGTTGTACCTTTTGTGGGTACAGCAGCTTTCAGATTCTAAAATGATGCGCCAATCAATGTTGTTGCTTTCATTCTGCAAAATCGTAGTCAGTGAGATTAGAAAGGCCAACATTATCACACAGGCTTTTATGACTGCCATTTCCTTCTGATTGAATTGCTGTGGACCTTTACAGGCCATATAAAAACTTGGCGCCTGTCGTCCCACCCAACTTGGATGAGATATGGACAGCAGGATGTAACTGGCATGTTTGCAGCCTAGCACTGAGTTTCATATGCTTTATATGCTTTATATGTCTTATATGTTCAGTCTACTTCTTTGAATGTACAAAAGCTCAAAATTTAGATCCTAAGTCCAGTGCGACAGACACAAATTGTTTTTTGCCAGAGCACCAGCATCTAGATCTAGTCTTCATAGAAGGCTTTACTGACATAATCTTTAATCATAAAAATCTTCTTTATTCACTTTTCTTGGTTCTAATGAAATATGATATTGTAGCCCAGAGAAGAGGCGTTCAGGGGGAAAGAGAGCATTGTATTCCAGATCTGGATCTTTCATCAGCATTTTTAAAGTCCTAAATGAGAACCAGGTCTATCTGGACTTGGTCTGAAAGTATTTACCATTGTAGATGACTTATTTGCTACATTTTCTTAAATCATTCTGCACAGTGGTGCTATCCCAGCCCCATCTGCATACACACAGCAGCACCGGTAGCCTCCAAGAGTTTATCAACTAGGGGAACCATTAAAATGCATCTTCTTCAGAACTATGAACTGTATTAAATATATATATATAATACAATTGATGTGAATAACTTCCTTATTTGTGAACATATAATTATAAGATGTTCTTGTTTTGATCTTGTAATAATTCTCAGCACTCATTATCTACATTATGCACTGCACAAACCACAGTGTTTTAAAAACAGTATCATCTCAATCAATGAATTGATGAGTGGTTAAATTAGACACCCCCTAAGTAAGTGATTAACCATCAGCGATCAATACGTGATCAGTTACGGCCTGAAAAGCCAGTTTGTATCTCCAGCCAGAATGACACTGATTAAGAAGCAGCAGCTGCAGAAAATAGGTGTTATTTAGTGCACATTGACTGTCACTAAACTAAGCCAAGGCAAGCCTGTGAGACCCACTGTATCACATCAAAGCATTTCTGCCTTCCCTCGCTCTGATGTGTGAAGCTGTAGATTACATTTTCCTCCCCAAGGTTCCAAACTTGGAGGAGAGGTGTGAAGAGTGTGAAAAACCTGCCTCGTTTGAGCCGTCGACACTCCAACACGCTTCAGCACGAAGAAGTTTTAGCGTCGAAACACCAGGGTTTGATTGAAGGTCAGGCCGGCTGGCCCATGGCACAGTGAGCCTGTCGGGAGGTGAACGGTAAAGTGAATACTAAAGCAGGATCTACCGCTGATGTGCGAGGCATCATTTGGGGCCAACACAGTGTGAAACATCTCACAGTAAATGCCTGCAGGATGTCACTGTTGCGTTCATGATTTTCTTCTATGGCATGGAACAAAAATAAAAGTCGGGAAGGTTTAAGTAACCTTAGAAAATCCAGAAGAATGCTTTCATAGGAAATCCTTCCTATAGGTTATGCTGGAAAGACTCAGCAAGTAAAGGGATGGAAAACAAGGTATAATCTTCAGTAAGGTGTACAAATTGAAGGTTATAAAGAAAAGAGTCTTTGGCATAGGCCCAGTCCTAGGTCCAGGTCTTCAAGCGTGCAGACCCTCACAGATCCTGCTGGATATGAAGTCGACTCCTTGGACAGCAGGACTGGGACCAAACTGGTGGTGGTGGGGAGGAGGAAGGAGCACATTGAAACATTAGCATCAAAAAGCAGCAGAGTGGGAACGCAAGATGAATCCTTTTAAAGACAGGTGGCGGACTGCGATTGGTCAGAGTAATGAGTGAAACAGTGACATAGCATTGCAGTCTTCCCAGCAGAACTTTCACTAAAGCTTTCATTTCTCCTTAAGATATGTTTGACTTCCTATTATTACTAGAGATAGCATGATAACACTGATACAGAGACCTTAAGTATCTACCAATCTACTACCAATCCAATATTTCTTCTTTAAAAAGTAACAACCCAGCCAAAACTGAATGCTTTAAAATGGCCAAGTATATAACGCTGGGTTTCAAATTAGTGAAACTAACTGGATTTCGCTGGATGCGTGTCCACTAAAGGTGCTGAAACCTGAAAGTGTCAAATCCCACAACAACCTTTATGGGACATTCGTCAGCTTCTTGTTCTGATTTTTCCCTTCCACCTTAAATGGTGTGGCAGTTATATTTATACACTCGAGGAAGAATCTGGTGAAAAAGAGGATGGCTTTAGCCACTGCCCTATGCACTGTCTGAGGAGGCTGGCATCGTACAAGCTTAGGCTTGTGGTGTGAAATGTTGATGTTGTGTACAGACCTAGCTGAAGCTAATACGCTCCTTGTTTTTGTTTGTTTGTTTGTTTTTTTAGAAAACTGTAGTGTTAGGTGAGGGATCATGCTACATGATCTCCCAAAAATCTTGAAGACAGAATTGATGAAAAATGGTTCGCAATTCAGTACTTCATGGTTTTCAGTACTGTCACATGTTGTGCAGTTATTTTACAATCTGTATAATGTCTTTAGAAACAAATCTCATTTTACCCCCTGCATTTAACCCATTGTTGGAGTGAAACACCCACATATATACACACTAATGAACTACGAGGCAGTGCGCACACTTGCCTGGAGTGGTGGAAGCAGTGCCTTGAATTTACTTTACACAGACTTTAAGATAAGCATTTAAAAGTGGGCTCTCAG
Organism: Megaleporinus macrocephalus; assembly: GCA_021613375.1. Taxonomy (NCBI): domain Eukaryota; kingdom Metazoa; phylum Chordata; class Actinopteri; order Characiformes; family Anostomidae; genus Megaleporinus; species Megaleporinus macrocephalus. Next base: position 12,484,574 of record CM038713.1, on the reverse strand, counting down.
GCTTAAACTACTTGAATACTATGACAGAGGAAAAAATATACAGCTAACAACATCACATTTCAGGAAAGATTATTTACAGGTTGGGATTAGATTCATTTTTTTTCATTCTTTTTTCATTATATCCAGCAACCACTGCTGCTTGTTGTCAGATTGGTACTCTCTCTATCTTGAGACATTATATGCACTGAGGAAAACTATGCGTTGCATTTACTTAACCCTTTAAAAACATTTAACCTGCCTCTCCCTGTTAATACTGTGATGGTTGTAACTCTGTCCTTGGTGAATCACATATGTTACATTTGGTATTGAAGGAACATGATTGAGTGAATTCACAAACTACATTTTGAACAAAAAACCCACATAAACAGAAGTAGAATTAGTCGTTAGTATAATTGCTACTCAGATGATTGTCGCCTCACAGCAAGACGATCTGGGTTGGATTCCCGGTCCGGGCTGTTCTGTGTGGAGTGTGCATGTTCTCCCCGTGCTTGAGTGGGTTTCCTCTGGTTTTACAGTAATAATAAGCATTACCAGTCTGAACTGGGCTCGCTGTGAGCTTGCATGCTTATGCTTATCCAAAGATGGTGCGTCTGTTGTAAACCAACTGAAGACACAGAAACTCAACGAGAGCTCTTGATTCTGGATGCTGGCACTTTTTAACGATAACTCCTTTGGTAACAGATTTAGACTATTACTAAAATCTCCAAATGTGTAACTGGTGAGAGCTCATTCAGATGTGTACTTTATTTCCAAACGAATAAAATCAACACAATTTCTGTCTGTTAGTCTACTTACTTTTGACAGTGCCTTCGCTGATGCTTTTCAGGGGGACGGACAACGACTGGTGGTTGGTAATTACTACGGTAAAGGCTGACTGCCTTTCACTTGTTTGCAATCATTCAAATCTTAGACATTTCGAAGTGACTTTGTTCTGCAGATGTGTGTGGGCGTGCACTGCGTGTGTGTACACGTGTATATAAATGTGCGTACATGTAAAGAGGATTTTGAAGGATCCTAAAAGGAAAGCGCAGTCCTGCGTAGAATTAAGCTCTCCGCAATGAAGGGATTTGTAAACCCACACAACAGTGGGTGGGGGTCTTTCAAACCAAACTAGTCCAAGGCCAAGGTAACAGCTGCCTGCTAATAAAGCGCATGCCGTGATTTCTTTGCACAAAAGCACTCTGAGTCACCCTTCTCTGGTTTATCCAACCATGGAGATTAAAGTGCGCCGTAAAGCTTCAAAAGGTGTTTCTAACCTAACCGTTGCACCCTTGCTCTTGGAGCATTGTTATAGTAACATTGTGAAGCGTGTAATTTGTCATTCAAATGGACAAGTTGTTCAAACTGTGCAATTATGGCCTATATTTTTTTTTTTCTGTTGTACTCTCTGTAAAGTCCAGGATTATTAGAATATTGTGGTAGCAGTGGCTTATTATGTGTACTTTTTTGGTTCAACTGCTCGTATCATTACACGGACCCCTTCAATCCATTAGCTTCATTGGCTTCCCATTTCATATCGCATCAATTATAAAATACTCCTTCAAAGCTCTCCATAATCTTGCCTTCATATCTTTTTGACCTCTTTCATATTGCTACACCTGTCCGTACCCTTAGATCTTCTTTTTCTAATTATCTCACTATTCCCCCCTGTCCGTCTTGCTACTATGGGGAGCAGAGCGTTTACTCCCCGGCTTTGGAACTCACTCCCAGCTGAGATCCATTGCCACATTTTAAAATCAAACTTAAAACTCACTTGTTTGTGAGTTGCCTATGACCTGTCATTGTACTTGTTTCTTTTTAATTTTGTACTTATTTTTATTATATATTTTTATTCTGTTTGTCAGGTTAAACTATGTAAGTGGACCTTGAGTGTCAAGAAAGGCGCCCTTAAATAAAATGTATTCTTATAATTATTATTATTACTTTGCATTATATAAAGGATGCTGGTTTGTAATACCTTAAGTTTAACAACATGTGTTGACTTGGCTTCATAGCCTACATAGAATCCCTCTTTAATTCTCTGTATACGATCTTGTTGGAAGGCCGAGATATACTGAGGAGACACAAGAGTTGAATCCTTTGAATATGCAGCAGGAGCTGCTTCAGTTCAGTGAGCACAATATCCTAGGAAAAAAAAAGCCAGGGATAATTTCCATGGTTCCAGTCTAAATGTTAGATCTAAATTGGCTTGTTATTGCTTTGGTGCTTCAGTTTGCGCTCATGGTAAGGGCAGCAATATTTAGTTGTTGATCTGTTTTGTTCTCCTGAAGTGAAGTGTAAATGTAGCACAAGCCAGCGAGCCGTGCGAGTTTGGCCTTTTCCGGATGTGTTTTCAAGCGCACGACAGCAGAGAGACTACTTCTTGAAACCAAAGCCATTATTATTGTGGCGTATGGAGCATAATTTGTACAACGCCTACAGCATTTAACAGAACGAGGAAGATAACAGATGACCATTATTTAACAATTAAACCACCGTTCAAACAGCGCAATCAATTAAAACAATTGTTATTTTAATACATTTACCTTCCAGTCAGCTGTTCCTTTTTGAATAGGCTGTTTTATTATCATTATTAGCGTTGTGGATATTTCTTACATACATCTGTTAAAAGCTTGTTTATACAGATGGGCACGATGAGTGCACAAAGAAGTTTTTGGTTCAGTGAATTCAGAGAATCCCCATTTATGGCAGGAACACCCAAAGGAAGCTGCTCAAACCCAGGAAATAACATCACATGGTCCAGATGGAACATGGAGGCAGGCCTATAAGACCATGACCATGTTAGACCATCTCCAAGAATGTCCGTTCCCGGGTATCCTCAGGAAAATAGCTTATACTCTAAACTGGTCTCCCTCTTAATTTTGATGGTAAGAAATTAACCGCTGGTTCTGCTAGACAGCCATAGTAGTCATTTTTGCTTATATAAATATAAACATATTATAGATTCAGGCCACTCAGCTGGGATCCTATGTTGGGTATATTTGCACACACTCACGCCTAGTTCCATCTGTCAGTACTGTATTCCATGGTCCATACAGGGGACACTTGTCAATCTTGGTGCACTAAAAGAGAACCTCCTGTTATGTGTGTCCATTTTTTTGTTAGTGTGTTTTTTATGCCTTTAAACAGGGTTCTAAAGCCCAGAGTACACGCCAGAGGGAGGAACTCTTTCCCACAGAAACCACTTTTCTCAGCTGCCCGAAACGCTTTGTTGGATTTCCAGCCCTTTTGACGCAACCTCGAAACACAATCCTTATTGCCAGCCAGCACCACGCTTGGCATGCCCTCACACAGAACACAGCAACTACTGGAAGAGTTTGTTCAGTTTTGTAGCTATGTTGAAACGACGTCTTTGTCATAGCCACAGTCGTGTTTACAGCTGCTTAGGAGACAAGGGTGTGTCTGCAGACTGCAAGTCAGGGCCGTAACGTGTAGAGGCAGAACTTGCAACGGGATTGCTATCACTACCAGTCACAACAGGGTGGCAGGAGCTGACTAATCAGTGCACAGGAGGCAGGGCTTAAAGACACAGGAGCTCTCACAGAGCGTTTCAGTCCAAGGGCGAATACAAATGTACAGTATGAGGACAATAATGTGTTTTTCTAGTACTGAAGCATCTAAATCTGACCCTGAAATACAATGATTAACTTGTGAAAAAGTGAATAATAGGTAACAGAATTAGGATTTATACTAAAGTGTGTACACATAAGTATTTTGCAGTGGCTTAGCGTGCACCTTAGCCAGCTAGCTGTTAGAAGTGTCTCTTTGTGTAATGGATATTTTGGTTTGTCCCATTCTTGACTTTAGGTTGCTGACTAATGATAGTTGATCAAATTTGCATGCCTAAACAGTTGATTTGTGCCCCCCCATCAGTGTTCTTTTGTAGCAGCTGCTTTAAGATTGAACCATCTTGACAAAGTCTTACTTGACCTAATCTGATGAGAAATGATAGCACTTTATTCTTCAGATAACTTTGAGTTTCCAGTTTTAAATGCTCTTGTAGAAACTCAAAACAAGGCAGGTTTGATACAACAGTGATACATTTGCCCCCATATTTTTGTTTGTTAAATTACACAACAAAGAACTGCATCCATTCTGTGATGTTGCACATGACTACAAAGTAAATATGAATTCAAATGATATGTAGTGATATATATTAATTTATAGTAGAGCTGGGCGATATGGCCTTAAAATAAATCTCAGATTTTACATTTTTATCTTTTTTTTCCTAGTAAAAATCAAATTACAGATGACAAAGAAATTCAAAGTTCAAAACAAGTTTTATCTTTATTTTGTTTGCATTTAAATTTGTCCTTTGAAGTTAAATTTTAAGCACATACTGCTCTGAAACTTTCAACATGTTAATGAACCCTGACTTTTCCACTGTATGTATGGGCACCATGTCTTTTGCAATAAACATCGCTACAGCACCTGTGATTGCCTTCAACGTGCCCCATTCTTATCCTATAACACACAGTTGGAAAACGTGTCCGGTTGGTAGGGTGGGGGTGGGGTGGGGTGGGGGATGAACGCTGAACTACGGAAGCCCAATTGAGGGTGTCAGTGACAGAAGTTAAAACTGAGAGAAAAACAATTTTCATAAAACACATCGTCCTTAACTGTAAATTCCAAATAATTGATAAAATCAATTTATTGCCCAGCTCTACTGAACTGCACGCGTCAATCTCTTATTCAGCTGTTTTTTTTTGGCAACGTTTTGTAAAGCTGCCCAAGCCCGCAGCAGGCACGTATAGACACGAGGTTGTTCTTTATCTTTATCTTTATCTGAAACCTGATGTGTGGTCTAACTAAATATTATTGTGCAAGTTAATAATGACGCTGAGCGCATCACTGCTGTGTTGGTTTTAAAGCTGATGATGAGTGACAAGACTCTCTCTGCATCATTTTGGCCAAACTGCTGGCATCAGGACATAGTCAAGGTTACCACAACGCCCCATTGTGTCAGTCTTTCTCCAGTGCCCATGCTGTAATTGACTCCATGCCCACCTACTGCCCACCCAGTACAGAGGTCTGATAAACAGCAGAGACTGTGACACAATCAGGCCAGTGGTTACTCATCGTACACCACATGCTCTTTTTCAGAGTGTGAAAGGACAGTGTATATCTACTGCAGGACCATGGGCTTTGGTCCCTGAGCGATTTAGATCATTTTGAGAATATTTTGAGAATTGCTGTTATTATCTGAGATAATCCACTGAAATTACAGGCTGAGTAATCTTATGAGTGTGTAATTTACAAAAACACAATCTCATCTTACGTGGAGAAATCTGGAAAGCTTTTAAAACGACACCTCACTTTCCTGAATATCAGCCTTGTACTGCAAGGCACAGTCGGTGTATGCTGACACATTAGCATATCAGTCTTTATGTCTGGTGAACGGTACTTTCAGAGATCCTGGCTTTGTTGCTGGATTTAAACTGGAGCTTTTATTAGCAAATGCTCATCAGAGCAACAGTAAAAGTCATCAATAACAATGTGATGACTATCCTTGTTTGTATGTTTGGTTGTTTACAGGTTCACACTTCAGTAATCTTACAGTATTTTGAAGAAAAGTTAGAATGAAGAAAAACGATGGCTGTTTTCTTGTGTTGCAGCTTATGAATGAGCATACTGGAGTGAGAAGTTTACTAGTTGATGTGATAGCAAGTTTAACAGAGCGGCCTTTCTTCCTGATGCATTATCAAATCTCATATTTTTCCCTTGCAGTATGGCATGCTATGTTACACCCCTACCAGCTCTGCTGTGTCACATTCTTTACTTACGAAAACAAATGTGAAATCTCACTGAGTCGTCACGTTGGCCATTGACAGGCTTCATCTCTGTGCCAGATATTTCTCAGTGGATGTCACAAAAATCTCTGCTACTAAATTCTGATACTTACTAAGCTAGAACTAGAAACAAGCTTTATTAGAAGCCGGGTTCTTTAGCTTCATATATCAAACCAGAAGTACGAAACCTGGGAGGAATATTAGAATCCTGCATATAGACACAGTCACTATAGTAGCTTTTTATCATTTATGAAATATTGCTGTAGTTTGGCCTTTTCTATCAGAGTGATGCTGAGAAGCTTGTTCATGCATTCATTGCAAGCAGAGCTGATCACTGTAATGATCTTCTTACTGGGGTTCCTAAGAAAACAGTCGGTCCTCTACAACTTATACAGAACACAGCAGCACTGATCCTAACGACAAACACAGAGAGCTCATACCACTTCTATTAAGAAGCTGCACTGGCTATGTGTATCTTTCAGAATAGATTTTGAAGCTTTGCTGCTAGTTTATAAATCTGTAAACGACCTTAAAGCACCAGCTCACCTCACAGAATGTATGCCTGTTTATGTTCCAGCATGCAAGCTTAGATCTACTGACCTTCTGCACATACCTTCCATAAAAAAGAGAAAACGCTTCTGAACTGCAGAGCTCAATTCCACCTTTTATTAGACAGTCGGGTTCAGGGCACGCTTTTAAGAAACATTTTAAAACACATCTCTTTGACTTGGAGTTTAATTAAAATTCTAGCCTCCGTGGTATTTATCTTCTAAATTTGTTGTGTGTCATCGGCTTATACGATTTTAAATTACTTTCTTTCTGACTAACACTCACCTCTGAGTTGCCATCAGTATGAAAAGTGCTGTGTAAATAAAAAATATTGAAATATTCTTATTCAAGAGAACAACAGAGGTTGAGGCAGAGCCAGTGGTGAAATTACATGACTTAATATTGCGTTTACATGTTGCCGTTCAACGACGAACAGGATGTTTTTAAATAATCATCGGAGCCAAGATGGAAAGTTCTGCTGGCGCTGGTGGCAGTGTTTCACAAAGTGCAACCTCAGTCAACATTCAGTTTCCCCAAACTTTGGCATCAACCGCAGTGGAGGAATAAACCTAATGTGAACGTCTCATAGTCGAATTCTAGGCACACCCCGTATTATGCAACTACAAAAACATTCAGTGCAGTACGCCTTCTTGCCCTTTTCTACCTTAAATAATTGATGGACACTGCTAAAGCTAAAATAACACTTAGTTTCGTAGTAGTTATGGTATAATTGACAGTAGTTATTCAAATCAGTAGAGAGGCTTAATGATATAAGAATATAACTCATATCTGCAGATATTACTATTTAATAAATGATTGAATTGGACAGATGCTTTCACAGTCCTTCAAACTGCATTTGATGATGCATTGATGTTTAAGCAGCACTAGGCCACAACACTAAAATATGTGCATTTTATTCATTGTACTTGTAACTTGTAACCCTTACTTCACATTCATGTAATGTGAATCTAGATATATGTAATTCTAATTTCTACATTTTATAAATGTGTATGTGCTGGCATCAGCAAATATGTCAATACAAAATGTGAGCTGTAGCCGTCTGCCCATAATTCCCATATCAGAGCTTCTTCACCAGTGAGTCATTAACTTGTTTTATTCTAATTTTTTACGTCTCTTAGGTAGATTGGTCTAAATCAAAACTAAAAGTATTGATACTTTGGTAAAATACTGACACAGATGTAAGTAGACATACCTTCAAATGAAAGTACAAATGTATCAGGTTAACATACGTCTACAGTACTACAGTAAATACCATAGTAACTTATAGAACTGCACTGTAACTTCCTAGAAATCCCAGCATATATCAGCAACTGAAGTAACTTTTTTTTATTTTGGTCCGAAATAAAAAAAACTTCAAATTTAAAGTTGTCAATAACAAAACAGAAAAAATAAAAACACAAAAAATGATGTCTCACTAACTATGAATGAATGAAAGTGTAACTGAGTTTCCTTACTCGCTAATATATTTAAGTACTTAAGTGGAAGTGATAGCATTACTGTTTGAAAATACTCAAAAATTTTTTACTGGAGTACATGAACTTGAGTAAGTGTACTTACTGCTCACCTCTGTTGACAATAGAGGGACAGCCTGTATAAGGGCTGAGAGGAAATGCAGGTTAAACGCTGGTTATTTCCCTCATTTCTGCCACTGCAGAGATGAAATGTAGGCTGTAACACTCTGGACTCTGGAGTGGCTGTTGTTCAGAACAGAGTTAGCTTAATAGACCTTGGGCTATTCACTCGCTCTCTGCGTGGACTGCACCGGTCTGAAAGCCTCTTTCATCTGATCCATCTTCAGCAGTCTGGACCATCAGCAGCCAGCTCAAGCCATTCTGTAACACACAGTTCAGACGGGTCAGTCTCGGCTCAGGACTGAGGCGTTCGCCTCCTAAAGCTCAGCCTCTCAGTAAACTTTAGTAGTATGCTGCGAGTCTGGCAGCCACAGCAAAACTTTGACCGGCTCTTATAGCCGCCGCCCCGTTTGTATCTGAATGACTGCATCACATAAATTACACTGGATGTGGGAATGCAAATGTTAGCCCTGCGTACTCGGCAGTATGTTCCAGATACGCGGAATCTTGATACATTGTTCCAATTAGATAATTAATTTGTCATGCGTCTCTCTGAAGCCTTACCAGTTAAAAATAAATGTCACTTAAATGTCATGCTTTAAATTACAGTGGGATGCATGAATTCAAAGGAGGAGTGTTGCTGCCTGCTTTTTCTTAATGAAAATAAAGAGGACTCCTGTAGAACAGAAGATGCCATATGGTAGTGTCCTACACAGCGGCCTCTAAGACGTACATGCTTGATTGTCATTCTGTTCACACCACCTCTCTACAACGTGTCATCCATCTGCCTTTCGTGTAGCACGACTTGACACACTGTCTGACGTACATCACTAAGGTACGTTTTTATGTACACCAATATATCTTCTCAGGTATTCCCAGTCAAGTAGTTCCAGGTAGTCTGCTGTGAGAGAACTGAGCACATAACAGTACAACCGATATTAAGAGGCATCCCAGCCGAATACTAGAATGTATTATGTTATTTGTCATTTAATACGTTATTTGTCATGGCTTATGGTAGAGAGCTCTGTGAGAGGAATCTTGGGGAGGAGAGACTTTTGTTGGAAATACACTGCCGCTCAAAAGTTTGGGATCACAGTAAAATGTTCTTGTTTTAATGGAGTATCTTCTTCCTTAACACAACAATGGACTGACGGATCTCTGAAGAAAGTTGTTTCTTTCTGGTCATTTTGAGTTGGTCAGCAAGCCATCAACTGCTGATGCTTCAGATACTAAACTAACCTAGAATGTTGTTCTCCCTTTTATACTCACTTATTAGTAGAATGTTTTTCAGCTGTGCATCACAATTGAACAAGAGTGTCCTAACAACCAATTAGTCCAATAACATCCTTAACTTGGATTGGCGGCCGTACCAGGAGATTTAGACAGAGGACTGAGAATTACTGATAATAGACTATATGCAGAATAAGCCTCTATACAAAAATAGGCTTTAATACAAACATTTTTATTCTTTAAAAATCATCTGATACACTTACATTAATTGTGAAATGGACAATATTGTTTGTGAATTGCTGAAAATTGCATGAAATTAAATTCTAAAGTGATCCTAAACTTTTGAACGGTAGTGTACGTTGTTGTATGAAAGATGCATATTTGTTATTATTGTTGTTCTCTGCTGGACTTTTGGGTAGCTATGTGAATTTGCTGTTTTTCTACAGGAAATGTGTGGTTGGAAGTGACTTGCCTGCTTTCAGGCTAGCGCTGAGCAAAGGTTCTCCTCTGCTGCTGTGTTCAATAAAAGAGCACTCACTTAAAGTGCTGTGTTTCCCTTCTTCTATGTTTCCTCTTCTACCTCCTTCTACTAAGTTTTTCTCACTTTCAAGCTAGATGGATACTTCATTGATCCCAGAAGGAAATTCAAGATCTCTACATTTAACCCATTCATCATATATATACACACACACTAGTGAACAGACACACTAGGGGGCAGTGAGCACACTTGCCCAGAGTGGCGGGCAGCCCTACCACAGCACCCGGGGAGCAGTCAGGGGTTAGGTGCCTTGCTCTAGGGCACTTTAGTTGTGTCCTGTTGGTTCATGGGATCTAACCGGCAACCTTCTGGTCACAAGGCTGATTCCCTAACCTCCAGCCCACGTCTGCCCAAAGGTAGATCAAGAGTGGATCTCATTATAACAACAAAAACCTGGTCTAGACGCGACTGCAGTACTGCTATAGGAGACAAGATGTGTTAATATATATTAATGTTAATATTAAGCCGTGATTGTATTTTTCATTATGGCCCAAGTGTACCTGTTACACCTACCACCCTATATCACAGTATCATAGTTCTTCTCTCAGGCTGACCTTTCACAGTGAAACTTGCAATGCATTCAGCTTCAGTAGCTTGAAACTAACATTAAACTATACGTTAATTGAGTGTATGTGAAGCCTCAGCTGCACAAGCTACTCAAGTTCCTAAAACAGGTGTTCTGGAAACAACAATAACACGTGAATGACGTCACACGATTGGTATCACTGGATTAATGCGTGACGGTTATTGAATGATTCAAAATTAGTTTGGCAGTAGTTATGATGACCTACTGGGCTAGATTTTTATTTTGTCTTGAGACCACCTAATATCACACAAAGCAAAGAGTTTTTGCTTTGTAGCGTGAGGCAATCACATACAGCTGTAATGGCTATTTAAACATTGTTTTCAATGCATATTAAATAGATTTAATACACAGAGAAGACATTAAATGCGTAAAAACATGGATGGATGGATAGATGTATGGATCTTGTAGCTCTAATGCAAACCTAAAGAAGCAGACTTAAGATACCAAACATCTCTTTAATGATGACTTTGTAGGAAAAGGGCAGAGTTGTGTAAGTTAGATTTTTGTCTTGCTGAACTGTCGCGCCAAATGCTTTCAGTAGAACATGATGTTAGCATCATTTCAGAGCTCCATCACAGACTGTATAAAGACAGAACATAGCTTTAAATCACGCTGCAGACGAAATCGATAAAGCAGCCAAGCTGAGGCTGAGCCGAGTTTGAGCGAGAGGCTGCTTAATGTCTTTTAAATGGAAATCTGTTTTGATCTGCTCAAATCTAACGCCATAGTAATGCGTCATTGTATATATTTAAATTCTCGCGTACCGTTGAAAGCTAAGGACCTACTGCAGGTACATGCGTGTGTGCGCGTTTCTGAGTAGAGTTAAGTACGCCCTGTGAGGAGCTTGTGAGCTGAAACTGTTTACAGATTCCTTGCAGACACCGGTGTGATGTACAGCAGCGTGCTGTCACCGGCTAAAATTGATAAATGGATATGGGTGGGTGACCATAATGGCAACGGTAAGAAATTGGAGACTTGGCATTTCTGGATTTAATTTACTGTAGGGCTTGCATTTAAGGAGCACTGCGCCACAGCCCACTTTCTCATGACAAGCACCTAATTATTTTAACCCATCCAAGTGTAGACCTTTCAGAGACGAATAAGCACATACTGCTGCTGCTGCTGCTGCTAGATAGCTGGAGAAGATTTCTCACAGTGCACTTGTACAGCAGAGGAGGAGAATCCAGAGAACTCTGTCTTGTCCCAAACCAGATGCTCTGCTGCTTTATAGTTTATACTGTTAGAAATGTAGCATTCAGAAGCATTCAGGAGTCAGGAGACCCGGGACTTTAGTGTTGACCAGGAGTTTATTTACACATACAAAGATGTATGGGTACAGCTCGACCGATCAACGGTCGGTTAGCATTCGAAAAGCTTAAAGTCTTAATCACGTGCATGTAGGGCTGTCGCAATAACTGCAATATTGTAATACTGCGGGAAATTGCAAGCAACTGTCACACCGCGATGTTCGTGTTTTTAATTTTTTCCAAGGTTCTTCTTGTTTTACTCGTAAGCCACTTTGCTGCGTGTGCAGCGGATGTTAATTATTATTTTAAAAAGCCGACTGTTCGCGTCCGTTGCAGCTGACTGCTGAGTGTTTTTTATGGAAGCAGTGGCAGCTACTCTGGTCGCAAAACCAAATGCGACTTCGCCAGTTTGGAAGCATTTCAGCTTACAACCGAATGAAAAGGGAAAGCCAGCCCATTTAGACGAGGCACTATGCAAAATCTGTGACCGAAAGGTTGCTGTGAAACGGGCGAATACATCAAATTTGAGATCCCACCTATCTACCCTTTATCCAGCTATCGAAGTGCAACTGCCCCCAGCAGCACCCAGCCAGGGAGCAGCCTCAATAGGAACAGCGGACAGTTAGGGGTGGCTGAATGCTTTGCGCAAGGTTCCAAATACAGTCGTGAAAGTCACAGACATAAACGCCTGGCGTCTGCCATCACGCGTTATCTTGTTGAGGAAAGACATTCAGGTCTATGCTTGAGAAATTCGACAAGCAATACGAGTTGCTTGCCAAGACGTATTTTTCTGAGACGGCTGTCCTGAAAATGCACAACACAGTAAAGAAATTTTATTACTAAAGGAAGGGTTTCAATTTCATTCTTTTTTTTCTAAACGAATTCTGATCTCACGTGCTCTCAAGTTTTTTTGCCTTCTTTGCACAGCGGTTATCAATCCTAGGCTATAAGCTAGACTTTTTTTCCATGAAAGAGTGAAGGAGCGTACTGTGTGTCATTAGCTTTACGTGCCCTGCATTTAACAATAAAGGACTGTTTAATTTGTCCTACTTGCCTTTGTTATAAAAATATAATATTCCTAATAATAACAATTACAATAAAAAATGGTGATAATACAGCATATCGCGGCGTGGAGCCCCGTTAATATACCACAGTGGAAATTCTTTCACGGCAACAGCCCTATGTGCATGCAGAATCATACACGAGCACAGCTTAGGTCAGTCCTGTGAAGTCAGTCCAGTCCTGTGAAGTCCAGTCTCTAATCTAGTCTAGTCTAGTCTGGCATGGTTTAAGTAGGGGTCTTGAGAGTCAGCAGGGGAGGGGATGAAAGTGGAGGAAGAAGAGGAGGTTAAGAGGGATAAAGATGACAACATGAATGGAAATGTAGGGTAGATAAGGGGGGGTGATTGGTATCACCTTAAGAGCAGGAGACAACGGGCCATTTTAATTCAAACAAAGGATTGGGGTGTGGTCAACCCTACCCAGAGGGGGCATGAGAAGACCATTTGCTAAGACTCTGCAATAAACATGGTTAAGACTGTGATTAAGTACATGTTGATATATATTATTGCTCTCAATAGCCAGTTTGTTTCGTTTGCAGATTGAAATGCCAGTGCACAAGAAACAGGTGTGTATTTTTGTTGCTAAGCTCATAATATTGACTGCAGTTCATGACTGTTTTCAATGCGTCCGTTTGGCGCGTAGGCCAAAGCGTTACACGTGTCACTGAAGTAAACATGAAAAGCATGAAGCTGGAATATTCTGTTCGCTCTGTCTTCTCCCCCAGGGCTCTGCATAGCAACAGAGCACTTTTATCTGCCTTTTGAACATCGATTCATGTTCACAGTCACCATCAGTTTCCCATTGAACTGGTTAGAACAAATATTACAGAGTTACGGTCTCACAATCTGGAACGTGTGACTGGAAATGATGGAGTAAATGAAGGGTAGTCTCTGACCTTTTGCACCTAATTGACAATGGTTGAAAGAAAATGTGAAGTATTAATTGATGTTGCAGCATTCATACAGGCAGTAAATAACCATAAAGATGAATTATTTCCTGTATAAAGTACTTGCTGCCTTTTGTATAAGAAGAAGAGCAGTCTTTTGCATTCTTCTCAAATAAGAGTGACTAATGCAGCTGCTGTAAATCTACTGCGGTTGGCAATCTGGCAAAAATGTGATGCAGTATATCACTTAGGCGGGAACTCATAGCTGTATTGCCCATCCTTACATTGTTGCTTGTGATAAATGAAATAGTATTGTTGAAAAATTTGATTATCACTCATCTCTCTTCCTCTCTCTCTCTCTCTCTCTCTTTCTTTCATAGCCTCTTTGTGCATAACATTACTTGAATCCCATTGGATGAATTCAGTCTTTCTAAATAGGACTTCAAGACTACTTGTAAGCCGAAAAGGTCTTTAGTCACTAGTTACATTTCCCCCCTCATGATATCTATAAATGAATGTCTCCAGTAAGGAAATGGCGAAAGGCCTGAAAGTTGTATTAGCAGGCTTTTGTCACAACTGCTTTCCATCAAGAAAGTCATTGAGCTGTGCCTTTTCTGCATGATTTAGTTTCCCTTCCTATAAAGAAAACAGAGCAAGTGTTTTAAGTGACTGTGCTATGAAGTGATGTTTGATTTATGATGAGCACTTTGAAAAAGAAAACATTAGAGAGACCATTAGTCTTATGTTACCATCCAGACTCCACTTCCTCTCTCCATTCAGCAGTTGCCATGATGATGCCTTTTTTCTGTCTGCAGCATTTAACACACATTTGGAAGGAATGCAGTCCAAAGCGGCCAGTATAGGCACATGCAGTCGTGTTTCTTCTGCCGATCAGCTGCCACAGGCTTCTGTACAGCAGTTTTAGGAAGTTGATTGATTATAGGACCTGCCTATTGTGAGCTGTTTCTTCTTACCAGAACTGTAGCAGTTGTGTCTGTGGTAGATGATTAATGGAGAACAATGGCTGTGTACAATGGTATGAACTCTTGAATGCAACTCCAAGCTATATTTAGAAGCTCTGCTTTGCTTATTGGAAAATTAGGACACAGTGACATCACGCTGATCGAGTCTTCTCCTCCGAACAGACGCTGACGTCGCTGGATTGAAAGGTAAAAGGTGTTGATCAGTGGTGTCAGAACGCACACACTGGGGGTAAAGACCCCGCATTGATTTGCATATTTAATCTTTGCTTCCATTCAACACTTTTTTAGTCACGGAGAGCTTGATAATTAGGTGGTAAGTTGCATTACCAGTACGGAAAAACACTATGTCAAAATGTTTCATATTTATATTGGCGCTCCAGCTCTGACATATGTCAGCCTATAACTCAAAACCACAGTCTTTGTACTTCAGGTGGTTTACAATGGGACTAAAGTATTTTTACTCTAAATCATTACATGTAAATAATTAATTACAATCCAAAAAAGCTGGAACGTTGTACAAAGCCTATGTGCATAGCATTTACCTTTACCAGTAATTTGTTGCCCTGTCATAGCTTTATTGTGCTGTTGGCATCAAATTCAGAACAGGCGTATGTAAAAACAATAACTGTTCTTAGTTTTAACATTAGATATGTTGTCTCTGTGCTATTTTTAGTTAAATATGTGGCTTAAAGTATTTGCAAATCATTGCTTTCTGTTTTTTGGGTTTTTTTGTGTTGATATTTTTGGAAACCAGGTTGTATCCATTTCTAATTGTGAATCTGATCATAGGCTTAAGCCCAGATCTTTCAAACCTCTCTTGGACTAGTAGTATTTATACTTGGACTTGTCTTCATCTCAGCCATCAGTCTTACCAATTTTGGCATTATCTTTGGTGGGATTCATTTAGAGTGGGCACTGAAAAACTGCAGTATCTGGCAAAATGTAAAATGTGGAAATTTAGGGACCATTTATCAAGTAATATGATTTGTTGTTTTCTGAGTGAGAATGAGTTCAAATATCAGAACACACTTCTATCAGTTCAAAGCACAATTATGTTTCCAGGATTTCAAAGACCACATTTGTGTTTGTGAGCAGATATTTTGTATTTCTAGATAGAAAATGTGCATATTTAATGCTGTAAGTTGTATCTACTATGTGTTGTTGCATGTAGAAATTTGTTTTGGGGAAAAACATACTTTATATTTTTGCCATGTTTATTTCAATACCTAAACATAACATAAATTTGATACAGTCGATATTAGAGATGAACCGATCAGTGGTTATGAGGCCGATTCCGAACCCCAATCACCTTTCAGCGGGATCGCTAAATGCAGACTCTGGTTATTTTAAACAAAAAAACTGCAACCATGAATGTAGATCTTGAGATCTTCTGCTGTACTGTTCATACCGGTCAGATCTGGTCTGCATGGTTTCCAGGTTATTTGTTTTGTGCTAGCTGCGCGTGCTAGCTCACTGTATTCAGCCGCGTGGTGTACTCTTAAATGCTGTATCAGATTAGTAGTGATAAATGTCTTTGTCTTGGTTCCCCCACGAGACATCTCATCTTAAGCTCATTTGTAAGCTCATTTTCGGTCAGCTCCCGGGATCGGCTAAATTGGAGAAATACCGGCCGATCACCGATCGCATATTTAGATTAAAAATCGGCCGATACCAATACATAGCCGATTGATCTTTCCATCTCTAATTGATATTACAAATAAACTAAATGCAAATCGAACTCATTATGTAGCTATGTAATATTAGTAGTTATATCATTTAGTTGAATCAAATAGCAAAGTTATAGTTCTGGCTACTAGTAGTTCTAATAATAAGAATATTCTAACTTTTGAGGTTGAGCTCAGTTTTAAATTATTTCACCAAACAACCAAAAACATTGCTGCTAACTGTACTGCTGTTAAGAGTGAATGACTAGACGACTTCTCCCATACAGGATACAATCTTGTTTCCAAACAAGTACATATACACAGAATTGAATGATGTACAAGTCATTTAACTCCCATATATAATTAAAAAAATACTACAAAAACATATTAAATGTTGAAACTGGGAACTTTTATTGTGTTGTTAACAAAGTCCTGCTCAGACACTCAAATAGATTGCTTTACGTCATTGTATGTTTTTAGTTGTATTTTCTCTCTCTCTTTTTTTTTTAGAAAGCTTTAAGATCTTGAGTTGAAGGAAAATCAATTTCATACAAATACACAAGTGTGGTACTGCATTTGATTCTTTCTCTTCATCTTTGTGAATCATATTGTTCTTAAAACTTTCTTACATCAAATTCTTGTTGCTTTTTTGGGTCAGTTGAGTGCTATTCCAGCAGACCGGGCACAAATGGAATAACCAGAGACCCATGAAGAGTCCAGCTAACAGAGCAACCTTGAGGCTCCTGTACAGTTGTGCAATTCCTCGATGGCTATTTTGTTCATCTTTTTTGTAAAATTGAATGAAGGTGAGGGTGAACTCTAAAAGAAGTGGATGCAGCTGTCCTCCAATGCTGCCTTCTTTCCTCATAGAACATGTGGCTGATCCTTCAGGCAGGGGAAAGGATGCAAACAGGACTCTGGCTTTATGAAATTTTGATTGCTTGACAAGAGATTCCACATTGCATATTCTTGTTCCAAACTTGTTTACAAGACCTACCCTTAGTTGAACTGCTTACTGCACTCCATGACTCACCTTTTTTGGCTCCGAGCAGGTTGCCTAATGGCGCCTCTTCACCTCTTCAGCACAATAAGTTCCCCTGTGCATACAAGTACATTCAGTTTGTTAGTTTAGCTAAAAATAATCATTGCTTATCACTAGGCCCCACCAGACACTAACTTGCTGATTATGTCCCCCATTTAATTTTACGTAGTTTTTGTAAGTAGGACTAGCCCAAGAACAGTTATTATTGCATTCTCTTATTGTTATAGAGTTAATGTGTTGATCTGGGTGAGGAAAACCAGGCCAGGGGGTCAGCTAACATTGGTCGCTGGATTAATGGTTTTAATTATTGTTAATGGTTTTAATGGCTGTTAATCTAAAATCATACTAATAATAATAACAATTACATTTACAGTGCTACCAGCAAATAATATATTGGTACTAAAGTCAGAGGCCACTCTTAATTTGTTGAACCGCAGTCAGAATGGCCATCCAGGAAATATTTGTGAGTGTAATCTGCTTACACAAGGATGTGAAAAGTCAAAATAAAAGTAACAAAAAAGCGTGAGTTATCAAAACTGGAGTTTTAATTTGAATGAAGATACAGTAAATGGCACCTCTAACAGTCATGCAAGCTCCACTCATGCTTCACATCTGAAAAAAACCCACAGATGTTTCTGTCCATCCTTCTGCTGTGAGAAGGATATGCAGCTGTCAAGAAAGTCTCATCGAGAAGAGCAATTTGACAACAAATTCTGCACCAAAAGCTTAAAGAAAGTCACCTCCAGTAAAAGCAAGGAGTGAAAATCTACTAAACCTACTAGAAACAAAGCTTTGATATTTAGAGGAGGCAAGTATTCTGTATATTAGTCTTTTAAATATACACCTCCTTGTTTCTACTCTCAGTCCACTAACTATATAGGAGCACTTTGTAGTTCTACAGTTACACAATGCTGTCCATTTGTTTCTCTGAATATTTTATTAGCCCCCTTGTTCCCACCATGTTCTTCAACAGTCAGGACCAACACGGTGGATTATTCTCAGCACTGCAGCAACACTGATGCGGTGGTGGTGGTGTGTTACTAGGCCTTGTGCTGGTGTGAGTGGATCAGACATAGAAGTGCTGCTGGACACTGTGTCCACTCATTGTCCACTCTATTAGACACTCCTACCTTGTTGGTTCACCTTGTAGATGTAAATTCAAAGAAGATAGCTCATCTCTATTGGTCCTTCATCAGTGGATACATTTGCTTGGTGGACTGTTCTCAGTGGGGTTTAAAAACTCTAGCAGCACTGCTGTGTCTGATCCACACGCACCAGCACAACACACAATAACTCACCACCACGTTAGTGTCGCTGCAGTGCTGATGATCCACCACCACCGATTATACATAGGGGTGTAAGAAAATATCGAAATATGGAATATCGGGATATTATGTTTAGTGATACTGTATCGATTCTCAAAAACACAGTATCAGTACACAGATTCCAGGCAGACAGTAAATCAGTGTGTGTTGTGTTAAAACCGCTGACCACTTGATGGCAGTGTTGTAAACCATTTCAGCTCTACTCCAACATTAACAAGCAGCAAAAGGGCGCAATGCTATTGTAAGCACTGACAAACCTGTTCATATAGTGGTGTGTTTTAATAGTAGGATCTGAAAAACACAATCTATCACTTTGCTTGCAGTATCGCAGTATATCACGATATATTGATTTGTGACCACTGTATCTCAATATGTATTGTATCGCCAGGTTCTCACCAATACACAGCCCTAATTATACATGCAGGGTGGTGGTCCCATGAGAGTCCTGACCATTGATGGACAAGGGAAACATATGGTTTACAGTTTGTAATTGTACAACTACAAAGTGCTTACATATGGTAGGCAGTAAAATGGACAGTGGGTGTAGATAAAAGCAGGTGGTTTTAATGTTATGGCTGATCGGTGTTTACTTTTTTTCTGGTGCTGGAAAATGAATAACTTGAAGTGTGTAATTACAGTTTTGACTGGAAATAAATATATAAATCTCTGACTCTGTACTATATTGTGCACTCCCACCAGAAAAAGAAAATCCTTTCAGAATGTGAAATAGCATTGTGTGAGTAAAAGACATTTAATGTCAAGTCGGTCGTCATCTGCCTGAATACAGAATAACTTGGCAATGCAAAAGACCAGATTGCTCCATTACCTCGGGAAACCCCTCAAGGTCAATACAGGCTTCAGCACATATCTCTACACCACTCGTAAACACTCTGAATACTCGAATCCTCTCTCTTTCTGACAACACACACACTCGCACAAGCTTGTTTGTGGGATGATGCGGAGAAAGTAATCCATTTTCATTATAGGTTATGTGTAATCTGTGCAAGCAAGAGGTGGAACACAGTGGCGATGTAGGTCTTTGGGGAGAAGGCCACGTCAAGCATCTTGGAAACAACAGAAGAGCGTAGAGATGTGATAGGTTTTAGATTGCTAGGTCAAAACAGCTCAGCCTCGATATTAGCCCGCGCATGTCATGTCCGTGAGCGGGCGCAGGCGACCTTTCTTCTCAGTCAAGTGCAGAATACTTTGCGAAATGAATCTCGTACCACTAATGTTCAATTGTTAATGCGTCTCTTACCGTGAGCTTTCACATGAAGGATAGTGGAGGTGTAATATGAGGCACTGGGAATAGCATCAATGTTAAGAGATATAGGGCGAATTTTCTCACATTTCACAGCCACTGGCACACAGTCACTCACTTTCTCTCAGTCTCTTCATCTCAGCCAGCGCATGAGAAACAGGCCTGGCTCTCTGTGGTATTGTCCCACGAGGTAACCAGCTTCCAGCTGCTCGTGACTCAGCACTGAATCATACATAGCCCACTGTACTGCATGTGTGGCTGTCTGAAAGACAGGTGAGTGCATTAACCAAGCCAGCAGTGGAGAATGACACTCTCAGAAATAACGGTTCCTAAAATATTCTTGGCCTGCTTGTGTAGCGCTAAAGGAGAATGAAACACTTCTGCATAATTCAATTATTGAGATGTAAACGAAGGCCTTTAGAGTGGCTTGATGTGAAGCGGTTCACTGAGTGGGTTTACATGCACGTAATAATCCAATTAGTGAGCGTATTTACATGCACTTATTAATCCACTTCACAATCAGATGTCAGCAGTTGTCTGATGCTTCATGGTCGTGCAAGCAGCATATTCTTGATGTATTAGATCGCATTAAGGTCTAGAAATCTAATAAAGAGACTTGGATTTTAGCCTAGTAATTGGGTTTCACAGCACAAGTCTGATTTCTCTTATTTTTTGCCAGTGATGTGCAAAAACAGGCTACGGTGTCAGAAATAAACAGGCAGCATTTAATACAGCAACGCAAAATGGCCACAAAACACTTCTGGGGTGCATATAAACACACTTGTTGTTGGATATAAGTGGTCATCCGATATTCAAGTGGTCTTGTAAACAGCATGCTTTACGTTAGTCGCATAAAGTCCTAGAAATGTAACAATGAGAGTTGGATTTTGGCTCGGTAATCAGATTTTTTAGTGCCTGCACACTCTAACTTGGATTTTTCTTTTGGATTTCTCGGTCTGTGCATGTACGAAAACTGAGCATTATCCCGGAAATAGCAAGCAGCATGTAACACAGCACCTGCCAACAAAACACTTTTGGAGCGATCCTGAAACCAAATACATCCTTAACAAAATGAAGAATTTAAACTTGATGCTGAAAATTCAGATTTTTCACAGAACTGACTGACAGTGAGGTTTATGTTATATTCACATCACATCTTCTGTGAGTTTACTGCCCAGCTGCAAATCTGAAATCTGTTTATTGTTTGACTCATGTACACTTGGGTTTTGCCATGATCTGATTATCTGAATTATCTCAAGTTAATTTTAACCAATTTGTTGTTTAAAGCGTTCTCAGATTAACTTAACATACACTTCTGAAGACACAGAATTCCTGATCAATGCTGATTGATCATTTGATGTGATTCACATTACTCACTTAGATACTTGCTGCAGGGCGTCTTCCCATTCCTACAGGGGGTAGCTCAGTTTCCTGTCCTGCCTCTTCTAGCATTTTACTGTTGAAGTATAGCTTCCTTTGTCATAAGAAATCTTGTATGGTCCAATGCAACCTTATGCCTAGTTCACATTTAGGCTGATTTTTCAGAAATAACGGTTCCTAAAATATTCTTGGCTTGTTTGTGTAGCGCTAAAGGAGAATTAAACACTTCTGCATAATTCAGTTATTGAGATGTAAACGAAGGCCTTTAGAGTGGTTTGAAGTGAAGCGGTTCACTGAGTGGGTTTACATGCAGATAATTATCTTTGTATGGTCCAATGCAACCTTATGTCTAGTTCACACTACACGATTTTAGCCTGGTTTTTCAGTCACCGACAGTTTCAGTCACCGACAAATCGGCAACCACTCGACGTTTGTTCAATTGTGTAATGTGAATGGCTGAAAGACGCTTGCTGGCCTGTTGCCGAGTGCTGGTCGACTAATCGCAGACGCTCAGCAATCTAGCATGTTAAATATCTAGGCCAGTCGGCGACTGTGAGTCAACAGCAGCGTCTAGCTACAACCAATGGGATCATATAGAGACAGAACCGCGTCACTGTTCACGCAATCTCTCTGCAGCTGCGGGCGACATGTACGTTTTCGTTGATAAAATATTTACCTCCAGCTCTCTCTGCAGAACAGACAGTCCCTGCTGGTCCCGTGCCTTTCTTTCTTGCAAATCAGCGCAGTAACAACTTGTATTGCTGGTTTGTTGATGTCCGTTTTGGAAATAATGTATGTTCTATGTGGTATTGCTAGCTCTCACATGCATTTAGTTTTCGTGTGTTCTCATGATAAAAACGTGTTTTTGGACCAAAGCCCGTGTTGCCGACCAGTCATGTAGTGTGAGCGGCACAAAAACCTGACCAATCAAACAGTCGTGTAGAGTGAACCAGGCATTAGTTTCATCAATGTTCGTATGTATTTGCAAATAGATATGCCGAACACATGCCCTGGAAAAGAAAACAGGACCAGAGTACGGGGGCGTGAACCCAGTTACAGTACAAGTAAGTGTGCCAGTAATGCCAGCCTTACAACTGAAGCGGCTTTTCTACCGATTCTACTGTTGCGGCCCAATTCCCAATGTTGGAATAAAATCATGAGTCTTGCTAGAGCTGCAACACACTCCCATCACCTCGAATGTTTGGTGGGAGGAGGTCAGGATAGCTGTCTTAACTTGTCTTAATGTTCCAAAACATCAACTGTGTTTAACATTATCACAGATTATTAGTCGTGGCTCGTGCAGATAGTGACCCTGCAAGATTCTCAGTCTTTGTGAAACTAAAAACTGTGATAAGTTGTTGAGTGAAAGTGGTTAGTCTAGCCGTGACTTCTAAGGGTTAATCTCTTTTTCGTTTATCACCTAATTTCAACTGATTACATTTGCTTTTGCAGCATAAATGTCCTGCATCTCCAAGAAAATCATATTTGCTTTTCTTCTACAAGATTAGCAGGCTGTGAGGTGCAGCGGCTACCATATGAGCACGGTAGCAAATAGGTGAAGTTGCGAGGGAAGGCATGAGGAGAGAGAGAGAGAGAGAGAAAGAGCAGACAAGGGAGAGGGATAGGGAAGGAGCTGCATGTTAATAAAGTTAATGAAGAGTTGGAGAGCGCGTGGACTCCTGCGGAGAGAAGGGGTGGGTGAGTGGAGGACACAGCAGCATCACACACTGATGAGGAAACAGGCACACGCTTCTACTTTCAGCACAGCAGCTCGCGACAGACGGCCTCGGCATCAGGGGGTCCGCGGCAAAACAACAGGAGTAAACAAGTGAACCGCTGCACAGTGAACAAGGAAACACACTCCAAATAAAAGCCAGACTGCTTCGCCCTCGCAAAGTTAAACAGCACGGCTGAAATGACTGTCTTCACTGTGAGCATCTTAGTCTAAAATAATGAGAGCGAGTGTCGTTTCAGCTGTACAAAGATTAGCTTTGTGTTGTGCTGGCCATAGCTCCCACTCCAGACTGTAAACTACCTTCATAACAACCATATCCATCCATACTGTCGTTGAGATGTCATCGCATTAGGACTCTGCATCTTTCATTCTGCATCTTTCTTGCATTTTGCCTACGTTTATTTCACATGAACATTTTCCAACCTTTCTTAATCCAATATGTCAGCGAGCTCTGTTCCTATTGGCTGCCCTGTACTGTGACTTTCTTTCAATAAGCAGTTCTGGCTAAAGCCCTTCTTTGGTGTGAAGGGGTTAGATAGTGTGCCAAATAGTAAAAATTGTGTAAATGCTTTGGTTTTAATGGCATTACAGGATCAGTGAATGCAAAACAGGCTATTTTAAAACAGCTTGATTTCCATACATGCATTGTTTCTATTGGATAGTGTGTATACACTGTACTGGGAATGCGGGAAGTCGGGGGTGCCAAACTTTTTAGATGCATGTAGGTCGGCATACGCTGTGAGGTCATGCTAAATTCCTTGTGTTTTATGCTTTTATTTTTTATTTTTCATTGCTGAATAAAATAGTTCAAAAATATAACACATTGAGCTGAGAATTTACAAGAAGAAGGATTTCCAAATTGCTGAAGATGCATTAATAAATTTGATCAAACATCAAGTGCTCATTAACATCAGTAGAAAAAGTAACATATGGTGTGCTTCAGAGTTCTTTTCGGTTTTAAAAACAACAAAATTTGTCATTTGGCCATTAAATTGTCTGTTAATTTGCCCACATTTTTGATCACCACTGTATATTGAAGTTCGTGTGCTACTCTGTCACTGTTTAATTGCACTGTCTACTGTCCAAATCATCACGGCCACTCAAATATTGTCCCACCGTTAACAACGACCCCACCCATGCTTCGCTCATCGTCCTACACTCAATCCAATCAGTCGTGAAATGAATCAATGTGTCAGTCAGTCAGTCAGTAAATAAATCTTTGCGTCTCTGCCATTTGCTCATTACCTCTGCTTTCTGTCTCTCAGCTCATTCGTTCTTTTCCATCTCTGCTCCACTGGTTGGGGAAAAGTAGAAGTCTTTACTTTCCTTCTGTCTGCCAGGTATAAATATTGATGTGTAGAGAGGCTGTGTGGCTTTCAGAGTGTGTTCATATAAAAGCACAGAGCGAGATAGATAGAGAGAGAGTGCGAGAGAGAGAGAGAGAGAGAGTACATCCTGTATGCCCTTTGGAGTTTTTAAACTGCCACAGAGAATAAGTACAGCTCATCTCCCAGGCTTGCCTAAAAGAATCCCTTATCATAAATCCAAGGGTGCCAGAGGTTACAGAGTATTGACATAGCACCGTCCCTACCATTGTGCCTGTTTTTTCTCAGTTGACATTTAGAAAAATAAGCTATTTTCTTGCCTCTGTTAAGCTCTTTCACCTGTAACTCACAAACACAACCTTCGGTGTTGCATAGGCGTAACCAAGGCAATTCCAATGAAGGCTCAACGGAGCAGTGCTGATGGGCATGCTATAAATTAGGGACGTACGATTCATTTGCTGTTGTAATAGCTTCAGTGTCAGGATAGATCAAGTTATAGCGCGTGCCCAGAGCGAGAGTGATGTAGTTAGATAGATGCAGTAGTTTAATAAAAATAAAAACTTTCTTTTTAAAGCAGTATGTCATGCAGCTACAGGCAAATGGCGGTCTTACCGCATAGTAAAGTAGGAATTTTGTGTTTGTTTTGTAAGGTTTCAGTAAAATCGTAATTTTTTTAAAAAATTCAGTAAAACATGTTGTGTTGATATTTTTATCCAGTTTATGTGGTTTTGTTTCTGTAGGATTCTATAAAGTAGTATATTAATCAATGCCAGTGCTAGAGGGGGCGTCCCCCCAGATTTTGTCTGTGCCCTCCCAATCCCAATGCAAGCACTGTCTATCATCTCTGCACCAATCTCTGATCCAATCACAAGAAGGCATTTTGCTGTGCATTGTGAAGATATGTCATTGCTTATTTCTGACTGGCTTACATTGTAATTTCCTAATTATATTAGTATTCTCACTTATTTCTGTCTCCACTTTTGAGTATTATAGTCTCAGCCTGTGTCTATTTACTTTTGTCAGCTTTGATTTAGAGTTGTACTAAAGCTTTTCATGAAACAGACCTGTCCTGGCAGTGTAATGCTAAATTAATTAAGGGGGTTATTGAAATTAATCATAATTACATCAATTTTTTTTAACTCCAGTGTACTCTTTAATCATTAGGTTTAAAGTTTACATTTGAAGGCACATGCAACATTTTTCATTATGTCATATATTAATTTAACCAGTATTATTAGATCTGCTGTCATCATTCATGCACAAATCAAGCCAAGCAAAGAAAAGCAGTCCAGAACTGGGGCTGATATTAATGTATAAGTACTAATATCATTTTTAATATAAGCTTCCTCGATCATTTGTGGCTATATTATTGCCTGTAAGAGGCATTGTTATGCAGAAAATGCAGATTCTCTACAGCCGTCTCTGCATCCTGACATCTCCACAACAAAGATGTCCTCACACACGAGCACAACATACACCCACGCTTTCTGACACGCATTCTCAGAGAGGCAGACATTAATAGAAGCCCCCATCCTGACACACACCATAGACACGAGCGAATGCTGGCAGAAGTTGCTAAGATTAGGTTCAGCCTTGGTTGGAGACGTCGCAATATCCTGTGTGTGAAACGCACACTTCAACGCCACCATCTGCTTTACTTCAGTAGTTATGAGTGCACTTAGTCTGATACCACGTACAACCTTGTATTGATTTAGCATTTCAAGGTTCATTTAACCTTTTCTCATGTGCAGGAACTGGATTATGTTTTCATTTGGGGCATCACAAATACTCCACTTTATATGCTTTTCTGATGTTTAATGTGTTCAAGTATATAAATCTAAATATACAGTGTTATATATTATGTAGATGTAGGCTTGGACAATAATTCGATAACGGTATTTACCGTGATAAGATTTGTGTCGTGCTTGTGTTTCCAGGGGTTACGGAGTTGATTTACGCTTGTGGTTTTATAAAAGCTATATTTCTTGTAAAAGCATATACACTTTAGCCTACAAATGTTTGACTGAGTTTCATAACATTATCCAGTGAGCAGCATATCAGCGCATATTCAGACAACATTTTTAGTGTGTATATTTTTACTGCTGCAATTACAGTCAAATTTAATTAATTAGTAATTTATTATTATATATCATAACATTATCTAGTGAGCAGCATGTCAGCACATGTTCAGACAAAAATTTTTGTGCTTTACAAATTTATTTCTGCAATAACAGTAAAATGAATTTATTCATTATTCTGTACATTTGTGTTTTTTCATATTTTGAATACATATATATAATGTATGAATAATACTTTTGGAAAGAGACACCAGCCCTTTAGTATTTTGATATTGTCTAATCTGGCCCCCTGATCTAGAGGACGGCTTATTTGACGGGGATGTTATGTTCCTTTAACATATATGAAGACTTTTTATGTTTTTATCCGCGCTGACACACAACTGTTTTAATCTGTTCAATCTGTTTACAAAAGTATAAGAAACTCGACCTCTCGAATTTAAAATTGATAAAGTAGATACAGCCTTACATTATAGGGATTCGGGGCAGTTTTTCTGAGGCCTTTATATCGATATCAGAATTATATCGTATTGACTGAAATTAAGGAATATATCACAATATAAATTTTGCCATATCGCCCAGCATTATGTAGATGTAAGATTGTTCAGTCCATTTTCATTGTCTGTTTATAAAATACTGTATCACAATGAGATCATTTTCAGTCAGAATAGCCATAAAGGACGTCCAATGCTCTATTCTTGTAAAAAGAAGTAAGTGGAAAACAGAAGTTTCTAAAACTAGAGTTAAACGTTATGAATAAAAGACCACCACAACTGTCCACTCTTGCCTCAAATTTGAAAAACCTGTCGTGCCTAACAACATTAATTTAAACTAAATGCCTTACGTTCAATTCAAAGCTATTTGCTGAGTCAAGATAAAATAAGACAAAACAATTCAAATAATCTTCTGGAAAACGCTTTTTAAGGAAAGAGCAGGTTCTTTATTTAATTAGAGAATGCCTTCTCAAAGCTCGACAGCCTCTCGAAGCTCACACAGATACAGAAAAATGGTCACATCTTAAACACTGTTTACGCTGTATACTCCTTCTGTTCAAAGTCCACTTTGGTGGAAACCAAAATAAAAATTTTCAATGTCCAAATTTGGGTTTTTCTGGACCTTATCTAATACAGTTTATAGCATTACAGGTCATCCTTTGACACCATTAACTCCAAACCAAGGTGGTCTCTTTAAAAAAAAAAAAAACCTCAAGGACGCTAATGAACGTCCTGCTTTTTTTCGTGTTTGGGACCCATCAAACTTCTAGGCCACAAACCTTTTCCAAAGGTTCAAATGAAGGGTACTTGTTCTCATGTTGAACTGGATTCTTTCCTAATTTGGTCTTCAGAATTTCCAGCCTGTTGTCTAATACAATTCAGATTATTATTAATTGTCCTTATTTCAATGAAGAGCCATCAAAGCCCACAGGTGTTTCTTCACCATCCTCAACACGATGGATGTGTAGCTGTCGAAAGACGGTGCTGAGAAAAGGAAGAACTAAAGATCACAGATTGTGTTTGAATGTGTGGAGGTCTGTAGATTTCTTTACAAACTGAAAGCAAGTCCCCTGATAACAATGGAAGCTGAAACAAAGGTGAAGAGAGAAAACACGAAATGTTTAAAATGTTACGTTTGGTTGTTGAGGCTTGTGCATGTTGTTGACAAACAAATGACTTGTGCTCAATGGCCGTTCTGACTGAATGCTGTGTATATAAAGGATCTCTGATTAGACTGATCCAAATAATCAGTAGATTACTCAGTAGATTATTACAAGTGACAACTCCTCTAGTTTTTATCCTCTATGTTGTTATTAGCCAATAACTTTCATACTCCTGTGTGTGTGTGTTACTGAGATTCTGGATCCTACCTACGTTAAGACAGGCATACAAATCAGCTGCTCGAGAGTGACAGGTTTTCACACTGCTTTAGGGGCTCATGAATAGGACAGTGCCTTTGCTCCATTTTGGCTTACACACACCGTACCTGTCAGCTCGCGTGTTGACAGATGACAATGGCTAAAATTAGCTGCGCTGTTGTTTTAGGAGCCTGTGGCTTGATGTGTGATACTTCTCTGTCCTCCAGTACTTCCCCAAGGTGAATAACAGTGTTAGATCAACAATGAGTCAGACAGTGTAACACTGTGTAAGAGGGTAGGAAGAAATATCCCATTTTAAGCCATTCGGTTGTGGTGATATATATATATATATATATATATATATATATATATATATATATATATATATATATATATATATATAAACCAGTCGATATTGATATCACAATATTAATCAAATCACTATTGCCTTTTTACTTGAAGTGAAGATAGCAAAATTAAAAAAAAAATTTGTTAAATTGTATTGTAGACAAATGTACTATAGAACATAACAGCTTTTTTCAAATAAATTATACACACATATATATATATATATATATATATACAGTGCAAAAGTATTTGGCCTTCTTGAACTTTTCAACCTTTTGCCACATTTCAGGCTTCAAACATAAAGATTTGAAATTGTAATTTTTTTGTGAAGAATTAACAACAAGTGGGACACAGTCGTGAAGTGGAACGAAATTTACTGGATATTTTAAACAGCAATAAAAAAAGAAATAAAAAAGAAATAAAAAAGTGAAATGTGGGGCGCACAATATTATTCAGCCCCTTTACTTTCAGTGCAGAAAACTCACTTCAGAAGTTCAGTGAAGATCTCTAAATGATCCAATGTTGACTTATATGACTGATGATGATAAATAGAATCCACCTGTATGTAATCAAGTCTCCATATAAATGCACCTGCTCTGTGATCGTCTCAGAGTTCTGTTTAAAGCGCAGAGAGCATCATGAAGACCAAGGAACACACCAGGCAGGTCTGAGATACTATTGTGGAGAAGTTTAAAGCCGAATTTGAATACAAAAAGATTTCCCAAGCTTTAAACATCTCAAGGAGCACTGTGCAAGCGATCATATTGAAATGGAAGGAGAATCAGACCACTGCAAATCTACCAAGACCCGGCCGTCCCTCTAAACTTTCAGCTCAATATATATATATATATATATATATATATATATATATATATATATATATATATATATATATATATATAACAGTAATTGATTCCTTGCAGAGCTACCTTTATTATTTTGATACACCCCTAGTACATAGAGTGAATGTTACAACTAAGGAGAGGATTGTAGCTCATAAGATGTGTGCTGTTTTTAAGATGCACTAGGTAAGTTTGGTGGAAAGTGTAATTGCCTGCAATGCTGGGAAGAACATTTTGCATCAGCTTCGTCTGATTGAACTGCTGCTTTGTAAAGAAACGATGTGGAAAAGCAAATTCCATAAAAGCTCTTAAACTGCATGCCATTCACTTGCAGGCTAACATTTCATTCCGCTGCTTTTGACTCCTTTAAACCTGAATTGATATTTTTTCCTGCACTAGTTGCTTATGATAGATTAAACACTCACATATTTTTGGCTTTTTTTTCTACGGGTGGTCCATTTCCCTCGTAGACGCACAGAGGGGCTTTTAAAAACTCAGTCCAACCTGAAATAAAAATCTTCTCTGTCTCTCTTTCAACTTCATCAATTCAGAAACTGCTGTCACATTTACGATACATTGATCTTCTGTTCTAATAAGTGAACTGTGACTTCATCATTGCACAGGTCAGGATCTTCCCTTCACTCTCTCTCATTTCCACATGTCTGCTTCAGCACAGCCACTAAAGTGCAGAGCCACTCAGTGTGGATTTGTGAATGTTATATACATTAGATTTTAAGGGTTAAAGGGTTTGGACGAGAGAAACTGATTCTAGATCTGCATAAAACAGCAGCAAATTGAATACAATCTCGAGTCTGCTTTCCACAATTTAACCTGTTTTCACAGAAGTGATCAAATGTAAATACGACATTTATAAAAGTGTTTTTACTGTGTTTACCTGTTATTCTGAGCTTAAGTGTTTTTTACTGTGGTGGTTGTACATGATGGAAAGCTGCAATTCCTTTTATCTTGACGCAGTCGTCTTTGTGGACAGGCGTGATTGTCGAGGTGTTGTGTTAACAACAGCAGGTTCACGCCTCTCATTTCACCCCTCATTGCTCAATAACAGTTTCACATTTCACACGCAGAGAAACAACCGTTAGCTCGTTAAGCTAATAACAGAATTATGTGGAAAAATATTTTATTTGATTAAATAAATATATAATAAAAATAATATCTAAGATGTTTACAGCTCCACAAGTCTCCCTAGTCTCATGGTGGAGTTGAAAACGTCTTGGATTGTGTCATTAGATTAACTTGGATACTGATGTTTCTCTGTGTGTGAAACTTTGGGGGCATTAGGGGGCCTATGTCAGTCTCATCTCACCTCTACATGGAATACTAGAACCTGGAAGGATTGATCGTCTGGGCTGTTTGGACTGAAACACGGCTGATATTTCCGATGCTGAGAGCTGATGAGTGACATAAAACATAAAAGCCATAAGGAGTAGAGATGGATGGATTGATCGGCTAAGTATTGGTATTGGCCAATTTTCAAACGCAATATGCGATCGCCAGTCTGCTGATATTTCGCCAATTTAGCCGATCAATGCCGTTAAATAAATGAGTCTAATTTGTATTTCCGGATAGCGTTTCATGAAGAGGAGCCCTCTGTGAAACACCCTCCGGCCAGCTCCCTGAACCGCTAGGTGGAAAAACATACCGTTTCATCTCGCGAGAACAGTTTATGGCAGTCATTTTCTGACTGCTGGACAAAAGGCCTAGTTTGATTTTCACACACAGAAAAATGCATGAGAAGTATAGAAATGAAACACAATTAAATACATTTATCACGAAGATAAAGACTGTTAAACAGTGAGCTTAGGTATCTGAGATTTTTGCACAGCAGTGTATGTTAATGCAAACTTTCACAAACAGATGGCATGCAATGCTGCATAACTGTAACTCAAAGTTCTGCTCTGTTTTCTGCACTGTATGGATGCGTTAAAATTAGGCTGACCAATCAGAGCTTTGGTGTCATGGTTGCATCCCAAACAGACCTGCTTCAGGATGGTTCCAAAACTCTTGCTTTTCTATTACAATTATACGACAAGCAACATACTCGCTATAAAAATGCTGAGCTGAAAGACAATACATGTTCATTCTCTCCTTTTTAATGAGAGGAGCAAGACGCAGGAGCAGAGCCTCGAACTGCCCCATGGAAATACCTGCAAAATTGCTTGTTATGCAGCTTCAGTCAGCTCTTGTGAGCCATGTTACGTACTGTGTTGTCTTTTTTATAGAATGTCATGTACTGCATCGTTTAGTTGCAGTGAGTAAAAGAAAAACATGTTTTGGTGTTAGAGAAAAATGCTTCAGAATTGGTGTGAAGGTCCCACTACGTTAAAAATCACATCCGTTTTTTTATTCCAAAGAATTGTGTGGATACTTAAGCCTTGTCTCAGCAGTCGAGCTCAACTCTCAATAGGCATTAGCCAAAAAACGCTGATTGGTGCATCTCTACCGCAACCCAAAGTTGTGAATATTCAGAGGCGGAGTGAGGCTAGTGCTTCACTAGTATCAAATTTCATTTTCAAAACACTGACTGCTCCTTACATTAGCATTCCTAGCATTATTTTTTTGTATATAATGCAATTATAAAAGTAGCTCCCAGAGCTGCGAGCCAAGCAATTCCCCAATCTGCAGGCATTTTATAATGAAACTGATATTGACAGACGGCACACATTTGTGTGACAAAACGGTTCTTATTACTTCAGTTGGTGCTGAATGTGCTATTTTGTAAGCATTGATTTTTGCCCTCGCTTTTCAAACCTCATTTTAGCTTTTCTCACACACAGAAAACTATAACTATAGTCCATCTGTTTGAAAGAGTGTACCCACATTGAGTGACAGGCCTTCCTCACTGCTTTCGCCCTCACGACTAGGACACTGCCTTTGCCCCACTTTGGCTTACACACACACACAGCACACCTGTCAGCTTATAGGTGCTCATCAATCCATGTTCCTCCAGCAGATATTCTTAGTTATTCTCTAAGCTGGGAGGAAAGAGCTGAATTGGAGCAGTGTGCAGTGTTCTGTCTTTGCCAGCATCCACTGTGCTGAAGTGCTGCCTCGTGTAGTTCAGTCTGCCTGTCTGTGACAACACTCTGATCTAACACACCTGAGGGAAGCGCCAGGGCCCGCAGGGAGGAGAACTGTGCTGAAGATATTACCTGCTTAACACTTCAAACCCTAGGATCATTATTCGCTGATCAATGCTCAGGCCCATCATTCAGAGCTATGAGGTATTCAGGAGTTGCTGTCAAATTAATGTACACTGACATGTTTGTTTATGAGGTACAAACATCTTGCACCTCCTCTAATTGGACATTATATTGGAAACATCTGTCATATAGAATTATAGAATTTGGTAGGTTTACTATTAAAGACTGTAGACCATTAGCGGCCACACAATTATTTATCAGGTCCCCCATCCAGGACCGCCATATGATCACCACTGATACAGTTTGGATGGTGGTTGTTTCTCAGCATGGCAACAGAAAACATACATTCATGTTTAAATAATTGTAAAAGTTTACAGCCTCTCTTTATACCTAAAGGCTGTTAAACACCAAACAGGAAGAGAACATTTTGCAAAATGTGGACCACTAAGGCAGGGCAAGGAGGGGGAACTGGGGGCTGGAGTTCTTGGTGGCTTCTGCTGCTGGGTTTTAAAGCCAGGCCCCCCCTTGCCCAGCGAAGAGTGAGTACGATTTTGGAAGAGATGGAGGCGCTGGGGAGGTGGTGGGTTGTGAATTTTGTCAGGAGAAGGTGAGGGCAGAGGAGTGGTTTATATAAAGCGTGTAATCATGGAGAGGAGGAGTTTGGGCGTGGTCCTTCTCCCAAACTAGTTATTTTATAACTTCATTTTTGGGGGGTGGGGGAGGTTTCATCAAATTGTTTGTGCTGCGGAAAAAAACAAGAGGTTCATCATTTGCTTCTCATGAAATGGGCAAACTGTGGTGTGCAGGACGCTTTCTGCTTCAGAGAGGCAAAAGGAGACCTGAGTGTTCCTTCACCTCATTTCAGGAGCTAGAACTTAACCAACCCTTCCACCCAAAGCTCGGAAGTCCGTAACCCAGTTTGAGCTGATTTCGGAGATGCGGCTCCACTCGAGACCAAGCACAAAGCCGGCAGGCAGAAAGTCCAAGTGCAAATACGATTTCCTTTAGTCCTCACAGATCAAGCAACCGGGCCATTGTCCCTTTTCTGAAAGTGAAAGTAGCGTGAAGGGCTTCATCGTCTTATTCAGAAGCTGAGACGCTCAGTGCTCCCGTATAGGCATGTCTGCAGTCCGGTTTTAGACCCACTTGGGCTGTTTTGGGAAATTCTGATTCCTTTTGTTATTAGCGTTCGTGTAAAAAGTTCCATTCGCTGGAGCACAGCTGCTCTGTCTTCTTGTGCAGGAGACCTTCAGTTATGCAGATGCCTGAATTAATGCATTGACATCCAAATAAATCACACAAGTAAGTGACTTTCATGACGTTTCAATGGAGGCTGTTTTTGGAGCTGGAGAGTGGGTTTCCATATTCATATAACTTCAGTTAACTCAAATATAAGATGTTCCATAATTGTTTAAGTTTAATACCTTGTTACACTGAGAGACACTGTGTGATGGTGCAGGGTAAGCCTATCACTGATATTAACAGTACCAATCTAAATATTGAACTTAAACTGGTTGTGTAAAATGTTTTATGTACTTACCTTGATGTGCTTGTGTAGAAGGGGATAGGAGGTAAAGGGAACTGGGGCTTCTTATTCCTGTTCTTATTCCTTAATCCCGGATCTACGTTCAGGGAGGGAGAGGGTCCTCAGTGTCCTAAGGTTGACCTGTAAAAGAGAAAGTGGATTAGTAAATGAATACTTATCGGTAACGTGAAAAGAAGAGTCATGACTATGTATGTACGTATGTGTGTATGATTAACATCTCTGGACGTCAACCCATAGGTATCAGTTTAGTTGGGGCGGGGCTTCTGTGATAGGAGCTCTCAGGGTTCATTCACCTGGGGTCTTTGCACCTACTTGTCGTAGGAGTGTTATGTAGGCCTCTGGAACATTAGACAGCTGTTAGCTGCTTGTGACGAGGGTAAGCCGTGCGGCGATGCCTCAAGTAACTGTCCCGTTTACCCTTTGTTTTTTTTTCGTTTGATGTTTTTGTTTTGTTTTGTTTTTTTGTGTGTAAGAAGTAACAATAATAAATCCCATGTGCACTTTAACCCTCTCATGCATGAATTATAATAAACTCAGTCAGGATTTTTTTACTAAGTGTTTTTATACATCGTTGGGAAGTAAAACAAGGTTAAAATATATATATATATAATAACTTGGTAGTTGTATAGGTATATTTGTAATTTAGTTATATAGTTGTAATATGGTATTCTGTTGCAATGGTGGTTCCTCTGAACTGAGGAGGATAATGTGACACAAGTCTCTGAGCTCTAGAACCTCAAAGAATCTTGACTGTAACTGGTATTTATCATACTGTATTCTTATCAAGTCTCTGAACTGATAAGTCTCTGAACTGTTAAGTCTCTGAACTGTTAAATCATGCTTGTTGCTCATTTCTGAGACTATTTTCTATGATAGTTGCCAAAGCAAATTTTTTGAGCTCTACAAATATAAGTATTTAAAAAAAACCCTTAAATTACATTATAAAAAACAAAGAAGTTGATTTACAGCCAAAACATTAAAGGATATTAATTATTTTCAAGAACAACATTGGTAGTAATTGACATTGCATTAAAGTTGAAACAAATCTAGTGATGCATGATGTACAATTGAGATTATTAATCGGCATTTCCTCTAAATGTAAAATCAAAATTTTGAAAATCTTTACATAATATGTCACATTAGATATTGCTTGATGTAATTATATATTTTTTATTTATATTTATATTTTACCTGCAATGGTATCTTTTTATAGAAGGTAGAAACAGAAATAGCCGAGGTGTTTGATCTTTCTTCCTGTCTGTTGGCCATCTTGTTTTCACTGACTACCCATTTTTCCCATTGCAATGACCAGCCAATAGGATTTTTTTGTATAGGATGATGCAATAGCTATAGTCTAGTGGACTATATGCAGCAGTGCCCAAACGTGCAAGCATATTTAGAGAAAAAACACTTTTAAACAGCTGTACACTGTAGTGACCTCTATGCATGAAAGGGTTAAAACTGGGATTTCGTGTCCTCATTTTTACCCCCACACCCATAGTGCCAACACGGTCGTACGCAAATCCTGGTAAATTTCCTTTTGGGGGGTTCCACCGTTGCACACTGTCTTAGTAGTGGCATGGTTGTCTGTGAGATGCTGCAGCATTTCTGGGATTTTTTGTATTTTTTTTTTTTACATACATCTGTGTCACTGCTGGCGTGAGAATAATGGGCCAACCAACACATCCATGTGACTATGACCGCAGTCAGGTAAAAAAAAAAGGATAAGCTATGTTCTCTGACCTTACCTCTGCAAGGTGAACCAACAAGGTAGGAGTGTCTAATAGGGAATAGAGTGGGCAGTGAGTTCTGCGTCTGATGTGCTCACTCAAGCACAGGATTCACTAAGCTATCGCTACCACGACAGCATCACTGCAGAGCTGCGAGCGATCCACCACCCAAATAGCACCTTGTCAGCAGTGCTCGCGTGATGGTCTGCTTTTACTGATGGAGGACTGCTCCCAACAGATGGACTGCAGTCACTGCACTTGTACAGTAGGCGCTTTTGATACTACAAGGTGGCTACATCTAAAATAAGTCCCAGCTCGGTGCATAAGTTATGAGAGAAGCGTGGCCCACATTCCAGTCCTTGGGGTTTAAGGTGTGTGTTAACACACATCATCTTTGCCTCTTCCATTCGCTGCCCTTACTTGCACTTTCTCCCACACGGCAGAATGCCCGTGCATGCCAATTTGGCCACAAAGAACATTTATCAGCGCTGTTGCCAGGTCAGTGCACTCCTGTATGAAGTGTCTAGGGACTGTCACTCCGCAGGACTCTTTTTTCTTTTTTCTTTTTCCCCCCTCTCTCAGCAGCATTCTCCAGCTAAGCGTCTACCTTTCAAACACAATCGCTTAACTATTAGCGCTAATGGTCTGAGCCTTAAGCTTTAATGGAGGAAACCTGTTGTTAGATAACAGGCTGCGCAGTTACTCTGTTATAAAAGCATCAACAGGAGAATAGACCCCCCGCTCTTCTGTATGTGCTTACCACAGTCCAAAGCTAAGCTATAGGTGGGGCCCACGGTTGGGCCTTTAGATGAAATGAGATAACACATTGTGACGGATATTATGCTTAAATCTGGGCACACCAGCAGGGTTGCGCATCTATGAATAAAACAGAGGAAAAAATCATGAATATGTTGTAGATTCCTTTTGAAATTCAGAATCTCTTCTCTTTATGAGTAAGCATAGTCTATCTAGTGTTCTCAATAAAGGAAACTACTAAAGGAAACGGCATTCATATTTATGCGCCAACGTACAGCAACACTCCAGTGTTTGGACATCACTGGCTGCATGCGTCAGCATCCTGAAGATGTCATCTAAACGCTTGTGCTTAAATAATTGAAACTATTTTGCTTCCTAAGACAAGTCTGAACAGTGAAGCTGACGCTGATGTATGCTTTTTTTTTAATGCTGCTTTCCAAAAAGTAGTTCTTAGCAGCGAGTAAAGCCTCGGCATATGTTGTTCTTCTTTAAGACTGTTGGAAAAGCATCCCAGGTGGCTCCTCATGAAGCTGCTGGAGGGGATGCCAAGAGTGCGTAAAGCTGCATCAGGGCAAAAGGGAGGCTACTCCACTAAGAAAGTCGAAAATGGATGATAGTTGTTTCATAGTTGTTGTTTACTTCAAAATTCCATACATTTCACTTCATAGCTCTGGAGTCCTTGTTATTACTCTAAAACGGAGAAAAACATTTACTGTTACATTCTCAATGAGACAGCCGTGTGATTACTCAGTAATCTGAATGATACAGAAGGTGATCTGCAGGTCAGTGTGAAGCTCTCTTCAACAGACTGAAGGTTTTTCTCAATGGGGAGCGATTACCACTCAAGGTACTTTTCTGTACATGACTTCAAAAAGAGGAAACCCACACCAGCAGAATGTCACAGAGGATACGTCTGGACTGAACATCTAGGCCAGGGGTGTTTAATTAGAGTCAGTAAGGTCCAGTTAGAGGAGATTTCCTCAGGCCAAGGTCTGGACCATCATCATTTCTAACTTGTGTTCTGATTCAGTGCTATATCCTGTTTACTGAAGTAGCCTAGTATCAGCATCTTATACCATCAGCTACTGAAAGACAAACTTATTACAAATACTGTTCAGTATATTTCAGTACATTTACTGTTTAAATGCTAAACTGAAACAAGGGCTACATTTAAAAAACAGAATGCTTTTGAAAAAAAAATGCATATTAAAGTGTTTATTTATAGAGAAAGTAAATAAAACTTGCGTCTTGTTAATTTCACAGATTGACATGTTGGACATGTTGGTTTTACAGAGCAGTATTCTCCAAAACTAGATGAGCAGGCCCATTCGAGAACCGTTCCTGTTAAACAGTCAGTGTTCGCTGTTGACTTTTCTGTTTTTAGAGCTTATTTTTTCTGACTCGCTTTA
The DNA here is from genome assembly GCA_021613375.1 of Megaleporinus macrocephalus. NCBI lineage: Eukaryota > Metazoa > Chordata > Actinopteri > Characiformes > Anostomidae > Megaleporinus > Megaleporinus macrocephalus. The sequence continues at coordinate 12,446,661 of CM038713.1, read as the reverse complement.
GTCTCTGACTACTGCTTCTGCTCGCCTGTGTGTGCACTGCACGCCCCAATGTGCCCTAATCTGATTGGCTATGGAGCCTTCGGCGATCTTACAGCGTAAGCGATTGGTCTCTGAGTTCACTGCGCCATAAAGCCGGTATACCGTAAAGACGAGAAAAGCACCGCGGCTCAAAATAAACACTGTCATTTCTCAATAGTTTATCGGTTTGGATCCGCATTGGACAACTCCTGGGTCCAGATCCGGACCGCGGCCCGCCTATTAGTGACCTCTGATCCAGGCAGACAGGGAACAGGCAAACAGGCAAACTCAGCACCAACATAACACTGAAATTCCCAAAGAAACACATCGTTAAGCACTTCATTAGCATCGTCATAGGTGAGGCTACATATGAGTTGTATGCTAAAGTTTGGGCACCCTGAGTAAAATTGCATATTTGTTAATGTTTTCAGTAAAAGCACGTTAACACGTTCTTTACAGAGAATACACTTCAGTGCATTTTCATTCACAGTTACTGTTTTTTTATTTGCAGAATTTAACACATTGGGAGGAAAATAAAGCCTCAGACGTGGACTGTGGAAAATGTCTGGCATGTTTAACATGGTTTATATTGTTTTCCAATGTGTTAAGAATGTGTTCATATTTAAGCATTTTCTCTGTATATGCTGTTTTTTTACTTAGTTGGAAGTGTTTACACTACAAAACCTTGCGTCCCATTTCTGTCACTTTTCAGTTTTTGAAAAGAATTGAAAGGAGCTGTTGACCTGTTTCGATAAGATTACGTCCGGTTACATTGACAGACATTAAAAGTAAAAGCTTTGTCCTTCTCCTGTAAACTTACCAAAGGTACAAGGTGTTCCGACAGTAGTAGTATATCGTCGCTGTCCAAACAAATATCTCCAAAATTGCAACTTTACCGGAGACATACTTTACTTCCAGTGTAAAGTCAATAGAACCAGAATATTTTCCAAGCTGTTTTGGAGCACTTCTATTGGTCCATTCATCATGAAATTTTCACACAATGTAAACGACCATTGTCGTGTTGTCATGATGTAGAAAACTCAAAATCCACAAAAATGGAAATACATGTTTTTCATTGGAGAGCAACAATATTTAAAATTATGCAACTTAATTTCATGAAATTACAATAATTTCTCAGAATCGACCACAACTGCTTTAAAAAATTGTAATAATGTTCATTGAAGTCAATTACTTGACTATTTGCCAATAATAATCAGTAATTACTCAATTACTTATATAATAGATAGTGGCAGACCCAATTATACCAAACACATTCACGTCTATAACATATCCATAGGACTGTCATTATCACGTAATTGCCTGATGGCAGTTACATGAGGAGGATCACAGATTCTGTCGAGACTATAATAATTTTTCACATTTGTTAGTTAAGTGTGTGTTGCATGCAACGGCCATTTAATTATTAATCACCATTATTTAAATTACAATTAATTGCCTGCTAATGTTACGTTATGATCATGGCAGGCCTATACCTACAGATGAATTATTCAATATTTCAGCTTAACAGTGCTAAACTGTGGTTAATAGCATGATGACACTGGAGTCAGTTACAAGAGAGCGTGTTTAAAGGGAGGAGAACGTTCCTATTAAACTGGTGCCCTAACTTATGAATCGGTGTCTCACTTCTCCTGTCCTCTCCACTCTACGGTGTGTCGTTTCAACGTTGTAATGAACCTATCACTGAGCACCGTCCCCAGCTTTGGCAGCTAATCAATAGCCATTTCTGGGCCTCTATAGGTCAGTGTCAGGGCACTGAGATGTTACTGCGGGGGGGCTCAGGTCCTGCTCTAATCTCGGCCCCTCTGGCCCCAAGAGGCAGTGAGGTTTGTCCAAATGGCCACTATCGGAGAACAGCTGGGAGGGAGGCTCAACTGTCAGTGCTCGGCAGACGAGGCACTGGAGAGTGATTACGTTTTCAGATACAGCAGCGAAACTGAAAAGCAAATGTCAGCAGATAAAGAAGAAAAGAGTCAATGATTTTTTTTAAGTGCCCTAACCGCCTTTAACCATCATTCTTTCAGGACCTGCTTTTGCTTTGCGGCATATTCTCTATTGCGGACTACAAGTGAATGCAAATAAACCGAAGAAGTGATTTTTCATGTTTGCACACACACCTTTGTTTTGCATACAATAACCTTGGCGTTAAGGTGATGTTGCTGATGCTGCTGGCTCACCATCTGGAAGCTGTAGTAAGCAGGGGCATATAAACATTAGAACGGGCTGTGGGAGGCAGCTTCCTTCTGCCTCGCCCTGCTCCGGTCTGTCTTCGTGCCCTTTCCCTTCACTTCTAGCTTTGAGCTTATGGACAACAAACGAGCAGGATCAGCACTTCCCATTATATCCTGATTGGTATTCTTAAGGCACAGCTTAACAGGGATACTTCAGCATTTTCAGCAGTCTCTATCTGCAGCATCTGTACTACAAGCCCTGTAAGCAACTGCCCCTTTAACTTCTACTGTGAGTATGTAGAAGAGTGGAGGATCTGCTCTCTTCCAAAATACAGAGAAGCAACTGAAATTAATATCTCTGTCCAAAAATATCAGCTTCCTTCGATCACAGCAGCTATTCTTTACAGGGTGTGAGGATTTTTTGGTTAACAGACCAAAAGAAATGCTCCAAAAAGCACTTGGTATTAAAATTGTTCATATTAACTCACATTCAAAGCTGAGAACACGTCTTCTCCTGGAAGCATTTTTAAATTTGTGGACAACATGCTACAGATGCAGCAGACAGAGATCAGTGTTCGCTCGCATTAAAACCTCTTAAAGATTTACCTCAAGTTAAACATTTATTTAGAAAATAAATACTATATTATAAAGGTTATATTTCGCAGCTGTCAAAAACTGGTGCTTTTTCATATTCCACTTTTCCCTGAAGAGATCTTATGCAGTTTATATATAAAAAAGAAGAAACTTAATGCCTCAATTTACTTGAGATAGTTTATGCAAGAGACCACAGCTTAGAAAACTCTGGAATATTCTTTTATACTGCCGTGCTAGTTGTTGTGAGAAACTAAGCCATATTGTGATGTTTGTTTGTTTTTTTCTTTCACAGATGCAAAGCTCATATTCCCTCACGGGCAGCTGGCAAGTAAGGTAAGCTTCCATTCTGTGCTGTATTAGGAACTATTATATCAGGGGCCTATCTCATTCTATCAGCGTAAGAAGACAGGAGTCTTCAGTTCCGTCCTGAAGGGCCAGCACATCCACTAAACCTGAGGTCTGCTTGAGTAGAGCAATCACCGAACTGTGCTAGCCATCCAGGACGGGATTTGAAGAAGCCTGCTGTTAGATGCACTGCTATTCTTAAATGCAGCAGCAGACCTGAAGGTTGCACAACAGCGCCACAGTGTGGTTGACTTCAGCAACTGTGATTTAAAATGTAACTGATTTGTTAAAAGGATTGTTCATTGCCACTGCGCTCAAAGACTAGACTCTTCAGTGTCCATATGATCAGCAAAGGCTCTCTTCTTTCATGACTAAATCTAAAATATGCATTTCATTAAAAAAATTATCAAACTGTGTTCCTACATTTTGTCACTAACAAAGAAACAAATCTCCAAAAAAGCCCCTTAAAGGGCCAAAAACATTCTCATTTTGAACCTCTATTGTAAATGAATATAATGGGTTTTTGTTCTAATTCATACTCTTGGGTGATATTGTGGCACAGTGTATGTTTTAATATTACATTAAGAAAATTGTTTTATGTAATATATTTTATTGAATGTCTATATGAAATTTGTCTTATTGATACGGTGCGTATTTGTGTTGTTATTTATATCAGTTACTGTTATTCTCTTTGGAGAGTTCAATCTAAACAGTAACTGTAACAGCAACAATGAAAAGGACTAATCAAAATCATTCAGCCTATTATTACTATACACCTTACTGATTATTACTATACACCTGTACTATATACATTGATTTATTCATTATACCTTATTGTTTTTTAATCTCAGGAGCAGTGCCCTCATTGTCCAGACCCAGACATACAAGCTTCTGTCCTCCCAGCAAAACTCCAAGCACAGATCACCAAGAACCACCGCAAGCTCCTTCTGAAGAGCCCGATTCAGCAGCTGGTCATCGCCCCTGTTGGCCAAGTCGAGCATAACATCAAGAGGCTGACCAAGGTCCAGCAGTCCCGCCGGAGGCTGATGAGAGAAGTATGTGCCAAATACAGGAGCAGAGGTGTAAAGGCCGTGACTCGCCAGCACGTGTCCCGCATCTATGTGGAGGACAGGCACAAGCTCCTGTACTGCGAGGTACCTAAGGCAGGCTGCTCCAACTGGAAGCGTGTGCTGATGGTCCTGCAGGGACAAGCGGCCTCCACGGGGGAGATCCAACACGAGCAGGTCCACTACGGAAATCACCTGAGGCGGCTGGACTCATTCGACCACCGGGGCATTGCCCGTCGCCTACAGACCTACACCAAAGTGCTCTTTTTGAGGGAACCCTTCGAGAGGCTTGTGTCAGCCTTTCGGGACAAGTTTGAGAGCCCGAACTCCTACTACCACCCGGTCTTTGGAAAGCCCATCATCTCAAAGTATCGCAGCAACGCCTCAAAGTTGGCCTTACGCACAGGAGAGGGAGTGACCTTCAAGGAGTTCATCCAGTACCTGCTGGACGTTCACCGCCCAGTGGGCATGGACATCCATTGGGAGCCGGTGGTGCAGCTGTGCAGCCCTTGCCTGATAGACTACGACTTCATAGGCAAGTTCGAGACGATAGAGGAAGAGGCCAATTTGCTCCTGAGGCGTATCGGAGCCCCCGCTAACTTAACCTTCCCCAGTTTTAAAGACAGGAACCCGAACGCAGCTAGGACTTCTTCACGAATCACACGGGAATATTTCTCTCAGCTGAACTTGACAGAGCGACAGAGAACCTACGACTTTTACTTCATGGATTATCTAATGTTCAACTATTCCAAGCCATTTGCAGATTTGTACTGAGTTTGTGAATGTATATACTGTTGGTGTCTTGTTTCAGTCAAGGTTCTCATAACTCCCATAAAGATGTATTCAAATAATTTATTTTTTTAGATTTTGTTTAAAAGTCTATAAATTCTGATCTATGACGGCAGGCAGTTATTTGCACACTCATTACAATATTCTCAGTGCAAATGTATTGTTCAAGAACAAATCAATTCCCTAACAAACATGTCATTATGCAATGCTGTGCAAAAGTCAGACATCCCTCCAATATTTATTTAATTCCCAGTCAAAACAGCCAATAAGTGGAAGCTATTTATTGTTTCAGTGTGAGGAAAGAAGCTGATAGCATATATTTAACAGATAAATGCACAAAGTCCTAATAACCACATCTAAAACAATAACAATAATAATTTGTATCATTCTGTGATGTGAATGTAAAACTTGTGGTCTACAGAGCCCCTAAAACATGATGTAGCATGCTGTCAGCCTTACAGTGAACTGCCAACAATGAGGTTTAATCCAGATTTGTACTTATTTTGAGTTGGATCAGGGAAAACATATAATAATGAGCAGAACTGGTCTGAAGCAACTGCATTGTCTTAATGTTACTGTTGATGTATTATCTCTGTGCCATTGCCTTTTTACTCTTGATGATCTTGTATTAAGATGAGATGATTTCAGTAATTTTGAGTACAGCAAACTTTTGACCAAATAAATGCGTTTTCGGGCGGTGTAATTCCAGATTGTACAGTGTTTTACATATTTAGTTATTGACATATATATATATATATCAAACGTTTTAGTACACTACCAGCCAAAAGTTTTATTACACTACCAGCCAAAAGTTTTATAACACTACCAGCCAAAAGTTTTATAACACTACCAGCCAAACGTTTTAGTACACTACCAGCCAAAAGTTTTATAACACTACCAGCCAAACGTTTTAGTACACTACCAGCCAAAAGTTTTATAACACTACCAGCCAAACGTTTTAGTACACTACCAGTCAAACATTTTAGTACACTACCAGTCAAACATTTTAGTACACTACCAGTCAAACGTTTTAGATACACTACCAGTCAAACGTTTTAGTACACTACCAGTCAAACATTTTAGTACACTACCAGTCAAACGTTTTAGTACACTACCAGCCAAACGTTTTAGTACACTACCAGTCAAACGTTTTAGTACACTACCAGCCAAACGTTTTAGTACACTACCAGTCAAACATTTTAGTACACTACCAGCCAAACGTTTTAGTACACTACCAGCCAAACGTTTTAATACACTACCAGTCAAACGTTTTAGTACACTACCAGCCAAGTTTTATAACACTACCAGCCAAAAGTTTTATAACACTACCAGCCAAACGTTTTAGTACACTACCAGTCAAACATTTTAGTACACTACCAGCCAAACGTTTTAGTACACTACCAGCCAAGTTTTATAACACTACCAGCCAAAAGTTTTATAACACTACCAGCCAAACGTTTTAGTACACTACCAGCCAAAAGTTTTATAACACTACCAGCCAAACGTTTTAGTACACTACCAGCCAAAAGTTTTATAACACTACCAGCCAAACGTTTTAGTACACTACCAGCCAAACGTTTTAGTACACTACCAGTCAAACATTTTAGTACACTACCAGTCAAACATTTTAGTACACTACCAGCCAAACGTTTTAGTACACTACCAGCCAAACGTTTTAGTACACTACCAGTCAAACATTTTAGTACACTACCAGCCAAACATTTTAGTACACTACCAGTCAAACATTTTAGTACACTACCAGCCAAACGTTTTAGTAACACTACCAGTCAAACATTTTAGTACACTACCAGACAAACGTTTTAGTACACTACCAGTAAAACATTTTAGTACACTACCAGTCAAACGTTTTAGGTCACTACCAGTCAAACGTTTTAGTACACTACCAGTCAAACGTTTTAGATCACTACCAGTCAAACATTTTAGTACACTACCAGTCAAACATTTTAGTACACTACCAGTCAAACGTTTTAGTACACTACCAGTCAAACGTTTTAGTACACTACCAGACAAACGTTTTAGATCACTACCAGTCAAATGTTTTAGATACACTACCAGCCAAACATTTTAGTACACTACCAGCCAAACGTTTTAGATACACTACCAGACAAACGTTTTAGTGCACTACCAGCCAAACGTTTTAGTACACTACCAGTCAAACGTTTTAGTACACTACCAGTCAAACGTTTTAGATCACTACCAGTCAAACGTTTTAATACACTACCAGTCAAACGTTTTAGTACACTACCAGTCAAACGTTTTAGATCACTACCAGTCAAACGTTTTAGATCACTACCAGTCAAACGTTTTAATACACTACCAGTCAAACGTTTTAGTACACTACCAGTCAAACGTTTTAGTACACTACCAGTCAAACGTTTTAGTACACTACCAGTCAAACGTTTTAATACACTACCAGTCAAACGTTTTAGATACACTACCAGTCAAACGTTTTAGATCACTACCAGCCAAACGTTTTAGTACACTACCAGTCAAACGTTTTAAATCACTACCAGTCAAATGTTTTAGATTCACTATTAGTCAAACGTTTTAAATCACTACCACTCAAACGTTTTAATACACTACCAGTCAAACGTTTTAGGTACACTATCAGCCAAACGTTTTAAATCACTACCAGCCAAACGTTTTAGTACACTACCAGCCAAACGTTTTAGTACACTACCAGCCAAACATTTTAGTACACTACCAGTCAAACATTTTAGTACACTACCAGTCAAACATTTTAGTACACTACCAGCCAAACGTTTTAGTACACTACCAGTCAAACATTTTAGTACACTACCAGCCAAACGTTTTAGTACACTACCAGTCAAACATTTTAGTACACTACCAGCCAAACGTTTTAGTAACACTACCAGTCAAACGTTTTAGTACACTACCAGACAAACGTTTTAGTACACTACCAGTAAAACATTTTAGTACACTACCAGTCAAACGTTTTAGGTCACTACCAGTCAAACGTTTTAGTACACTACCAGTCAAACGTTTTAGTACACTACCAGACAAACGTTTTAGATCACTACCAGTCAAATGTTTTAGATACACTACCAGTCAAACATTTTAGTACACTACCAGTCAAACGTTTTAGTACACTACCAGTCAAACGTTTTAGTACACTACCAGTAAAACGTTTTAGTACACTACCAGTCAAACATTTTAGTACACTACCAGTCAAACGTTTTAGTACACTACCAGTCAAACATTTTAGTACACTACCAGTCAAACGTTTTAGTACACTACCAGTCAAACATTTTAGTACACTACCAGTCAAACATTTTAGTACACTACCAGCCAAACGTTTTAGTACACTACCAGACAAACGTTTTAGATCACTACCAGTCAAATGTTTTAGATACAATACCAGTCAAACGTTTTAGTACACTACCAGTCAAACATTTTAGTACACTACCAGTCAAACGTTTTAGTACACTACCAGTCAAACATTTTAGTACACTACCAGTCAAACGTTTTAGTACACTACCAGCCAAACGTTTTAGTACACTACCAGTCAAACGTTTTAATACACTACCAGCCAAACGTTTTAGATACACTACCAGACAAACGTTTTAGTACACTACCAGCCAAACGTTTTAGTACACTACCAGTCAAACGTTTTAGTACACTACCAGTCAAACGTTTTAGATCACTACCAGTCAAACGTTTTAATACACTACCAGTCAAACGTTTTAGTACACTACCAGTCAAACGATTTAGTACACTACCAGACAAACGTTTTAGTACACTACCAGCCAAACGTTTTAGATCACTACCAGTCAAACGTTTTAGATCACTACCAGTCAAACGTTTTAGATCACTACCAGTCAAACGTTTTAGTACATTACCAGTTAAACGTTTTAGATACACTACCAGTCAAACGTTTTAGTACACTACTAGTCAAACGTTTTAGTACATTACCAGTTAAACGTTTTAGATACACTACCAGTCAAACGTTTTAGATACACTACCAGTCAAACGTTTTAGTACACTACCAGCCAAACGTTTTAGATCACTACCAGTCAAACGTTTTAGATCACTACCAGTCAAACGTTTTAGATACACTACCAGCCAAACGTTTTAGTACACTACCAGCCAAACGTTTTAGTACACTACCAGACAAACGTTTTAGTACATTACCAGTTAAACGTTTTAGATCACTACCAGTCAATTGTTTTAGATCACTACCAGTCAAACGTTTTAGATACACTACCAGTCAAACGTTTTAGTACACTACCAGTCAAACGTTTTAGTACACTACCAGACAAACGTTTTAGGACATTACCAGTTAAACGTTTTAGATCACTACCAGTCAAACGTTTTAGTACACTACCAGACAAACGTTTTAGTACATTACCAGTTAAACGTTTTAGATCACTACCAGTCAAACGTTTTAGATACACTACTAGTCAAACGTTTTAGATACACTACCAGTCAAACGTTTTAGTACACTACCAGTCAAATGTTTTAGTACACTACCAGTCAAACGTTTTAGTACACTACCAGTCAAACGTTTTAGATACACTACCAGTCAAACGTTTTAGTACACTACCAGCAAAACGTTTTAGTACACTACCAGTCAAACGTTTTAGATACACTACCAGTCAAACGTTTTAGTACACTACCAGTCAAACGTTTTAGATACACTACCAGTCAAACGTTTTAGTTCACTACCAGTCAAAAGTTTTAGAACACTACCAGCCAAACGTTTTAGTACACTACCAGTCAAACGTTTTAGTACACTACCAGTCAAACGTTTTAGATCACTACCAGTCAAACATTTTAGTACACTACCAGTCAAATGTTTTAGTACACTACCAGCAAAACGTTTTAGAACACTACCAGTCAAACGTTTTAGATACACTACCAGTCAAACGTTTTAGTACACTACCAGTCAAACGTTTTAGATACACTACCAGTCAAACATTTTAGATACACTACCAGTCAAACGTTTTAGATACACTACCAGTCAAACATTTTAGATACACTACCAGTCAAACGTTTTAGTACACTACCAGTCAAACGTTTTAGTACACTACCAGAAAAACGTTTTAGTACACTACCAGTCAAACGTTTTAGATACACTACCAGTCAAACGTTTTAGTACACTACCAGTCAAACGTTTTAGTACACTACCAGTCAAACGTTTTAAATACACTACCAGTCAAACGTTTTAGATCACTACCAGTCAAACGTTTTAGTACACTACCAGTCAAACGTTTTAGTACACTACCAGTCAAACGTTTTAGATCACTACCAGTCAAACGTTTTAGTACACTACCAGTCAAACGTTTTAGTACATTACCAGTTAAACGTTTTAATACACTACCAGTCAAACATTTTAGATACGCTACCAGTCAAACGTTTTTGATACACTACCAGTCAAACGTTTTAGATACACTACCAGTCAAACGTTTTAGATACACTACCAGTCAAACGTTTTAGTACACTACCAGTCAAACATTTTAGAACTGTTCTAAAACTTTTGACTGGTAGTGTATATATTTCTCATATGTTCTTAATGGAGTGTTAATAAGGTAGAGTAATTCAAGATTACATTGTATCTGTTGTAACTATTTAATGTTTAGTATGTATAAATGGACACATACACACACTACCTCTCAAAGGTTTGGGACCACCAATTGGGAAAATTAATTTTCTTGATGTAAAACCAATTTACAAGCCTACAGATATTCTACAGATAAACTTCTTACAAAATAGAAATGAGATGTTTGATGAACAGAGTTGTGAGTGATTCTGTACAGCATAGAGCAGGAACTAATAAAGACACATTCACAGTGCCTCATATTTGAAACCCAATAACCAAATCTCACTCCTCACACAGCTGTCTTGATATTTTTTGTCACAGCAAATTTCAAAACAAAAAATTAAGACTTCATGCTGTTCCCAAAATTGTGTAAACTGTAAAGTATTGCTGTTAGTTCTGGTGCCAATTCTTAATAGCAGTTATTATTACTATGACAAATGAACCCAAAGTTTTGAGCAGGAGTGTACAGTGCACTCTCGTACATACAGTTTATGCATTTGTACACTATGGAATGACAATCATGAACTCAATCATGTGCAGCTTTTTAATCAAAGGTGTCAAAGTACTCACATTCATTACTCAGGTAGAAGTATAGATACTAGGGTTTAAAAATACTTCTGCAGGAGTTGAAGTATCAACTCAAGCTTTTTACTCCAGTAAAAGTGTAAAAGTACTGCTTTCAGAACTACTTAAAGTATAAAAGTAAAAGTAATGTAAGGAGAAAAATGCCATTAAGGACAAAAGCTTAGGCCGCACCACAGGGGTCTATAGTGCACTAGCCCACCTCCCCAACAACCCCATTCTTCTAAAAGCCATAATGACTATATTTTTATAACATATAAAGTGGAAAAAATTGGGATGCGCTAGGCTTCCTGTTTCAGCCGCATGTATGCCTATTGAATATATTAAAGAAGCATATCTGTGTACTACTGAACATTAACATGTGTTTCATGGAGCAGAAGATATGATGACTAGTTTTCTATAAGTATTGTAATGGTGCAAAAAGTCAAACTTCGAAGGCATGTTATCGAAAATCTTTACTGGAATATAAATGTACATCAATGAAAACAAACTGAAATGAAATAGGAGTAACGAGACTATGTTTAAAATGTAAGGAGTAGAAAGTACAGATAATGGAGTGTAAATGTAAGGAGTAGAAAGTACTGATAATGGAGTGTAAATGTAAGGAGTAGAAAGTACAGATAATGGAGTGTAAATGTAAGGAGTAGAAAGTACAGATAATGGAGTGTAAATGTAAGGAGTAGAAAGTACTGATAATGGAGTGTAAATGTAAGGAGTAGAAAGTACTGATAATGGAGTGTAAATGTAAGGAGTAGAAAGTACAGATAATGGAGTGTAAATGTAAGGAGTAGAAAGTACAGATAATGGAGTGTAAATGTAAGGAGTAGAAAGTACTGATAATGGTGTGTAAATGTAAGGAGTAGAAAGTACTGATAATGGAGTGTAAATGTAAGGAGTAGAAAGTACTGATAATGGAGTGTAGAAGTAAGGAGTAGAAAGTATAGATAATGGAGTGTAAACGTAAGGAGTAGAAAGTACTGATAATGGTGTGTAAATGTAAGGAGTAGAAAGTACTGATAATGGTGTGTAAATGTAAGGAGTAGAAAGTACTGATAATGGAGTGTAAATGTAAGGAGTAGAAAGTACTGATAATGGTGTGTAAATGTAAGGAGTAGAAAGTACAGATAATGGAGTGTAAATGTAAGGAGTAGAAAGTACTGATAATGGAGTGTAAATGTAAGGAGTAGAAGTAAAAAGTCATTAGAAAAATAATTACTTCAGTAAAGTATAAATAAAGTATAAATAACCAACATTTCTACTAAAAAGAAAGCATTTGTACTTTGCTACTTGACATGCTATTTAACAAACTATTTTAAAATAATAATTAAAATAATCATTCTCTACTGCACTGCTAGAGACCCCAGACGAGTTTGGCTTTTACCATCCTCAAATTTGTAATTCTTGATGTGTAAATCTTTAAAAATCAGTTGAATTACTGGTAATTAGTTGTTGTAAAAGTAATGAGAAGGGTAGAACAACCTCAGCGTGCTAGTTTAGAAGTGGTTTGGTGTGAAGGAAGCTCTAGATGTCAGACTCAGATACGATTACTATCTGATTGAATCCTCACGATACAGGAAGTGGATAGTTCCACTGGAGAAAGGTTCTCTGAGCTTGACAGGATAAGTGCTGCAGGACACTAGCAATGCCACCATGTGGCCAGATTATATAATGCAGTATATTTAGCCCTGCAGATTAATTAACATTTCTTTTATTAGAATATGAACGATTACGTTGTGTCTGCTGGTATATATACAGCATTTAGTCCAGCTTTAATCCAGTCCAGCCTACAGAAGTGCTTTGTGTTCACTTCAGAGAAAGTATCTTAGCATGCACAAACAGGTAACACTCCAAACTAATCTTGAGTTCAGACACTGTGGAAAACGAAAGCTAGTGCTGATACCTAGAGAGAAAGACAGAAAGAGAGAATTAATATATAGACACAGCCCAGTTTAATGCGTTTCAGTGAGTGCTTTGATATTAGTGCTTGGGTAAGTGCTTCATAAGAGGTGGTCTTCAGTCTGCATTTGAAGGCCATAAGGGTCTCTGCTCTCCGGACAGCTGTGATTTTAAAAATGAATATTGTCCTGTTTTAAATTTGGAAGACCCCCTTCCTAAAAAAAAGTTGTTGTTCAGATATGAGTGGTTCTCTACATCTTCAGCTATATGTTAACCTCCATCCCCCTCTCTTTCTTTCTCTCTCTCTCTTTTTCTCGCTGCAGTACATTTCTCCCCTCTCCCCTTGCCTGGGGCATAGAGGGCACTTTCCACCGCCCCTCACCCCCACCCCCCTACCCCTCCCTCCCTTCCCTCTCTGAGGGAGAGCCTCAGGCTCTGACATCTCAGATTGTGGGACTCAAAGGGCACATCAAATCAGCTGCTATTTGTCACGAAGGTTACAGAACAAAGAAAAATACAACTGTTCTGTTTCTCAGAATCCTACAGAGGACACGTCCAGGAAGAGACTGGCTGCCTGCTGTCTGTAGTAAAACACAGAGTCAAGCGCTGGAGATGAACTGCTGTTTATTTGCATCTCTGGTTGTCATGTAAATGAATGGAACACTTGATCACAACAAAATCGCACTAAACCAGTTTGATCCAGTCCCAGGGCCCCAAAGACAGTCCTGTTTTTGTCCTAGCCCGGCTCAGAACACATCTGAAGCAGGTGATCACGGTGCATGGAACCATCACCTGCTACACAAGCCGGCCAGGAGATCAATGTGGAGATGAATGAGGAGAATCAAAATTCAGTTTATCTCTATTTAGCTGGATGTCCTTAATACCCTCGCATCAGTAGCATGGACAGTGGTTAAAGGGGAAGCCCTCCGATTTTAAAACATTTTAATACAGTGGTTGAGAAGTAATTCCAGATGGTTTAATGTGAAGTGGTTCATTTGCAGAGAAACGTAACGACCAGGGGTCACAATGTCTGCACAACACATATAAACATTTAATTACTATCAAAGCCACCAGTGAAACTACACGTCTCCTGATGGTAAACGATGGTAAATCTGATAACATTATTTTTCTTTGGGAACTGTTTTGATTATGTATTGATTAAAACAAACAGATTAATATACATTTCAGATTAACACTACTGTAAAACCACGCTTCAGACATCAGGCAGCATATTCATATCCATTTGAATGTAATGACCTTCTGGAAGAGGGTCTTTTAGATGTTTTGCTTTACAACACCCTCCATGTACCAGACATTTACTCAAACACTCTGTATCTCCATTTTTGTAGAATTTTATTTTTCTACATCATTTGAACACGACAGCTACCGTTTACAATGTCTGAAAGCTTTATGATGAATGGACCAATAGAAATGCTCCAAGAAAACTTGGGGGAAAAAACGTCTGGTTCCATTGACTTACATTAAAAGTGTTTTTGGACCATTTTGGAGATGTTTTTCTTTGGACAGTGATATATTTTAGGCTCAAAGCTAACTACTATAGTCAGAAGTCAGGCAGCGCCTTTACACCCAGTGCCTTTCTGTCAGGGAGCTTTCAGAAGCATTCTACAGCGTGGACGTTTGGTTCCTATCACTACCACTGTGAATGTTTCTGAATCAGTGTGAACAGAGCACATCACACCAAACCACTCTGAATGACCTGGTCGACATGTGAACCCTTTAATTACAGACACTTTGAATTGAGCACATTTTGTATAGATCGTTGCTGTCCAATGAAAAACAAGTATCTCCAAAATGGCAAGAGTCCAAAAACACTTTTAATGCAAGTCAATGGAACCAGATGTTTTTCCAAGCTTTTCTGGAGCATTCCTATTGGTCCATTCATCATAAAGCTTTCAGACAATGTAAACGGTAGCTATCATGTTCAAATAATGTAGAAAAATAAAAATCTACAAAAATGGAGATTCAGTGTGTTTAAATACATGTCTGGTACATGGAGGGTGTTGTATAGCAAAACATCTAAAAGACTCTCTTCCAGAAGGTCATTTGATTGCAACTTGGTGCCAAAAAACAAGATGCCAAAAACAGTCTTTACTTTTAATGTAAGTCAATGGAGCCAGACGTTTTCCAAGTGATTTTCGAGCATTTCTATTGGTCCATTCATCAAAAAATTTGATACACTGTAAATGTCAGTTGTGTTCAAATGGAGTTGACAAAAATTAAGATACATGTTTTTCTTTGGACAGTGACCATATGTTTTATGCTTAAAAACCCTAGAACTTACTTAACAGAGGCCTTAAAGCCTTGTAAGACTTAGATATGTACCTGATATGGGTTAACACATTTTTAGATTCAGAGAATAAGACTTAACAGGGACCCCAGACGTGAAATCTCCCTCATGGTGTTGCTCTGTGAAGTGACCTGCAGGCTACTGTGTGTAAGGAGAGAAGCTAATGAGAGAATCCTAAACCCTTTATAGCCCAAATAAAGAATCTCTGTATGTAGTGCTGTACACCGTGAGTCCTCACTGTGCGTATCAGTACCAGCAACAATGCTGTGCTTTTCCTCATCCTGAATCAGCTGAGCTGAGTCAGGTTTGCTAAAGCAGAAATAAATAAGCTGCAGGGACAGTGAGAAACTGATAGAAGGACCGTCTGCAGTACTGATTATGGACAGCAGGTGGCACTGTACTACACTGAGGCTTTAGGTTCTCAGTAGAATATTAACAAACTCGATTATTCTAATCAATATTCATATGAGTTATATACTTAAAAAACATACACATAATCCAATAATTTTCAATGTGTTTGCAATATTGATTTTTAAATTAATTCAAAAACTCCAGCATGGACCAGCATGACTGTCCACCAAAACCAGCAGATGTTGTGTTTTGATGCTGGTATGAACCAGACCACCACTAAACCAGCTTAAACCAGCCTTTAGTTTTCAGCAGGGATGTGCTGTTTAAAAGTTTACTAGTTTACTACATTTTCTATTGAACCTAAAGGGCAACACCACTCATTTTTTAAAAGTTCTACACAATTAAAGAGACGTAAACAAAGCCATTCAGAGTGGTTTGCTGTGAAACGCTCCGTTCTAGAGGAGAACTGTCAGAACTGTTCACAGTGGTGGTGATGGGAACCAGAAGTCCACCTTTAAAAGCTTCCTCACAGAAAGTTATTACCTGAAAAGGTTATGAATACACTGTTTAAGTTTTGGCTTCAAATGCATTTTAATCCATTCATGGAGGAGGGGTACATGCAGGGCCCCCTCATCATCAACATTATATTTAAACACACACGTTTAGATTCACTGCTGTAAATAACACGCCTGTGTTTGAGTTGCAGACACTGTGACCCCTGGTCCCCATCAGCACCACTGTAAAGATATCAGAGCCTGAAAGTTTCTCTACACACCAAACCACTTTGTATGATAACACAAGAACCGAGCCAGTCAGGCATTTTTGAAAAAACTGGTGGAGTTGCCCTTTGAGCCGCAACTTCTTAAGTTGCAGCACGTGGGGTGAGGAGAGCCGTGCAGATGCAGACTGAGTTGCAGAGATGCGCATCATTTGGAGAAGCCGTTTTCTCCCTCATCTCTTTCACATCCCCCTTAAATTAAGGAAATTAAGTGCCGGCGCCTCGGGCAGCATGCTAAGCTATTTAAATCTTTACATTTACATCTTCCTCTTCGCGTCAAGTAATTGAACTCACTCCGGGCTTGCTGCTTTAATTGAACAAAAAATATCTCGTCTTCCTGCTGCTTTGCTCTGACGAGGGAAAACTAATTTTAGCCAACGGCGAGAAAAAAAAGAAGAAGAAGAAGAAAAAGGAGAAATCAGTTGGCAATGTAGCTTAGCTCAAACAGTTTCAAACACAATCTTGAAGGCAAACACGTTTGATTTCCTGAGCGAGACAGTCTGCTGCTGTAGACTTTTAAAGGTGGGCTGCTCTGGTGGCCTGTACTAACCTGAAAAAGTTTCTAGCGTGTATCTTATTCACCTCATCTGAACAACACAGCCCTGGTTTAAGTCCTGCAACACACTAGCTTCGTACTGGAGGATCACTTGTTGGCGCCAGACTTGAGGATTCAGCAGAAAACCTCATCCAGAGCTCCGTTTAAATCAGATCACTTACCTTCACTGTGAATCAGCTTCGAATCAGTTTACCCATTCGATTCTTTCCAACTGCTCATTCAGCGACTCGATGAATCGACCTATCGATTCAGCGATTCATTTGACGGTATCATTGTTTTGTGATTAGATTTAGTTCCATATTTTTGTGATAACAACAGAAAAGCAGACTTAAAGGTGCAGTATGTAAGATTTAGGGGTGTCTATTACCAGAAATACTCTATTAAACTATCTAATCTATTAAACAACATAATGTTTTTTATTAGTGTATGAATTACCTGTAACTACAAATCGTTGTGTTTTTATTAGCTTCCTTTAAATGATTAAAGAGTGCATTTTGTGTTTTTACGTTTTTAAAAGTTTTACAGATTGATTCAATGATTCATTTCAACAGTATCCTTATTTTGTAATTGGTCTTTAAAAATAAGTTCCATTTTTTGATAATAACAGTAAAGTAGACTTAAATGTGCAATATGTAAGATTTATAGGGCTCTATTAGCAAGAATATGATCTATTATACAAAACTGTTTTTATTAGTGTATAAATTAGCTGTAACTAACTGTTGTGTTTTTGTTAAGTTAGAATGAGTCCTTTAAATCGGTACAGAGTGCCTTTAGTGTTTTTAGGTTTATAGACGTTTTTACTGATTGATTCAGCAATTCGTTTGACAGTGTCCTTGTTTTGTGATTGGCCGTGCAAAATAAGTTACCATATCTTTGTGATAACAACAGGAAAGTAAACTCAAAGGTGCAATTTGGAAGATTTATAGATGTCTTTTAGCAGAAATACAATCAATTACACAAAACTATGTTTTCATTAGTATAGGTATTACCCGTAACTACAAATTGTTGCATTTGGTTAGCTTAGAATGAGCCCTTCAGATATGTAAGGGTCTCTCACATTTTTACTTTTTTAAGTTTTTATGTTAAAATGGCAGCTTAAATTTGGTGGTTCTGGATAGAAGATGAAAAAAGGAGAAGAATTCTTGTCCTAATGTCCTACTGTAGCATATTTATTGGTAGCTCCATGCATAAAACTCCAACTAGGCTATTTTGATATAAAAAAAACTTGATATAAAAAACGCTGAAGTCAGCTTCTTATTTCAATTATCCTGCGAAGTAGCTACATTGTTTTGCTGGTGTTCCTGCTGTCAGCCAGCTTTTTGTTTAAATTTTCTAATTCCAAATATTTTAACATCACAAGCGCCACAATATGACATTTAAGGTTGGAATGGGACATTTTAACAAGAAACTGAAGAATGTCTTAATCGCAATGTGTAACCAGCATTAAAAGAATAATAAGAATATTTTGATAGCCTACATCAGCCTATCAGGGGAAATGTAGTGATATTAAGTACTAAATAAACATCACAAACACAATAAATGTTTTAAACACCGAGTTGTTGCTAGAACATGAACATGAAGAAGCAAAACACAGTCAGAACAGGAATACCATAGGTTCTCAGCAAAGGGAGAGGCAGGTGGGGTTCAGTAGACTGCATTATGCAACCTCACCACTGGAGGTTACACACAGCTCCTTTAACAGAGTACATGTCAAAGCATTAACATGACACAAAAGGGTAAATGTTTTCTGTGAATATACATTAAAACTACTCGTACAGAGCACTTAGGATCATCTCCATGACTTTGTATGCTAAGTGGCCTTTAGGTGTGTCTGAACATGTAATCCTTTGGTAAATGCTGCAGCTTAAATCTTATCCCACTTTCTTCCTGGTATGGTGATGCACACAAACTCAAGTGTGACCTGTAGACATAGGTATTTAGAAATATTTACTTAATAAGTAATTTGTAATTTGACACATCCTTTTGAATTCATACTCCAAACTGTAGGGGGCAACAGATCACCAGAAAATGCCTAGTTCCACCTCCTCTTGCCTCATTCCTTACCAGTATAGAACATATAGAAATGTTGTGAGTTCAGTGTGAAATCTCATTGCTTTACCCATCAAGAGTGCATACAACTTCTTTATCAACAACTTCTCGGCACTACGGTGACTCAGTATCGCCTCTTGAGGTGTAAAGTGGTATTACGAAACAAGACGGGCCGGAGCTAGCTACTGTAGATAGCATGCGAACTATAGTAGAAACTATAGAATAAATATTTGACAAACCATCAAAATGTTATTTCTTTACATTCTGTTGACAAGTTGAGTTTATTTTGGAATGTTTTGAACTAGAAATCATACACATTGCTCCTTTAATATATTTGGCCTAGAATACAATGACTCAAGCTACTGTGTAAACTCACCATCTTTGGGCAGTTTGCCAAATGCGAGAGCACGATAACACTTGGTAAAAATCAAGCTGATAAATGATTATAAATGATTCATTAATTTATTTACTTTTATTTCTGGTTGCCAAAGTCATTCTTAAAACTTGTTCTCATCTTTAGTTATACAACTTGAACAAAAAATAAACTGATATTCTTTTAATAAAACAATTCTTTCAATTAGGTTACAGGTCTGTGCTGGATCCAATGCTAAAGTATCCAGTCTAGTAAAAAAACTAATACTTAAATATTAGCCAAACAACACAACACGCAGGAAAACAAAGTGACCCGCTAGCTTCGTCCATTCGATTCATTCGCGCTGTGAGTCGACTCGTTCGAATCACCTTAAAAGAGTCGTTCAAAATAAAAAACGACTCGATCGCGAATCGAAATATCGCTAAAAACGGCGCCACACATACGATTTTCTCCTTAAACCGAGTTCGTCTCTCACCGCGGTGAGCCTGTCTGCCTCTGCCAGGCTGAGAGATGCCATTAGGGGGCTGGAGGGTCTCCGTCTGACCGTGCTGGAGATTGAAATGGCGCGTTTGGCTTCAGGCGGGCTGTGGGGGCGCTTTCTGCTCTGCATGCATTCACGTCCCTACACTCCATCCTGCTTTAATGCACAGCACCATATGACAGATGCGGGGGGCATTCACAAGTTTGGGTCTCATTCCTCCAATGTGATGGGCTCGTATTCTCAAAACGTGCCTGTTTTTCCGAGCTGGCTCCAAGCGCTCGGAGCTCATTAGTTCAGCAAAGCTAACGCAACAACTGAGTCTGGCAATCAGGTCACAGGTACTTTGACTAAAGCGACGGAGGAAAATCATGGAAAACGGACCGGAATCGAGCGCCAATGTGCGTCCCTGCGTGTGAATAAGCGAGATCAGGCGTTCATGTGCAGGCAGGGCTGAGCTAATTGGAGGCTAATCCTTTGCCCCCGGGGGGCGAGAGCACAGCCCGGAGCAAGACTTCATCTCTCTCAGCCCCTGTCCTCTGTTATTCGGGGGAGGAAACGCCTGGCTTCGGTGCACTCTCACGCTCCGCCAACAACTACAACAAAAAAAGAAAGAAAGAAATTTAAAAAAAGGGAGGCACGCGAGGCGAGGACGGGATCGATCTCATGTTTTAAAGAGGGCGAAGATACAACAGCAGCGATGTCTTCCAAGGTAAGCAGTCCCAGTGCAGGCTGTGCAGGCTGGTAGCTTCAGTAACGCGGCTGCCAGAGCAGCTCTCGTATTAGAACCGAGTTTTTTTTAAAGCCACAGCGACCTATATAGCTCCACCGCCGTCGAGCTGCTAAAGCTTCGGTAGCTGCTGTTTTAGGACGATTGGGGTTTTTGTTGGACTTTTTTTGTGGGGATTTGACCGACGCTTTTTTTTTTGACCAAGTTGTGACGAGAAACCTGCCGTAGATTCCGTGGCCAGATCACTTCGGACGTCCTAAAATGTTTGAAACGGTATGCAGAAGCTTTTATTCCCCCTTTAGTTCTTTTCTCGAGTTGAAGGAATGAAGAAGGAGAGATGTGTAAATGTGTGTTGTGAGGTTTCTGCCGGCGAGTGAGTGTGGAATTATTAGTATTATAATTATGTTTGATAGCTTAGCAGATACCGGGCTGCGTTCACTTCACCCACAATTTTAAACGCTCCGCTCTGCGGCTCGTTCTTGAGCCCTGCGATCAAAACCAGCCGAACTGAACAACGCGCTGATATTACCCAGCTGATGTGATCTCAGGGTTTGTTTAGGCCTGCTTTAACACAAGATTTGACTTCTTTTCTTGAGAGAAATTCGCATTTTATCTTCACCCGTTGTGTGCTCGCGCAGCTCGAAACCCAGAAGAACATAATGAATGCGCGCTTCGCCTCGAGCGTGGAGCCTCGAGCGCAGGAGGCTTCAGCCCATGTTTAGTATCTGTTCGCTCGTATTTAAGCTCTTTCGTGCTGAATATCTAAGACACACTTTATGAGCATTTTTTTAAACGATTTGCAACGAGTGAACTTCCAGGTGTTTCCTTACACTTGTCAGATCTGCGTGTGACCTCACTGAGCACTGACCAGTGGTTACTGACCAGTGGTTGAGTTGCCTGTGACTTTATTATGAGTGGTCATTCACCTTATTCAAATTCGCAGATTCTTCCATAATGCACTTTCTTTTTTCCCTCCTTTGCTTTTTTACTTGAGCTGCAAACTTTCAGCTAAAGATCCAAACCACTGGGTGTCATCAAACCTTTCATGTCTCACACTCACTCCCAATACCTTTAATTAGGAGTTTACACTCTTTCTGTCTTCCCTGAAGGTAGACACCTACAGTACCATCCTTCTTTCTCTCTCTCTCTCACTCTCTTGCTCGTTAATAATCCTCATCCTTTCCTCCCCTCTGGTTCTATTAAAAAAAAAAGAAGACTGGGATGCAAATTCTCTTAATTAGAGTTGAGCCACTAAGTCTTAAGTGAAATACAGACAGAGGCAGATGCGAGAGTGATCTCATAGGCGTTGACAGGCCAGAAGCACACCTAAGCACTCAGCGCTCAGGGAGGGAAAGGACTGGCACAGAGCGCCAGTGCCGAGGGTGTGTTTTGCCGTGGCTCCTGCTGAGGGTGTGTTCTGTGTGCTGGTCCGCAGGAGGGAAGAAGCATGTCTCGTCTCTCTCTGACCCGCTCCCCGGTGTCTCCTCTGGCCGCTCAGGGGATCCCTCTGCCAGCTCAGCTGACTAAAGCCAACGCTCCCGTCCACATTGACGTAGGAGGACACATGTACACCAGCAGCCTGGCCACTCTCACCAAGTATCCGGACTCGAGGTAAGATGGTTTTTATTTATGGCGGTGGGAGTGGTAACCTGAGTCAGGTTAACCCCTTAAACTCTAGGCTTGTTATTCCAATAATGTTAACGTTTACATTCAACGATGGCTATGTGTTATTCAGTAGCTCTTGTGAAATGAGTATGGAAGGTATGTAGATGAGGAACGAAAGTCCGGAGCCACAGGCAGGATCCTAGAGTTTAAGGGGTTAAACATGTGACCTATAAATGTTGCCCGTGGGTCACTGTTGTTGCTGCCCTAGTTGTTGGTCTGTACCGGTGAAGGGTCATTTCTGCGCTTCAGGCCATCAGGTCGGTCAGCAGCCGTTCTCTTTCAAGTCACTGTGGACATCGAATGGCTTGCATAGTATATGTGTATATATTTAATTAAATATAATTTGTAATAGTTTTTATTGATTTCATAGTTTGATTGCTTATTGTTGCTTTGTAGACTTGTTCACTGCTTCATCACGCCTTGGGAATAAAAACATCCAGCTTTCTGCTATGAAATAAAATACTCAGTTCAAAGCTATTACACTCAGCTGTGTGAACATGTTGCCCTTGATGCTCCTGGAGTTCCACAGAGATTAAACTGATGCCTTTTTAGTTTTACACCATGTTGTGTGTATATATATATATATATATATATATATATATATATATATATATATATATATATATATATATATATATATATATATATTTATATATATATGTGTGTGTGAGTGTGTGGTTGGTTGGAATAACTGCAAAGATGATATTAAGTACATTTTAGGCATGTACATGAGAATATCCCAGTGAAAGACAATCACTGGGGATCTCACTTCTCAGAATTAATCAGATCTTTAGTGAGAGAGGCTTTGTATGCAGTGTTGAAAGTTAATTTTAGGTTTTGATTTCCAGGCATTATTACACCTCCCAACTAAAATTGGCCCTTCTGGGCAAATTTCACAGTTTCATTTCATTGTTGCATTGTAAAGCAGTCAGTTTGTTCAACCAAATGAAATGCCACAGAAGCATGAACAGGTGGAATTTGCTTTTGACAGCCACAGATCCACACTTTTACTGGAGTCGTTGCTGTAAGCACTGCTCTGCGGTGGTGTCAGAAATGTTACTCCACTAACGGTTGGTGGCAAAGACCTTGACTTGACTGTTTAGTGGAGCAATTAGCAGAAACGCCAACGCTCAGTGGGCCAAAGGCCACAATTCTGTGAAACAGTTGTGTTTGATGGTTCTGAATTAGTTAGCCGTCTTCTATTGAGACCTGCGTTATATATGTGTTCAAATGTGGCACAGTTGGTCAGTCTTGTTGTGCTTGTCATTGGTTGTCCTCTCTCAAGGCAGCCATCTACGTTAAAGCTGAAGGATCTGTATGTGGCCCATTGTGGAAAGCTGAATAGCTGTTTAAAAGTCAAAGAGTTTAATGTAGTTTAGAAATGCTGATATACCAGCCAGTCCCTGGTCCAACTGCTTCAGCAGTCATATTGTGATGTCATGAAAACCTATTATACTCATTTCCAATGTTCATAATTTTAGATTTGGGTTCTACCAGAATATATTTAAAATTTTTAGTTGTCCCAATGCGCATTAGTTCTATCTTAGTTCTATCTTTACTTTATTCCTGATACGCTCCATTAGCGCACCTGTGTTTCTAAGCTCTGCCTCCCGACAAGCCTGGTGTGCTGTGATTGGCCAACTTACCTGCTCTATTCTAATTGGTCCACAGCCAGAGCTGCATCCTTCCATAAGTTCCGCCTCCACACCGCTGTGGCTGTTCTTACAATAACATTGGTCTTTGCATATCATTTCGGGTCCTGAAAATTAGGCCAGGCTTTCCAGTAGGCGGGCAATAAATATTGTGTTATGAGGTGACATCACCTCGTAACAGAGAAAAGGGCTGAAGTCGTTTCTGGCGGCTGAAAATAGCATTTACTGTGGGAGAGAGTTTTGTCCCTGTGATAGCGTGACAGGGCCGAACATTACACTTAAGTAATAAGGAGCGTTTGAGCCTGGGCTGCTTTTTTTTTTTTAAAGTGGGCAGCCAATCAGAACAGAGATCATTTACACCTCTCATTCTTAAAGGCGCAGTAACCAACATAGTTTGTTTGTGAGGCTGGAAAATGGTCGTGCAAAAATAAACAATGACTGCATGTAAATCCACACATATACAGTGTTTCTTCTGAACCTCCTAACTCTGAGTTTACATACTGGATTCATAGCAGTTCCTAAAAAAAATAACAATTAGCCTGCACGTTTAGGGGACACCCAGTTCCTCCCTCTCATAATTACATAACTGACTTACTCCTTTCCCAGATAGTTCTTAACGTAGTGCATAATAAGCATTAATACCTGATTAATAATCCTCGGCTTAGTACGAACGAGGGCTGAAAGAAAAAAACCCAAACAGCGGGTTTCCCACTTGTGGAGTTTGTGAAATTCCTACCTGCTGCATCTCCAGCTCAATCCTCAGAGGTCTGCTGATAATTTACTCCCCAAGAGGGCAGGGTGTAAAGGGGTGCCACCTGTTAGAGAGGAGCGTGAGAGAGCGAGAGAATGAGGGAGTGTACCATCACATCTGCTCAGCTTAACACACAGCACGGCCTTCTCTGATTTAATAACGCAGATAGAGAGAGAGAGAGAGAGAGGGAGAGAAAAGAGAGGGAGGGAGGGAGGGAGGGAAGAAGGAGGAGAGGGAGGTTGGGGGGGTGAGGGAGAGAAGGGGGGGGGGGGGGCAGGCAGCATTTTAATTGCTTTTCGCAGGAAAAAAAGAAAAAGAAACGGAGATGAAAAACTAAGATTGCCCGAAGCTATATGGTGAAATTCTAACTGGGGGAACTGCAAGACCATATGAGAAAAGAACCACCGCAGGCACAAAAGGGGGAATTGGTTTTCTTATTAAGTGTTTTGCATCAGTTTCCAGAATGAGAGAGAGAAAGAGAGAGAGGGAGAGAGAGAGTCAGAGAGAAAAAGAGAACATAAAATGAAATAGGAACATCTTTGCGGTGACAAGATGTAAGTTGATTTAACACAAAAGCAGAAATAGCGTAGGACACGATTCCAAATGTTTGACCTCATTCTTCAAACCAGGTTAAACAATAAAACTTCATTATGCTTGCATTTGATATCGCTCAACCTGCTACGACGACACAATGTAAAAGAAGCCAACTGTAAAGGAATGTGATGTATGCTTAGCGTTTCTCACTGTTGCCGTCGAGCCTGTGTGTCCCGGTTCCAACCTGCCAGCTCATATGTTTCTCCTTTCTCCGTTTTTTTCTCTTTCCAGAATCAGCCGTCTGTTCAACGGCACAGAGCCCATCGTGTTGGACAGTCTGAAGCAGCACTATTTCATTGACAGGGATGGGGAGATATTCCGCTATATCCTCAGCTACCTTCGGACCAGCAAGCTGCTGCTGCCTGAAGACTTCAAGGTGCATTTCTGGAATTGTTTATTAGGAAAGAGCGGGATGTTTCTCCGTTGCGTCATGTTTAGGGCTTTTGTTATTTTTGAGAATTACAGCGAATGCAGAAGCCTGTGACAGTGATTAAGCTCAAGCCCACAACTATTAAACACAATGAATCCCACAGTCACAATGATGTCCCCCAGCTGTTGCAGCAGCTCTCTTCTGTACCTCCCAGAGCTGCAGCTGCAGTTAAACTCAATCAGGAGGGCGGGATTTTCACCAGCGTTCTGAAGAATAATGGAGCCGGAAAGGCTTATTGGAGGACGATGCTGTAGAACGACTCTGTGTTTCTTTCGTTTCTTTATGTTTGATGTGATGTTGGTTCATTGTAGGCAAACTGATCAACTATGATTTCTTTAAAGGGGTGGTGATGGGAACCGGGGGTCAGAATGTCTACAATGCTGTCTCCAGCATGTCTCCAGCACGACCTGTGCACCTACACGCTTTAGATTTGGGCAGCATATTAAGAATGACTTTATGTAATAACTTTCTGTAAGAGAGGCATTCAACTCTTTAGACGTCTGGTTCCCATCACCACCACTGTGGACAGTTCTGCACGTTTCCCCCCAGTGAGCCAGTTCACTGCAAACCTCTCCAAATGACACATTGTGAGCCATTTTGAAGAAGATTGGTGAAATTGGTAAATGAGATGTCCAGGCTTAAGCAAAAGTTTTGGCACCCCTGGTCAAATGACATGTTTATTTTCTAATTGCAACTAAAGGTAAAGTTGTGTGCAGCACATTTTCTTCGTAATATTTGCCAAAAAAAACAAAACACAAAGTTTCCAGCGCCCAAACTTCTTCCATAAGTCCGTAAGAGTGTGGAGAACCTTGGTGAAAGCAGTTACTTTATTATTATTATTATTATTATTATTCTCAGAGGGAAATTCAAGATGTCCGCATTTAACCTATTCGTGCAGTGAAACACTCACATATACACGCTCACACACACACTAGGGGGCAGTGAGCACACTTGCCCGGAGTGTTGGGCAGCCCTACCACAGTGCAAGGGTTAGGTGCCTTGCTCAAGGGCATTTTAGTCACGCCCTGACTGTTTATGGGTTCAAAGCGGCAACCTTCTGGTCACAAGGCTGGTTCCCTAACCTCCAGCCCACGACTGCCCCTAACATGTAACATGATGTATACTGAGTACCGATTTTTCTTCCCAGAACCGTGCACTCAAGCCGAGAACCAGTGAGGAACCTTGATTTTTTAAGAGTCACGTTTTCTAGCCTTTCTTGACACTCTGAGCTTTTCCACAATGATGCAATCGAAAGCATCAGCGCCAACTCGAGCAGACTCGCAGAATCGAATCATTATATCTCATTACAGTCAAGCCTTCACAGTTCAGCCATCACGCTCGTTCTCCCCCTGACGTGAGCTGGGAAAGATGCGAAAAGCAGCGAGTGGCTGAATTGATCATCATACGCGGTCCCATCCGAGCGCCGGGGGGGTTAACTCTGCCAGGCTCGTGACTCCGACGCAGCGGGTTCACAAGATCGATCTGTATGCCTGCGTGCCACGCCTCCGTCTCATCTGCTCGCTGAAGGGATCCCTTGGTCGCCTTGAAATAGTTTGAAAAGTTTACGACAGGAATAGCTCCACTAATTCACTGCCAATTTGAAAAAACGAGTCACCTCTGATATTCACTTCAGTTGCTCGCCCATGCGGGCTAATGGGATTTCAGCAATCTGCTCACATTTCAATTCACTCAGCTCTATCCGTTTCTTCAAGACCGCTACCTGCTTCTCCAGCACAGCCTCTCTTTCTCTCTCACGCATTCCAACCAGCCGTCGTTCCCCGTAGTAGCTGTTTCTGCTGGATTTGGTTTCAGGGCATTGCCTAACAGAGGGATCAACATACCTGACCCTCAGTACGGACCTGGGAAAGAATATCACCTTAAGACTTGTGTTTCCCTTTGAATTAAGCCGAGCCTGAAGGCCTTAGATCTCAGCATGTTGTCAGGACCAGCGCGGGCCAAATAGAACGGGAGAGAGAAAGAGAGGGCGAGCCAGACAGGGGTGGGGCGAGGGGCAAGCAAAAGCAGCTCCGTTTCGTGTGGTAATTATTAAAGCGTGTGGAGTCTGAGACGCTGCGTGCTATTGTTCGCTGTGGCATAGCCTACAGTGAAACGAGCGGTTCTTACAGGGTGGAGCAGAGGAGCTCCTCCACCCTGGAGACACACTGAGACAAATCACTGAGCTGAGTCTTCCCAACTATACCTTCAAGCTGCCTAGTCCTAGACCAGTAACTGTGTGACCAGTAAAGCGATGGTCAGACATCAAAACAGACAAAAGTATGAGCATATTTAAGGCCTCAGGGTGGCTGTGATTACTGAGTCTGGCTGGGTTGCATAGTGGACGAACGATTTGAGTAAAATATCAAATATTTTGATTTTTTGAAGGTAATTATTATCTAATAATTGAAATATCTCTGAATATAAAAGAGGAATTCATCTTTTAACCCTTCGTCTGCTTTTAGCCCCCCCATGCGCATCTGAGATCTTGACTTAACAGCTCGACACGGTGTGCGTGATCATTTTTTGCATGCAGGTCGCACACAGTGCTAATTGGTGGGATACAAGCTCGTCAGCCTCGTAGCTCGAAAGGAGCCAGGCATGAAGCTGAAGAAGTCTGGTGACCTTTTTTGTACCTGACTGCTCTTATTATCAGCACCTCCCGTTAGCTCTTTTGTTTCTCGTGAGCTCTTCTCTCCGTCGTGGAGCCAGTGATTCTTCGTGGGTGTTGCTAATGTTAGCAGTGAGTGGCGGTGCCATCTGGTCTGGTGGAGAATGAAAGGGGCGAGAGGCTGGGGTGAAGGTGCTGCAGGGCACTGAGAGCCTGAGGGGAATACAGGCAATCTGTACTGCCAGACCCCAGAGCCTGTGGGGGGAGGGGAGAGGGACCGGGGCAGCACAGCCCTCCACCCCGGTCCGGGCTGAATGAGTCTGAGTGGATTAGCTAATGCAGAATGATTTTTGAGGAACTTCAGTGCGAGTGATTTCAGGCGCACTACAGTACGACTGCTTTACAGATCTGCTAGCTGGTGTGGGGGCGACTGTCAGGAACAGCCCTGGTTCCTCCGTGTAACCTATACTAAAAGAAAGCCAGAACCAATGTGCAGGCTGAAAGGAGAATTCCACCATCCAACTGAGAATTTAGTTACAGAGTCAGAATAGCTTTAAATTGGTTTGTGCATTGTAGAGAAACGTACTCTACAATACAAATACAGACAATATTTACTATTTACTACCTATTAATAGCAATCCATCCATTAGCTTCTGCTATGTCTTGCTTATTGGGGTCACTTGAGCCAATCCCAGAGAACAACATGGCCAGTCTATCACATGGCCAACACACACGCACACCTACAGGCAATTTTAGAGTGACTGATCAACCTAGCATGCATGACTTTGGACTGAGGAAACCCACTCAAGCACGGGGAGAACTCCAAGCGGAATCGAACCCGGATCGGCTTGCTTTGAGACGACTAACCACTACACCACCATGCCGCCTTACTTATTAATATTTACTATCTATTAATGTTTTCCGTCCTAACCAGACTGTGAACTTCAACAAGTCTTTTGCGCTTTAAGATGTAATGAATGAGAATAATAAAATAGTGTGGAAAAATAAGCTTCATAAATAATATTTTGTTCTAAACCTTAAAAAAACTTGTAACCAAACATCTCTGACATCAGGCATGTCATAACTTTCTATTGGGAAATTTTTAGAGGCATTGAACTCTGCAGATGTCTGGTTACCATCATCTCCACTGTAAGTAATAGTGACACGTCTTTGGTATGTGTAGTATCACATCAAAGCACTTCGAATGACATTGCATCTTAGTCATTTAATAACTTTCAGTGGAATTTCTCTTTAATGATAGCTAATATGAATATCTGTCTGTAACATGTAGCTCTGTGGGTTTCTGTGAGCATCAAATCTGACTTGCAATATATTTACAATATAAACGCATTACAACCTCCTTTCTTATCCTAGAGATTCTTCCACCAGCACATTTATTCAAGTACCCATCGGTCAGTTTGCATGTCCACAAGCATCCAGCAACATCTACTGCAAGCCTTTGACCTGGTGTTACCCTGTTCGTGTTTTAGTTTTAGTCTAGTTTAGTCAGGGCCTGTAACAGCAGAGAAAACACAAAACTGACACCAGGATCAGGACTGGGGACCCCTGGACTACCTCCACTCAGCGCCTGAATGTTTTCTTTTGTGTGCAGGAGTTCCAGCTGCTGTATGAGGAGGCCCGTTATTACCAGCTGAGCCCTATGGTGAAGGAGCTGGAGCGCTGGAAGCAGGAGAGGGAGCAGCGGCGGACGGCGCAGCCCTGCGAGTGTCTGGTGGTGCGCGTGACCCCTGACCTGGGCGAGCGGATCGCTCTGAGCGGCGACAAGGCCCTCATCGAGGAGATTTTCCCCGAGACGGGAGACGTCATGTGTAACTCTGTCAACGCTGGCTGGAACCAGGACCCCACTCACGTCATCCGCTTTCCGCTCAATGGATACTGCAGACTTAATTCCGTACAGGTACGAGCACTTCTACACCCAGTCTTACACGACAGCGCGGCCGCCAGTTCACAGCCTTCCTGACCGGTTTCATATGTAAGCTGAGGACCTGCATGTTGACCCACACTTTAGTGCTCTAGTCTCATAACTCCATCACTTACATAATAGTTTCTTGGCAGTTCTCGAATAATGCATATAACAGGACTTGAGATGGATAACTGAATTATATGCCTACCTTTGCCTTTGATTGTGAGACATTAATGAGGTCCACGAGGTTAATTAAGGTGTCTCCCACCATGTGGAACCCCCAGCACCCCTTGTTTTCCCCAAATTGATTCATAAACACTGTCCTCTGGGTTAAGAGCCAGAGTTCTCAAGCCTATCTCTGAATCCACAAGGCCCAACCTGCACCTGTAGCATTCTCTCTGCTGCATCAGACTCAGATCAAATATATTGGGAGCAGAGGAACCTCCAAAATGGTTCTCCAGCATTTCCCAGGTCTGAAGCGCTCCCAATGTTGTTCCTGTACCCTCGGGTTAAAGTCATGAAGGAGCCTGCATGACCAAGAAAAAAACTGTAATGGTTGATTACAGAAGCAGGACTGGGAGAAATGGCAGTCTACACACAATCCCAGTACTGCTTGTGTGGTCTTAGTGGGTGAAGAGGAGGTGAGCTGGCTGAGACTGTGTATGCCCAGAAAGTTTGAGAAGCTGCAGACATTGTGTAGGAAAGCGAGGAGTGATGGCACCATGGCTACGCGACTCCGACTGACACAGAAAAAGCTGGAGTCGTGTGAGAGGGAAGGATGGAGTCGGCAGGTGTGGAGAAAGGTGTGCTTGCACAGCTGCAGAGGTGCGGTTCTGCCTCACGAGATGTTATCACATCCCTTGTATTTACTTCTTTGGAAAGCGCTGCTACATTCGCACACACGCTCACCTCTAATTCCAGCGCCGGCATCCGCGTAGGACTATAGAGTGCGAGTGGAGAAGTGGAGGGGAACGATATGCATAATTTATTTTTAACTCGTCCTCGAGACAAATCTCTTCTTTTAAAAAAGAGCGCTCCAGCATATCTGTGCCTGGAGCGCTTTAAGCACACATACTACATTTTTAATACCTACTTTAGTTTCTTTAAACAACCTAAACTGGTTTATGGGACTTTTTTTTTTTAACACATGCTTAATTGACTTACAGTATAACTAATCGGTGCATCTGCTAACATAGTTTTTTCCCGCCTTTGCACACTCGGCTAATTGTATCACGCTTAGAGGTGCGGGGATTTTTTATTTATTAATTTTTTAATGTTTTTTTTTTTGGTCATACGTCAGGCAATCTTAAGCCCACCCAGTCGTGAGACATGAGAACATGAGAAAATGAAGCGAGGAATTAACTGAGAGAGAGGCGAGGGAGGATAGAGGGGGTGGTACGGAGCTTGTTTGAGAGTTCAAAGTGATGCAATTATTGGAGCGCTGAGTGTAATGAAAGTTTCGGAGCCATCAGTCTTTAATATTCACTTCCGAATGCAGTCACGTGACTTACGCACTTTCATTCTTTTCTTTTTTTTTAGTATACTGACTTCAATTAGGACTTATGGGAAGCTTGTCAATAAATCATACTTGTTTTTTTCCTTTTCTTTCTATGAATATCAATAGAAAAACTGGGTCTGCTGTTAAAGCTGCTCCTGCTGCACCTGATCTGCTGTACCTGAGCAACACATGAGGAGAATTCATTTCCCCTGCAATACAACTCACTGAAATTCTGCCAAAGGTTTTTTTTTTTTAGCATCAACTTCCAAAGTGAGGATAAGGGTGGACATTTTTCTCAGGGCCCTGCGATTCGACTGAATGTTTTTTTTTTTTTTTCTCCTTTGGAGGGACTTTTATCTGGCTCTGTTGCCTTGAGGCACAACTTTCATTTTCATGTGAAGCACACTTGAAAGAAGTGGAGGAGTAAGTGAATACTCAAGGCTGCATCTGTTGAATTTCAAAAAAATCTACAACTACTCCGCCAGATACAACATGTCATTGCTTTGCGGGCGCGTGAGTGACAGGGACAGGGGGTTTGCGGGGAGCGCTCGCCGACCGAGCCCTGACAGTGGCAAGGATCTCATGCGCTGTTGGAGTTTTCGGAGAGGTGGGGTGGGGTGGAGCTGAGGGGCGGTGGGGTTGGGGTTTTGTAGGGGGTGGTTGGGTTTTGGGGTCGTCGGAGGGGGAAGCCGTTCGCTTTTGACTCCTCATCAAACTCCAGTAAACAGCTGCAGGGGGAGTCTGCTCGCTCCCTCTCATCTTCACTGGCCTGTCTGAAGAGTGAAATCTAGGAGGGAAATGAAAGAATAAAGATAAAATATAGATTAAAAAAGTATTTTTCAGACGTTTCTCATTCACTGCACCGCTGAAGCCGTTCTCCCGCGTACCACGTCTTAAATAATAAGCTGCTTGTTTCTCCACAATGTCCGATTTGCTTGATTACAGCTGCGCTGGTAACGCTCTGCTTCTCTGTCCTTCCTCAGGTGCTGGAGAGATTGTTCCAGAAGGGCTTCACCATGGTGGCGTCGTGTGGAGGAGGGGTGGATTCGTCTCAGTTCAGCGAGTACATCCTGAGTCGCGAGGACAGACGCTGTCAGACCATCCACACGCCTATCCGGATAAAGCAGGAGCCGCTGGACTAGCGAGCCCGACGGGGACCAGAAACGCTCTCGAACTGACCCCCCCTCAGTGAGAGACCAGCAGCGGACGGTGAGAAAGCCAGAAGTTAGTACCTCTGCGCTGGCTGGTTGGACTATTTCGTGAACATGGAACTCTTTATCCAAATAATAAAAAAACTCCAAACTGAATTAAAGGACATCGTAATTAAAAAACAACAACAACGAAAAAGTGGTGGCTCGGAGGAAGAATCGCTTTTCTGTACATTTAGGTCTTCCGCTCACTACAGCACACTGTCACGCTACTCAGTCATGACCTCGTTCACCCCAATCGTGTTCAAAGCAGAATTCATTTGCGCCCACTAATCAGTTCCCACCTCAGCAGCCCACTTCCAACCTGGAAACCTAAAGGTCTCGTGTTCGTTCCAGTCTCTTTTCCCGTTACTCAGAGCCGCGTGGCTTCTCGCCGTCGTCTCGGTACACGAAGGATGTGAGGACGACGCTGAGAACAAAGGCATTCGATTGTGAGCGAGGAGGCGAGCAGGGCTGGCTGCCTGGACTGGCCGCAGGCGGCACGGCCGGAGCGCTCAGGCTGCTAATGCGTTCAGAGCCGCGGAGAGGGACTGGCTGTTAGAGCACGGCCGAGGGGAAACCTGGGCTTATTTTGGGAGAGATTTTCCGATGACTTTTTCCGACCCCCAAGAAAAGACAGTAAAGGAATTGCGGCCCATCATTTTGGCTCAGCAGCATAAGAACCGCATAAGCAAGTTTTAGGAAAAGGACACGAGGTCACCGATTCATAAGCCTCGCTCGTCCAGGAGGGCGACACTAAAAATCTGAGTTAAATGACGGCTGTCGCCGCCCCCCCTTCTGCCCCCCTTTCCTTTTACATCTATGTAGTTTTGTCAGAAACAATAACCACCCCCCCCCTCCCCCCTCAAATAAAGATCCGCTGGAGAGGCCAGCAGGGTTCTCTGCAACCACCCCGAACCTGTTCTGATGAAGGCAGCTTTAGGTAGAGGAAATGAGAGCTTACTCAGATTAACGAACGCGAGACTGCTTTTACTGTACGCTCAGACTTGCTGGTCCAACCAGAGCAGAGAAGGGGGGGGGGGCTTAGTGTGCTCCTTGAGGCCCCATCAGGGCTGAGACGGAAGGGCACGGGTCAGAGAGAAGCTAGCCTCCTCCCCACAACGCCTCAGGAGCTGAGGTCACTTTCCCACAATCCCTTTACTCAGCCGGACCCCCCAAGCCAAACAGGCCCAGTCATAGTGAGGAGAGCACTCAGCCCACGAGCGGCCAGAGGAAACTCAGAAAGGTTACTTAGGTGGCTGGAAAACAGCGGGCGATGCTTAATGTGTTGTAAAAATGCACATTTAATAGCCGGAGCCTTCTTTAGGCTCTTCTCTGCATAACCTCATTACGGGGGCAAAGGCCCCAGAGATGCCACCACGCTCTGCAAGATCACACGTTGAGTGTTGTCTTAGTACGACAGCGCGAACGTGCTGGAACATTATTCTTCACGCTATCCCTGTCTTGGCCCTTGTGCTGGGTGTTGTTGGGGCTCAGTAGGGCCCTTCGGCAATTATTTTATTTTTATTTTTTCTTCATTTCACCTACAAAGCGAGCCTCCATGCCAGCCACGCAACTGTGTTTTTTGACCACGGCCTCAGAACTTTGGAACGGACCCCACTGGACCGGCGAAAGGAAGCAAGCGTTTAATTTAAATACTGTTCTAATGGATGTTGTGTGGAAATGTTATACAGTACGGTGAAAATGTATATTATTTAAATAAACTTCTTTTCTTTTTTTTTGGTTAAAGCATAACTATTGATAATCATTGTAGTATCGCTGGCATGTGTTCGATATCCTTTTGTAATCGGTGTTGATCATATGGACTTTTAATAAATCGTTGGACTGATTTCCTAACTTGAGAGCCAGACAGCCAGATTTCTTTCAGTCGCTCATCAGGTGCTTCATGTTTGAGCGTCACCGAATTCGGGCTGGATATCGCCGCCGCGGCGGTAGCAGCTCACCTCAGCATGAGAGGGACGAAATTGGAGGGGTGGGGGGGGGCACTATGTCCTGAAACGATCATGATCAGCTGTTGCAGATACCTCTCATTTCTTAAAAGTCCTTCTAATAACGACTCAGAGGTGTAGTAAGGAACTTTATTCTTTTACAAAATAGTACAAATTTCCAAGAGATGAACACTTTTTTTTCCAAACCAGCCAAACATTTAAAAACTGTTAAATTTACCAAAAAATATAGAGTTTATAATAGATAATGTGGTCTTTGTAGACAATACAACATAGAAATAATCAAAGACCTGACCATTAGATCAGAAACTCTTGGTTTGTCTGAGCGCTTTCATGTGCAGGTACATATAAACCAGTCTCACGGGAGAGGACAACGGCGGGTTTTGGCTGTGACGATCTAGGTCTGAGTAAATCTGCATACTGCTTGCTTATTGGTTTTGTTTTCTGTTGTTTATTTTTTTTTTTTTTTGCAGGCAAAGAGAAGTCTGACTCAAACTCCCTTAAACCCATTATATCACTGGAGTCCTGTCCTGCTGGGGCTGACTGAACTTTCTGAAATTTCGGCTCGATTTTAATTCAAAATCTGTCCAATTTGTCCAAGGAGGTCCTGACATCTGCTCCAAATTCAAATTCAAGTGCACGACCTTAAAGGGGATTTCCACCACACTTTTACACGCGTACATCGTTCAGATAGCAACAAATTCATTCGGAGTGGATGTGAGTTTCGCAGCAAATGTAATAGGAACCAAACGTCCAAAGTCTGATGCCTGAAACACGATACTTCTTGTTTTATGATGCTTCTTAAGAGGGCTTTGGTCATGGGCATGTTATAAGATGTAAGAGTTCTTCAAATTCAGTGCATGACCACTATTTTACCATCATAAAGAATACATATGGAACCCACGTGTTTTAGATAGCAAACAAAAGGCCTTCATTTGAGATGCCTGGTTCCAGTCACCACCACTGTAAAGGAAATCCAGCAAGTTTCTGTACTACTCAGAATTCCTCACTCCGAATGACTTTGTTTACGTCTCAAAGTCCAAATATGCAACAAAAAATAATAAAAATAAAAAAAAATAAATCAGTGGATTCCCATTGAAATGCTATTAGTCTGCTATGCTGTGATCGAACTTGTCTACAGTTTATTGACGAGAAGACGCTCTACATTTTTAGTGGAGCAGCCAGTTGATTTCATGCGTCACCCTTTCGGATGAAGTTACGGCGGCCGCATTGACGCAGATGGCATTGAGCCTCCACCACAACTCTTCACAGCATGTAGCTAACACACACGTACACACGCTCCGCGTCAGGAGTGTGAGGAAAAATACTGTCACTGAATTACAAAACTGCACCCCATACGATGAAGGACAGCAACGCCCACTTCCTTCATTTTGCATATTCTTACTGAGACGAGATCAGTCCAAACCATCATTTGGAGGTATGAAAGTCATAAGTTATTAAAATATTTAATAATTTGTTAGACTGCTAAAAAAACAAAACAACAAAAACAAAAAAAAACACAAAAGAAAAAAAGAAAAAAGCTATACATTCACACTTCCAGTGTCCATATTGCAAATGAGGCATTTAAGTTAAAACAGCTTCAAGTCCAATCATACTTTATACCGACAATTCATCCTGGAACATAAAATCAAAATCGGATTCAAATAGAGCACATAAAAACGGGTGAACGCTCTCCTATATGCTGGCTCCTGTGCCAACATACTGCAATAAAGGGTTAAAAAGAAAAAAAAAAAGAAAACAGAAACGCTGCCCACAGTCCTCTCCTCCTTCATGGCTTTCTATCACTCACTTCCTGAATATGCGTGTTTGGAGCATTAATATCTAGTACATTCCTCTTTAAGCAAAGACAGGATCTCAGTGATTATGTCCTAGCTTTGCCTGAAGGCACAAAGAAAAATGCAGTAGGCGACGTGGGAAGCAGGCCGGGAGGAAACGGACCTGGCCGATCAAACGATACAGGGGTGACCGGGGGTGTGTCTGGACAGGGCACTGGTCAGACCCTACACAGAGGAAGAGGAGAGACAGGGCGATGTAGCTCCAGCCTGGGTGAAGCTTAGCTGAGCCACGCCGGGCCGGGCCGGGCTGGACTGGGCCAGTCCTATTTGAGCAGAGCTTTGTAGAGCAGCAGCGAGCGGGCCGTGGAGCGCTCCTGCTCCAGGCAGAAGATCAAGTCCCTGAGGTTAACCCGCGTGATCCGCTGCCGGACCTGCCGTGAGGAGGAGGAGGAGGAGGAAGAGGCCGCTGAGCCCAAAGAGCCTCCAGATACCTGGAAGATGAAATAAATACACATAAGCATTCAATATGCACACAAACGTCTTCACCCGGCCCACCCCGATTCCTATGACTGTCTATGTAGTTGTAGGCTTTTTCCACTATAAAATGTTTTTAATGCATTACAGCTGTGTGTTTATATATATATATATATATATATATATATATATATATATATATATATATATATATATATATATATATATATATATATATATATATATAGATCCTACTGTAACATGACTACATATAGCAGTGACAGATCATACTGGGTGGGAAGCCAGAGAACCCCTCCCATTACTTTCCTAGCGAATTATGACTTGGTGCATATGCATGGAAATAACAATGCCACCTTACATCTGCAATGAATTAAAGATGCATGCATCAAGTAAAGTAAGGCTGAATAATGCATCTATTTACAGCAGTATTGGAAACATTTTCTTCATTATCTGCACTTTAGCTCTGACCTGCATCTATCATTGTGTCCCAAAGCCAATCTGTCCTTTTAACCAACACTAATGCACCAGATTGAGCCTATGGTCAACACTGAACTCTCCAGAATAGATCTCCAGGAGTTGGTCACCAGTGATCCAGAGCTCTGTTTATCATCCTGGATTTATTTTAAATGAATGTCTTTAAATGTCTAATTAAATCTGCTATGTTGTAGAGCAGCATTGGAAAGACATCACTTCACATAGACCATTGAACTGAATTACTTCCAACTGCAGCTAAAAATAAACCAATAACAATCATACTTCAGATATTTTTGAGGATTGTGTTATGACCTATTTAAACCTGAGGCAGTAACTGAGATAGTAATGGTGAAATATAAACATCGTCATTTACAGTGTGCTTTCTATTGGGAGACGACTTTTCCAAACTCAACCCCTAAAATTTTAACATGTAAAAATAATTAAATTTGTATTTTTAAAACGTTAAGTTTTTTTTAAAAAGGAAGTTTAATCATGACAGCGTTATTCAAACAAAAATAGCCCTGTTTTAGCTACACCGCATTTACTTTGGAGCAGAAGTGCTGAGCAGTTACATCTTTGGGGAGGGGAAAAAAAAAAAAAAAAAAAAAAAAAAAAAAGATAAAACAAACCCAAGCACCCACCCACCCATATATATATTAGGCCTGTGTATTGGCAGAAACCAGAAATACAATACGTATCGTGATACAGCAGTCACGATTCAATATATCTCAATGTATTGCGATACTGCAAGTGATATATTGTGATTTTTTAAATCCTACTATTAAAACACACCACTATATGAAAAGGTTTGTCGGTGCTTACAATAGCATTGCGCCCTTGTGCTGCTTGTTTATGTTGGAGTAGAGCTGAAAACGGATTACAACACTACAACAACAACAAACGATTCACTGTCTGCCAGGAATCTGTGTATCAATACTGTGTTTTTGAGAATTGATACAGTATCACCAAACATAATATCCCGATATATCGATATTTTCTTACACCCCTAATATATATATATATATATATATATATATATATATATATATATATATAAAACACACACACACACATTATCAGTCTACACCAGTTCCAGGAGTTTCTTCCACATGTTGGTGCTTCTACTCTACTATGAGAATGATCATCTCATTAATAATCCCTTCCTGAGGTGTGTTAAGAGGGTGTGTTAACAGGAAAACACCAAACATGTTCAGGGATGGTAAGCACTGGTCCAATAAGATTCCTGCTTGAGGTATCTTTTAAAACTACTCAGAAGAGACCACTCAGACTGCACATCTCGAATTCCTACTCTTATCTTTAATATTGACTTATTGATAGTAAATCATACCCAAACATGTCAATAACCCCTGCATTAAAGCAAAGCTACTGCACTGCATTTTAACTTCGCTCTATCAGTGAGTGGAAGTCAGATGAGCTGGGTGATGAGCCAGTGCTCCTGAGAACTCATTCCTTTTTAGCCCACTGCAGGTAACAGTGAACTTTCTGATTTAAAACCTTTCAGAGACGAGATCAAATAAATAAATAAACACAAACATTTAGCAGACCTAAGGATAATGATTTTAGCTAAACGGCACATGAGCCCGTTGAGGCCTGTGTGTGCATGTGTTTGTGTGTGTGTGTGTACAGCCACACCTGGAAATGAAAGGCTGTGTGTGTGTGTTTGTTTTCTGCCCCAGGCTAGAAAGCCACACCTCTGCCCACAGCCTTGGTCTCATACCACTCCCGGAGAGTCTACAGCCGATTCCAGCAACGCTCCCAACTACAGTCCTGCAGTAGCTCTGCACATTTTAGCATTTCCCTAGAGAACAACTGAACAACTATTGAAACGCAATATCCATCACCAGTGCGGTAGCTTTGCTTTAGTGTAGAGATTCCAATAAGTTAAGGCAAAACTGGGTTTTTATACTGTAAACGTTACAATGTACTTCACTACCAACAAGTTTCAAGCTTCAGCTTTTTTTAAGCCTCAATGAAACCAAGAGAGTTTTAGAAACAGGGACAATAATACAGGAACGGGAACCCTCAGGGCCACCTAAGCCTCCAGAGAAGGCTTAAGATTTCTGTAAAAAAATAATAAAACATTAATTTTCCCACTTTTTATTCAATACAATCATCATGAATATCAAACACTCTGCAAGCAAGCAGTAGTTTATCCATGTTGCTGTAATTGTTAGTAAAGGAAATCAGCGGCAGTGCTATTCTAGAGCTGCTACGTATACATGTGTCTGTTCCAAGCTTCAAGTAATCACCTTTAGCTTAGTTCTAACACTGTACTACTATACTGTGAACTACTATATCATATTGTGAACTGAAGGCCTCTAATAGTCACGGTTCACCACTTCAGAGACTGAGTGATCTCCCAGTAACACATATTGGGTAGCTGCTGTTTAGAGGATCATCCTTGATCAGGCTGTCCAGATAGGGAAGAGACATTAGTGTACTATGTTTGTACTGCAGTCTGAAGCATGACACACTTCAACTATTGAGCAAAACAGTAGGTCAGTTATGGAGGAGAGAGCAAAAGAAAGCTAGAGAAAGAAAGAAGGAAAGAAGAAAAAAAATAGTATGCCAGACGAGCCTCTGGGCACACAACACACCACACCCTACAGGAACACCCTGCAGCGGAGAGGGTTCCGAACGCTCCCTAACCTCTCCTGATGTCTAAGCTGACACAACTCATATACTCTGATGTGTTTATTCAGGCAAGTTACTACGTGGTCTTGGAAAGACGCCTGTGTTGGGAAAATTAGGGCATTATTTGAGAACTGAGAGTCATTTACATGGGAAGAGATGATGTGTGAGAACAGTTTGATTAGATGTGTGTCCTCTGAACAACAGACAACAAAACAGAACACCTGGACGATTCTTATTTCATCACCAAGATTTCAAGCCCCTCCCATACAGTCAAGATTTCATCTGCCCCCCGTCCGCCCCTTAAGATTTCGTCCTTACCTCGCCCACTCCAGCGATATTTCAACCAACCCCCACCCGCCCCCTTAAGATTTTAACCAACCTCCAGCTGCCCCCTTAAGATTTTATCCTACCCCTGCATACCACCTTGATATTGCATCCTACCTCCGCCCGACCCCTTGAGATTACATCTTACCCCTGCCCTAACCCTTAAGATTTCATCCTACCCCCGCCCGAACCATTAAGATTTCATCCTATCCCCGCCCGACCCCTTAAGATTTCATCCTACCCCCGCCCTAACCCTAAAGATTTCATCCTACCCCCGTCCGAACCCTTAAAATTTCATCCTACCCTCGCCCGACCCCTTAAGATTTCATCCTACCCCCGCCCGAACCCTTAAAATTTCATCCTACCCTCGCCCGACCCCTTAAGATTTCATCCTACCCCCGCCCTAACCCTAAAGATTACATCCTACCCCCGCCCTAACCCTAAAGATTACATCATACCCCACCCTAACCCTTAAGATTTCAACCTACCCCCGCCCGACCCCTTAAGATTTCATCCTACCCCCGCCCGAACCCTTAAAATTTCATCCTACCCTCGCCCGACCCCTTAAGATTTCATCCTACCCCCGCCCTAACCCTAAAGATTACATCCTACCCCCGCCCTAACCCTAAAGATTTCATCCTACCCCCGCCCGAACCCTTAAAATTTCATCCTACCCTCGCCCGACCCCTTAAGATTTCATCCTACCCCCGCCCTAACCCTAAAGATTACATCCTACCCCCGCCCTAACCCTAAAGATTACATCCTACCCCCGCCCTAACCCTAAAGATTACATCATACCCCACCCTAACCCTTAAGATTTCAACCTACCCCCGCCCGACCCCTTAAGATTTCATCCTACCCCCGCCCGAACCCTTAAAATTTCATCCTACCCTCGCCCGACCCCTTAAGATTTCATCCTACCCCCGCCCTAACCCTAAAGATTACATCCTACCCCCGCCCTAACCCCAAAGATTTCATCCTACCCCCGCCCTAACCCTAAAGATTACATCCTACCCCCGCCCTAACCCTTAAGATTTAATCCTACCCCCGCCCTAACCCTAAAGATTTCATCCTACCCCCGCCCTAACCCTAAAGATTTCATCCTACCCCCGCCCTAACCCTAAAGATTACATCCTACCCTCGCCCTAACCCTAAAGATTTCATCCTACCCCCGCCCTAACCCTAAAGATTACATCCTACCCCCGCCCTAACCCTTAAGATTTAATCCTACCCCCGTCCGACCCCTTAAGATTTCATCCTACCCCCGCCTGACTTAAGATTTCCACACAATTTTAAGATCTCATCCCTGCCCACCCCCCACAATATCACCCGCTTCCTGGCCCACTCGCTCAAGATTTCACCCCTTTCCTGCCAACTCCCAAAGATTTCACCTCACACATCCCGCTTCCACCCGATTTCATGCCGCCCCAGCCAGATTTTACACCGCTCCTGCCAGATTTCACCTGGCTCCCGCCCACTCTCATAAGATTATTCAGTTCCCGCCTACTACGTCAAGAACAACCTGCCTTTGCAAGATTTCATCCACTTCCTGGCTGCTCACACAAGATTTCATCCTGCTCTCACAGAAAACCTGCACCATTATTTCGTGTAGCTCACAATCTAAACGCTTTGTCCTGCTCCCACCTGCAGTTCCATACAGCTGTTCATACCAGTGTTAGTCACCACTGACAACGACATATCAGACCCGCCCTTTACTGGCTTTAACCTTGTGTCCACACTTTCTACAGCTACGTCCTCCTGCCTTCAGCCTCCACCTCTTCAGCTTAAAACTGAATTAGCACGTTATTCCTGTTTCAGATTAGTGTTTTTTTGTTGGGTAGTATTAATATATGCTAGCTATTAAGCAATTTAAACTCATTTAATTTAGGCTATTATCTAGTACGGGTGTAAGAAAATATCAAAATACTGAATATCGGGATACTATATTTCATGATACTATATTAATCCTCAAAAACACAATATCGATACACAGATTCCTGGCAGACAGTGAATCAGTGAGTGTTGTGTTTAAACCTCTAACCACTAGATGGCAGTGTTTTAATCCATTTTCAGCTTCACTCCAACATTAACAAGCAGCACAAGGGCGCAATGCTATTGTAAGCATTGACAAACCTGTTCATATAGTGGTGTGTTTTAATAGTAGGATTAAAAAAAATCTCAATATATCACTTGCAGTATTGCAGTATATTGCAATATATTGAATAGTGACCGTTGTATCACGATACGTATTGTATCACCAGGTTCTTTTTAATACACAGCCCTATTAACTAGTTTG
Organism: Megaleporinus macrocephalus; assembly: GCA_021613375.1. Taxonomy (NCBI): domain Eukaryota; kingdom Metazoa; phylum Chordata; class Actinopteri; order Characiformes; family Anostomidae; genus Megaleporinus; species Megaleporinus macrocephalus. The sequence goes on along the minus strand of CM038713.1, from coordinate 12,403,664 downwards.
CAAGATGTCTTTACATGTATCTGTTGTCCTGTTTCCGCCCATACTGGGCTAGTTAATCACTTACTCCCGTACATGACACTGAAAATTAGCATCTCCGCTGCCGCACACTGTAGACTTCGAATCAAAGGTAACGAAACGAGGTTTGGTAGTTATTTTATAGCTAAAGATATAACAATATTGCGCGCAACAGCTACTAATATGAAATTATGTAAAGCAACAGCTGATGGATATACAGTGTTTAGAGCTAAACTGAAAACTGTAGTGAGTCTTGACCTGAAAATTTAAAGTGTGTTCTGTTATTCTTGTAAAGTACATTTGGAGAGTACAGATTCCTCGCTGTCCAATCAATATTTCCTAATAAATCTTCTTTGTCTAGTGTTACATCTCCAAAGAGCAAAGAAAGCAACAGTTTCTCCCAAAAAAAGAAAAAAGAATAGCGTTCTCTTATTTATTAAACGTGTGTCAAAGCCCTCGTTACAATATGATTATCATTACAGGGATCTGACATGCTAACTGAACTGAACGCCGGCACTTAGTTAACACCAGAAAGGCTTTGACTAGCGCACAAACTCTGAAATATTGGAAGATGGTGTTTCACAGTTAACATGTGTGGGTGAACGCGCCGGAGGCGTTTTGCCACTATCCTAGTGCTGAGCTTGAGAAGGGGCTTGTTAAGCTTGCATAAATGTGTAAAGATATGGATGAATACATTATCGTTGTGAGCATTTCTATGCCCCGGGCAGCAACTGAAAACTGAAGTGTGTGTGTTTTTTTTCTTCCCTTCTCTTATTTTACCACATAAACTATGGAGCTCAACATGTTGAGTAGTACAGCTAACTATCTTTAGACTGTCAGCATATGTGGAAAGAACTGTGAGGGGCTTTACACACGTATAAAATTGGTCCAGACTGAAGTTCCAAATTCTGTTCGACTCTATAGTGGATTAAACATGAACATAAGAAAACATGAAGACGTAAGTGTTTCCTATTGCAAGTACGCACTTCTCCTTAAAACCATTCACAATTTATGTGGATCCGTCAATTACAAGCTGCACGGAGGGCAGTCCAGTCCCAAAGTCATTGGGAGCGAGCGAGCTGAGCGGCCGGGCTAAAGAAGCCCTAGTAGCTTATTATTGCAAATGACTGGGAGACCTGCCCTGGAAAGGTTAGGGAGAGCCCGCGGGTGGTGTTTGTGTGTGCGTGTGAGTGTGTGCGTGGGCTTTCTGTGGCGTTTGGGGAAATGACTCTCCTTTCGCCTGCACGAACACAGCCCCGTCTCTGCATAAGTGCAGCCCTGGGCCATGCAGCCCTGCACAGCTCCACTTTAGCCCTTTACCGCTCCACACTGCCGGCTACTCACTGTCCACAAACGCTGAGCTGAGACCAGTCTGACTCGCCCACCACCTGATCCTGATCACCAGCGCAGAACAGAGCTTTAATCGGGCCTGAAATTTTAAACTCAACCCATGTAGCCCAAGAACGTTCTGTGCCCATGTCCAACCCAACCAGCTTTCGAATCTCAACCTGACCGGAGCCTGACTAAACTCAGCCGCAATCTGACTGTAGCTCAACAACAACAGCAACGTCTCCAATCTGACTGTAGCTCATCATCAACAACAGCAACGTCTCCAATCTGACTGTATCTAATCATCAAAAAACAACAGCATATCCAATCTGACTGTAGCTCAACAACAACAGCGTCTCCAATCTGACTGTAGCTCATCATCAACAACAGCGTCTCCAATCTGACTGTAGCTCATCAACGTCTCCAATCTGACTGTAGCTGATCAACAATAGCAACGTCTCCAATCTGACTGTAGCTCATCAATAGCAACCTCTTCAATCTGACTGTAGCTCATCAACAATAGCAACCTCTTCAATCTGACTGTAGCTCATCAACAATAGCAACGTCTCCAATCTGACTGTATCTAATAATCAAAAAACAACAGCATATCCAATCTGACTGTAGCTCATCAACAACAGCAACGTCTCCAATCTGACTGTAGCTCATCATCAACAACAGCGTCTCCAATCTGACTGTATCTCATCATCAAAAAACAACAGCAACATCTCCAATCTGACTGTATCTCATCATCAAAAAACAACAGCATCTCCAATCTGACTGTAGCTCATCAACAACAACAACAGGAACGTCTCCAATCTGACTGTAGCTCATCAACAACAACAGCAACGTCTCCAATCTGACTGTAGCTCATCATCAACAACAGCAATGTCTTAAATCTGACTGTATCTCATCATCAAAAAACAACAGCATCTCCAATCTGACTGTAGCTCATCAACAACAACAGCAACGTCTCCAATCTGACTGTATCTAATCATCACAAAACAACAGCGTCTCCAATCTGACTGTAGCTCATCATCAACAGCAACGTCTCCAATCTGACTGTAGCTCATCAACAACAGCAACGTCTCCAATCTGACTGTATCTCATCATTAACAACAGCAACGTCTCCAATCTGACTGTATCTCATCATTAACAACAGCAACGTCTCCAATCTGACTGTAGCTCATCATCAACAACAGCAACGTCTCGAATCTGACTGTATCTCATCATCAAAAAACAACAGCGTCTCCAATCTGACTGTATCTCATCATCAAAAAACAACAGCGTCTCCAATCTGACTGTAGCTCATCAACAACAGCGTCTCCAATCTGACTGTAGCTCATCAACGTCTCCAATCTGACTGTAGCTCATCAACAACAGCGTCTCCAATCAGACTGTAGCTCATCAACAACGTCTCCAATCTGACTACAGCTCATCAACATCTCCAATCTGACTGTACCTTATCAACAACGTCTCCAATCTGACTGTAGCTCAACAACACAAACAAAAACACTGCCTCCAATCTGACTGTAGCTTCTAACTGACTGTTCAAATGTGATTTTAAAAAATCTGTTAATCCACTGTGGTGGCCTAAATTAACCTTATCACCATTTATACAAGCAAATCCAGTGTGCAATGTTAGACACTGCGGCTAATTTACAGAACAAAATCATATAACGAGTAAAACTAACGCAGGATTAAATGCAGGTCACATTATGTTGGGCTACTAGAAACCTACACATGTAATTTTAACATGCGCAATAATTAAATTATTTAATAAATAAATTCTCAGAGTCCGACCAAAGCCTAACCCGAACAGTCGGAACCTGTTGTGTTCAGAGAAATATTTCTAGCTCTATTGCAGAAACCAGAACACTGATCTCAGATCAAAGTGAAAAGGCAAATGTGACCCACTTCCCCCCCCCCCCCCCCCACCCCCCACCCGCCTCCAAGAGAAAAAAGCAGCGGAACCTGATGAAACTGGTGTGGGGTTAGAGGATACGGACGTGGTCACGCTCACCGGGCACAATCCTGGTTTGCGGTTTGGTTCGCAGCACTAACCATGGATTCCAATCTGTAAACTGGTTGACACAAGGACTAATTAAAATGTCTTGCTTGAGGCTGAGGGATTTTCTAATTAGCGCAGTATTGACAAAGCTGCAGTTCCGTGGCCCGCAGTGGAAGCCGAGAGGCTGTGGTGTAGAATCAGGGATAAAAGCCAGCCCTGCAGCTCAGTCCAAACACAGGAGATGGAGCCGAGATTCGTGCGCTTGGACGCTGGTTAGCCAACACGGAAATAAGCGAAGGAAAGAAGAAGAAACGACCACAAAAACAAATTATATTAGCAGCAGAACAGCTAGGGCTCAACTATACCACGCCATACATGCGTCAGACACTACAGCACGTCATACGTTTCGTTGTACTGTGTGTTTAACAGAAAGTTAGTCTGATACCATTGTGGCTTGTGGAGGGAGTTTAGCCAGTGAGCAGACGGTCCTAGAGCCTGGAACAGCAAAACACATCCTGAAGCACAAGAACCTTAATTCATTCATCCTATTGTGTTTCTATAGTTATTGAATTATTGAATACATACATCACAACATCTCATATTTGATACTGACTTGATTTGACCCATATTTGATTAAGATCAAAAGAAATATATTAACTACAAAAGTTGCTGGCCAACACTGTTTCATCACAGGCTGATAGGGTGACACAGGGTGACAGCAAAAACACTAATTACATTTACTTTTATGGTTGTATCTGATATGCCTGTCCTTCCCAACTGGACATACAGTGCAAACTTAAAAAGAAGTGTGACTGCAGCATAATTAATAGATCTATATAATCTTCATCCTGAGTGTGTCATAGTGGACAAACACAATTAGCCCTACAGCAAAGTCATACAACTAACAGTAACTGTATTAGCCCTACATTTGTACTAGTAAATAATATTTAGACTCTTAACCAGAAATAACACTTTTGCATATACCTGAATAGCAGCGGTAGCATTCATTATAGTAATTTACATTGTTGTAACATACAGCAAACAATGAAATAGAGGTAACGGTGGCTAGGCAGTAGTGTAACATGGGTTCTTAATACACAAACCATTCTAAAGGTTCAAATCTGTGATCTATAATTGTGACATAAGTATGTTGGGGGTTTTACTTCATATAGATGCTGGATCCAAAGACGTCCAGTCTAGTAACATCCAAACTGTAGCCACAGTAAGCACGGGCCAAGTTCACTCTGTTCCTAATGGAGTTCGTGTACTGGTGTACGACAACCTGCCTCCTGCTGGCAAATCACAAAAATAACTGGAGAGGGCGTCTAGATGATCTATATTTCTATATTCTAACACTTGACACTGATATTCTAACAACAGTTACCTTCTACCACCAGCTGAGCTCCACCCACACAACGAGTCATCTCCATTTAGAAACACAAAAATGGTCAACAGATGATGAATCCAATGAGACAAGAGGGTCCACTCTTATTCATGAAGGGTCCGTGTGGCTGCAGGTTTGGATTCCAAATGAGCAGGAACTCCAGATTCTACTTGATTACTGAACTGCTTAGATCATGTGATCTGCTGCTTTGTTGGAATGAAAACCTGCAGCCACACCGTAAACGGAGAAGATTGGACACCCTTGCAATGAGGTGTTGGGGGGTTTGGAGGAATTTTTATGTTTGGAAACAGCATGAGAATTTTATTTAGGCCAAAAATACTAGAACATACAGAGAATATATACAAAGTCCAATTTAAAAAGATTTGTTTTCTGTTGAGCACATAACAGAAGCATAATAACAGAATGAGCCTCCACCATCCATCATCTTTCGCTTTATCCCACTAGTCGGGGTCACGGGGGCTGGAGAGGTACACCATGAACCAGTCACCAGTCCAATCGCCTGGTCAACACACAGTCACACCTACGGGCAGTTTAGAGTGAGGATCAACCTAATGTGTTAAGGCATGTGTTTGGACTGTGGGAGGAAACCGGAGTACCTGGAGGAAACCCACTCAAGCACGGGGAGAACATACACACTCCAACCCGGACCGTCTTGCTGTGAGGCGACAGTGCTAACCACTACGCCACTATGTTCGATGGGGTTGATTCACCTTCAGATCAAAGGCTTTATTTCTCCGCCTCTAAAATGAATATTAAGAGGCTGTTTGTTACTGTGTTCGGGGAGGAGCGCGTTGAAGCGAGTGTGGGCTACTATTTGGGTGACGGGCAAACCCAAACGCGGCAAACGAGTCATGATGTCTTCATTTCTCATCGCTAATCGCTTGCATTTTCTCATGTAAACGCAACAGTGCTAATGCTAATGCCGCGCTGAACCCCAGGCCATCGCTACTGTGGAACTGGTTACGGCCGACCATTCAACCGAAGCCAGAGGTTAGAGAAGGTAAAAGTGAGAGGATGCAGCACGCAGGGTGATTCATCCAGCCTTGGATGTGGGAGTCGAGCATCTCCTTCAGGCTTTTAGCCTCATAAAAAAAAGAGAAAAAAATTGCTATGATTAAGCATAAAGAAACAAAGTCATCCAACACTTCTGAAAACAGAGAGCGTGTTTACGGCGTAGCTATCACTGCCTCCACACCAGCTTGAAAGGAAAATCTTTGCTTGCTCTCTAAATCTGATTGCAGCGATTCTGTTTGAGTTTGTAAATAGGCGAACCCTTTTAGAAGAACCAACCTCTCTCTCTCTCTCTCTCTCTCTCTCTCTCTCTCTCTCTCTCTCTCATATTCTCAGCACAAAAAAGCTGGGCTGCTGGAGGCACGGCCGTAAGGAGAACACACACTCCGGCTCCATCTGCCTGCAACACAAACAGCTCTGCCGCACCGTCTTCACACACTGAAATAGACTGTGCGTGTGTGTGTGGCGTACATGGCTACAGGCTACGTACTCAGCTTCAGGGCCACATTGTATAAACAGAAGAAGAAATACAAAGATGGTGGAGCACAAAAAGCATCCACTCGCAGACATTTGTGTTTTCAGTGTCGACGAATTCTCCGTGAGGACAGTTAGAGAACAAATTCTCCATTAGGACGGTGAAACGAGAGCTTATCTTCTGTTACCCAAGACCGTGCATAATTAAAAAAAAAATAATTTACACAACTGGCCCCTATTTAAAATGTAGTTAGCCAGTCCATATATGTCTGAATTTTGCTTCTTTAGCTTTGCACTGGAATAAAGCCACTAACAAGTAGGGGTGTAAGAAAATATCGAATATGGGGATATAATGTTTAGTGATACTGTATTAATTCTCTAAAACACAGTATCGATCACTGTGAGTTGTGTTTAAACCTCTGACCACTAGATGGCAGTGTTGTAATCCAATTTCAGCTCCACTCCAACATTAACGAGCAGCACAAGGGCGCAATGCTATTGTAAGCATTGGCAAACCTGTTCATACAGTGGTGTGTTTTAGTAGGAAAACTTATTACAATAATACAATACATTGCGATATATCGAATCGTGACCGCTGTATCGTGACACGTATCACTAGGTTCTTGCCAATACACAGCCCTACTAACAAGTAATGGTGGCTTTACCTTATTATTATAAAAAAAGGCCCAACTGACCTCAAAGTGTTTGAAAACCAAACACTATGAAGCCTATGTGAGGCTGCTAGCTGCATCCTAATGCCTGTATTTCTTGGTTTTCAGGAAAAAAATAGACAACAGTTTTATTGAAATAGGTGTGTTATTGTCTGGAATAGTCATTCATGTGTTGTGAGCTGAAAGCTCAAAGCAAAAATCTGGACCATCTGGTGGTCTTTTATGACTGCTTTGACAACCACTGCTTTAGGAAACCAGTGATCCTTCTGCAACGGTTCTGATTATGTTCTCTAAACTCAACTAGGGGCGTCAACCTCATGTTCCCAGGACTTCAATTGTTTAGTGAACTGGGGATAACAATGGACATGTTATCCCCATTTTGCATTTACCAACATATATATAAAATTCTGCCCTGCGCGTGTTTAATAACACTACGTTAACGCAACAACTGTTGTAGTCTCAAAGGTTCTACCACTCCGCCTGGTAACAACCTTGGGGAAACACATGCCTAATATAATCCAACACTTGCTTCAAACTACAATGAGCGGCACGCTTTTACCTACAACAATGGACAGAAGCGTGTTTCAAAAAAAAAAGGGATGTCGTGCCCTTCCCACAGTACTGATTGGTCAGGGGGCTGAAGCTGCTTCCTATTCACCGTATTTCACCACACCCACTTTCAAGCATGTGTTTCTTCCACCTTTGTGGTCCCGCCTTCCGGTCAGCTAACCAAAATGAATACAGAGAGGCAATAAGAAGTTGGAATAGGACAACACTGTCCCATCCGAGGTAATAACACAGTGGATGGATATGAAAAGGTGGCTACCACCAGGTGGAACTATAAAAGTAGTGAAGTGTATCAGTACCTGCACAGTGGGAAGGTGGGCCGTGTGCTCCTACACAAAGTCGGCGAGTTTATATTTCTGAAAGCCGGTTAAACCCAAGTCAAGCCAGCTGCCAGAGCCACTAGGAGGTAGGGGCGTGCCATATCATATCATACACAATAATATTGGCAACATTTTTGAATATGGTGAACGATATTATACCCTGAAATACTGTTTTTAGCAAAAGAAAATTCACACTTTTCCTCATTTCCCGTTATATATCTACTAGAGACAGATTTTATCTGTCCAGTATCATTAACTTTACTTCAGTCCTGGCTATATGGAAATATTTGGAGTGCATTAATTAGTATTGTGATATTCTGGATCATTGACTTCTGTTACAATCTGATAAATTCTTCTATAAATTCTATTTTTTAATATCTCAGTTAGGGGTGTGCCATATCATATTGCATGTAATAATAACATTTAATTTTCATTTTGTTGCAGTAGTGTATACTTGAATTTTTTTTTTAATTCAGTGTTTTGTCATATCGCCATCACAAAAATACCATGAAATATTGTGATATTATTGTAGGGCCATATCGCCCACCCCTAGTAGGAAGCCCACCTCAGAGGATACATCCCAGATAAAAGCCTACATATTTCACTTCAGATAGCTTCTCAAACCTTGGACAATGGTAAGCAGGCTTCACCCAGTGTTCAACACTGAAGAGACTGAGGAGAGAACAACCACAACAACAGTTACCTGTAGTTAGCAGCCATGCTTGTGTGACTGCGTCCACATTTCGATGTTTAAAGCATCTTAAACTAATGGGAAGTTTCAAGTATTTATTTATTTATGGGTTTATATTTGCTTCTGTGATCATTGCAGTGCATCAAAGTCACAAACCTATGCTAACATCAGAGAACAACTTCAAACACTGAATAAAGACAGTCTGTGGTAAAAAAAAAACATCATGTGGTTAAGTGTGTAATGCAGTCATGTATCACCAGCGCAAAGCTAAAGAAGCGCCCAGCTTATGAACTGATTTCGCTCTTAGCTTAGACCAAAACAATGAGCACAACGGTGGAAATTCCTGATTAAAAAATGGAGGTTTTGTTTAAGGCGAGTGTTTATTTCATAGTAACATATGCAATGTCCCGTAAACCAAGCTGCTCGACTTGTGGGCAGCAATAAGCTGTAAATCTTAATACAGAACAAGCCTACACTCTCACACTTGCAGTATAGGCAGGCATAGTCGTCTAACAGCTATCAGATGTGCGATAAGCTGAAACGTAGCGAACTGCCCCGGGCTTAGTGGCACACACAAACACACTCTCACGCCTGAGGGTCAAGGGGAAATATCAGATGGATTATTTACACAACTGCTTATAGATTTCAGATACTGGAGATACACTAGTCTGACTAGCAACACAAAGGACCCAAACCCCACTCCCTGCTTATTCTTCATTTAACCATCAACAAACAGACAATAGAGCCTTCAGGCAGTGTGTGCCTAAACAATGAGGCTATAGGGCTCAGCTTCAACTAGTCTAGAAAAGGGTTTACACTGTACCGTCAGACATGATTCTTTACAGTCAGACCAAAAAAAGTTTCCAAAACAGGTTCTTCAGAGCACTTCAGAGTCAGGTTCTCAGCGGAGCCATATCTAGTTATCTTATATACTGATACCCCCCCATACAGCCTCAGAAAAAACCCCTTTCAAATGGTGGTTCTGTAAGGCTCTTCAGGGCCGTGCTTTTTAGCCTGGTCATTAGGGCCCCAATACGGACATCAACTTCTGATCTATCTTCCTGTTGTAGTTTGGGTTGGAGCAAAACTCTAGATGGTAGGGGTATTTATAATCAGTCTGAAAACCACTGCTTTGGTGAGCCAATAGCAGTTCTTCTATGGTTCTTCTGTAATAAATGATTGATCTAAAGAAAAGTCTTGAGGGAGCCAAACTTAGTTTGTCCATGCAGACATGCGCTAATATTCAGTAATAAGGGATATAGTGATGTTCAACACGTGAGACTGTTCTTGTGGACATTATGAACTTTGAAATAGTATCACTGCAGCTGCACCTGATATTTTGATTTATAGTGAAGGTGCTTAAGACTATGTTTCCAGGAGCCTCTAAAGTGTCTAAAAAGGGGACCCTATGTTTCTCTACGTTAACTTTTATTTCAGAACGTCTTGCAATAGGATCTACGGTGACCATAACCCTAATCATGACCACAGGATTCCTTAACATAGCAAACTGAGATATGATGCATCTTATGATGATGTAAGGAGATACAGAGCCACAGAGACATAGAAGCCTGAGTGAAATATGTACACACACACACACACACACACACACACAACTACCTAAGGAAACTTTAAAACATAAAATAAAAGAATCTAAGCGAAACCAAAGACGTGATGCTCATTAAAGCAATGGTAAGGGGATTTGGAGACCCCTCTGGTGGAAATATGTAACTGCACGCAATGAGCAGAACAACATTTTGTAATGTCTGTTGAGTTTCCGATCCCCACAAGCAAACTGACTCTGACTTTTGGGAGCGAGTTGAAGGAATTTTTTTTTTTGCGAGTGAGTTGAATAAATATTTAAAGCTTATGCAGCCAAAACTGGGTGAATTATGTTCTACTGCCATCACGTTTATCAGTATAATGTTGATTTTGGATCTGAGATCTAATATTGAGTCAGATCATCTTTCTGAGACTGTGCGAGTGATGTTAAGTTGTAAAGACACACGATATGGGCTTTAAATATGGGGCCTCTGATTTTAAACGTTCCTTTACAAGGTGAAACATTTACAGGGTGACTTACAGCGGCTGACTATGGGTGTGTCTCAAACCCTAGTGAGAGTCTAAGTAGGCTGACTAGGTAGGCAGCTGTTTAAGTAGCAGTGTTCTCTCCTCATCTCTCCTCATAAAACAGATTACTGAGACGCTCTAGTTAGAGAGAGACTGCGTCACGGCTTGTTCCTGCTCAAGTATTAAAATCAGAGTTATAAAAAAAATACTGTTTTGTATGATTATATGACCAGAAACACATTAAAAATCCAGAGAGAATCAAAATAACTCACATTTTAAAACCACTTCACTGCTGGTAGATTTGCCTGCGTTCCATCATGGGATTGTCTTAGCGGCTGAGGAAGCGTTCGATGCTTCCTTAAAATCAGGTCTAAATAAGGTTCCTCAGTAGACAGCATGTTTAAGGTATGTAAGAATTGGCACAGTCTACATGTCAGGAGCGCATACTATGACGTAAAATGCTGCCTATGTAGGAGCTCACTAGGTTTTGAGACAGACCCTATATTTTGGTGTGTCCTTTTCTCTCTCAGTGATGCTGCTTCGTACTATCTGAATAAAAATATAACATAGTGCTGCTTTAAAACCAGAAAAAACTACATGTATGCTATATTATTGTATATGTGTAGTGATTTCAGTGGTTTGGTTATTGTCATAGTACAACACATGACCACTTCTGAGTGTGCCTCTATGGCCCTTCCATGAAAGGTTCTTCAGGTAACCGGACGTGGTTCTTCTACGAAAACACTCCAAAGAAGCATTACTGTCAGAGTGTAACATGGGACCAAAACTCAAGACCCTTCAAATTACACTTCTTTACAAACCAAGTGTAATTCGTTCAGGCTGTTCAGCCGGATGAGTACATGAGCAGCAAGAACACAAGTGAAGGATGGAAGAGCGAGGGAGCGATGGAGAGAGAG